>OX454528.1:29501400-30210112 GCA_949715645.1 Portevinia maculata | reverse complement strand
GGCCGAATTCTTGATGTTTTAACAAATGACCAAAACTTTGTATTACCCGTGGGACTTTGTAGTATTTTTTGCCTCAACTTTTGGTCACAGGAAAATTAGACACGACTAATGTGGGCATTGCAGTCATTTCTGCTCGTTTAAAACCTTTTCCGGTTTTCCTCAGATTGGTTGGCCTAGCTTACCTCTTTTAACCTGATAGCCTCTTTGAAGCTCGAGTCACACCACGCCTTTACCTTGGTTTGATACTTTTTATCCGGTTGGGAATAAAGCATATTAAACCCAGTAAAATCATGTTTGTTATCATATCAGTAGCAGCATCCACGTCTCTGTCGAGGAAGCACTGCGACCAGTTAAAACTCTTAAGGAAACCGTTTTGTTTTCCCCAATTGGTTTTCTCGTATTGCCATCCGGTTCTTTAAGGAGTTTGTTCTTTAACTGTGTGGCCGGAGTACGAGAAATTCGCTGATATGACATAATGGTCTGACCTAGAGGCGGTAATACGTTTATCGCGTATTTTTCCGGGTGAGAGGTGAGAAACAAGGTCAGTGTGTTGGCGGTTTGACTGCTTATGCCCAGTATTCGCGTCAGCTCATTTACAAGCTGAGTCAGAATAATTGCATACGGACATGAAATTTGAGATTAAATTCCGGATTGGAACATTAAAAATATTAAGGCTGAAGTTGATAGACCTCTGTTAAATCAGAGCCAACGCTAATCTGGGTTTCATTAATTGCATAATTAAAATCATGGCGTATAATGAAAGAAATGTTGAGTCAAGCCACGAATGTTACTGTCATTCACTACAAAATGCATACACATTATAAAATACAATAATAAATGAAAGCACAAACTCCGACGTTACCTAAGCAAAAGCCCTGAAATGAGGATCTGCCTTGGATTTCCAAAACAATTTACCGCAGGTGTTATGCAAGTACGGTAATTTTGTTTGGTCTACCAACAAAATCAATAGATCACGACCCGCTATCCGTCTGATGCTCTGGTTTGGTCTCTACCCAACCATGACAAGTGCACACACGAAAATCGTACGGCACTTGCAATAGCCCAGCAAATTCAACAGCGATGAAGTGGGATGCAGCACGGTGGAATACCGTTTTTTTTTAAATTATTTGTTTTCTTTCCGCACTACACCGGCACTGGCACTCGGATTTCTTTTTAATAAATTGATTTTCCTAAAAGAAATATGAATTCAGAGGTTTGAGAGAGTTACATGTACATATCCAAAATATGGGGAATGATTCTATCCCACCTTTACTTTTAAATAAATGTTCTACTTCGCACGTTGATCCACATGTTCGAATCCGAACGACAAATTTGAGAAGCTTCTCATGACAATTGATACTCTTAGACGTTTGTAGACGTTTGCAAGAGGAAAATACAACAACAACTAAGCCTATATGTGCTAACTTTATAGGAGATAACTATCGCTGCTAGTCATTAAGCGGATATAGATCAGTGCTTCCAAACACCGTTTTCTACGCGTCCCATAACTTTTTATATCGAATGTCAAAACTTGGACATTTCTCACCCACTGAACTGACACATTACAACATATTTTACTTGCGTGTGAAGTTTTATTTCTACCAGGTTAGATTAGGTTTATGTGGCTGTCGGCAGAAGCCGACACACTTAGACCAATTTAGGTCCATTGTGATACCACGTATATTTTCTACCTCAACTCTGTAGATGGGACTGGCCAACGACACGCGGTTGTCTTCAAACGGTCCCCCATCTACGTACTAACCGCGCCCAACGTCGTTTAATTACGGTGATCTGACGAGAACCGATTAACTCGACGTGGTATGGTCGTTGGTTCTACCAACAAAATATTAAACCGCTGCCATTTCCAAACCACTTGTCCTATAGGGGTCAACTTTATACTTTTAAGTTTCAATTTTCTCGCCCTACACGCTGGTATAATTAGATTTTTAATGCGAACAGTTTTTTTATTGGAATTTAACTTCCATGTTCAATGTGCACTTGTTTGACTGAAAATACCAAAAAAGCCCGTGCTATTTCGGAACCACTATCTAGGTCAACTTTGTATTTTTTTTAGTTTAGATTTTATGTTTAGATTTTTAATTAGAGAATTTTTTGGGGATTTAATTTTCAGATTCAATATACAGTTTGACTGAAAAAAAACAACCGAAATGTCATATGACAGCCAGAATAGTGCTGCCAAGTCACAGCCGAGTTTTCTGTATTATTTTTTTATCGAAGCTTATACACACTTGAGTAAAATCCACATATTGACCCGACCGTAAAAGTATCGTTGCACTCTGTATACATTTTTTTTGACTGAACACTTTTTTTGAAATTATTATCTGCAATTTGTAAACGCTGCTGGGGTGTAAGTTACGCATGGTGATTTGCCAAACAACAATGAATAATAAGATCAGATTAGCTATCACTCTTTGAGTGTTGCCATATGCAAAAATACTCATAAAAAAAATACTCATAAAAAAAAATACCCTTTAGAAGTTAGTGTGCCAACTAGGACAACTAGAAAGCCAGTAACCAGTAACTGGTAGTTGGAATGAAATACAATTTGATTGATAATTGACCAATTTGACAATCTAAAAATCGCCTTCAATTAGTGATAACTTTGAAAGTGAAAACCGGTGCACTTTAATGTCCTGGAACTTGTCGAAATTAAAAAAAATGTCTGAGGTTACCACTACTGAATGGCATATAGCAGGGAAAAAACTCACATCCACGCTTTTTAATTGTATTCAACAAAATTCGTTGCATGTACATCATGTAGGTATGTACGTAAAAAGCCGTTAATTATCAACTCCAACACCCACACAAACCCCCAACTAATTGAATTAAACTATCTGAAAAATTGTTATATGATGTTGTCCTGATGATGTCCTGACTATGCATGTGGACGCAATTTGATTATGGAAGGTTTTTTTTATTTTTTTTTTTTTTTTTGTAAAAACAGAAACCCGTTTTGACACGTTGATTTGGTCGTGTTTATTAGTGATTGCTATCAAAACGAGTCATAAAGTTTCCGTTTTCCCATCAAACATTGTTGATGAAAGTACAAGGTGGCGCACCAATTGTGCTACAATAAATTAAAATAACTTTTTTTTAAATCAATGTACCTATTTCATTAATTTTTTTTGTTGTATAGACAATTTAATTTTATTTTATATAACAAATTATTTTTGAAGATGATAGACCGTAAACGACCTCCATGATCATCCACGCATAGGCGACACCTTATAAGAAAATTATTTATTGCGGCCTAAAGGGTTGAAGTCGGGATTGCCTCAATTATTGTTTTAATGGACTGCTTCAATTCTGTCAAATTCCTTGGTTTCGTTTTGTACACCTCTTGCTTGACATAACTCCATAAAAAAAAGTCTGGTACAGTCAAGCCAGGTGACCTTGGCGGCCAGCGGAAAGTGGAGTTTCTGGATATTAATTTGTTTGGGAATTTTCGTTGTGTGCAGTTGCCCCATCTTGTTGCTGTTGAAACGGATACTTCTTCGGCGCAGTTCTGGGTAAAAACTCCTTCAACATCTTTAAATAACGGTTGACAGTTACTGTTTCACAGTTTTATTCAAAGAAGTATGGCCCCAAAATGCACTTTGATGAAAATGCGCAGCACACAGCGACTCGTTCTGGGTGCAGTACCGTCTCAGGGAGTATTTCTGGATTAGATTCACATCACATACTGCAATTTTGCTTACTTACATTGCCGTTTAGATCAAAATGGACCTAATCAGACATAAACAACCAATTTATCAAGCTGTTGTCTTCTTCGGTCATTTCAATCATTTTTTGGCAAAATTCCAGGAGAATAGGCAAATCCAGAGGGTTTAACTTGATTGCAATTTGGACTTTGTACGGAAACAAGTTAAATTCATCTCATAATGAATTATCCGTTGTGATGACCGTCTACTAACTCCAATTTGCAATTGGATTTGCCTGAATTGACGATGCTACAGCCGCGATTTTGTCTTGAACCCGAACATAGGTATCTCGATGGTACTTTTTTACTTTTAAATTCATTTTTATTAATTATTAGCTTATATCAACTTAAATACTAGACAAAAATGATTAAATCTAACTTAAAATTAACAGGATACTTATTCTAGATTATTGATCCTTATGCGGACGCCCTAAACTTAACTCTATCTTATAATTATTGCCTTTCGGCCTAAAAACTATTTTACGAACTAATCTTACATAATTATGTTTTCATCGAGAAAATTGTTAAGAAAACTCGGAATCTTTATCAAATTTTATATTTTTATATAAAAAAACAAATTACAAACTACCTACTCTACTTACTTAAACTACTTAGCATATTCTAACTATAATTAGGATTCTGAGCACTCGTTGCCTGGCGCAACAAGTGGTCAAAATCCCAATTGCTTTCCGAGCGCCTGGCAGTTGTCAACGTGCACACGCGCCGCCGTGAGCCGACTGAAGCCTTACAGCGCCAGTCAACTCCCGGAAGCACCACCACACGTTGGCGAGCCCGGCCTCTCCCAAAAACGCCCTAGCTGACTTAATCTAACTTATAAGCTAAGAGGATGTTACCTATAGTAACGCACCGTCCTGGGAGGGCATGTTGACCCCTCCCCCCTCAACAAGCCACCAAAATTCGGCGAATTGCTTTTCCGTGTCGAATATATCCCTCTCCGATATTGCGGTACTAAAACGGAGGAGCTCATGAGCATTGGCGACGTCCCCGTCATGGCGGAGCCGCTTATCTCTCGCGCTGCGGTAGCGATGGTATAAGACCGGGATACCATCCCTCGTCTGTACCAGCCCTTTTGAATCAATATGGATAAATGCCTCTGGCGGGATAAAGCCAGACCGGAGCGTACTCTCTAGGTACATTTCATTGGGGTAGTAAGCCCCAAATATCAGACTATTGTCGCTGGCCATCGCCCTTGCAACGTGCCTTCGAGTGACCTTAATGAGGAAATTGTCAATCCTATTCAACTGAGCCCCATCGTATAGGACCTTGTTGGGATAGTATTTTATATAGTTGGATTCGGGCGTTCGGAACAACCGGAGACAGGTCCTAAGACATTGTCTCTCCAAAACCCGAATCTTTTCCATATAACTAGGCGCTATATTAAACCACAATGGACAACCATAAGCGATGATCGGCCTTATAAGGGCCACGTAGCAAATGACCTTCACCCTAGAGTCAAGTTGACTGCTATGAAACAGTCTCCTTGTCAGAGCATAAGCCTTCTTGGCCCCAGCAAGACAAGCAGCTATATGTCTATCGAAATATAGATACTGGTCAAGCCAGATACCTAGATATCTAACTACGCTTCTCACCGCCAATGGCTGCCCATTTTGTCCAACAATGGCCAATTTCTTCCAGTTTTTTCTGGTATCCCTAGAGGCCCCAGCCAATGGAGTTCTGAACAAGATTGTTTCCGTCTTCTGAAAGTTGATTTTCAACTTCCAGTCGTCGCATATCTCGATGGTACGGTCTTCGTGCGATGCTTCCAGATTCGGCAAACGTGTTTACCAGCATCAGAATGGTCCATCTACTCGGGGGAGTGCCCCAAAACTCCCGCCTTAATTCTATTTGAACGAAAGTGAAGGACTGTAAAGCATGGTAATCCTGCACTATCCAAATCCTCTTTTCGGTGTAATAAGCGTTCATTTTAATAAATCTAAATAGTAACCTGCCAAACAAAAAAAAATAAACCGATTACTTACACGGAAAAAAGTTATTACGTTATGTTTTTGTAGCACTATTCGTGCGCCACCCTGTATTATGAAATGTACTTGTGCAATTCATTGATTCTTGTCCGGGAGCTTCGTGGTTATCTTAATTTTTCTTGACATTCTTAAATGAATCCATTGTGAGAAATGGATTAAGAAGGGTCTTGATGCGAGTAGGTACATGATATACATTTTATTTCTACGATTTCAACATACGCCTGTTATTGAGTTTTGTACATGATATACATTTTATTTCTACGATTTCAACATACGCCTGTTATTGAGTTTTGTTTCATCGTCCTTTTGCGATACCGGTGATCACCAGTGGTGTCAACCCACGGATTTGCACGGGGTTTACCACGATATTTAGAAAGCAATAATCCAGAAAGCAGAAATTTCGAAAGTAAAAATCTCGAAAACAAAAATCTAGAATTGAAAAAATCTTGCAAGCATAATCTCGAAATACAAAAATCTAGAAAAAAAATCTCGAATGAATATATAAATATTTGAGACCATGGTTACAATTCGCGCGAAGTGCAAATAAAAACAATTAAAATGAAAGTAAATGAAATCATTACAGACAATGGAAATACATATTAAAATCGAAATCGATGGATTTATTTAGCATTGGAACAAATGCCTAAAAAATAAGTTTTATTAGAAGTGAGAGTTAAATAAATCTCATAATTGTCGTGCTAGAGTGATTACTGTTTTTTTTTGCTAAATATTGATTTTTTGTTGTTAATTTACCCAAATTAATTTTTTTGTGTAATCTCGAATGCAAAAAATTTCGAAAAAACAAACTTTTAATCTAGAATGCAAAAATCTCGAATGCACAAGAATCTCGAATGAACAAAAATCTCAAAAGACCATATCTCGAAAAAAAAGTTAATTCGAGATTTTTTTCTTAACTATTTAAAGAGTTTAAACTTAAAGAAAACGCATAACATATTTAGTTTATTCAGCAATTTATTTTTTTTTGGGAAAATAACAACAAAAAATCAATATTTTTTAGTAAATATCAAAATCATTATAAAAAATATCAAAAACAAACAAAAAAGTTTTAAATTCATAAACATAGCTATAAATGCATATGTAGGTACAACAAAAAAGGATGAAATATTATGTTATAAGCTCGAGCTGTACGCAAGACTCCAAAGGTACCCCACAGAACTCCTCTCTTCTTTTTCGTCTAGTACTTTCAAAATTTGTTTTTCTTTTTTTAAATACTCCCGTCAGTCAATCGTGGATGTTAAAGAGTAGTAAATATTCTCGAATGAATATATTAATTTTTGAGACAATGGTTACAATTCGCGCGAATTAGGTATATTCATTCGAAATTTTTTTTCTAGATTTTTGTTGTCTAGATTTTTACCTGTATAGCGAAATCTATTCCAGCGTAAATAAATCCCAATTTGCTGCCGCCCCTATATATAGACATTTTTACCAAATCCACCAAATCTACCAATTAATATCGTCGTTCCAAACACGAAGTGGCGTATCTGCATTTTTTCTCTTGAAATACAATTTACTCAAAAATGGTAAATGTTTATGAAAAAACAATTTTAACACATTATAATAACCACTTCCTCGAAAAAATGGTTAGCTTTGTTGAAAGTTTTCAATTAAAGCAAAAAAAAAACATAAGAAAACAAAATTTCGTAAATTTTTTGTTTTCGCTCTACTGTGAAGTTAAGTTTTGCACATACGCCACTTCGTGTTTGGAACGACGATATGGCCAATCATGTCTTTAAAAATAAATCGTATAATGCAGGTTTCAGAGGATCTATATACTCGTGGTTTGCTTCTTACTTGAGTAATCGTAAACAGAAAGCAAAATAAAGTCTTGCTTAGGATTGGTGGGAAGAGCTCTATCAAGAGACATCACAACGGGGACCTCCCCCCCTTTACTCAGGAACCTAGTTTTCAATTTAATGCTGTTGGCGATAAAGAGCGCCGGCGGCTGGGTTGTTGCTTAAGCGAACGATGTCGCTATCTCTATATCAGGGAAGTACGCACAAACACTGCCCGACTTTCTACAATAATACAAATAAACTAGTAAACTTGACAAAAATCTGTAGTCGTCATGTCAACCCGACGGAGATTGAGCTGGTCCTTTTTGCTAGGAAAAACGATATCCCACGCTTCTCGCTCCCCAACTTAATAGGATCCACTCTCAATCGCTAATAGCTACCTAGGACTAAAGTTGGACCGGAAGCTACAAAGGAAAGAAAACGTCAACGAACGTATCAAAGAGGCCATGGTTGCCCTGTACTTCTGTAAAAGGACAGTAGGCTCATAATGATTGGCTGTACCCATCGATAGTAAGACCATTCTCTTACACGAAGTTATTGCTTGGGTGACCGTCCAGGAGAGAAATTAAGTCCTTAAACGAATTGAAAAAGCTCAACGATTGGCATGTGTCAGTAGTATCGCTGGCACTGAGAACCTTTCCAACAGCGGTACTTCAAACTCCGCTACATATCCTTTCGATCGAGCACTTCGACTGAGACTAAGTGAAGAGAGCAAGGCACTGGTCATACCGAAATGCTATCTTCCGAGGTCTAAGAATCACCTGCCTACTGAAAATTACTTCACTCTAGACTTCAAACGCTCAATACCGGACAGATTAGAGTTTACGCAATGCGATGTCCTTAACAATTAACCACTGGGGATGTCCGCGGTTGGCCAAAGACTCAAGAAGGAGAAGGTGCCGGAGTCATCTCAGAAGACCTTGACATCACCGTCTTGTTTTATCTTGCAAATTATTTCATCGTCTTCGAATTCGAAGTTACAGCGATTCGACAATCCGCTGACTGGTTTACCATACCACAAAGTATTATCGTTACATATATCGACAGTCAGACAGCTATCAAAGCCTTTAAACAAAGCGTAATAAGATCCAAGGCAGTTTCAAACCAATGAACCAACCAGGTTCTGTAAATCATACCAATACAGACATTTCTCAAGACTCCTTCCTAGACCCTATATTGTTCTTGGTGTATGGAAATTTCTTCTTTATACAACTTTTTTAAGGCAAGATCACTGCCTCTGCTGATGATACTGCTCTCTCTTCCCTCAGCCTTAACGTTAATGCTTCAAATTCGTAGTTCAGCGTGTTGAGAACTTTAAATGTATTGGAAGTGTTTAAGGCTACAACCTTATTTTGAAGGAACACACTTCACACTTATTCAAACGCAGTTATAAGGTAAATTTCTCACCCAAGCCCTAACTCGAATATGTGTAAAGTAAATCATAAGGCCCAACATTTTGATCTATTCAGACAATTTAAAATTCGTCTTCTATAAAGTCATCAAAATGTTTCTGTTTTTTTATCTGGCTATACGAGTACAGAAGAAAAATACTCCGTCGTACTTCGTATATTTGGTCTTGTGTGTGAGAAGGGCGAATAGAGGAGTATATATACAGTGCCGCTCACTTGAATAGAACCCCCCCTTTGCTTCGACTTCAAAGTTCAATAACTTTTAAACTAATAAAGAAAACAACTTAATTTCTTTTTTCAATTCAAGTTTCTTAAATTTTGTAAAAAATAATAAAAAACGGTGTCTATATTGAAAGTGATAATTTTACTATACATTTTAAAGTGATAGGACTCAAAATATTTGTATTAAATGTTAGCTTTTTTGAGCATAACCCAAAAACTTTTTTTGAAAATCCAAAGTTTGAGCTAGGGAGTTGAAATTTATAATATATACTCTCTAGGGGGCTCTTTATGCTCATGTGTACAAATTTTCAAAATCCGCCTACTGACACGCCCACAATTTAAAAAAAAAAACTTTTTTGAAAATCCAAAGTTTGAGCTAGGGAGCTGAAATTTATAATACGAGTATATACTCTCTAGGGGCCCTTTATGTTCATGTGTTATTTTTTTTTATACCCTATTCTAAGGGTATATTAATTTTGACGCATAGTTTGTAACATACCTTAATATTGCCCGTAGACCCCTAAAAGTTACTATATTTATGATCAGCATCGATAGTAATGTCGATCTAGCCATGTCCGTCCGTCCGTCCGTCCGTCCGTCTGTAGCCAAAAATTAGGCCTTTAAACTGGACCTAGAGAGCTGAAATTTTAACCATATACTCTCTAGGGTCCCGAAATAATCAAGTTTACGAATTTTTGAAATCCGCCCACAGACACGCCCACAAACTAAAAAAAAACAAATTTTGGAAAAAATCGAATTTTGAGCTAGAAAGCTGAAATTTTTTATATATGATCTATGACTCCTAAAACTGCTCGGGACAAAAAAATTTCAAAATCCGCCCACTGGCACGCCCACAAATAAATAAAATAATTTTTTTATACCCTATTCTAAGGGTATATTAATTTTTGAAAATCCAAAGTTTCAGCTAGGGAGCTGAAATTTATAGTATATACTCTCTATGGGCCCTTTATGCTCATGTGTAAATATTTTCAAAATCCGCCCACTGACACGCCCACAATTATTTTTTTTTTTTTGAAAATTCAAAGTTTGAGCTAGGGAGCTGAAATTTATAATATATACTCTCTAGGGGCCCTTTATTCTCATGTGTTAATTTTTTTTTAAATCCGCCTACTGACACGCCCACAATTAAATAAAACAATTTTATTGAAACACCCAAGTTTGAGCTAGGGAGCGTTGTTTTTTTGATAAAATCCTTTAAATGTTATATAACAAAATATGTAGAGCGTTCTTAACAATTCAACCATAGTTAGACTTTTGTCACGCCCACTTATGAGGGATAGGAATAAGAATAGGGTATTCAACAGTTCGCCCAAGCGGACTGTAGCCCGTCCCTATGTTTTAAATCCGCTTACTGACACGCCCACAATTTAATAAAATAATTTTATTGAAAAACCAAAGTTTGAGCTAGGGAGCATTTTTTTTTAAAAAAGCATCGTTTTTTTTTTTTGAGAAAGAGCGTTTTTTTTTTGATAAAGTTCGTTAACATCGAGGTTATAGAATGTATTTATAGAATGCCAAAAAGACAATATACATAAGTACTTGAATTTATTTCATCTATTAGGTATCGTATTTATTAATAAGTAGTTAAAAAAACAACAACAATAGGTAAGTAATTAAGTAAATATAAGATTTGGGATATTATATATATTTCCATTCTCGGTATGTGTGTTAATGACAACCTTCGTTGGAATGACCACATATTCGATGTCGCCAAGAACGCCGCGAAATTTCTAGGCTTCCTTAAGCGTTGTAAAAAATATTTCACCCCTTCTGATCTGGCTACAATTTATAAGGCGTTTATTCGCCCGACTCGAGTACAACGCTCATATCTGGTCCGGTGCACCAATAACTTATTTGGAGCTACTTGACAGGATCCAAAAACGCGCGATAAAACTCATTGGCGACCGAGACATCGCGAGATCGATTTACTCTCTTAGTCATCGTCGTAATGTCTCCTGCCTGTCGTTATTTTATCGTTATTTCCACCATAAGTGCTCAAACGAAACAGCCAGTTGCATTCCTCCCCTTGAACATTTCAACCGCAATACCCGCCATGCAAGGAATGCTCATCAGTCCACCCTCAAGCCTGTGTTCGGACGTACAGTGAAGTTCAAAGAATCTTTCCTCAGCCGTACAACACGAATGTGGAATGCTCTTCCCCGCTCCATTTTTCCTACACATTATAACCTACAGACATTCAAAACCAACGTGCATCGGCATCTCTCCTTTTCCTCTCACCCTAATTTCCTCAATGCCCGCGCTGTGTAGCTAATACATTATAAGGGTCCCAACAAATCCCTTTAGTGCGCGCTTATTAAAAAAAAAAAGGTGTGAGCCACGCTGCACTCACGGTATAGTTGATGTGTAAACATGTAGGCACAGTTGCCCGTCAGCTACCTAATTTGTTATCTAGCTAACGCCGTAACTAATTAACTAACGTAGTTAAAAACATAGGGACGGGCTACAGTCCGCTTGGGCGAACTGTTGGATACCCTATTCTTATTCCTATTCCTCATAAGTGGGCGTGACAAAAGTCTAAGTATGGTTAAATTGTTAAGAACGGTCTACATATTTTGTTATATAACATTTAAAGGATTTTATCAAAAAAAACGCTCCCTAGCTCAAACTTGGGTGTTTCAATAAAATTGTTTTATTTAATTGTGGGCGTGTCAGTAGGCGGATTTAAAAAAAAAATTAACACATGAGCATAAAGGGCCCCTAGAGAGTATATATTATAAATTTCAGCTCCCTAGCTCAAACTTTGGATTTTCAAAAAAATTGTTTTATTTATTTGTGGGCGTGTCAGTGGGCGGATTTTGAAAATATTTATACATGAGCTTAAAGGGCCCCTAGAGAGTATATATTATAAATTTCAGCTCCCTAGCTCAAACTTTGGATTTTCAAAAAAAATGTTTTATTTATTTGTGGGCGTGTCAGTGGGCGGATTTTGAAAATATTTATACATGAGCTTAAAGGGCCCCTAGAGAGTATATATTAAAAATTTCAGCTCCCTAGCTCAAATTTTGGTTTTTCAATAAAATTGTTTTATTTTTTTGTGGGCGTGGCAGTGGGCGGATTTTGAAAATTTTATATCCCGAGCAGTTTTAGGAGTCATAGATCATATATAAAAAATTTCAGCTTCCTAGCTCAAAATTCGATTTTTTCCAAAATTTTGTTTTTTTGAGTTTGTGGGCGTGTCTGTGGGCGGATTTCAAAAATTCGTAAACTTGATTATTTCGGGACCCTAGAGAGTATATGGTTAAAATTTCAGCTCTCTAGGTCCAGTTTAAAGGCCTAATTTTTGCCGACGGACGGACGGACGGACGGACGGACGGACGGACGGACGGACATGGCTAGATCGACATTACTATCGATGCTGATCATAAATATAGTAACTTTTAGGGGTCTACGGGCAATATTAAGGTATGTTACAAACTATGCGTCAAAATTATATATTATATATATAATTTTATATTATATATTATATATATTATAAAAATTGAACATACATAATTAATAAAAAAAAACAACGACACGCGGTTGTTCTCAAACGGTCACCCATCTACGTACTAACCGCGCCAAACGTCGTTTAATTGCGGTGATCTGTCGAGCAGCGATTAACTCACGTGGTAATGAAAATTAACGGGAAAATCTGACGATGACGGTGACGCTAGATATTTCCAACTAGCCCCTACCGAGAAAAAATATATTTATACATCAACGAGAGCAAAAATGTTTACACATTAAAAAAAAAAAAAAAATACAGCAAATATGACCACATGTATGTACATCATATATCCCAAAACGTTTTGTCTATTGACTGCAAAAATATTATTTTAGAACGCTTTCCCTTCAGTCTATTCCGTTGTCCCGAAAAAAATATTCTAAATTTGCAATTAAAAGTAGGTTCTCTTTTGGCAACATCGAAGGGTGATGTTTGTTCTTAACATCGATTATGCGAAGCTTTGCTTACTTAAACACTGATGTTAAAACATCGATGTTTAGTCTCTCATGTTTTTAGAACATCGATGAACATCGATCATCCCTAAATGGAACCATACCTAACCTTTAAAAATTCAACCATGACGAATCTAGGCATTTAATTGAATCGTTATTAGATTGACCACTGTCCTTGACTTTTGGATATCGCAATCGATTGTTGCCGTAAAATCCAATTGGAAAATGCCCTTGTAGTGGTTGGATTAAAAGTCCAACGGTCCAGGGTTAAAGTCCCTGCTCGGGCGGGAGAGTTTTTTAATTTATTTATTTATTTTTACTCAATTACCCAATTAAATAAACTGAATTTTTTTAGCAAGTATTCGCCGCTCAAAATTAAATCAAGGGGACTTTAAAAGGGTGCCTGCATATTTAAAGCTTATGTATTTGTGCTACTTTTAACCATCCGAATATTCTTCTTTCCAGAATCCGACCCCAAATTCCTCGTGAAGTGATCGATTTGTGCCGCATTTGTACGACAGTAACCCCGGGAGAGCCCCACGTTGTCTTGGGAACCGATAAGGCATTCACATTTGACTATGTCTTCGACCTGAACTCCCAACAGGGTGAGGTGTATACGAATTGCGTAGAGAAACTTGTAGATGGCGCTCTTAAGGGTTACAATGCCACAGTCCTGGCGTACGGCCAAACTGGTTCAGGTAAAACCTTTACCATGGGCACAGGATTTGACAGGGAACTGGCACCACCGCAGCTGGGTATCATCCCCAGGGCTGTGCGACACATCTTCGAGGGAATCGACAGTATGCAAGCGGGCGTCTGTGACGAAGATGGTGTCAATCTTGGTGGAGTTCAGTTCAGTGTTGCAGCCCAGTTCATGGAGTTGTACAATGAAGATATAATCGATCTACTCGACCCTTATAACAAGGGAAGGATGTATAAAATCCATGAAGATGGATGCGGTGGTATAACCGTTAGTGGGGCAACCATTAAACCAATAAATGGACCACAGGATGCCTTAAAGTGCCTGCAGCAGGGTGCTTTGGCACGAACCACAGCTTCAACACAAATGAACGAGCAGTCTTCGCGGTCGCATGCACTCTTCACAATACTTATTCGAAGGCAGAGGGTCATGTCGGCAGAGGAATGCGGTCTGCCAGAAGGTGATTTAGAGACGTTGACATCAAAGTTCCACTTTGTCGATTTGGCCGGTTCAGAAAGGCTTAAACGCACAGGAGCAACTGGAGATCGTGCTCGAGAGGGAATTTCCATAAACTGTGGCCTATTGGCGCTGGGTAATGTCATTTCGGCATTGGGAGATAAGGCAAAGAAGGCATCTCATGTGCCATATCGTGATTCAAAGCTGACTAGGTTGCTGCAAGATTCTTTAGGAGGTAAACAAGTCTTTCTATATACGTAAAGTGTAAGCTTATGATTCCGAGTTTTTTTAGGCAACAGTCAGACATTAATGATTGCCTGTGTGTCGCCAAGTGACAGGGACTTTATGGAGACTTTAAATACTTTAAAATATGCTAATCGTGCCAGAAATATAAAGAACAAGGTTCAACTTAATCAAGACCAAAGCTCAAGGACGATCTCTCAACTTAGAAGAGAGATTGCTGCCTTGCAGTTGGAGCTTGTCGAGTATAAACAGGTAAGAAGATACATATTTGCTTTACCATCGAATGATATAAAAAAATACTTTTAGGGCAAACGGAGCATAGATGCCGAAGGTAATTCGTCGATTTCGGACACATTCCACGAAAATGCAATGCTTTTGGCTGATAACAAGCGACTACAGCAGCGAATCAAGGCAATGCAAGAGACAATTAACGCTCTAACCGAGAAGAATACGGCGCTAATGTTGGAAAAGACTACCAATGGCTGGACAAAAGCAGATAGTGATATATCGGTAACAGATATGATTGCAGGTTACCTGGGAGAGATTGAAAAGTTGCAGGCAAAGTTGATTGAATCGCAAGAGATGTACCAACAGCTAAAGAAGTCAACAGCCCTCAGTCCGAGAAATAACATGAAAATCAACTCGTCCTTTGACAGTTAGTATATAACTTTTGAACACATTTTAAATCTTTTAAACAATTAAATTTTTTGTTTTATATATTTTCCAGATCCAGAGACTCTGATCAGCGTAGCCAAACGAGAACTAGAGAAAAATCGAGAACTGCTTATGTCTCGATCGCTGCCAGGCTTCAATGAGGATGCTCATAATTCCAATGTGGAAAACATCAACGAATCCGAGAGTGATAGTGATACCGAATCTGATGATAAGGGTGAGTAGTGGTTCGCATCGTTTCTTTCCATTTGTTATTTCCCCTATCTCCAAACAGCCGTAGAGATCCAAGCAGAACTGAACGACATCAGCTCCGACATAGAGCTTAAGACAAAGCTTATTGAACAGCTAGAACTGTCACAGCAGCGAATGAATCTAATGAGACAGCACTACGAAGAGAAGCTGAATGTGTTGAACAACAGGATCACGAACACACAAAAGGAACGAGATCAAGTGTTAGCTAATTTGGGTGAGTTGAATTTGCAAAATTTGTTTTTTCTTGAAATACATAGTCTATTTTTTGAAAGGTTCTAACCAAACATCACAATCGACTGATAAGATCAAGAAAGTTCGCGACGAATATGAGCGGAAGATCAACGACATGCAACGAGAGCTAAAGAAGTTACAGGCCGCCCAGAGGGAGCACCTTAGGCAGCAGAAGGAACTGCAAGCCCAGGAAGCCAAACTCAGAACTCTACGTAATGAACTGGCAGAGTTGAAGAACATCAAGGTAAGTTTTAGCAGAAATCAAAAGATAAGCTCATTATATTCTTTATTTCTTTTAGACCCGCTTGATTCGTAAAATGACCGAAGAAACAAACCGTCACAAAGAGGAAGAGACCCGCAAAGCCCGCGAAATCGCACAACTCCGCAAAGAATCGCGCAAACAACAAAATACCATGAAGTCCTTACAAGCACAAGTCCAAGCCAAAGATCAAATTCTCAAGCGTAAAACGGAGCAGGTAACCGCTCTTCGACGCAGCCAAAAAGGAATGTTAAGCTTGAAAGCATCTGGTCGGGTTGCGCCAAAGAAAGAGTCAAGTACCTTCAACGCCCGCCAAGCTCGTCTCAAATGGGACAAATTCCATCGGAGCATAAATCGTGCAGCCCGCAACAAACAAGTGGTTGTCCAATTGGAGAAGGAGCTCGAAAGACTGATTCAAGAACGTGAAACGCTCAGCAAAGACATCGCCAATGTGCGTAATCGTCAGCGTCAGCAGAAATCACCCGAACTCGCGAGTGAAGAGGATACCCTCAAGGCGAATCTCAATTACATTCAGGACAACATTGCCCATGTCCAACAGGCAATTATGGAATTCGAGGAGGGTAAGGAATCCCCAAACGATATTCAGTCCTTGCAGGTTATGATCGAGAATGTCAAGAGTGTCGATGAGGCCAAGTTTTTATTGGAAAAACTTGCCACAGATGCCATTCTGCAGACATGCGACAACTCTCTTACTCAGGGTCGCCTGCTAGAGCAGGAAACTCTGCTCAAAGAAGTCCAACAAGAGAGTAGCATTCAGCAACAGCTTTTGCAACATTTTCTTGCTCAAAATCCGTCTGTACAGATAACAGATCTCTTTGACACCCTGAATCTGACATCAGTGAATAATATGAGTGGGTCGACAAAGTCACTCAACAGCAACAGCACCTATGACATTCCGTTGGCCGATGTTAATAATTCCAGCGGCTATTGGGACGGAGTAGTACCCGCACCGGGAACGCATAATCGATCGTCCAGCCGGAGTCCATCTCCAGCGCCAACTATCGATCTGTAAGTATTTGTAGTTGAGTTGTATTTATTATAAATCCTCATTTGATTCCTTTCTTTTCGTAAGTTACTCAAAACGTACAAGAATCATTCAAATTCCACTCAAAGAAAATCTGAAATTTGTTCGAAACAACTGTTCCATGGAATCGGTGTTTTATAACGAAAATGTTCATTAAATTATTTTAGCTATAGAAAATGACTGTAATAAAGTTTAATTGTAATGTTTTTTTTGTTTATTTAACTAACTTATTTAAGGACTGACCGGACATCCAAGATTCGAAGGCGAACAGCCCAAACACAGGAACTACTCTTTGGCGAATCAGAAACTAGTCATAACGGGGTAAGTTCGATTTGAAGTTAGGACAATCGCTGTGGATTTTTTACGATCAAGATGATTCGCCACACATAACTCGTTTTTAACGCTGCGGTAAGATTATTTAACGCGGCGGTGAGGCTAGGAAGACGTTAAATAGGGGCCGGTGAGCACTGCGTATAAATGTATACGTAGTAGTCTATATTTTCATTCTCATAAAATGTCGGATTAAGAATTTTGTTTAATGTTTGTCGTTCTACGATCCCGAACAGTCTCCGTCTGGCTTTCGTTGCGTAGACATCGTCTTCTAGATAGCAGCTTCTCTCTATTCTTAGTGCATTATCATCTACAAACCTGCTATTTTGCTTAGCTTTTACTCTCTTCCCCTCTTTTTCTCTCTCCAAAGTGGAACTTTCATTTACGCAAATAGTTTTTTTCCCCTCCCCAAAAAGCCCAACCCCGACGGGCTTAAATGAACAGGAACCGCTTTAAGGGGTTTTCTCCGGATACACCCCTCCACTTTCGGCCTAAAAACTCCCCTCCCAATAAACGTTTTAAACAAATAATTAATCTCGACGAATACCCCCAACTTCCTATTAATTCGAATTCAAAAAACCCTAAGTTCGTCTTGATTTCCTCTAAAGATGAAAACAAACCCCTAGTCACAGAGATTCAAGGCAACGAGCACACCGAAGCCGCTGCCAATCTCGCACACCGGGCCCCAGTTTACAAATTCTCAACTTACATTACACCAAGCTTGATATGATACGAGCCAGCAACCAAATGTTTAAATCCAGACAACTTTCGGATTGGCATAACTACCAACACCACTACGCGCTTATAAACAAGGACAGAACCCAGCCAGTTTACCCCGGCACGACTTCAAAACAGATGAACACCACCTTCGTGAGGATGCGGTTAGGACACACCTCTTACACTCACCAACACCTTCTCAATAACGAACCTCCGCCATGGTGCCAATGTTGTAACTCACAAATTACCATAAACCATATTCTGGGAATAAGGGAATGTACAACTAGTAGACCAACTAACACACTCCTCCACACCAACTCTTCAGCTTACGAATTATTAAGTAATCCAAACCACGAAAATATAGCAAAAATCTACAATATATAAATAGTCTTAACATTGGAATTTAATTATACAAACATATAACATACCATAGAGCCGTAAGCCTCTGCAGCTAGTGCTCTCACTATTAATTATTATATGTATTTGTAATCATATGTTAATATATTATAATAATAATAATAATAATAATAAAAGAGTTGCTGATAAATTCTTAGCGGTTTCCAATCTTGACAATCAATGCCCAGTGACAGTGAAATACCATGACCGTCTCAACTCGTGTAAAGGCATTGCTTTTGCGCCATTTCTCATTGATATTTCCGGAACTGAAATTCTAACTGAAATGTCCGCTCAAGGTGTCACAGAAGTGTACAAATTTACAAAAAATATTGATAGGAAACAACGACCGACCGGAGTGATGCTCTTCACTTTCGATCTCTACCAACCACCAACTTCTATGGAAATCGGTTTTTACAAAGAAAAAGTAAAGGAATATATTTCTAATCCAATGCGCTGCCTTAAATGTCAAATTCTCGGACACCATTAAAAGATGTACCAGAGACGAAACTTGACAACGCCCACGTAAGTTGCACACGTGTAATGTGTGCCAACTACCCCCCAACTTCTGACCCCCACTAACCATCAAACCCGCAAGGTCCACACGACTAACTTCCCAGTGGGATCAATATGAATTATGCGATTAGTGGGAAATTTTGAAATGTGGTTAACCATAAGATATGATTAAGAATTATAAAATATTAAAAAATGCTCTTTAATATTGTTTATGCAAATTAAATGTTGTTAATAACAGCGAAGTGGGATATATATTAATGCAACCATTGTTGCACTGGAGCACAACGTAATAATGATTTGCTCAATGAAAAATGACAATAAATAGTACAAATAAGGGCAAATTATGTTAGCTATTTGTTTACTAACAAAAAACGTCTGGACCGATTTTTCTGGAAACCTAATCAGTTTTGAGTTACGTAATTACGCTTCGAATAAACCCGGTCCCATGCCAATATCATCTTTGGTTCTCAAGATAATCGTGGCGAAAGATAATTCCGAACGCACATACGTACATACGCACATACGTACATACACACACCTAGCCATCTCTATAAAAACGTTCTATTTGGATTCTGGTGACCTTGAAACGTGGAGATATGTCAAAATCCGCGATTCACAAAATCGGCCCCATTACAAGAACTTCCAATGGGAAGTTAATAAGTGCAGTATGTCTGAAACTAAACTACTCAGAAAAAGCAAAGCTCTGGAACAACTCTTCCGATAGTGCCGAAAATCACTCTTTTTCCAATAACCAAAAATCGAAAAGCATCACTTCGCCCTCCAACACTCAAACCTCGACCTCTTCTTCAAACTCATTAAATATGCATGCAAAAACATCTACACATACACATGCTAAACCCTCTGAGAGGAACTCTCAAATACTTTAAAACTCAAAACACCCAACTCGGACACACTCCCAACATCAAATGTTAATACAAACAAAGTAAACATAAACTCAACTTCCTCAATCAATTCTTCTATAAGAAACAGCACAGAACGTGAAATAACGAAAGTCCGCAATGCTGAAACCGTTAAATATAACCATCTTATCTCCAATATCTTCTATAACCCATACTCTTATACAACAAATTAAATATTATTTACCTCACTCTCTAAATGAAAACTATGACAATGAAATAAATACGGCACCCGCTGATCGATTGTCGAGAGAGAATGTATTATGGGAGTCACCCAAAACAAACGCTAGAGGTGCCTTAGTGGATCGTCCACTCATTTTTCCACCCACAATACATTTACCCACACTGATATAAGCTGCTGCTCCCACGAGCTGCTCCCAAAAATTTCTTGGTATACTTTAGTCGACCTTCACAATAGTGATCACTTCCCCATAATCACGAAAATCGACTGTGGACCACTCAACACACAAACTCAGCCCACACGGAAATTTAGAACTGATCTAGCAAATTGGCCAAAGTTTCAGCTTAATATAGCGAAATATTTGCAGGGCAAAGCCCCAGAACTTGAAACCAAAAAAGAGGCAGCAATACTGCAAAGAGCCATCAGCTACTCTGCTAACATATCTATCCCCCAGTCTCTCACCAAACTACAAAAACGAGTAGTGTCATGGTGGACCCCCGAACTAGCAAGACTCCAACTTATTAAGATCACAGCCTGGAAACAATTTAAAAAACACGCCGACCAAATAAATCTAATCAGCTACAAAAAATCAAATGCTGTCTTTTGTCGGCAAGTTAAAATATGCAAAGCCGAAAGCCTCCACGCCCTTACCTTATCCATAAATAGAAACTCATCTGCCGCCAAAATCTGGAACAATATCCGTTGTTTAACAGGGAACCACTCTCCAAAAATAATAAAACATATCTTATCCCCAAAAGGCCCCATATCAAATCCAATCGAAATGTGTAACCACTTCGCTAAAATATGGTCTGAAGAGCGAAGTGACATGAACTTCCTTCAAAGCTACTGCGCACTAAAGAACGACTGTCTTAACGACACTCTACGTACATTTACAACCGATACTTCAGCTCTGCTTATCGAACATCGCATTGAACTTAAATAACTTGACTGCTGTTTGACAAAACTGAAAGGTAAAAACCGAGGTAGAGGTAGAGTACCCTATACAATGCTTAATGCTGAAAACACATCATATAAAGCAAAACGTTTTTGATTCGATAGTCAAAAAAACATTTGTTATTTCAACACACACCAAGCGAAACAAAATGTAACAAAACGAAACTTTTTGTTTTCTTGTTTCGTTGGGTGTGCGTTGAAATAAAACAAAATTAAATTCGCGACTTTTAGTGTTGTTCAACATGTGGTCGGACTCAGACGATGAAGTTGTGCCAATCTTACATACAATTTTTGACGACATTGTGGAAAAGGACGCAAATAGAGTGGTGGGTTCATATAATCTAAAACGAAATGCTGAGGATGTGATTATAAACTTAACAGCAGAGTTAAGAACTTATCCTGAAAAATTTAATAATTTCACCCGAATGAATAATATGATTAACAGTATGTCAAGTATTTAAAGTAATACTGTATATATATTCATACACATTATGTTCATTAATAAACATGTATAAAATTAAAATTCAATAAAACTTACCTTGGCAATTCATTTCAGTAGCTATTTCTATCCACAGCTTATCAATAGTAACTTTATTAGCATGTTCCTTATCTTGATAATTGTAGATAGGGCTTCTTGCCTCAATTGAGAAAATCAATTTTTCTCCATCTACGTCTATATTTGTTAAAATTTGCACACAGAGTAAACCACAGTATATCCATATAATCAGTAGCGACACTCTCATATTTTTGCCTGAAGGGTAATTGTAGGGATCATAATTAGGTGTAATCATTAAAAAAAAATCAGGAAAACCAGCCATAAACCATTTTAAAAACTACATCAGGTACCACTGCACGTAGTGAAAAGTTTTATATGTACAACGAGGATCAAGTCGATGCGCCTTTAAAAAAAAGCATTAAGAAAAACCCCACAATCATTCGTCTTACGAAGGAATCAAAATTTTGTTTTGCAAAAAACAATAGGTCAGCTATCGGTAACGAAATACGTTTTTTTGTTTTGCTTTTGTTTTTATGTTTCGTTTCATTTGGTGTGTGTTGCGCCATAAGAAAGCAGGCAATTATCGTCAACGACGCTGGGTCGAAACAGTGTTGCATTCGGTGTGTGTTGCTCGTATACAATGACATGTATTTTCGACAACCACCACCGAAACACTTCGAAACAAAAACATGTGTTTTGTTTCGTTTTATTTGGTGTGTATACTCTCATAAGAAACAATGTTCTCTTGTTTCAGGAAACAAAAAACACGTTTTGCTTTATCATATCCGGTGTGTTTTCAGCCTAAGAACCTGCCACTGGAAACAAAGTTAAGGCTTTTGAAATTATATAACAACGTCTTCTCAACTGGGCGTATACCTCTCAGCTGGAAAATCCACTCCCTAAACCTAAAAAAGAAATAAACTCAGTTGGAGGCTATCGACCAATTTCTCTTTCCCCATGCATCTCTAAAATACTGGAGAAAATAATTGCGAAACGCCTTCAATGGCTAACGTCGAAAAAAAATCTTATTAGTCCCAACCAAGTAGCCTTCAAAACTGAAAAGGGATGCATCGACGCTCTCCTTCATATAGACAGCTACACCACGAGTGCTTTATCATCTTGAAACCATGTTTCCATTTTATCACTTGACTTTGAATAGGCATTTGATAAAATTGGTATGCACCTTGTTCTAAACAAGCTTCAAATCTGGAGATTAGGCCCCAAAATAATGCAATATGTCAAATCATTTCTAACGATCAGAAGATTCTGTGTTAAAACCAACAACTGCTTCTCTTCGACACTCCCCCTCAGCAACGGAATCCCACCACTGTCAGTGGTTCTGTTTATACCCTATTCTAAGGGTATATTAATTTTGACGCATAGTTTGTAACATACCTAATTTTGCCCGTAGACCCCTAAAAGTTACTATATTTATGATCAGCATCGATAGTAATGTCGATCTAGCCATGTCCATTGTCCGTCCGCTCGTCTATTGTCAAAAATTAGGCCTTTAAACTGGGCCTAGAGAGCTGAAATTTTAACCATATACTCTCTAGGGTCCCGAAATAATCAAGTTTACGAATTTTTGAAATCCGCCCACAACACGCCCACAAACTCAAAAAGAAACATTTTTTTTCGAAAAAAACGAATTTTGAGCTAGAAAGCTGAAATTTTTTATATATGATCTATGACTCCTAAAACTACTCGGGAGATAAAATTTTCAAAATCCGCCCACAATTAAATAAAACAATTTTTTTGAAAAACCAAAATTTGGGCTAGGGGCTGAAATTTACAATTTAAAAAAAAACTTTTTTTGAAAATGCAACGTTTGAGCTAGGAAGCTGAAATTTATAATATATACTCTCTAGGGGGGCCTCTATGCTCATGTGTAAATATTTTCAAAATCCGCCTACTGACACGCCCACAATTTAAAAAAAAATCTTTTATTGAAAATCCAAAGTTTGAGCTAGGGAGCTGAAATTTATAATTAATTTTTTTTAAATCCGCCGCCGTGTCCCAAATCTCAAAGACATAATAATTCGAAACCGGGTGGTAGCCGATACGTTTTGCGGTAGAACCAACGTTTTTGGTAATTACTCTGTTGTGTTAGTTCAATTCGGTTTGCCAGTACTCGTGTAAATTTTGCATCTTTCCTTGAAAAGCATCCTCCCTCACGACTGTATTTCTCATTCCACATTCATACAACTATGTAATCTATACTTACCTTACTGAACGGGCTCCAGACTCATGAAGAGTCTCTTCCTGAGACACTGCAGGCTTTCATCCTCTACTATTCCGGTCGCGTTGCTTTCAGTTGTCCAGACCAAACTCTGGCATCCGCGATGGCTTTGTCTGAGATTCGGTCTTGGCTGGATCATTTTCGTCTATTCGCCCGAATAGGACTGCATCCCCATCTTGGTTTTCTATTCACCCTGCTCGCACACAGGATCAAAAATGAAATATCAACTCAGTGGCGGACTAAGCCCGTCAGAGGCCCGGGCGGCAAAGCTGAATGAGGCCCCCCAGCTTTAAAAAAAAGTAGTTTTACTAGCTTTTATTCCGTTCACATTTGTATGTATAAATAAGTGTTTATGTTTATTTCGTTAAAATCTGGCAGTGAAATTTAAATTCGAATTAAATTATTTAGGGTAAATAAACATACATACCTACAATATAGAATGGGTGAGGAAAATAAAATACGAATCGATCGACAAAAAAAAAATTAGTTAAAATAAATCAAAATTTTTTTGTAGCGTGTTATATGTGTTTTCGTGTCTTCAATTTACTGAACTCCTCAATAACTTCTGTGAAATCGATTTCTTTGGAAATTTTTCTTTCTATTAAAAGCACGGCTAGATTAACAAGTCGCTCATGATCCATTGTAGATCGAAGATAATTTTTAATTAGTTTCAGTTTCGAAAAAATCCTCTCGCATGATGCAACCGAGATGCAAATGGTCAAGATGTATTGAAGTATAAGCGATATACAGGGAGACGATTCACTGAAGTCCCATTTTATTATAAATTGAAGGATTTGGGGGCCCCCAAGACCAAATGTATGTAGTACTTTTACGGCAGGTCAACATCGGTGAAGGAACTAGAGGTGATCGGTTCAGATCACATATTTACAGTATGATAAATTTCGTCGGGAACTTCGGCTCATAATCTGGAAGGAGAAGCCTCGTAGATCTCTGAAGGATTTGTTAGTGGAACTAGCCCTATGTTCATTTAAATGTTAAAGTTTCTTAAAATACACATTTTAAATTGTACCTCTTCCCTTCTCTAAATTTTAAGACCGAACGAAAACTTTCTTCAAGCCGATTGAGATTTAATTAATTATTCAACCAGTGAGGTTTTTTATAATTGTAGCTCTCATTATAAAAGTGTTGTGGTGTTATATTCCCCCTGGTCTGATGTACCATAAAGTCTTTGACAATGTTATTTAAGCAGGCCCTAAGCTTTACGTTATATTAATTATAATTTTGACTGATTGTTTGTAACATTACCTTACAACATTGTTAGGGGTCTACCTAAAAGTTACGATATTGTTGATCAGCATCGAAAGCTATGTCGATCGAGCCGTCCGTTCGTCCGTTGTCATTTTTTGGCCCTAGAATTCAAGCTAGAAAGTTGACATTGTTTAGAATATATAGGGAAAATTGGGAACGGTACACAAAACGGCTAGTGTTGCTATTACTAGTGCCTTGCGTAGAACGCCCATATTGGCACTATAAATGTTGCTGCACCTACTTCCTGTAAGTAAACCAGGTGTAATAAGTCTCGCTAATGTCGGACTTTTTAAAAGCAGCAAGAAAAGGGGAAAAGGAGAAATGCGTCTGCAAAACACGGGACTGGACATAAAACTCCCCCCTGTGTAGAGTCAAAGGAAAGTTATCAGCAGCAGCCGCAATAATGGATAGTCAAAAATGGAGTCACATAGTGGGTCACAAGTGCCCTGTGGCCCAACTTGAGCAAAAGGAAAACTGGGGAGATTTTGGAACTAAGTATATGTCAGCTAAGAATGACAATCGGCATCCTTTCCGGACCTTTTCAGTGCAGGTACTGCGATGATATTTGCGTCACGGAAGACATTAGGCGATTTTGTAGCGAAATAAAATGTTCTGAGAAAGAGGTGTAGGATGATGACTGACGTTAAAAACGGTATTTTATTAAGGACTTTTTTCTTTTATTGCAAACTAGTTGAGATATCTCAAAAAAAAATATATTGGCTTGAATTACTATCAAAACATTTATGAATGTAATTCGACTTCGTGGTCGACATCCACGGGAACGTATACAGCGGTCGATACGTTGAACCCAATTTTCGATGACTCGGCCGCATATTTCGACCGATACGGCCGCTATTTCTCAAACGTAGCTACATCAAAAAAAAGTCTAGAGGCGCTAAATCACACGATCTCGGTGGCCAATATCTCGAGATAACAGTTTCACCGAACTGAGACTTCAATAACTCGATAATTGTACCCGCTGTGTGGCTTGTGGCACCGTCTTGTTGGAACCACATATCACTGATGTCTAATTCATGCGATTGCTCAAAGAAATAACGTTCCAACATGTCTCTGTAGCGAATACCATTTACGGTAACGTGACGGTCATTTTCATCGACGTAAAAAACGGCCCAATGATGCCACCGGCATGAAAACCGCACCAAACAGTGACTTTGCGGATGTGCTGTTTTATGAACCACATGAGGGTTCTCACCTGTTCAGTAACGCATATTTTGCTTATTGACGAAGCAGTTTAACCAAAAATGCGCTTTATCGCTGAAGATGATTTTACGATGAAATTCTTCATTCCAGAGCCCGATTCGAGAACGTACGTCGCTTCATATGATCAAGTGGCTTTAGTTCTTGAGTCTGCTTGATCTTGTAAGGGTGTATGCCAAGATCCTTACGCAAATTCGCCATAACGGGTCTGGGAGAGGCCCAATTCTTGAAAACGCAGTGAAATTGACTGATTTGGCTGGTTTGCCTCTACGGCAGCAATATACTCCACATTTCGGGCAAAACGTGGTCTCACTGGCGCGGCAACATCAAGCAGCAAATATTCTGGCTCACATTTTTTCACTAGACTATGAATTGCTTGTCTACTGAGACGAGAATTACAGCCGAAAATCGGCGTTAACGCTCTTAAAGTTACGACCACCGACTTGGAATTTCGGTGGTAAATTAATTATTTGTAAACGTTGTTTTCACCATGATGAAAACGTTGATACCAAGTATTTTGACGTTGACCTTTCGGTAATCGGTTTAAGGGTGCGTTCACACTGAAAGTATGAATTTGTCAAGTCGCAAATAAAAGACCCTTTAGTTGGTTTTCCTGAAGATCGCGATGGACCCATTGTGGTGCTTAGTGTTTTATAGCAGCAATGTCATAGCCCTGACTAGCCTAACCTAACCTAACATATGCTGAAATTTGGAACATATACTCTATAAGGCCACTAGGATCAAGTGCAAAGGTTTTCATTTTAATTAGTTTTTAAATTTGCCGAATGGCACGACCACTGTTCGAAAAAAAACGTTTTAATAGAAAAATCTGTAATTTGGAATATTATACTCTCAATACTGTCTAGGGGCCCAAAATACTCCAGTGTAAATATTTTAAAATTCGCCTACTCAACGCCCACAATTTTAAAGTTCTGAATTAAAGGTATCAATGGAAATGAAAGTATCTTATAAAGATAAGGTCGTTCTTAACAATTCCTTCATACAAGGTTTTTTGCCACACCCCTTTTTAGTGACGTTTTTTTTTACTAAAAAAAATTTTTTTTTTCGGTAAAATCCTTTAAAAAACGTAAAAAACAGTTATGTAGACAATATCCTTCTCAACAATTCAGCCATACATAGATTTTTGACACGCGCACTTTTCATGGGATATGAATAGGGTGATAACTGTTCACTTTTCCTTATGTTTAAAATATTTTTTTCAAGTAGTGTCATTTGAAGTGAGCAGGTGCAATACTAAGCAAAACTATTATTTTCATTATTTCCTCCGCAGGACGACGCAATGACCCGATCATTTACCCAACAGGAGCCGATAACCCGTAGCTTTATTCCATTGGCTCGTGTGCCAAGCGCACCGGGATCCTTAAAGTAAGTCTATAGATCAATTTCACGCATTGATTGGAATTCATGCCTATATATTGCGCACCGGCACAACATTGTATCTGTCTTAAACTACACCCACTTCTTCTCCCCACACTTTAGACAATCACTCAACTCACCATCGCTTACCCGCAAGTCGCTGGAATCTGGAGCCAATGGCGCAGTTATTCCAGTGTCACCACGCGTTAGCCGACGGGGATTTCCCAGCAAAGGATCACCAGGGTTGTAAGTACACACACGAACACACACACAATATGTATATTTCTTTCTTTAGTATATAATTATATTCCCTGTATCGGTATCTATAGAATTGTATGTATTTTGTAAAATTGAGAGGTTTAAATCGGATGAAGATGCATTTTTCTTGTATATATTACATCTCCACTTTATGCTTGAAATATTATATTTTACTGCGCTTTTTCTTTTTGATTGACAGTGTAATTAATCCACTTTTTCCACTCCTATTTTCCCATTGAAAAATAAAAAAAAACCTTTCGATTTATCCTCTTGTTTTCCCATACTTTCTTTGTTTCTATTTTGTTTCAAATTTGTTTTTTTCTTTTCTTTCTTCGAATTCGATTTTTTTCAGTTTTTTATGATTTATCGATGATGAGACTCTTACGTCGTCGTCTAGGTGATGATGATTGCAATGATAACACCGATGAAATAATTATTTTTCTTTTCAAAAATAAGTATAACAATAGAAGTGAATATAACAATGTCTGTCAGTCATTCATCAATCATTCACCAACACCACCAGAACTACCAATAATTATTATCGATGACTCTGATATCGGGCAGTTATTATCGATGTGTTTAGGAAATATTCAGATGATTGTTGTTCTACTAATTTATTATGTTATTCTGATATTATTTTTTCTATTCGTTAACTGCGAATAGTTTTTGCATTTCGTTTAATAATTAAGAACTACATAAATATAGGATATCATTTTGTTTTTTTAAATAATACATAAATCTACATTATTGTAACTGAAAAAAACAGGTTTATTGAATGTCCGTTTTTCGTAAGAGTGTTTGGTAACTGCGCAGTGCACTGTTTTGCTAAAATTGTATTTAGTTTAGTTAAACAATTTTTTTTCTACTGGAAAATGCATGAGTGTGAATACTTTCCCCACAAAAAGTACATAGTATATTTTAGGAGTTTTTTTTCCGATGCAGAAAAACAGATTACTTGTTTGACGCGTTGAACGAAACTACAAGTCCACAAAATTTTATTAATTAACTTTTGAAAAAAAAAACTTAAATTGGGTCCACATCTAAGAACTTGAAGTTATGTGTTGCAGCCATCTGACGTGTGTTCCTCAGCTTCATAATGATGTACTAAACCGAAGTATAGTGTAAGTCATTTGGAAAATTAGTGCTTAACTACCCACCTCAGCATAGCCCCAGTTAAAAAAAAAAATACATTTCTACGCGCGTCTTATCACTTGAGTTAACTTGTTTTTTTTTTTGCCCCAAAATGTTACCACAATCAGGTAATACGCGGAAGAATTATATTTTAGTTGTAAGAAAATATCAATAACACCCCTGTTTTGTCGGGAAAGCTATCCATAGTGAAGTAGGAATTCCCACCAAAACCATCCGCAGCAGCCTGGTTTTCAAATTTGAAATTTGGTACTCTTACTACGATAACAGCTTGAGCTGAAGACTGCCAAGGCGCTGTCGGTTTTCTGGCAGTGCAAGGGCATTTTCGGCAAGACATGGGGCTTATCACCGAAAAGAGTCCTATGGATTTATATGGCTATGATACATTTCTAGCATACGCATCGGTTGTTTGGTGGAATAAGCTTTCACATAAATAAGTTACTGCAGCTTTCTCCAAACTCCTAAGAAAGGTATGTCTCGGCTGCACGGGGACCTTCCCCAGCACGCCTGCCTCCGGCCTAGATGCATTATTGAACCTCCCGCCCCTTGATGTTTACATCAAGGGTTGCACAATCTAGCTATCTCAAGTTTAAGAAGAGGTGGCTTTTGGTATAGCTCGCACTGTAGTTTTGATGAACTTGCGCGACGGTTGTCCTTCCACTCCTGTCTTATGGATATGCCGTCCGATGCAATGCAACCGTAACTTCGGCTGAAGCGCAAATACGAAGTCAACTTTCCTCGTGTTCAGGATTGGCTCTGGTCAGACTCTGAGCCTGAAAAGGAATGCCTTCTTAGAGAGCGACAACATTAGACTTTTCTTCTCCTTAGGCAAACATGCGTCAGTCTTCCAAACAGAGACTTATGCTATCCTAATGACCATGGACTATGTTGCGAGGAACAGGTGGAGGGGGCGAAGTATCTGCGTCTGTAGCGATAGTTGATATTCTTGTCAATCGCATTTTTTTAATTGACTGCGATTGACAAAGTCCTTTAGAATTGTTCGTTCATAATAGCACACATTGAAAATAGTCAATTATCAATTGTCGATTGACACTCGCAATAGGGGTGTTAGACTTGTCTGGGTCACGGGTCATAACGAAATCACATGAAATGAGATCTCCGATGAACTTGCTTTGCTAGACATGGCTCAGAGGAGGACTTCTCAGGACCTGAACCAGCGGATTGTCTGCCTGCGTCCTCGGTTAGGGCTAACATTGACTGTTGGGTTTCATATGGACACAATCGCCGATGGCATGACTCTCCAGGGTGCGGACAGACTAAGCTAATTCTTCCCGACGTCTGTAAAAAGTCTGTGGCATTCTTGGAAAAGACTGCAGACAGACTAATTGCGTTCTTACTGGCCATTACGCTTTTGCCAAACACCTTAAGGTGCTAGGCCTAAGCGATACCACCAACTGCGAAGCCTGTTGAGAAAGCGACGACACTGCGGAACATTTCCTCTATGATTGTCCTGCTTTTGCTCGTTTCAGGTGGCAGGTATTTGGTGCTGATATGGTGAGTGCTGTAAACGTAAGCTCCTTATCATTGAAGCGACTTTTCGTCTTTCTTAGGAAAACGAGTAAATTCTCACAGTAAAAGTGGTGTGTCTTCCTGGTAGTACAATGGACCAGTATTGAGTCTGAGTGCTCCAGTGTAGAAAGTCTCGCATACACTGCAAGTCATAAGATTAGAAGCAGGCATTTTTGAGAAGTAAAATCGATATTTCTCCCGTTACATGATGGATTAGAAAAAAATGACTATGGTAAATGAGAGACTGTTTTGTTAACAACAAAATATGAAATGTGTGTATAGGTGAGATTTAGCTAACGGAACTTTGAAGAAAAATTGTAAAGTGAGTAAAGAATATGCGGAAATAAATCGAGTCATTAGATTAGAAGCGCTGAACAAATCAACCTTTTTTTGTGAAGTGAATTTTTTGTCGGTTTAAACGGTACATATTATAAAGTAATTGTTCTTGATTGAGTGTTAATGAAAATTAGAAGGAAAAAATGTTTAAAAGTGGAGGAAGGGCAAGAATAGATGTTTATTGCCTTTGAAGGTCTTTTATGCCATGCTATAGCCCGAAAAATAAAGCGAAGTGATCATTGTGTCAGCAATTATTTAAAAAAAACCTTCGTCTTACACAAAAAATTATAAAGGAAACACTTCTGCTGCCTTAACCCTTCGCGAAATGCGAAGTATCCTTAGAATAGCGTCAAATTCAGCTTTAGCTAAAATTAGAGAGAAAGCTAATGTTAAGGCCAGCTTATCCACTGTTACCGCACCATTCGCCGAGCTAAACTCTTAAAGCGCCTGAAACTTAAGAAAAAACCACCAGTTAATAACGCAAGAAAGAGACAACGCTTATGTGTCGCGAAAGATCGCATGAGCTGGGATGATCAAAATGGAACGAGCACAAATGATTGGCGGAAAGTTTTTTTTCCGATTAAAACAAGTTTAACCTAGATGGGCCGGATGGTTATAATTATTATTTATTGTTTCCTTTATAATTTTTTGTGTAAGACGAAGGGTTTTTTTTTCAATAATTGCTGACACAATGATCACTTCGCTTTATTTTTCCGGCTATAGCACGGCATGGAAGACCTTCAGAGCAATAACCCTCTATTCTTGTCCCTTCCTCCACTGTTATACATTTTTTCTTTCCCATTTTTATTAACACTCAATCAAGAACAATTACTTTATAATAATGTACCGTTTAAACTGAAAGATAATATATTCAGTTCACAAAAAACGTTGATTTGTTCACTGCTTCTAATCTGGTGACCCGATTTATTTCCGCATATTCTTTAATCAATTTACAATTTGTCTTCAAAGCTCCGTTAGCTAAATCTCCCCTATACACACATTTCATATTTTGTTGTTAACAAAACAGTCTCTCATTTACCATAGTCGTTTTTTTTTCTAATCCATCATGTAACGGGAAAAATATCGATTTTACTTTTCAAAAATGCCTACTTCTAATCTTATGACTTGCAGTGTATCAGCTTGGAGCTGTCAGAATAATTTGCAGAAAAAATCTAACAAACAGAACAAATAGATCCCCGTTGTAAGCCAAAACTAGCAATAATTTTAAATAATAAACAATATCTAACATGTCATTCAACTAGAATGGATAGTTTTAATAATTTTGCCATTTTTCATGTTTTGACATTTTTTTCGCCAAATGATATCAGCTGTTTTATACACTCTTATGCACGTAAATAGGGACACAATTTTTCAATCATGTCATGTAGTTTTTCTTTTTCTTATCACTAACTATCGGTATTTACTTTGTAAATACTTTAATTTAGCACATAGTAATATGCAACTTTCAGATTTGAAAGAAATTCCAACAAATTTACTGTTAATTTTTATTTTTTGCTTTAACCTTGCACAAAACTGACCTTTTTTCTCGGAGCAGTTGAATAGTGACAGTGGCTATTGCTTCAGTTTGGATCAATTCATTAACTCTAAATGTACTTTTTGTTTTCTCCTGTATATTTTAAGTGTTTCGAAAACAAATGGGACGATGTTAAGTTTCGACAATATCATAGAGAATGTATGGGGATGGTTGTCAAGGAAAGTATACGAGTCTGGTAGACAATTTTTAGATATCAAATCATTAACAGAAGCTATCAAGGTCGCATGGCGCGATATTTCCTTAAACTACCTAAAATCTCTGTTTGATTCACTACCCAATTGCGTTTTTAAAGTCATTTTCGACATATTAATAAAGTTTTAAAAAATATAAAGAAACGAAGTTGAACCTTATTCTTGCAATATTTTGTTAATTATCCTTGAATCAAGTCTGTGTCCCTATTCAAACGCCGCAAGAGAAATTCACATTTTTTGACTACACTTACAAATCCATTTTTATAATAGATAATAACAGAATGAGTTAGAAGCTTTTTTTCTTTAGTAAAAAATGTCATTCAAAATATATAAAAAATATTATACTCCACAAATATTGTACTCTTTTATTGGAGACCAAAGAAGTTAAAAAAAAACATTGTCCCTATTTAAGTGCACTTGAGTGTATAAACATGAACACCAAAGTGAGGGGAGTACGTTCGTAGAGTATGTTGAAAGTGGTTACTCGTCGTATAGGCATTTTCTATCATCTTAACCCATGAGTCGAAAATCTGCGTCGAGATGTCAATGCTAATCTACGAACGATGCATAAAATGTTTCAATCGTACCAACATATAAGAACGAACCAACCAAAAGTTCATTTAAGTTCATTCAATGTTCACTCATCCTACCCGCAGCAGGATTTCACTTCTGCTTTTATCGGCCGTAGTCCGCAGTGAGATAATGGAATTACCAAATTATTAGCTTACAAATTTCATGTCATATGATGTTTAAAAATAATTGCGTCGAATGTTGTGATTGACATACCCCCACAAAAAGTAGTCCAAAGGTGCGAAATCACACGAACGAGGTGGCCAACTCACAGGTCCATTTCTAGAGATGATGGTATGTTGCGCAATATATTGATTTCTTTTTTAATGTGTAAACATTTTTGCTCTCGTTGATGTGTTAATATATTTTTTCTCGGTAGGGGCTAGTTGGAAATATCTAGCGTTACCGTCATCGTCAGATTTTCCCGTTAATTTTCATTACCACGTGAGTTAATCGCTGCTCGACAGATCACCGCAATTAAACGACGTTTGGCGCGGTTAGTACGTAGATGGATCACCGTTTGAGAACAACCGCGTGTCTTTGTTTTTTTTTTTATTAATTATGTATGTTCAATTATCACCGCAATTAAACGACGTTTGGCGCGGTTAGTACGTAGATGGGTGACCGTTTGAGAACAACCGCGTGTCGTTGTTTTTTTTTTATTAATTATGCATGTTCAATTTTAGAGATTATTATGTCCTTACGAAACACCGGAAAGTTGTGTGGAAGAAGATTTGTTTTGAATAATTGAGGTTGTATAGCTTGTAGTTTGTTGTACATCAGTTGAAGGTAAGAGGAAAAATATCGATTTGTACTTCGATAACCAATGGCAGATTTAAGAATGTCACTTAAACGAGAATCGATGCTATATTTTCCCGGTACATCGACACACTTGAGTCGACGGTGTACGTCTCCTACTTCAGCTTTCACAAACCAATTATTTGTTCGGTCAAACATTAAATAAATTTTGTCGTTGACATTAAATATATATCATGGTTTTATTTTAATACAATACCCAAATCTCTTGTTTATCAAAACCACAACCTCTGCGATATTTTCACATGCAACACTGACGAGCCTACATGTTTACACATCAACTATACCGTGAATGCAGCGTGGCTCACACCTTTTTTTTAAAATTCTTCTCGGGCGAAAAAACCACGTTTAAGAAAGGAGGAGGCATTTGTGTTCGACCGATTTATAAAGATTTGTCTCGAAATTTGAGTATTTTTCATTCGAAATACCCCAATATTAGCTCTCCTTACTTACACGTACAAACCGAAGTAGCAACGGGTTTAAGGGTAATTCTTCGTTAGATCTCTACGGTAGGTGAACTCCCTTTCTACCTCAAAGTTGCTGCTATCTACAATGACGTGTTGTGTTCGTTGGTTGACAGAGGTTTGTTTGTTTGATGTTGAAAACAATTACTTGGTTTTCACTTCTACATCAACCAACTCCGCATACCCCAGTAGCTAGACGGATCTATTGAAAATAGAGCCTTCTGTGTTGACACCTGCCTTGCGAACTTTCTTCTCCAGAACAAGATTGAAGACATGACAGCGCATCTAGTTGCTGAAACCCGGTGCATTTTTGGAATAATTCGAAAGAGCTTCCCGTGTGTTTCCAAGTGTCACGCGACACAGCTGGATGCCATTATTGACGATGAACGATATCATACTCGTAGTGAGCCTCTACTTCAAGTTTTTTGGTATTTCCCAAGATTTCCACATGAAAAAACGGCACTGTTGATATTATGTATATAAAAATATATTGCGATTCGCAGGTATGTGACAAAAATAATATGCTTGATTTGTTTAAATAATATTGGTAAAGTGGTTGGCTTCCGACTTCTGGCCAGGAACACGCAATTAGCACTTTACCCACGTTTTCAGATCACTATGCATGAGACCTGTAAAACAGTAGATGAAGAGGGATTAAAACTCAATACAATCCTGTGGTGTTGAGGAAGTCAATGTCCTTTTTGAATCCTGTGCCTGAAATCTCTGTGAGGTCGTTACAAAATAGTTGGTATTGTATGCGACGAGTCGTTTTGGGTAAACCTGCCACAGTTTCGACATTGGGTATTATTGAGGGATGCGTGCGTGTCAATAGGCCTTAACCCATACTAATGACAACCAGTCTAGCGACGACTGCACTTGTCCTGTAAAGAAGATACTGTGTACTTTGTTTATCGGATATGTAAGCAATTCGTGTGGCTCGACCACACAGACTCCGCCGTCGGAGTGAAGTGCAAGACGATATTTCCCTTCATGTCACTTTTGATTCGACACTAAGTTGGTGGGCATAATGCGAACACCTCCAACTGGAAGACGCTGGAAAGATGGACGCAATTAGATATGATTAGTTCCGTTGAGAAGGCCCCTGCTTACACTCCACACTCCCCATTTCACAGCTCGTTGGAAGAGGGACGAAGTAGTGAAAGAGTTCGACACGGTCATATACAGCGACGGATCTAAAATGAACTGTGGTGTGGGGGTCGTTGTCTAATCGGAATCACTAAAAATATCAATATCCTACCGACTGCCGGATTTTGCCAGGGGTGGAATTGGCTAAGGTGATAGTTGAAAGTTGGCAATCAAAATGATACCTTTACGTCTACGTAAGGTGATTATCAAATTGACAATCACCTTTTTGCCATCAATTTCATGTGACAGCTATTTAGGTGTCGCTTTCAAACATTTTTGTTATTTTCATAGGTGTGCACCTCGGCTTCAACTCCAAATAAATTAAATACTTCAGTGAATAAAGAATATAGGTATATTAAATAAATTCAAATAAAAAAGTGAAATTGGAAAATTCGTGAAGTGCAATGTTTACTTCATTAGAACTTTTCTACACAAATGAAGAAAATAATTACAAAAATGTCCAACTATTAAGAAGAAACCTGAGAAATAAAGCAAATATCTTGGAACTTCCAAGCCCGTTGTAAGAATTCATATAATTATAAATATTTATTGTTGATTGCTATCATTTATTATTGTGTATTTTGGATTTTTGAAAAACTTTCGGTTATCAAAAGAAGCGTTTGTGTTTGTTTTGGGACTGCTTGATTTACCAACTGGATGTTACCAACGCATGTTCCACCCATCCTTCAATTGGCTGCAACTTTAAATCTTCTTGTATTTGTAATTTATATTGTAATTTGAAATTACAATTTCACTTACATTTTTTACAATGAAAAATAAACACACATCAGCTGCTCGGAATGACAGCGTCGGCAAGGAAGTGACGTTTAAAACTCTAAGTGCTGCCAATAATCAATCATTTTTTAGTGATCGCTTTACGCAGAGCAAAGAGGAGTTGATAATCAAAAACGACAATCAAAAAGCGACAATCAACTATCACCTTAGCCGATTCCACCTCAGCGTTTTCCAGGCGGAACTATTGTCTATCCGAGAGGCCTGCACGCAACTAGGGGCTGACACAACGTACGAACAAAACATTGCTATCCTCATAGATAGCCAAGCCGCCATCAAAGCTATTGACTCAGCTACAATATCCTTCAAACTGGTGCAGGAGTGCCGGAACGAGCTTGCCCAACTGGGCGAACGTTTCAGGGTTACACTACTCTGGGTTCCAGGCTCACTCGCGGCAAGGGTTCACATTCCGCTAGGTGCGGTTAAGACACAAATACACTCATACTTCCTACAGAAAGCCAATCTTCAATGGAGAAGGTTAACTAACTGGAAAATATGGCCTACTTATGACAAAAGAAGAACAAACAGAAACAGACCCCGCCCGATGTCGCCAGAATTACGGCGATAATCACGGGGCATTGGCCAATTGGAGACCATGCGGCCAAACTAGGTATCCCATTTAACCTCCACTGCCGAAGTTGCGGGAATGCTAATGAAAGATAAACTCTCTTTCACTTCCTCTGCGAATGTCCGGCACTAGCAAGAGATCTTCGACGATCTTAGCGATATATCGGGCAAAGGGATGCAAGATCTTATCCGTTTTCTCAATTCCAAAGGTTGGATATAGCTATACAACAAATCCTCTACAATCATTACAACATAAGACACACGAGTCGTGGTAACAAAAAGGCACAACATAGTGCTACTTGGGTTCAGGCCGAACCGCCACCTCTACCTACCTATCTACACTCCACACTCCACTTCAGAACCATACCTGAAGATAAATACTTCTACTTTAGTGGTTTACTAAAGGCTTTTCATGAGTTGTTTACCTAATCTTTTTCAATTCAATTTAAAAACCTGTCACAGAGCATTCCATTATATGTAGTTGCAATAAATGAACCAAACCTCGTCAAGAGAAAGTATGCACGTAATCGCCCAAAAATTCCCCTTGAATAAAATAGACCCTTCCTTTCTGTAGTATACCTATAAAATATGCACTTTCATTAGTACCCACCCTAACACTAAAAAAACTACCCGATTCTCATTGGATTCATTCATTTTAACGAAGAAAATTCAAACACAAAAAAAATCTGTTTAAACAAATTCACTACATCACCGCGATGAATTACCATCGTGTATGAGACGAAAAAAAAATCATAATTTTTCCATTTGTATGCAGTCTATATTACAACAGTGAAAATCACCTTAAAGCAAATGATAATCATCATCATCATCCCTCTGCCAACGTCATACCATGCCTTAAAATTCTCCCTCTTTTACTATAACTTCCGCATCCGTTTTCATTCCAATTAAGTACTGTTTGGAAGGGCTCATTTCAATTTGTAGAAAAAATATAATCCATCTTTGCATTTAAATTTTGTACAGTTTTTTATTTTATTTTTGTTTTGTTTTACGTAGTTTTGCCGTTAGTTTTTAGTTGTGTACTAATTCTTGGCTTTTTGTATTTTTTTACTGCTTACCCGTTACATATATTCATATAAATATCTACTAACAAATTCTTTGAGAAAACATGCTTATAAAACGCTAACCATAATGCTTTGATTCTTTGCCTTTGTCTCTTTTTTATTCCTAAAAAAAATACCCACCCCTGTTCTCCTAATAAAAAAAACAACCAATTCTCTTAATAACAATAACCCAATCCGTAAATAAATAAAAAAAAAAAAACTATAAAAAACGACGCAAACACGCTTGCAAAAAACCAAAATCAAAAGGGAGGAAGATGTCACGGCACCTCCGCAATCACCGCCTGTCTACAGAAAGATGATGTCACGCGAGGATAACAATGCAGGAGGTGATGTATTCGCCAGATTGGGTGCTGTGACACAGGATCCAGCGCCAGGAGGCAGCATTCAAAAGGTCACCGGAAAGGTATAATGAATAAAGTCGGTGTTTATGCTTTCCAGCGTTTATTTAGTCAGATTTTTTTTCATATAGATTCGCGTTGGAGTACCCTTATATTGTACCCACACCGTTTCGGGTCATAACAACTCTGTTCTTTCGATTAAAGTCGACGATGATGTCTTGTATACCGCAGCCGCGGATAGGACTGTTAAGGTTTGGGATCTCAACCAGGAGACTGCTCAGCATTGCCTGTCTACTCATCCAGGACCAGTTATTGCCGTTCAGAATGATCGTCGTACCCGACTGCTGTTTTCAGCATCAGGGCCGTTCGTAAGAGTCTGGGATCTACGGACCAGCAATTCGAGACCAATTAAGACACTAAGTTCCTCAGGTCACATTTTGACCGGAAGTGCCAATGTAGCTGGAACAATTCCGGGAGAATCTCCAATCACTGCGCTGTGTTTGGGTGCATCGGGCAATCTATATGTCGCGGCATCCGATAAAGTTCGAATTTGGGACCTTAAGAGGTAAGTTTTTGAAAAATTAGAAAAAAAACTAACTAACCCATTTATTTTTGTTAGCCTTGCTTGTCTTGGAAAATTATCTGGTGGTCATCAAGCGGCTGTAATGTGTGTAACCGCCTGGGAGGGTCCAGCTGGCAGCACAGACTTTGTTGCGACCGGCTCAAAGGATCATTATGTAAAAGTATTTGAAGTTCCGACAGCAGGAGGTGTTGTCTATCCCCTGCTGAATCTTGAACCACCACATTACGATGGAGTGCAGGCCTTGGCCGTTGCACAAGACGCTCTTGGAGCTGATGCTGAATTGTTTTCAGGGAGTAGAGACTCCGGTATTAAGCGGTGGGACCTTAAAAGCGGAGAACTCAAGCAGGTAGGTCCACTTCTCTTGATAATAAGCAAACAGTGTGGTGCTCGTGTGAAGAAAATCGGTATTCAGCAGTCTCGATCGATCCTAACACATCATTTTTCTGTTCTCATTGGTTTGTTATTGTTTCTTGACGCAAAATTTGTAGCTTTAATATTATGCTTGGGTAAAAGTCTGTAAGCGTGTGCGGTTAAAGGATGATCGGAAGTGTGTCGTCTTAAAAAATAAATTCTTTTTGGAATTATTTTTTCTTTTTCAAAAATATATTACAATTTCCAGCGGGGTGTTTTTTTACTCTAACCTTTGCAGCGACAACCTTTGCTACTTTCTTGTATACAATTTATTCCATTCTGAATGGATGCAATGAAACTCAGCTAACATATTTTTTTTTGTTATTTAGTCCCTCAACAACGCCCACAAGGGATGGGTTTCCGGAATGGCTATTTCCGGTGATGTGTTGCTTTCTAGCTGTCGTGGTGGCATTATACGTCTATGGAATGTCAAAACCTGCGAAAGCTTAGCTGAATTGAAGACTGATTTAATGATCAATGACATTGTAGCGTCTGGTCAGCGTGTTTTCACTGCATCGAGGTAAGCACAATTTGTAGGCTACTGTATCTTTCTTGAACAAAAGTTTTTAAATCCCATTCCCACTCGAGTCCATTTTCCGTTCCACTCCTTCGATAGCAAAAAAAAAACATCAATTAAAAATCCCATTTTAATCTACTTTCTCTCTTTTTTCTTTCTCTTTCTTTTTTTGGTTTGTAAAATTTCAATAACTATTTTTCGTTTTTCTTATTAATTTTTTTATTCATTAATATTTTTGTTTCGAATTTAAATTTTCATGAATTTAGCTCCGGTGAAGTACGGATTTGGCGTTTTGCACCGCAAGAAAATTTCCCAACATTGCAAATGACAACGTCGATTGAAAAGAAATAAATAACAAATAATATAGAACACTTAATACCAATCAACAAAAATAACCCTTATTCAGCTCAATTATATGCTATTCAGCTCTACAAAAGTAGCTAACAGTTTAACAATTATGTAGAGTAAGGAAGGTGAAATGATCAGTTTTGTGATTGCTGAATGATTTTTTCAAACACAAAACTCTTATTCCTTTCGAAACCTGCTAGTTTCCCTTATCAGCAATGTAAAGCAGGTTGCTGATTGTGGCGTGTTTACTACGTTTTGGAAAATCTCAAATTTACATTCAGCAAATGAAAAAATCGAATTCAGCTCATCAAATAATAGCTCTAAGCAAATGCAACCAATTCAGCAGCTACAAAATGATCAATTCAGCTACAATCTATGCCAGCTTATTGCTTTCCTAACCTATTCAGCTTTACTTGTAGTTATAATTTATTTAAGTAAAAATTCAAACACACTGGATGGAGATACATCACTATATTACCTTAAAGTACATTTAAATTTAAAGTCATTGTAATCTACACGTTCAACACCCATGTACTTCTTTTCAACACGACACCGACTTTGTTGAGTGTGTATTTATTTATCGTTTGTATCATTTCTTTAAATTCAGCGTACACTTTATCGTTTGCAAAATCCATTTTCTTTTGCGATTTTTACAGATTACTATGTTTGCGCTTCTTTTTAGTTTTTACCTCTCAATTCAGCATCAAAACTGTTGTTTTTCTTATGATTGTTTAATTTTTGTTTCGTTATTTTTTGTTAAAGAAAAGAAAAAAATGATAATATCACCCCCCGGGCATCTTTTAGATTTTGGCCACGTTCAATTATTTGGAGTTTGATTCTTGTGCTGCTGTTGAAACTGCTGAATTTAATTTTACGCGGATTTTGTCCGCGTACCCAGTGCAATTGTGCGTGTTCATGCCAGCACGGTTTTACATGGCATACATCACCATCATCACCACTCACGTGATAGGAAGAAGAGACGAATCCCATGTTATGTGTTTTTTCCAGGGGGCTTTTTATACTATATATTTTGCATAAAACACGGATACGAAAATAATAGACACACATGTGATGATGGTATGAAGAAGGCTGAATTCATCAAATCATTTAAAAAAAACATTTTATTATGCCATTCAGCAAAACAAAATCTTATTGGTGTTCTATATCGCAATCGATGTAAGTTTCGTTTTTTATAGGTGTTTTCATTGTTTATCTGCATTTTTAATCACTTGCATTCATCACCAAAAGCATTTAATATACAGGGCTATCGTAAATAAATTTAGAAGGAATTTTCCGCTTGTCAGCAATGTACATCAAATTGCTGAATGCATTTTATTTGCGATAGGCCTGACAATCTTTATCTTTCTCATTCACATGCAACACATGTTTGCTTAACTGATTCTTTAAGTTCTAGCAATAGGGCATACTTTCGTGATTAAGTATCAAAAGTTGTTTTTGTGTTACGGGTCTATCATGGGTAGAGGCGATAGGGTGACTAGACTATACGGTTCAAATGGTGTTCTTGTAAACTAAAAAGGAGTCTCGTTTTCGGTTTGTTGGCGAATGTATATGCTTGCTAAAAGCATCACCAAAACAAGAACTTTGCTTTTGAATTTTACATGGGCAATATAGGATACTTTTTTTTGTAAGCACAAGTGCTATCGAATTCCGTGCTTTAGTAAAGGTTAAGTAACGAAACAAAGATAATAAATAGGTTTGAACATTTTGTAAGCATTCATTGTATGACTTTCTATTCTTTAAATTACGTTAGTTGTAGTTTTACTTTTAATTTAGAGCAGTATGATTATCCAGTAGTATTGGGACAAATGCTAGAAAAGTATTTTTGCTGTCAGAACCCTAAATAAATTGTAGACAGTGTGGTATCTTTCATGCTGGCTTCGACGTTGGCATTTGATGTCGTATCGGGTGACCTTGCAGTGCAGTATGGTTTTTTTTTCGAAATGTGTAAGTATACGAGTACATTTATACAGAAACGAACGATAAGGTGTTTGGTCGGTTGATAGCCATCACTGACATAACGGTTATAGAATCTGATAATTCTATGGATTAATGCAAAGTTAAATGTGCTTTAACGGTCGATTTCTTCACGAAGTGAATTAGCACTAGAATAACAGAGAGAACTCGGCTTTGATATTTTCTTGGCGCGTTCGATTTTGGTATCACTTGATTTCCTTTTTATTTAATTTTTAGATTTTGTATATCCGTGTTACAATACCGAAATACCAAACGGCACCCTAATGGACAACCATAAGCGATGATTGACCTTTTATGAGTCACGTAGCATATGACCTTTACTCTGGAATTAAGGTGACTGCTAACAAGCCGTCTCCTTGTCAGAGCCAAGACGGCCCCAGCAAGACAAGCATCTGTATGTCGTATCGAAATACGGATACTAGTCGAGCTAGATACCTAGATATCTGATTTATTTTCTCCCCGCCAGTGGCTGCCCGTTTTTCCAATAACGACCAATTTTTTCTGGTATACCTAGAGGCCCCTGCCAATGTAGTTTTGCACAAGATTGTTTCCATCTTCTAATTTTCAGCTTCCAGTCGCGGCAATATCTTAGCCACCGAATCGCCGCCATACGTAAACCGTTTTTATTTGCGACAGCGAACGAACGAACTTCCGTACCATAAGCACAGGTAGATACTATAAATTACATATAGCAATGGTTTGTAAAGTAAAAAAAAGCTAGTAATAAGGTGCTTCGAACCGTACAGTCAAAGTCAACCAGCAAATCGGTGTCGTTATAGTTCCAGTTTGGGCCGCGATCCTTCTTTGCATCATTACCATCATTTCCGTACCGTTGATGGTGGACCAGCTAGTCCGGGTAGAAGAAAAATTATATTTATTTAAATATAGCGCCCTTGCCGTCGATGTCTATAAAAGAGGTTTGTTTGTACACTAAGACGTTGACGTGATTAATCCTCCCAAGCCCTTTTACTTTGTTACCAACAAACAACCAATGAAAAAAACCTAATGAATTACATACTTAGCACCCACTTAGATGTCCGTCGTTTGGATTTAAAAATATTTAAGGACAGTAAAATAAGTGGGGAAATCTGCATGCGATTTTTATAGTCACTGGTGAAATTTCTAGCTTCCTCGTATTTATTTTTCTAGAATAAACGATTGAATATCTTAGAAAATTACAAAGAATTTAAAGGTAATCAGTCAGGGTTATTATATCCGATCCATTGCAAGGTGTTTCATGTGCAATTACTGCTGCTACGTTTCATCGCTAAATCAGGTCTATCGTGAATTAAGTCTGAGCAAAATGTTTTTCTTGTCAGCAATGTAAATCAGATGGCTGAATGGGTAGCCTGATTGACCCTCTTTCAAGTCGTTTGATCTCTGCTGAATTCTCAGGTGCATCTCCATACAACTTTCAATTGCAAATGTCTACAATCGATGTGCTTTTTACTAAAAAACTAAAATCAATTCAGTGAAACTACCTACTCACTTGCTTTTTATAACTTTTTAAGTTCGCATGATGTTCTTTTTTTTTTGGTCTCTTCCATCTTTATTTGTTCCAGAAATTCTAAAATTGAATTTATATATATAAAATTCCTTACCACTGTCCCTCTGTCCTTCGTATCACACTTTCATCTCATCTGTCATCTCACGTCATTTCTTTACATAGTCTCTAAGTCTGCTTCTTGACAAAATAATAAAAAAAATTACATTTGCTTCTTCTATGTTCGGTTTTGTTATTTCGTTTTTTTCTCTTCTTTTTTTTCTGTTTTCGTCTCTTTTTACACCGACTATTTTGCGTGGTATGCGTCTGCACAAATACATCACATGAATGAATATACATCGTCTTCTTTTAATGTGCGCCTAATGTGTTCGATCGTCCGCCATTGTCATAATCATCATCAAATCATCCTTTATGTACACGTACCTCATTGGAGTAGTGATGGCAAAGTACGTATGTGGCGCTTTACCAACGCCCTCCGTCGGCAGTGCTCACTCGATAGCAGCTGACAAATGGCCGATTTAAGGCGAACAAATTCGACAGACGATGGGGAATTCAGCGGTGATAGTCCGCGAATAAGAAGCTCGCTTAAGAGGTTGTCTTCATCAACCTTGGGACTCATGGGACAATCATCATCTTCGACTCTATACTCTACAAACAGCAGCGCTCTTTTGGATCTTGCAAAACGAAGGTTGCGCAGCGCTACAAATAGTCCCGTTCGTGTTGGTCCTGGAACTCTTCTACCGGCTGTGACTAAGGTTGCAACCCGAACACCAATTTCAAGTGGACGCAACTCTCCAACCCCATCGGCAATTGTCAACTTTATACGAAAAAATGCTCGAAGTCGTTCCGATTTGTCGCATGCTCCGCTGCACCTACGCGGAAGCAGTTCGCATCGAGTTAACTCGCCGGTTTATCGTTCACCACGTCCAGCTCACAATATGCTCTCAACGTCGTCTACCAATTTATTGACGTTTGGCAATAAGTTATGATTCATTTACATGTGCATATGGTTGTATTGGTTTTGTGGTTATACAGTGGCCCGTCTAAGTTGATATATTTAAAAGTTTTCTTCATATCATTCCATTAAAATTTATAAAGAAAGAGTTCACAAATTATTTTCTAAGGCGATTATGTAAAGGAACAATGAACAAATATAACAATAAGTTTTTTTTAAATTTTTGTAAGCACACACAGTAACTTATTAAGATATATCTACAACAAGAACTATCATTATTTTCGTTATGAATAAAGTTTTTTTTTCTTATAGGCATATGTTGGGTTTAATGTAGAGCCGTGCTAAAGGTTTGCCAGTTAAACATGGCAGTAAAAAGCGGTTGAACAAGAAAATCAAAAGTTCATATTTTACTGCTTAATTTTGTGTCCCAAACTTTATTTAATTCTTTTAATTTTAACCATTTTATTTAAGAAATTATCAATTTTAATTTAATATACACTAGTGGAGTGTGAAGGTACCTATATATTTATAAAATAAGTCTTATATGATTGTGTGAGCAGCTAACTATGTAATAATAATATATATTTGTGTTTTTTTTTTTGCCAGGAGAACATGTAACGAAACTTAAACAAATTACGTTTAATATTTATCTTATACTACTAAAACATACATACAAACTCATGTTACAAACCTAATATTCACAAAGACAATATGTAACAAGTACACCTCAAACTATATGCGTATGTGTGGGGAATTAAATTTAAACAAAAAAAACCTCTTGCATTTGTTTATTTATTTCATCTGTAAGCACTCATTTAGCGGAATCTTAAATACTTCGTATTTTAAATACGTCGTATTCTAATTGAAAGGTGAGTAGGTTTTGTTATTTTTCAAAAAGAAAATATTTCGAAATCAGCTTTTGAATAAGCTTAGCATTTTCTTCGCATTGGTGTGCATTTATTTACTGAAGGAAATCCTGAAGAATTTAACAGGGGAAATGGGTTGAAAAGCAGCAATCAATAATTGTGATAGGTTTCTAAAAAAAAATAAAAATAGCTGTAAGAGTGTTTAAAATTCTTGATTTTAAAGTAAATAAAGATAGACTGATAGTTGACGAGCAAGTGACAACATTTTTTTGACAACTTCAAACTTTCGGTGTGAACGCACTCTTAAAGCGATTACCATACTGTTAATGTCAATATTCAGTAAAATCAACATTTTCATCATGGTGAAGTACACAAAGGAACAACGTTTACAAATAATTAAAATTTACTACCGAAATTCCGAGTCGGTGGTCGACTAGACAACTTTAAGAGCGTTAACGCCAATTTTCGGCCGTAATTCTCGTCCCAGTAGACAAGCAATTCATAGTCTAGTGAAAAAAAATGAGTCAGAATATTGGCTGCTTGATGTTGCTGTGCCAGTGAGACTACGTTTTCCCCGAAGTGTGGAGAATATTGCTGCCGTAGAGGCGTCGCCGTCGGTCGCAAACCAGCCAAATCAGTCAATTTCACGGCGTTCTCAAGAATTGAGGCCCAATTGAGGCGAATGTTGCGTAAGGATCTTGGCCTACACTCTTGCAAGACCAAGCAGTTTCAAAACCTCAAGCCACTTGATCATATAAAGCGACGTACGTTCTCGAATTTTGCTCTGGATATGATGGAAGAAAATGAAGAATTTCATCACAAAATTATCTTCAGCGATGAAGCGCATTTTTGGTTAAACGGCTTCGTCAATAAGCAAAATATGCGTTACTGGACAGGTGAGAACCCTCATGGGCTTCATGAAACAGCACTTCATCCACAAAAAGTCACTGTTTGGTGCGGTTTTTATGCCGGTGGCGTCATTGGGCCGTCACGTTTCTTAAACGGTATTTGCTAAACAGACATAAGATATTATATCTTAAAGTGTATAGGCATTACAAGATAAAATAAAATAAATGACAATGAAATAAATGAAATGACATGTTGGAACGTTATTTCTCTGAGCAATTGCATAAGCCACACAGCGGGTGCAACGATCGGGTTATTGAAGTCTCAGTTCGGTGAAGGTGTTATCTTGAGAAACGGACCCGTTTATTGGCCACTGAGATCGTGTGGTTTAACGCATCTAGACTTTTTTATGGGGCTACATTAAATTATTGGTCTATGCGAACAAGCCGACGTTATAGGAGCTCAGAGCCAATATTGACCGAGCAATCGCTGCCATATCGGTCGAAATGTACGGCCGAGTCATCGAAAATTGGGTTCAACGTATCGACCGCTGCATAAGTTCCGATGGTGGACCTATGAACATGAAGTCGAATTCCATTCATAAATGTTTTGATGGTTATTCAAGCGAATAATTTTTTTTCTTGAGATATCAAGAAGTTTGCATTTTATTTAAAAAAGAAGTTGTCAAGTCCCTAATGAAAGACCCTTTAGGTGAGAACTGATTTCCGATGTAAGCTGACTGGATCAAGTTCATACAGGTGAAATCCAAGATATATATTGGAAGGTGTAGCTATTGAACGTGATACGTCGGGGTATTCCGGTGTTGAAAAATGGTATAACCTGTTATGTTTGTAGATATTAAAAAAAAACTTTTCATATACAGTCAAAACTATTAACCGAGATGGCTGCGACCGAGCTCATCACGGCTAATCGAAATTCCCGGTTAATCGATTTTTTTTTGTAGGTAAATCAACTCATTTAGGCCGAGTTCGTAATTGCAGGCTTTGTTGCCCATGCCCTGCCTAAAATATACTCAAATACATTTATGAACACAATTACGAGTACAACTGCAATCATCATACTCTGTTTAAATTTAACAAACATTGACAAAATTATAAATTATAAATTATTTGTTAGAAGCTTTTGATTTGATTTGTAGTACATATATACATTTAAAATATGGCTATCAACAAAAATATTTTTACTTATTGTTCTAAGCTTTGCGGAAGAAACCGTTTTTGAAAACATGGGACAAAAATTGGCAGAAATAAGAAAATTAAAAAACCGAAGAAGAAGGAAAATGTTTTTGAATATGAAAACCTTTACAACGATGTTAATAAGGCATATTCCAATAAATAAAAATGTTCTTAAAAACGATCAAGGAATTTCCGGATGACAGTTTTCAAAACCATTTTCGGATGACCAGGTCATTTCAGTAAGCCCCTTTGTATTCATAAGTTTCTTACAGAAATTACACAGAACTTCCAACAGTTTGTTTTGAATGAACTCAAATTGCGGACGGCCGAAAATAGATATGAGGCCGGCAGTCTACCTCACTATTTGGAAGCTTGCAAATAATTGCTCTTAGAGAAATAAGCTGTTAATTCAATATTCAGATTGTTGTTTAAGCTAAGAAAAAAAGTATATTAAATGGTCAGATTCAACAGATGATCAACTAAACCTAATGGATAGTTTTGCATTTTTAGATTTTGGAACTTTCTTATGATATCCTCCCTATCATAAGCAAACGTGGGCAAAATATTTCTTATTTGTTGCAAAACCTTTCCCCAAAGAACGCTTTTCTTCTTCTGCCCAGCTACAAATAATTCCGATTCCATTCCTAACCGAATAGAAATGACTAGTTTGGTGTCAGCATCAGACCGCAGTTTGGACTCAGATTCAGTCCTGTGAAAGAAAAATAATTAATTTCATATTAAAAGCTAAGAAAACAAAATAATATTACGATTATAAATAAATTTAATTAAAAAAATACTCACATTTGCTCCTCTGCCATTTTCGTGCAAATTCAGCAACATAATAAAAACTAATGCCAACATGACCGCAAATTGACTGTTACTTTTTTTTTATTTTTTTTATTTTTTTTATTTATTAATTTGATTTTGAAGGCTTACACATTAAGATACATTATCTTTTAAAGAAGTGATAAGCTTATTATAAACATAACAGAATTATACAACCAAATGAAATATAACAAAATAATAAAGGCAACGAGAAAACACAGTTTGAAAAAATAAATTGAAATATAACTATTAGAGTATAAACGGCCAAATAAAATTAGACAATTCGGGAAAATGAACGTTATACCTATAAGCAAAATTAACGGAAATTTGTGAAATTTAATAAAATTTAATAAGCGGACAAGTAAGATTTTAATTCCGTTAGAAATCTCTTTTTCAGTCTTATTTCTCTGATTTGGAGAGGGAGGGAATTCCAGAGTCGAGTGGCATTTACGAAAAATTGACGTTCCGACGTCGAACAAGAAAATCGCGGGGGTAAGATTTGTCTAGTCCTAGTGGATGCACCAAACGTTAATCTGTTAAAAAGGTTACAGGGTTGACGTGTATAGATTATGTTATGCAGCATAGATATTGTCCGATACTGTAGGAGCCTATCAAACGTGATGTTACTGATCCGGTAAGAGAAGAGTGAAATGCGGTCGTGACGACGCAGACCGAAAATATATCGAGTTGCATTATTATAGGCGACATTGAGTTTCCTGCTACTCATCGAATCGCTCTTTCCGAAGACTTCGCAACCATAGGTTAATATGGGAGTAATTAGGGTCTTTGTTAAAAGGATTCGTGTTTTTAAGGGAGTGAAGTGTTGGGTCGCCCACAAAGAACGAAGAATTCCGTGAACTTTTCCCACTGGTAGGTTAATATGGTCATTCCAAGTTAACGTTTGATTGAATACCATACCCAGATTTTTTGCCCTATCCACATATTCGATTACACCATCATTAAGTAAGATAGGTGGAAATGACGATGTGCTACGAGTTTTTCGGGATATAACGATACATTTCGACTTTTTAGGGTTTAGGCCCCAGTTATAGCTATCATTGAAACTCATCATTGAAAATTTTGATTTTCGATTTTAAGACGATTAATCATACAATATTGGCTTTAATTGGTATCAAAATAAAGCTTATCAATTGTAGAATTTTTTTACAAAAGAAATTACTTAATTCTGATTATAACTTTTCTTTAATCCACTTTTATTATTTCACTGATTGAAATCGATTTTCAATGAACAGCTGATTTTCGTTTCGCTAAATGGAATCCAATCGTTTCACTGAAGTGTGTTCGATTCTCTTTCCATTCTCAGCTGTCAGTTTTGCGTTCAATGATCAACGCTAACCTCGAAACCTGAAATTGTGTATGTATTGTTATTGTCAATTGCAATTGTGATTTTGTTGTGGTTGTTTTGGTTGTCTTTTCTTTTTTTTCTTTTAAAGTTATTAAAAATGCAACAATCAAATTTAAAAGACGCCAAAAATGAACAAAAAAGTGAAACGAGGGAGTTTGAGACTAAATTGATACTCGAAGTTAAAAATCACTGCTGCGTGTACTATTCTCTGTTTAATTTCACTGACAGGTCCTTCCACTGACAGCAATTTTTCAATGATTGCTATAACTGACTTGTCAAAAAAATTAGACCACCATTCCACTGATTTGTTCCAATGATGCATTTCAATGATAGCTATAACTGGGGCCTTATTTGAAGCAAATTCTGTTCCGACCAATTTGAGATTTTTTTCAAGTCATAATTTATGCAGCTGACGCAGTCATCAATTGAGTCAGGTGAGCAGCTCGTATATAGTTGGGTATCGTCGGCATACATTTCAACTTCTGAACATATGGCGATGGAGGGCAACTCATTAACATACAGAGAGAACAATAGGGGTCCTAAAATAGAACCTTGCGGAACTCCGCATGTATTAGGAAGAAATTCTGACATAATATTGTTTACTAGTACTGCCTGTTGACGACATTCAAGATACGACGACATGAGACTTACGGCAGTGTGAGAGAAGTTATATTTTTTCGTCAGTTTATCGCGTAGTATAGTGTGGTTGACGGTATCAAATGCCTTAGAGAAGTCAAGAAGCACCAAAAACGTGACTTCATTATTATCTAAGCGCTGCCTTATATCGTCGGTCACAGTAAGGAGTGCGGTGGTACAGCTATGCTTTGCACGGAAGCCAGATTGATAAGAACTTAGGATATTATTTGTATTGAGATAACTATTTATTTGCTTTTGCATTATTCTTTCAAATACTTTAGAGAGAAAAGAAAGAATAGCAATTGGACGAAACTCTTTACCCGTGCGACTCTTAGGAATTGGTAAGATTTTAGATTTCTTCCAGGCCAAGGGAAATACACATGTAGTAAAAATGTGGTTAAAGGTATGGGTAACATACTGTAATATTATGGGCAGAATAACTTTTATAAACTTAGGGTGAATTTCGTCGACTCCTACAGAATTAGATTTGATAGAGAGTAGACTTTCAACAACATCCGCTTGTTCTACAGAGACAAATTCGAAAGCTTCATAAGGCAACGTTGTGTTATGATTGAGGTTGGAAACATAAGAAGAAGATGGAACAGTTGAGGGAGTGTAAGACGCAAAGCTTCTATTAAGTTCGTTGGGATCAACGTGATCAAGCAGGCTACTCTTTTGCTTTCCTACACCGATTTCCTTCAGGTTCTTCCATAACTGTTTACCAGTCAATGAGGGGTTCAAGCGTTCCGAGTAAAATCGAGTTTTTGCGGCACGTATTTTGCAAACAACGTTATTGCGGAGGTTTCTGTATATCCTATGGTGTTCTTCTACTCGAAAGCGCTTCCATCGGTTGTACGCCTCGTCACGCTTTTTCATAAGATCTCGTATATCAGTTGAAAACCATGGAGTAAATTCATGTCTTACAGATGCTGTCTTAAGCGGTGCGTGGATATTAAAAAGTTGATTAATGTTGGTTTGTAGGAACTCAATTTGCTGATCAGGGGAAGGCATACCATATATTTGGTCCCAGTTAATTCTGCGCGTATCCCTTTCTAAAGCCAAATAATCAATGTGTTTAAAATCTCTAAATTCGAATGAGTTTGGTAAATCTTGATAACTAAAATCGAAGGTTAAATAGATGACATCATGCTTTGAAAACACTGGAGCTGATAACTGATTATAGAAGAGTACTTTTGCGGTATCACTAACAAACAAAACATCGAGTAATGTGCTAGAGGTATCTCTAAAGTGGGTTGGTGTAGAGGAATTGACGGGAAAAAGATCAAGTGAGACCATACTATCTATTAAGTTTCGTTCTGACAAGAGATCACTATTAAGGTCTCCACACAGTACTACGTTTCGCGAAGTGATAGATATTGCTTCTAGCAAAGAAGTAAGGGTACTTAGGTCAATATTCTTATTAGGTCTATAAACCACTCCAAGAAGAAGTGTATCGGCGTTGCTCAGTAATACCAGGAACAAGAAATCCATCTCGCTGTTACTCTGCGACTTACACTTTACTTTAACATCACGAAAAACACCATTTCTAATATAAACCGCAACACCACCCCCCACACGACCGACTCTATCACCGCGAAGAATTTCATAACCTTTCATGTAGTATAATCTATCCATCAAGTCGAAATGTGAAGAAAACCAAGTTTCTGAAATGCAAATAATTTCGACACTGGAACCTTCAAACAGAAAACGAAACTCATCCATTTTTGGCCAAAGACTTTGTGCATTAATATGGCAAATCTGAAGGCCATTTTGTTGTTTAGAAAAAACTTTAACCATAGAACGCAATATGGTACTGCCACCGGTCCCTGGAGAATCCCTGCTCGGACCACCCAAGTCACGGTCCATTGAATTAGACATATAAAAAAAGGGGAATAAACAGAGAAGACAAAATAGAAAAAAAGATTTCGGTAGAGATTCAATTATTAAAATTTAACAGAAGTTTAATAAGATAATAACAGATTGAAATATAAGAGTAATAAATAGGAAAATTTAAGTAATGGGAAAAAAAGAAAGAAAATAAATAATTAAACATAAAAAAAAGAAAAATAAGAATACAATAAATACTAAGATGTTGGCCGCTACTGTTTCCTCAGATCGTTCAAGCAACTTGCAGAGCTTTCGCTTCCGTTGACAATGTGGTGAAGATGGTCCAAGTTTTCTGCAGCACAAGCTTTTCCATTTGCACTCAGTTTCACGTACACAATTCCGCGCGATGAATACACAGACACCAATTTCTTTTCTCTTTTGTAGCCAAGTCCACGTTGCATTAACAAGTGGTTGTTTTTTGTGAGAGCTTCATGGATGTGTATGGAAGTGTCAGATTTAATTCCAATGTCTCGCAAGCGAAGAGAAACATTATGTTGTTTACAATGAGATGTGACGGATTTTAATATAAAGTTTTTTTTCGTAGGTGGAATGGAACTACTTTGATTGTGTTGCAAAGGTGATTAAAGAGTGCCTTTAGGTTTTCGCCTTGTTCTGGTGGAACACCATACAGAAGGGCATCGGCGGCAATTGATTTATTCTCTTGTACCTCGATATATTGTTTTAACGAGTTGATTTCGGTTTTAAGTTCAACGATAGGGGATTCGTTTTTTTCCAGATGTGTGACTCTTTCATCTAAGTCGGCAATAGTGCGTTTGATAGCAACAATTTCTTTCTCTATTTTGTTGAAGATCCTCTGTTCTGATTCTACCAATTTTGAAGACAGCAAACTGACAATGAACTCACTCTGTTGCAAAAGCTTTGCATCCAGGCTTTCGATCGGAATCGTCAAGGCGGGATCAGCTTGATGGCAAGAAATTTTTCCTGATTGTTTAGATGACATGGTAGTAGCCGTCAGGGGAAGGGGAGGTTGCACTCTATATGGGTTGGGTTCTTGTTGGCGATCAGAAGAGGTACCGGGGGAGAGAACAATAGGTGATTGCACTTTGCACTGGCGAGCTTTAGGCGAACGGAGCATTGGGATTTTAATTTTTAGTTGGAAAAGAATATTTTGTCTTTGTACAACGAACAAAAGATTTATGCAGCGGATGATTAAGACACTGATTTAAGTCAACAATTTATTTCACTATTTAGAACACTAGCTTGGGACTATGGGTATGAGAAATTCAGGTAGATATAACAAAAATCAACGGAGAAGCAAAAGAAACACGTCTACTCGGTTGCTTTCATACTTTACTTTACTTTTACTTTTAAATTCATTTTTATTAATTATTAGCTTATATCAACTTACATACTAGACAAAAATGATTAAATCTAACTTAAAATTAACAGGATACTTATTCTAGAATATTGATCCTTATGCGGACGCCCTAAACTTAACTCTATCTTATAATTATTACCTTTCGGCCTAAAAACTATTTTACGAACTAATCTTACATATTATGTTTTAATCGAGAAAATTTTTAAGAAAACTCGGCATCTTTATCAAATTTTATATTTTTATATAAAAAAAAACAAATTACAAACTACCTACTCTACTTACTTAAACTAATTAACATATTCTAACTATAATTAGGATTCTGAGCACTCGTTGCATTACGAAACAAGTGGTCAAAATCCCAATTACTTTCCGAGCGCCCGGCAGTCGTCAACGTGCACACGCGCCGTCGTGAGCTGACTGATGCCTTACAGAATCAATCACCTCCCGGATGCACCACCACAAGTTGGCGAGCCCGGCCCCTCCCAGAAACGCCCTAGCTAGCTTAGTCTATCTTACAAACTAAGGGGATGTTACCTAGAGTAACGCACCGTCTTGGGAGGGCATGTTGAACCCTCCACCCTCAAAAAGCCACCAAAATTCGGCAAATTGCTTTTCTGTATCGAATTTATCCCTCTCCGCTATTGCGGTACTAAAACGGAGGAACTCATGAGCATTGGCGACGTCCTCGCCGCGGATGAGCCGCTTATCTCTCGCACTGCGGTAGCGGTGGTATAATACCGGGATACCATCCCTCGTCTGTACCAGCCCTTTTGCATCAATATGGATAAATGCCTCTGGCGGGATAAAGCCAGACCGGAGTGTACTCGCTATGTACATTTCATTGGGGTAGTAAGCCCCAAAGATCAGACTATTGTCGCTGGCCATCGCCCTTGCAACATGCCTTCGAGTCACCTTAATGAGAAAATTGTCAATCCTATTCAACTGAGCCCCATCGTATAGGACCTTGTTGGGATAGTATTTTATATAGTTGGATTCAGGCGTTCGGAACAACCGGAGACAGGTCCTAAGACATTGTCTCTCCAAAACCCGAATCTTTTCCATATAGCTAGGCGCTATATTAAACCATAATGGACAACCATAAGCGATGATCGGCCTTATAAGGGCCACGTAGCAAATGACCTTCACTCTGGAGTCAAGTTGACTGCTATGAAACAGTCTCCTTGTCAGAGCATAAGCCTTCTTGGCCCCAGCAAGACAAGCAACTATATGTCTATCGAAATATAGATACTGGTCAAGCCAGATACCTAGATATCTAACTGCGCTTCTCACCGCCAATGGCTGCCCATTTTGTCCAATAATGGCCAATTTTTTCCAGTTTTTTCTGGTATCCCTAGAGGCCCCAGCCAATGGAGTTCTGAACAAGATTGTTTCCGTCTTCTGAAAGTTGATTTTCAACTTCCAGTCGTCGCAATATCGCTTAATTTGATCGAAGTCACGCTGCAAAAGGATATTAATGACCTCGATTTTAGGACCTGATCTGTATGCCACCAAATCGTCGGCATACGCTATAGCATGGCTGAGTGAACCCACCAGATCACTCGTGTAAATGTTAAACAGGATCGGAAAATTGACCGCCCCCTGCTGTAAACCGTTTTTAATTTCAAAGACTCTGCTCGAAGTCACGTTGCCACATTTGACAACGAACTTCTTTCCCATAAGCATATTATAAATTACATATAGCAAAGGTTTGTGCATCCCCCGCCTGGTCAAATTGTAGAAAAGTCCCTCTAACCATACGGTGTCGAAAGCCTTCTCAAAATCAACCAGACAAGCACCCGTGCATTGGCTCTTGCATTTATTCCACTGAATGTCGGAAACCAGTTTCGACGCGGCATGAATAGTGTCATGCCTCGCCCTGAAACCAAACTGGTTGTCCGGAATTATGTTATTGTCCTCGACCCACTTTAACAGGGCTCTATTGACAACCTTTTCAAAGACCTTGCTAATATTCGGAAGCAAGCTAATTGACCGGAGATTGGCAGGGTTCGTCCTATCTTTACATTTTTTCGGGATAGGGTGTACCACAGCTACCTTCCAATGCGCCGGATAATATGCATTATTCAGCGCATTGTTAAACAGCGTGGTGAAAATATCTACAGCCTCCAGAGGCAGGTGTCTCAATACGACGTTTGGGACACCATCCATCCCCGCCGACTTTTTATTCTTTAGTGACTCGAAGATGCACAGAAGATCATCCTTCGACACGAACAAGTGCGATGCATCTCGGCCATTGGCGACAACTGCATTAGCATGGTTTTCATCAGTGAACACGGTGAATCCGTTATTCTCAGATCGCCAATTCTCAAGTTCGGTGCGCAGATCGAAGTGGCTCACCAGAGCCCTATTCTCAATGTCGTGGTTACGGCGAACAGGATTGTTCACCGTATACACGGCCTCGAAACAAGCGCCCAGCAAATCCACCTTCTCCTGTGGGTCCTCGACCACGAAAAAATCGTCGTTTGAAGCGACACTTTCTGGACTTATTCCAGCAGTCAGTACCGTCTGTCTGTTCTCTGCTGTCTGGGAGATTCGAACACAAGGAATATCATTGTGATCTTTCCTCCTGAACAACTTATTTATCTGTGGGAACATATTCGGACTACAGGTTTTAATAGCCCGAATTTTATTGCCCCAATACAGACTTACAGATTTTTTGTAATTTTCTTTTATCAGCTGTTTCAGGATTCGGATCTCTGAATTCAGCATCCTTACCTCCGGGTCGTTGCGATCAGTAAATTGCCTGTACAGCCGTTTAAGCCTCGAGAGCAGTCTACTTTTCTGTCGGTATAGTGCGTCGAATGTAGGGTTTCTGTACTTTTCTGTCTGGTCGTCGTCGGAACTTCCTACTCGAGGAATAGTTCGTTCCATAGTTCGTTTGATGGCGTCGTTCATTTGCAATAAATGCCGATCAATGTCATCATTTGTCATGTTACTGTTTGTCGGTGGGTCGATCCCACTCGAACGTATATCTCGCTTTAAAAATCTGGAGAAGCGCGACCATTGTGCCCTCCGATAATCGAATGAACACACTGCTTCGTACTCCTCCAGCAGCGTTTGCTCGTTCGGGATCCGTATTGCGGCGGCGAGTCCGTAGTGATCACTGTCGTACTCAAACGCACGCAAACAGTTCCGCGTGTTTTGATCTATGTTCGTCAGTTGAAGTCTTGCGTCCGTTAAGGCCAAGTCCAGGAAAGCACCGCTTCTTGGGAAAGAAGGGATATCCGTCGCGTACAACTCGAGGTTGTACTCAATCATATTGAGGCGCCACCAGTCGTGAAACTGGTTGCCCCTGGGATTTGCAGTAACATTTCCCCATGCCGCATGTTTGGCATTAATATCTCCGGAGCAAATTGACTGTCGTTTTACTTTTATGAACACAAGTGTTGCCATGCTCACGCAGAGCTTATGCTGTTTGTTTACATTTATGAACGCAGTTACTGCGGAAGTTTTACAATTACGAACTCAGCCTTACTATCAAGTTTATTTTATTTTTTATCTAAGAAAATGAAAATAAACATGAAATTCTTCCAGAAACTATTGATGTTACTTACTTACTTAGGGTGGCGCTACAGTCCGGGGTGGACCTGAGCCTCAACCAACAAGCGTCTCCAGCCAGCACGATCTTTGGTCACCTGTCTTCAGTTTTGCACGCTAAGTTGGTTAAGGTCCCCTTCCAGTTGCGTGCGCCACCTGAGTCGCGGTCCTCCTCTACTGCGCCGTCCCTCGGGTGTGGATTCGAAGATCTTCCAAAGCTATTGATGTAGAGGTTAAAAAAAAAGTAGCGGGCGGATGATCTCTTTGCGTCAATTGCACTTAGGACTTCGAATCGCACTCGGGTCCTTTGGCTGAATCGGAGATGTAAAATTTGGTGGAAGGTATCTCACTATCATATTTGAGGTTTTGAAATCAGTCACGTGCGGGAACAGTTGTCCAAAAGGAACAAAATCTTGGAATTTTTGTTAAGCTGAGTTTTTTTTCAGGTGCTTTATTGTTTCTGGGACATAGTGTTTTATGAACTATTTAACAGTTGCTAGTAACCCATAGTAACCCAAGCTCTTTTGTTGGCTTGATAGATAACTGGGAGTGCTCCAATATTTTTAAAGTCCTAGGACTGGCGCTCCCGCTCCCGCTAATAACCATGAGTCTCTGCAGCATTTGAACAAACCATTACCGTGAGCCGTTTATTTGATTCCTTATATCACTCGACTGTACCATTCGTCACTCCAAAGTGTGTTTCGGCAAGTATCTCAAAATAGGCTGGTTTCATCGGCATTGTATGTTTTTATACCCTATTCTAGGGGTATATTAATTTTGACGCATAGTTTGTAACATACCTTAATATTGCCCGTAGACCCCTAAAAGTTACTATATTTATGATCAGCATCGATAGTAATGTCGATCTAGCCATGTCCGTCCGTCCGTCCGTCCGTCCGTCAGCAAAAATTAGGCCTTTAAACTGGACCTAGAGAGCTGAAATTTTAACCATATACTCTCTAGGGTCCCGAAATAATCAAGTTTAAGAATTTTTGAAATCCGCCCACAGACACAAAAAAACAAAATTTTGGAAAAAATCGAATTTTGAGCTAGAGAGCTGAAATTTTTTATATATGATCTACGGCCCATAAAACTGATTGGGACATAAAATTTTCAAAATCCGCCCACTGACACGCCCACAATTAAATAAAACAAATTTTGGGAAAAATTGAATTTTGAGCTAGAAAGCTGAAATTTTTTATATATGATCTTTGGCCCATAAAACTGCTTGGGACATAAAATTTTCAAAATCCGCCCACTGACACGATCACAATTAAATAAAATATTTTTTTTGAAAAACCAAAATTTGAGCTAGGGAGCTGAAATTTTTAATATTAACTCTCTAGGGGCCCTTTATGCTCATGTGTAAATATTTTCAAAATCCGCCTACTGACACGCCCACAATTATTTATTTTTTATTTTTGAAAGTCCAAAGTTTGAGCTAGGGAGCTGAAATTTATAGTATATACTCTCTAGGTGCCCTTTATGCTCATACTTAAATTTTTTTTAAATCCGCCTACTGACACGCCCACAATTAAATAAAACAATTTTATTGAAAAACCAAAGTTTGAGCTAGGGAGCGTTTTTATTTACAAAAGCTTAGTTTTTTCGATAAAATCCTTTAAATTTTTGTCACGCCCACTTATGAGATATAGGAATAAGAATAGGGTATCCAACAGTTCGCCCAAGCGGACTGTAGCCCGCCCCTATGTTTTATATCATGCTTGTGATTTTCAGCTTGTTAAAGAGATTTATGTTTTTCCAATCCTTTCATTGTGTTCACAAAAAATTTTAAAAAAGGTTTTTTGTTTTTTTTTTTAATGTCAAAAGCCGATATTATATTTTTACATTTTAGACTCCAATTTTGCACAGAAAAACTATTTCTGCAGTGTGCATTTATTAAGTCTACTTTTTCTGATCGAAGAAGATGCCATTGGTCACTCTAAAGGCACGATGCGTATTACGAAATTGCACGAAAAACTGATCATAATCAATCACAAACAATATAAAATGCCACCGAAAGATGACAAATCCCGTTAGGCTTATGTGTTTCAATAGCCGTGTTTCTTTGCACGCGGATATAGGGATAATTTGAAATTTGCATGTAAAATACAACAACAACTTATCCTATATACGCTAACTTTAGCGGGGATAGCTATCGCCGCTAAGTCCTTTAGCGGGGATAAACAGTGCTTCCAAAATCCATTTTATTCGTTTCTAATCCTTCCGATGAATTTTTCAGGAAATGTCAAAGTTTGACAACCCACCGACCACTCACACATCCCGCCGAATATTTTATTCGTGATTTTATTATTATTATTTTTCAAACTTCATTTTAAGGGTAATTGAATTTAGCAAATCTGTTACTGTGAAATTGTTTTTCATAATTTTAGAATATGCTTGGCATCAATTTCAATTGGCGGAAGTAAATATTTTTCAATTTCAGGATTTTCAATACAAATTTCTTAACTACAACTTACAGCTGTGTCACGGTGCATGTCATAGGTGCCAAATTTTTTTTTGATGAATTCTTGCGGCGATAGTCGTTTTCTGATGCCATCCCTATATCCGCGTGCAAAGAAACACGGCTAATGTTAAGTGCACTTCAACAGATGCAACAATTTCGATACTTTCTTGAACTAAGGTAAACTTGTTTGTTATTGTGCTTCTATTATGGAACACATACAGGGTGGCGCACGAATCGTGCTACAAAAACAAAACGTAATAACTTTTTTTTTGTGTTAGTAATCGGCTTCTTTTTTTTTAGTGGGCAGGTTACTATTTAGATTTGTTAATAGATGCTTGGGATACCTAAAAGAGGATTTGGATAGTGCAGCGGTACCATGCTTTGCAGTCCTTCAATTCCGTTCAAAGGGAATTCAGGCGGGAGTTTGGCAGCACTCCCGCGAGTAGATGGACCATTATGAGGCTGGTAAACATGTTTGCTGAATCTAGAAGCATCGCACGAAGGCCGTACCATCGAGATCCCTATGTTCGGGTTCAAGATACAATCGCGGCTGTTGCATCGTCAATTCAGGCTAATCTAAGCGTTTCGGCTCAAAACTTATCGGCGCAAATTGGAGTTAGCAGGCGGTAATAAAACGGATAATTCATGATGACCTAAACTTGTTTCCGTACAAAGTGCAAATTGCTAGCAAGTTAAACCCTCTTTATACCCTATTCTAAGGGTATATTAATTTCGACGCATAGTTTTTAACATACCTTAATATTGCCCTTAGAACCCTAAAAGTTACTATGTTTATGATCAGCATCGATAGTAATGTCGATCTAGCCATGTCCGTCCGTCCGTCCGTCTGCAAAAATTAGGCCTTTAAAACTGGGCCTAGAGAGGTGAAATTTTAACCATGTACTCTCTAGGGTCCGGAAATAATCAAGTTTACGAATTTTTGAAATCCGCCCACAGACACGCCCACAAACTCAAAAAAAACAAAATTTTGGAAAAAATCGAATTTTGAGCTAGAAAGCTGAAATTTTTCATATATGATCTATGACCCCTAAAACTGCTTGGGAGATACAATTTTCAAAATCCGCCCACAATTAAATAAAATAATTTTATTGAAAAACCAAAGTTTGAGCTAGGGAGCTGAAATTATTAATATATACTTTCTATGGGCCCTTTATACTCATGTGTGAATATTTTCAAAATCCGCCTACTGACACGCCCACAATTATTTAAAAAAAACTTTTTTTGAAAATCCAAAGTTTGAGCTAACTAGCTGAAATTTATAATATATACTATCTAGGAGCCCTTTATGCTCATGCGTAATTTTTTTTAAACCCGCCTACTGACACGCCCATAATTAAATAAAACAATTTTATTGGAAAACCAGAGTTTGAGATAGGCGGCGTTTTTTTTACAAAAGCTTCGTTTTTTTCGATAAAATCCTTTAAATGTTATATAACAAAATATGTAGAGCGTTCTTAATAATTCAACCATACTTAGACTTTTGTCACGCCCACTTATGAGGGATAGGAATAAGAATAGGGTATCCAACAGTTCGCCCAAGCGGACTGTAGCCCGTTCCTATGTTTATTTTTTCTTGCCTGTGCTAATGGATGTGGGAACCCGAATAATCGCTGCCAGAAATGCGCCTACGTACTAATCCACACCCAACAGACGTCAACCACTCTCCCCGCGGGACTGCCGTTAGGTATTACTTCGCGGGGTGGTTAGCAATTCATGCTATGCGTCTTGTCTTGTGTCAGTTGCTTCTGACGCTTCTGCTGCTTCTGATGCTCTCCTTAACTTTTCTACTCTCCGCAGTTCATTTTGGGTAGTTGTTACCAGATTACAAACTGTCCTCCGACTGCAACATATGGTCTATTACGAAAGATGGAGTGGGCAGATTCGTTCTCCATGACACGAATCGCTTACAACGAAAAACTGCGTGCTCAGTGTCTTCCTCCTGGTCTGGACAATCTGGGCAAAATGGCGAGCTATCGTGTCCAAATCGATGTAGGTATTTGCGGTAGCTGCCGTGGCCAGTCAGGAACTGCGTAAGGTGGTAGTTGCTGTTTCCATGTTGTCGCTTTGTCCAGGTCTCGATTGACGGGATCAGCTTGTATGTCCATCTGCCTTTTGTAGTGTTGTCCCACCTGGTTTGCCATATTGCAATTGAAGCTGTTCTTTCTTCTGCTTTAATTCTTGCCATTTCACTTGCATCTTGTCCGCCCGTCGTTTTTCTGTTGTAGATCCTCAACATCTTGCCCGGTAGAATGTCTATTGGTATCAATCCAGCTAACCAACGACCATACCACGTCGAGTTAATCGGTTCTCGTCAGATCACAGTAATTAAACGACGTTGGGCGCGGTTAGTACGTAGATGGGGGACCGTTTGAGAACAACCGCGTGTCGTTGGCTAGTCCCATCTACAGAGTTGAGGTAGATAATATACGTGGTATCACAATGGACCTAAGTTGGTCTAAGTGTGTCGGCTTTGCCGACAGCCACATAAACCTAACCTAACCTAACCTATCAATCCAGTATGACGAAGGCCGCTTCGTCCGAGATTTTTTCGAAACCCGCAGACTGTTCTTAACGCGCTAAGCCTGTATGCGGATGATAGTTTCCTTCTTGTTTAATTCGTCGCTAGTGCCCCCGCCGAAAGCGGGGCGGCGTAGAGGAGGACTGAGCTGACTACTCCTGATAAAACGGCCCTCCTAGCGTATCCAGGTCCACCGATGTTAGGTAGTATGCGTGAGAGAGCTCCCTGTATTTGCGATGCGTTCGTTGTAAAATACTATACGTGCGTCTTAAACAGCAGTCTGTTGTGTAGCATGACTCCAAGATATTTGACTGCTCCTTTGGATCTGATGATCTGGTTCCCCACCTGGAAGTTGGCGAATTCAATGGTTTTTCGACTCGTTATAAGGACAGCTTCTGTTTTATGGTCGGCTAGTTCCAGTCCGCCGGATACTAGCCAGTGTTTTATTCTGGAAATTGCTTCATTTGTAGCTGATTCCGCCCGCGGTAACCTTTGCCTCCTTCGTCGGTATAATACCTTAGCTTCCTGTTGTTAATAAAGTAGTCCGTTACTATCCTCAGCAAGTAAATTGGTGTATCCATTCTGGCGAGAGATCTTCTTAGGAATGACCAGTTCGCGGAATTGAAATTTTGAGCAACTGCACACATAGCCAGGCCGGTTATGGCGGAGCTCCAGCGAAAATTTCGAAACAAATGAATATCCAGAAACTCCACTTTCCGCTGGCCCCCAAGGTTACCTGACCTGACTGCACCAGACTTTTTTTATGGGGTTATGTCAAGCAAGAGGTGTACAAATCGAAACCAACGAATTTGACTAAATTGAAGCAGTCCAAAAACAATAATTGAGGCGATCCTGACTCCAACCCTTCAGGCAGCAATGAATAATTTTTTGGGGTAGAGTACGATAGCTCAGGCGACAAAGTTTAAAGACTGATTTGTGTAGAACAGTTATTTACAAGCATTTTTTACTATGGAAGGCAGGAGGGGAGATTTTCCAAAAGAAAAATACTTCAAACGGAAAAAAAATATTTAAAAATAACGGTAATACTTACAATTAGGTATTGCACATTTTTTTAAAGATAAAAGTCGGTTCTACTCGTATCATCTTGTTTTAAAATCGAGTGATTTCCATGAATCGAACTATTCCTGGCGGGAATCAGGAATTCTGGAAAAGCAGATAAGTAGACTGCTAGTGATCGGCTAGGTAGATTTTGGTTTTTGTGAAAAAGGAAACCAGGACAACAGGGGACACGCTACCCCATGAAGCGACTTTTGTTCAATTTCGGGAAAATTCGATCTTGTGCCATTTCGAACGGCATTTCCGCTATTATAACTGGTATATTCATCGGTAAACGGTTTCCTTTCTTTAGGTTGGCACTGTTTCACAATTTCCCATCAAAAATTGTTTGGCGCCCATTAAAAAGGGGGTAATCTAAAAGGAAAAAAGGAATAATACACCGTTTTCTTTTTTTCGATCTTATTCGAATCTCGAACTCGATCTCAATCTAATTATACCACTGAACCCACCCTAGCTGAGCGACCGGGAAACCAGCATTTGTTGTCGCTGGCTGTTACACTTTCTCAGCCATACCTGCATGTGCATCAATATTTCGATTTTTTTCTTTCGGGCGGTGGCGGCCGCAACTTATTACCTTTTTTTGTTTCGGCAGGGAAAATAGCCACTCTGAGGCCAAGACCACAAACCAATTAGTCTTTTATCATTTCTCATGAAAATTCCGGAAAAACTTTTGGACCTGTACTTATGGAATAATTTTGGGGAAACTGGCTCTATGTAGTGCACAACACGAATATGTCAAAGGCAGATCAGCGGATGCTGCACTACATGAAGTTATCAGAACGATCGTGTCCCTCGACCAAAAAGAATTTACGTTTGCTGCCTTACTAGATATTGAAGGCGCTTTCAATAACCTGAATACGGAGACCAATCACATCCTCACTCGAGGAAGTTGGTTGGCCACAGTTTCGGACAAACTGGGTTAAGACAATGCTCGAAAGCAAAGGGAGGGCAGGGGTGCTCTCTCCCTTCTGTGAAACATCTCAATTGACAAGATTTTCAAATCATTAATCGAGAAAGGCATAAGGATAGTTGCATTCGCAGATGATATAGTCATACTAATCACAGGAAACTTCTTCTCCACTATTAGTAAGATCAGATATCAGAACAATCAAAATAGATTTAAAATGACCTTCACTCAAGATCTTGAAAATGAGCTTGTTAAACATTGCAAAGGCAGTTCAACATTTTCTATGGAGTCGTGAGCTCGCCAGTCTCAACCAATAAGACTTGCAAGAGCCTTTGGTTCTATTGAAAATTAAGGGGAAAGATTCTACTTGAATTTAAAATTGCTATATGAGAAGAACCGATTCGACCCAGTCAGGCTTACAAAACCGGTGAAAGCACGCTACCCAAAATTACTCCGAAAGCCATTTCTGTTCGAGAAAGATGTGTGCAAGATTTTGTCCTAAATAGGAGCCAAACCATATAATCCCTTGACCCGTTGACGCGTCGTTTTCAACGGAGAGCAACATAGAATATGTAGACACATTCTTTATTTAGGTGGCCCATAACCTACGGATCCGTGAGCGTCGACGGATAAAGTAGACTTGCACCCATGTTCTGCATTCCACTTTTTGTGAATTTGCAAGGTGAAAGTAAAATTGTGTGTTCTGCATTTCGATCGATATGAATATTGTGAATTGGAATTTCGAAAATGAAAATCGGTGTTCTGCTTATCTGTTGTGATGTGAAATTGTGCAGTTTCGAGGTTTTTCGAATAAATTTTTATTGTGTTGAACGTTGTACGCGAAATGTAAGTGAAATTTGTTTTTTTATTGTAATTCTTTTTGGTTTGTTTGTATTTTCAATTTTTTTTCAGGGGAACCATAAAAATTTACGGCAGGACAAGGTTTTTGTAAAGTTTATGGAAGAAAATCCAGATTTGGCGAAGGGATTTATTAGTGGAGATAAGTCTCATGTGGAGCTCTTATGGTCCACATTAAGAAGAGATCTGAACAGCGAGGGGCCACCAACAAAAGATGTTTCAGGATGAACAAAGGTATTATTTCTACTTTAGTTCATTATTAGATCTACTGACAGTAACATTTTCAATTGTTCGTGCAGGTTTGGTTTGATTGAAAGTGCAACATTAGAAAAAAACTCGCTCAAAATAAAAAATAGTCGAAAGCAACAGGTGGCGGCTCAAACAACAGTCTTCCAATTTCTGCCATTGAAGAGTCCATTGCAAAACTTACTGGCATTTATAGTGTTGTTAATGGCATTAAGGGATCAAATTCTTACGGTGTCCACGCTGCTTCATCAGTTTCTGTTGAAATACTGGACAGTATGGAAACCGTAAACACAAATTATGACCAAGATGACAAAGTTGCTGTAACTCCCGAAGTGCTTACCGAATCACATGTAAAAAAACCACAAATAAGAAAGAATGTGCGAAATCCGGACAGCAAACTGGATATGTACATGGAAGCTCAAAAGGTTGCATTAAAAGACATTCAATGCAAAATGGGTGAATCCATTGAAATTGATAAAGAGAACAAAAACAGCCTGAAAAGAACATGTAGGTCTCTTGAAAAACTGTGCAACATTTTAAAGGAGCAAAACGACGAGACAAAACGACATAATTTGGCAATGGAAAAACCAATGTTAGAAAAAAAACGTAATAAAAAAAAAGACTTGAAATTGAGGAAATTCAGTTAAATTTAAAGATTGGACAAACTATAGAAAGTGAAAGTGATAATTAATTTAAAATAAAATAATTTAAATGAAAGAAATACATATGTTTACCTTATTTATTATTATCTATTTAAATGAATTCTTAAGTACTATTTATGTTCCTACTATTTTATAAAATAAATGAATTAAAACCTTTTCCATTCAATTTGTGTCTTTAAAATAATGTTTGGAAACAACTTCTTAACAATAAAACATAGTTTGTGCAATCCAGTCCCGAATGCTTGTTTGTTCTTCGGAATAGTCTTCATATTGATCAATTTCGGAATGTAAATCTGCGTGCTCATCTGGAACTTTCGCTTATTGGGCGTATAGTATAATGTGTTAAGTAAGCACCTGAAACGTATTTTTAGATTACGAATAGTTCTTTCCACTATATTTCTAGCTGCTGCGTGTTTTTTATTGAAGTTGGACTGAATTGTTTCAGGCTGAGCAAATCTGTAGGGAATTATTACGAATGGTTCAAGTGCGAATCCAGCATCTCCAAGTAGACAAGATCCACGATCACTATTTTGAAATTCTTCCAAAAAATAATTTCTAGCATCACTCATAGACCATATGAGAGTATCATGGCTGGAACCTGGATGTGTTGCATTTCGGAATGTAAATCTGCGTGCTCATCTGGAACTTTCGCTTATTGGGCGTATAGTATAATGTGTTAAGTAAGCACCTGAAACGTATTTTTAGATTACGAATAGTTCTTTCCACTAAATTTCTAGCTGCTGCGTGTTTTTTATTGAAGTTGGACTGAATTGTTTCAGGCTGAGCAAATCTGTAGGGAATTATTACGAATGGTTCAAGTGCGAATCCAGCATCTCCAAGTAGACAAGATCCACGAACACCATTTTGAAATTCTTCCAAAAAATAATTTCTAGCATCACTCATAGACCATATGAGAGTATCATGGCTGGAACCTGGATGTGTTGCATCGACGGTCTTAATTCTCATTTTCTGATCACAAATCTAAATAAAATAACAAAGTTAAATTGTATTAATTTTTTTAAAAGCACAGCACTTACAATAACAGCATTTATGCTAAAACTAGGGGTCGCCCCATGGTCAAAATTCGACCAATTTATTCTATAAGTTGAAAAAAAAACAAAGTCGACTGTTATACATATTAATCGGAAAATGAAGTTTTTCGACATTGCATTGTCTGATTTCACATGATATAAAATTTGTCCGGCATTTTCAAGTAACTTCAAGCATTTTCAAGTAACTTCACGCATGTCCTAGTAACTTCAAGTTTTCAAGCATTTTCAATTAACTTCAAGCATTTTCAAGTAACTTAAAATAACTTCAAGCATTTGCAGGTAACTTCAGGTAACTTCAAGTATTTTCAAGCATTTTCAACTAACTGCAAGTAACTTCAAGAATTTTCAAGTACCTTCAAGCATTTTCAAGTAACTTCAAGCATGTCCAAGTAACTTCAAGTATGTTCAAGCATTATCAAATGCATAACATGCACAGCAATGTTGTTGTTGGTAACTTAAGTAACTTCAAGTATTTTCAAGCATTTTCAGGTGACTTCAAGCATTTTCAAGTAACTTCAAGCATTTTCAAGTAACTTCAAGCATTTTCAAGTAACTTCATGATATAAAATTTGTCCGTTCCGATTGGCAGATTATTGCCTCACGCAGCAATGTTGTTGTTGTTGTAGTTTCATCCAATTCGCTTTATTTTACCTGCTGTAATTCACAATGTGTGTTATATATGTGGATATTTTTTGTATTCTGCACTTCTATGTATTGTCCCCTACCCAAATATATATAGTGTTGGCATATCTATGTGACGTATAATAGCAAAAATGGGTGGAAACACGTTATAGGCAACTCCGTATTAATATATAGATATCCTTTTCTGTTAAAATATAGATTAGGATCCTGGTGGGGCTTTAACATTTTAACGTGGATTCCATCCACACATCCTATAACCCCAGGTATTCCATACCTTTCCACAAAAAATCGCTTTGACTCCTTTTTGTCTTCATCAGTCATATCTAATTTTATCCATTTTTGGCATAATTTGGATTCCAGGACATTCAATATTCAATATTCCCTCAACCAAGAAGCGACGTGTTGCTGCAAGTTTATGTACCGAAAAAATTGATGACTGTTTCATATATGGTTCTATTTCGCTTAGTACATATAAAAAAGCTTCTTTTCCTAATCTAAAACTGCACTTGAAACTGCGAACAAATAAAATTATTTTATAATTATACGCCAATATGTAAATCAAAACCATTTACTCCGCCTCCGGAAGATCTAATATAGGCGTTTTTTTTTCCCCGAGCGGGGAACAGAACGGGGCCCGAGCGATCAGAGCTCGCTCCGAGCTGAACGTAACCTGAGCGCTCCGAGCTAATTAAGAAACATAATTGAGCACTGAACTGTCATTAGATAATTTTTTTCTATTAATTTTCAAAATAGTCAGGATTGCTTCTGAAATTGGTGTTTGCCAAGGATTGTTCCATTTAAATTATAATTTCTTGTAAATAAACTATGGAAAAAGCACAAATAATGAATGAAGTCAGCCGCGCTCAGCTTTTCACTCTATGTGCTCGGTCATTTTTAATCGAGCTCATCGAGCGAGCCCTGAGCTAGCTCAGAGATAAAAAAGAAATACAAATTTTGTGCTCAGAGCGCTCCGAGCTAAAAAAGTAACACAGTTCTTTTTTTGACAGCTCAGTGCCCCGCTAGGAGCTAAAAAAGAAAAACGCCTTATATTAGCTTTTTCTCGCAAAATCTGTCTTCTTATTCGTTCTCTTTGGATTTTTATCGTTTTTTCATTGAAAATGGCTAAAACTATTGCATCCATCTTGAATTAAAAGAAAACACATTAGCTGTGTTTAATGAAAAATAGATCAGAACAGAACAGATCAGATCAACATACATGAGCGAAAACTGTCAGATCAAGTGAGAACAAAAAAGTACAGCTTCATGTGACAGCTCTCATATCAGCTGTTGAATTCCAATATGAATAAATCTAAATGAAAAGTGAGATTCAAAATTGCTTTTGATAAATAAAACAAAATGAACACTTCAGACTTTTTAATAGTCGAGATGTTGGAAGATTCTGGCAGTAGCATCTTGTTAAGTTCGTCGGATATTACAACATCGGATACGAGCAATAGCGAATTTCATGCCAAACAAACAAATCAGCTGACATCAGTGACATTTAACGTCTTCAATTTGACACTTTTCACGCAGTTGCCCTTCCTCAAAAAGAGGTGCAGAAAATCCTGTACTTTTCTGATCTTAACTGAGCTGGACAGCGTCATGGAACACAAAGTGACAGAATGTAAAACATTTTAGGGGAAAGATTTTTGCTCATGGAACACAAAATCCTGTACTTTTCTGATCTTTTCTGTACTTTTCTTTGCAGCTCAGGTTCATTAAACACACCTATTCTTTTAGTTAGGATTTTGACAGTTCGAAAGTGAATTCGAAAAAATCTAAAATGATCGAAATGCATAACACCAAATTTCATTCCGAGTGAAATTGAAAATTGAATTGAATTCGATTTCGATCGAAATGCAGAACATGGGTGTTACTTTCTACTCTTCTGTCCGTTCTACAAGCTCTAAAAAGTGGTCTGGGTGCGACCCGCGGTCCACACGACTAACTTCCCAGTGGGATCAATATGATTTATGCGATTAGTGGGAAATTTTGAAATGTGGTTAAGCATAAGATATAGTTAAGAATTATTTAATATTAAAAAACTGCTCTGTAATATTGTTCATGTTCATGGAATTAAATGTAGTTAATAACAGCGAAGTGTTATATATATTGACGCAACTATTGTTATGAACACGGAGACCTGTAAATTTACATGTATACGAAATAACGATTTGCTCAATGACAATAAATAGTACAAATAAAGGCAAATTATTTCAGTTATTTATTTACTAACAAAAAACAGCTGAACCGATTTCGCTGGAAACTTAATCAGTTCTGAGTTACGTAGTTACGCTTCGAATAAACCCGGTTCCATATTAATATCTTTGATTCTCGAGATAATCATGGCGAAAGATAATTCCGAACGCACATTCGAACATGCGCACATACGTACATACACACACACACAGACATCCCTAAAAAAACGTTGGATTTGCATTCTGGTGACCTTTAAACGTGGAGATATGTCAACATCCGCGATTCACAAAATCGGCCCATTACAACAACTACCACTGGGAAGTTAATAAATAGTACAAATCATCAATTTCAAAATTCAGCTAGTTTGCCTTTATTTTTTTAGTTATTTATGTATGTATTAACAAAAAAAGGCTGGACCGATTTCGCTGAAAACTTAATCAGTTAATTGTCTAAGGGGTTTAAGGACTTACTCGACAACTTCAATACTGCTGTCTTCAATGTATCAACGTTCTCTGATCCTCATAGTTCGGCAGACGCCTCAACGTCTACTGACCTTGAGCTGCCGACTAATGAAGAAAATCAGTGTACCCAACGTGCCATGGATACATTGACTCTATTTGACACAATAGGTTCCCCTACTGTTGAAGCGACCCCTGAGCCCATTCTTAATTTGGCATCGTCTTCATCAACTCTACTCGCAGGAAAAAAGAAACGTGATGTGCCTTCCTCTGCGCTAAACCCAAAGGCAAAAAGGTTTAATCTTAGGAGTCAGCGAAAAAACTGTAACGATGCCCCCATTCCTAATGTTAGTCCCACATGCATCATTCATTCCATAGGTACGGAATCTGCATCTATTGAATCGATTCCCAGACTAAAATCCATTTTCATTTCTCGACTAAAACCAAACACTTCTTCAGACGATGTCTTGAACCATTTGGTCTCGAGAAATTTGATTCCAAAAGATGACTCAATCAAATGCACCAAAATCAGTAAGGCTGATGGGTTTGTTGCGTCTTTCAAAATTGTCGCCCCTCCAATATATTTCGAAATACTGTGCAATAGTGCTACATGGCCTCAAAATACGTTAGTAAAAGAATTTACTCCCCGGTCGACAAAAAGTCGCAGGAAAGTTTGTCCGTCAGTGTTAAAAAACCCAGTAGGCTGTCCCTCTACTATCAACATGTAAGGGGACTCCGCACAAAAACCGCTGAAGTATATTTAAACTCCCAAGCCCTCTCGCATGATATCTTCTCCTTGATGGAAACATGGCTTAATGCCGGAATCTTAGACACGGAACTCTTCAATCATGAGTTCTCCGTATTCAGAAACGAGCGTCATCAAAATGACCTGAAAGCGCTTGGAGGAGGTATCCTGATTGCTATTCGTTCCAACCTTGAGTCACGAAAGATTGACTTTCCATTTCCACTAACCGTCGAAATTATCTGTGTAAAAATTGCACTTAAGAACAAGCATTTATATGTTGTTAATGCGTACATTCCATCGTATCGTCTGTGTTCCTTGTATTCGGAACTTTCTATGGCACTAGACCATATTTTTGACATATCTTGTTGTGACAGCACTGTCTTACTTATAGGCGACTTCAATCTGCCACATATTGGATGGGTACCTTCTGAGGATGATTCTCATCTCATCCCATCCTTTGACTCCTCAAAAATCGAACTCTCGATCTTGTTTTTTCTTCTGACTCTGTTAGTACTGTGGTTCTGGAATCCCACTTCAGTATAACTAACATAGATAATAATCATCCACCATTGGATGTACTTATTGAATTAGGCGCACATTTGTACGAAAATAGTAATTCGTATGATCGTTCGCAATCTTTTGACTTTCGGACAGCAAATTTTCAAAGGCTTTCTGATGAAATTTCCAGCTTTAATTTTAATCCTTTTTTTTTTTGTCGGAGTGTGTGAGACTTTCTGCACTGGAGCACTCAGACTCAATACTGGTCCATTGTACTACCAGGCAGACACACCACATTTTACTGTGGGAATTTACTCGTTTTTCTAAGAAAAATGATAAGGAGCTTAGGTTTAATCTTACTGCGTTTTCTAATATTGAAGATGCAGTAGTTTCCTTTTATTCTTTGATGGATAACTGCATGAAAAAAGTGATTCCTGTGAAATCCTCGAGGAATCTGAAAACGTCCCATCCCTGGTACACTAAAGAGCTAAAATCGATACGAAACAGACGTAATAGGGCTTGGAAGAACTATTTAAAAAGTCTCTGCCATTCAGATCTTGAACTCTATTTCACATTATTCAATGAATTCAAATCTTTATCCTGCAACTTATATATTGACTATATAAGTAAAATGGAATGCTCTGTAAAATCGAACCCCAAACTTTTTTGGGGTTTTGTCAATTCTAAGAAAAAACCGATGGTTATCCATCGAAGCTTACTTACAATAGTTCTACAACTGCTGATTCAGTAGATGCAAGCAATATGTTTGCAGATCATTTCAGTAAATCATTTAGGGGGACCCCTCTTCACATTGATGATCAATATTTTAGTTATCTAACTAGCTGTTCCTAAATAAGTTTTAGTAGTATCTCATTCGATTTGGAAACAATTTTAAAATGTATTTCTTCTCTAAAGAATGACTATTCATCAGGTCCCGATGGCATTGCACCGATTGTTCTTAAAAAATGCAGTCATGCAATTGCTCCATATCTTAAGTATCTGTTTGAATTGTCCATTAGTACAGGTAAATTCCCTAATCTATAGAAAAGTGCTTTTATCACACCTGTATTTAAAAAAGGCGAACGTGGTGATATCACTAATTATAGGCCCATCTCAAAGCTTTCGTGTATCCCTAAGAATTTTGAACAAATTGTTTTTGAAAAGTTAATATTTCTTTGTCGCAATATAATTTGTAATGAACAGCATGGTTTTGTAAGAAACAAATCCACTGTCACTAATCTATTAAGTTTCTTGCATGATTGTTCTAATGCCTTAGAGAATAAGGACGAAATGGATTGCATATACACTGACTTCTCTAAAGCTTTCGACCAGCTGTCCCATGAAATAATTGAGTTTAAGCTCAGGGCTTTTGGTTTCCCACCAAGTTTCATAAAATGGGTTAATTCATACCTTAGATCAAGGGTTTATCAAGTCAAATTTAGAGGATCGCTATCTGTATCTTTTACAGCTTAGTCTGGAGTTCCCCAAGGTAGTCTCCTCGGACCAATTCTATTTATACTAGCCAAGCATGTATAAATCACAGTAATATCCTGATCTACGCTGATCATATGAAAATATTTAAATCCATCACTAGTCAGCAAGATAGAATTTTTCTTCAATCTGACATTAATAGTTTCGCCAATTGGTGTGATAAAAACGGTTTATCCCTGAACTCTACTAAATGTCAACATATGACATTCTCTAGAAAGAATATACCTTCTACCTTTCAATATTCTTTGTCTCAACATATTCTTTGTAATGTTGATAATTTTAAGGATCTTGGTGTTTATTTCGATCCCAAACTGGTTTTTGCCAAGCATATCAATTTTATTGTTAATAAATCTAATTCTATGCTGGGCTTCGTAAAAAGGTGGGCGAAAGAATTTAATGACCCATATGTTACTATGTCATTGTACAATTGTTTTGTCCGTCCGATTCTAGAGTATGCTTCACAAGTTTGGACGCCGTTCTACAACATTCATTCAAATCGAATAGAGGCCATTCAACGTAAATTTATTCGATTTGCACTTAGAGGATTTCCATGGGATGATCCTTTTAACCTTCCTCCTTACAGTCAGCGTATTAAGCTTCTTAAAATGTTACCCCTTTCTCAACGAAGGCTTAATAGCGATATCATTTTTTTACAGCAGCTTATATCCGGTCAAATAGATGCACCTGACTTTCTGTCATCTATTGGCTTTAATTTTCGGTGTGGTGCCCATAATTTACGTAGTGTTGATTTATTGTTTAGCCCCCATCATAGAACGAATTATGGGAGGCATGAGCCTATTAGTCGCATGAGTAGAATCTACTCGTATAATACGAGTATAAATGATCATGTGATTCACTTGCATGTTAGTAAAATTAAGCTGAAAAATATTTTGCGCAATAATACCTTAATGTCTTAATTTAATTGCATGATTTGTGTTTGTGTTAGTATTTCATACGTACATAATTATTGTATTTTTAATTGTTTTGTCCTTACTAACACCTGCACTAAATGATGAGCCTGTGGGAGCACTTTTTGTGCCGGCAAATTTCTGCTCGTGATAGTTGCTTGCTTTAAGCACTCCACGACACAGAACTGATAGTGTATATCAGTTCTGAGTTACGTAATTACGCTTCGAATAAACCCGGTCCCATATCAATATCATGTTTGGTTCTCCAGATCATCGTGGCGAAAGATAATTCCGAACGCACATACGTACGTACACACGGATAGACATCTCTATAAAAATGTTGAATTTGGATTCTGGTGACCTTGAAACGTGGGGATATGTGAAAATCCGCGATTCACAAAATCGGCCCCATTACAAGAACTTCGACTGGGAAGTTAAAAATTAGTGTGTGTTTTTAGAGCTTGTATAAGTTGAAAGAGAACCAGGCAACTTTGACTTTGTTCACGGAGTGATATACACAATACACATACAGTGTATGCGATGAGAGACATAACAACTCATTTTTTTATTTTGTGAACTCTTGTTATTTTTGCTGAATGTAGTTATCATTCAAAAATAAATATCAAGAGATACCTATATTCGCCAAAAAGTTAAAAAAATTGTCTCTCTTTTCATCGCAGTCAATAACCTGTATTACTACGTTTCGATTTCCAAAAAATTAACAGTGTCAAAGCCTAGCTGTGTCTGAGCTTAACATTTTTCCAAGCTCTAAAAACTAACACTCATTTAAATTTGGTTGTTATAACCTCCACAACAGATGACATTGGGAATCAGGTCAGGTAGCGCTTTAATCGATCAATCCAACTCCAATCTTGTAAATGCGAAATGTATTTGTACATATTAGCATTTAGAGCAATAATCCATAACACAGTACGGCTTTTTTGGGTTTTTGGATACGTTGGAATGAAAGCGAATGAGACGGTGCATTAACAATTGTGCATACAGCCCCCCTTACCTTTCCTTTATTTGTTGAATAATCGACTTTCGACGCAGCTTAGGGTGTCATTATTCAGCTAAAAATGATTTAAAATCCCAATTGGAAGGCTACCGAAATGCCAGCCTGAGGCTATTTTTTATTACTGAATTTTTCTCATCTTATAAGTTTGACAAAGTCAGTGCATTTCTTGACATTCTTCTTGTTGTGAGGCATCCAAACCCTATATAACTACAATTTTATAACAAAAAAACGAGTTAACGGCCTATACCGAGCCTAAAACCAAGCGTCTTCAACCATGAGTGTGTGTGAAGTTATATTTTTGGCATGATGGAAGAAGAGACCTTCAATTTAACGGCGACTTCGAACCGCAAATTTGGGCAGCTATCCTTGTAGTTACTCTTGGAGGTTTCCCAGACAGTAGAAAAAAGACCCATAGGTTTTACTAGGATTCGGCCTAATTTGAACAAAAGACCCCTCGTTCCACAATTTTAAACTAATGTTAAAAAGTCCATAAATCCAAAACATGTATTTGAAAAAAAAACAATAGTCCTTGTTCAATCAAAACATCAGCAGTACCTTGTCAGAAGAAATTTCAATTGGAATTTCCTTAGTAAAGAACATGGTCAAGAATAATTTTATACAGCAAACAATGATGAAGTAAAGTTGTAAGACGCCTAAGGAAAAATCTGCTACTGCAACAGACGTGGTCCAGAAATAACTTCTTCACTTCAAATCAAGTATACGAGCGCCGGTACTATGGACTATTATGAACATTTATTGTACTAAATATCAGGAAACAGGACATAAGAGGAAATTTAAAATTTCATAATGTATTTGGTTTTTACTTGAAATTGTCCTTTTTACGAGTAGTATGGTATGGCATTCTGTGTGGTGGAATATATTGCCGTCCACTCTAAGAGTTCTTTCGTAAAGAAAGGCATGCGGATGTACTTGTGCCAATATCATGTCGATATGTTGGTATATCCTTGGTGTGTCTTTTTATTTTTTTAAATGATATCCGTTACAACAAACAACAATGCAGCTGGTGAAACCATTCAAACTGGTGGATGAGTTTTTCTTCTGAATAAAGGATACTCCATGGAACATAAATTCCTTTCGAGGAGTATCAGCATCTTCTCTCTATTTAACTTGCAACAGAGGTACTCTCTGGTTGTCGTTGTACACATTGTGTGTGTCGTTCACAGTAGTAAGTGTACAGATATGCAGGACAATAAACTTTGTATATTTGTTCCAGCAAAGGATACAGTAAGAAACTTTCAAGTACTCGTATGAGTATGTGTGCTGTCCTTTTTTCGTATTTCTCTCAACTTGACTATATGACTATGAGAATGAAATGAAGTGTGGTAGTGGGAGAGAGAGGAAGTTATAAATATCCAGTGGATGCACATGGTAGAGAGCAAAGCAAAAAAAATAAAAAATAATCGACAAGAGGGCCATGAAGGATGCTTTAGTTTCAAAATCAGATGAAATGTTATTCTTTAGCCAAGTCCTTTTTTTGATTTCAAAAGCACCAATAAAAAACGGATGCACCCTCACGAAGAGAAAGCAAGTGTGTTACAGCAATGCGTACTTTCTACAGAGCTTACAATTGAAATGTTCTTTATACTCGTAGTTTGTTTCCTCATATCCTTTCAGTGTTTGAATTAAGGAAATGGAAACTCGAGGAACAAGTTTAAGTGTTCAATGGAGCGATGACTTCAAGAGGATGAAAAAAAAACAAACAACAGCATTGACCACTCTATAAAGAAATTGAGATGAAGCCAATTTGGAAATTGAACAAGTACGACAAAAAGGGTTATAAAGTTACAACAAAGAAAACTCGTACTCATTTTCGAATCCGTTAAAAGATTAAATACCAATCGATTGTTATTTTACGATGGGTTGAGCAAAAGATCTCATGTGGGGCGCCATTTATTTTTCAAATTACATATTTGTTATTTTATGGGATGTGGGATTTAGCTGCATGTCTCTCTTGAATTAAGTCAAAATGACGCAAAGACAAGGTTACCACCACGAAGTGGAGGCTTATGTGTGACTGAAGATCAATTCTTATCTACAACGCCTGTTTCCACTGACCTCCTCTCTAAAGCTCTGCTTTTCAGAAACGCATATTTAGTTCAAAGTTGGCTTATCTTTATAGGGGAATTCCAAGAGGCTTAGATTTTATGTGGATAACGTTTCAAGAAGAATGCCGACTGACGTAGAAAAATGGTCTGTTTTACATCACATTGACCATTTTTTTATATAACTGTTTAAATTCCACAAAATGGTCTCACGCACCGGGATTTTCAACGGAAGATTTTTTGCAACGTGTTACTATTAGTTCATGTTTTTTTTTTTAATTTATGCTCTTTGACAATAAAACAAAGATCTTTTATTTCAATAATATTAAATTCACAAATTTTTTTTATTAGAGCATTAAAAATAACAAAGTTTTTAATAATACATTTTTTAAAATTAAGAAAAAAATAAAAGATCACATGTCCATTAAGGAAAATACCGTTTTTTAGTCTTTCGACATTTGGAACTTCTACAAAATAAACAAAAAATCGGTATCCTTCCAAACAAAAAATAACAAAAAAAAACATCTCAAAAACTAAATTTCTACTGCTGCTGCAATACGGCACTACGTGTTCAAGACACAAATATTTTTGACATTTGTGGCATGAGTACTTGGTTTTTCTGATTTTTTCCATCCACGCTCATAGCACCGACCAATTCTTGGAGGACCCGATGTCCCAGGTACATCATCTATATGTAACAAAAAAACATTAACGGAGAATAAAGTTATTCGATTTTTTTATAACACCTGGTCTCACAGACCAATAGGTCACCATTGGCGGGTTAAGACGTTTATACACATTTGCCAAAGAAAAAAGAGAACCCCCAAATTCGATCCTAAAACGTTTCTTCTAAAGCTGTTGAGTGTCAAGACATTTTAACGGTTTGGTCGCCCTAAGTAAGCCAATTTGTCTCAAGGTAATAGCCAGAGGCCTCAACCCAACCTGCGACAAACTAAACATAGCTGAAGATCTGCAGCAAAAGGGACTAAAACTTGTAGATGCAGTTAATGTCATAAAAAAAGAAATGCAAATGGATGATAAAGGTAATGAAACAATCATCAAAAGACCTCTACCGCTATTCATGCTCACTTTTGATAGCAATGAGAAAGCGGAAAACATATATAAAATAAAATCAATTCTTAACATGAGAGTAAAAGTTGAGCCTAAGGAGAACAACTGATCTAATACCTCAATGCAAAAAGTGTCAAGGGTTTAACCATACCCAAAAATACTGCTCTCGTGTGTCACGTTGCGTTAGATGTGCTGGAAAACATCTAACACAAAACTGCACCACAAATAGAAATAACCCACCCCAATGTGCTAATTGCAAACAACAATACAATCAACGAAGCAAAAAAACTTTAAAAAAAGTAAGCCAAATAAAAAATGTAAAACCAATCCAAAAAAGATCAGGTATCAATATACAAGATACACCCAAGAAAACAACGCTTGAAGATATGTATTATTAAACAACAAAAATATCTGCAACTATACTTTATACAACAAAAATTGTCAGTACAGGCAAGATAGGATGTTTGTCTAACAGTCTGGTTGCAATGACTTACATAAATCAGTCCCTCTTTAAAGCTCTCACAGGGTTGCCGTAGTGTGTATAATAATTCGCCATAACTCAGAGAGCAATTCTATTAGGGTTACCATCTTCCAATTTAAAATAAAAATATTGCGGAACGAAATAAATTCCGGCACTTGTGCAGATGTACAATACAAATACAATCAAATTAAAACCGAATGGCAACACCCCACGTAATAATACGTTCTCAAAAGCACCAAAACCGAAAGTTCTTTGACAAAATCCATAGAAAAACCCTTAATGATATGCTTCATTGTAGAGATTGTAATACTCTTCTGATGTGATTCAGTCACCCACACTGCTTATTTTGGTGAATGATAATAGCAAGCGAACACAAGACGATCATGCTCATTCCCATTCGCCTGTGTGGGAGACTGGTTGTGGTGGGTTGTATGTGAATTATAGGAAAATTACAACAACAATTCCTTGGTATGACAGTGGTCTGGTTTTTATTACAGTGGCAATTCTTGCGTTTGAGTGCCGTGAGAGTATCTACAGGCACTACTGATAGAAAAAAAGCTCCTCCATAAGGCCTGTACTGACAATTTTTGTTGGCTAAAGTATACACCTAAGAAACAATCTCTCAAAGAGAGTGCAAAACTAACACAACGTACTAAGAACATTTGTAAGGCAATGCATGCTAATATACCCTCAACTCAAAACGAACTGATTAAAGAAATTAATCAGAACCAGCTCCTTCAAGAAATTCTAAATAGAGTGGATAATCTAAGCAAAAAACTTGAAGAGCAAAAAGCAACAAATACTAATATATTTGAGAAGTTTAAGCAACTTGAAAAGTATATTAGGTATAAAGCGCCTAAGAAACCAATATTAATAATACACTTAAAATATTTAATTGGAATGCAAACGGGCTAGCGCAGCATCTTTCTGAGCTAGAAGTTTTCATTGATACTGCGAACATAGATATATGTTTAATAACGGAAAGCCACCTCAGCGGACCGGCAAAAATAAAAGGGTATTGTTGCTATTCCGCAGTTCATCCATCTAATAAAGCAAGAGGCGGATCGGCGTTACTAGTGAAAGAAACAATAAAACACGATTTTCACTCAAAGATTGAAGAAGAAAGGATGCAAGCGGTAACTATAAACATTCACTTGTCAAGAAAAGGGGAAATAAAAATATCAGCTATATATTGCCCACCACGACAAAACCTAAAAAAAGAAGACTATGTCAACTTTTTCCAAACACTGGGAAATTACTTCATGGTCGGATGTGATTTTAATGCCAAAAATACATTTTTGGCTCAAGATTAACGAATATAAAAAGAAGAGAACTGTATGCAGCTAGCCGTGCAATGAATTGCGACTTTCACTCAAGCGGGACGCCAACATACTGGCCAACAGATATGAGTAAAATCCCGGATCTAATAGATTTTTTTGTTGGAAAGTGCATATCCGACAACTATATATTAAAATAGAAAATAAATATAATCTTTCATATCAGATCACTCGCCTGTTCTTCTGACAATCAGCGACCAAATAATTGAGGTAGAAAACATACCTCGACTTGTATGTAAATCATAAGACAAATTGGATGTTCTTTAGACAACTGTTAGATGATTACAATAATCTACAAGTGCCAATAAAGAACCCATTTCAACTAGAAAAAGAAGTTGAGCTGTTTAATAGAAACATACAGCGAGCGGCATGGTAAATCAAGAAGAAACAGGGTATATATAAATTTTGTTTAAATATTCTCAATTGAATAAAAAAATATGTTTGCTCTCGTAAGAGAGCACCACTAAATAAAAGACTTTATTTATTTTTTTTATAATTGTATGAATTTTTATTGAAGTCGAAGCTTCAGATCCCTTACCCTGGTGGGGGGCAATCTTCCGCTATACGAAGTGACTGTACTGTGGTATGGTAGACTTAAGACTTAAAAACTTGAGATACATCGATCCCCTTTTATATTGCTTAATTGCTAACGCAGCATTTTGACTGCGGATCATAAGATGATATTCTCACACCAGTTGCTGAAGGCAAAAAGTGCTGAGTCACATTTCCTCATCTTTTATAAACATTGGAGCGATGGATCTTTTGTAAACATCGATTAGGGCAAAAAGTGCTGAGTTACAATTTATTCTTTCTCATAGCATCTTTTTATATACATTGACTATGGCAAAATGTTTAATTATTGAATTTGAAATCTAGATGCGCACACGTGGGTTTCGATATAACACCTCCCCCCTTAGAGTCTTCTAATGGTCGGAAAGTGACCTTTGGAAGATTTACATTGTTTATTATCTTCTTATTTTTGCATTTTAAATAGGTACGAGTATAAAGGATTATGACAAGTATAATGATTAAAATTATCATGTTCACAGTTAAACTAGTATGTTTGTTCTTGTATTTTAATTCTTCAATTTCTTTTATGTTTTGTATATTTTGGTAATGTACTTCTTGAAAAGTTATATCTTTTGATTTGGTATAATTGATATTCTCAATTACATTTGGTATTAAAGGTTCGTGTTTATAATTTTGTCTTTCGTACATTTTATTATTTATTTCAATTTTACAATTTTCGAACTTAATTAGGTAGTTACCTTTAACAGTGATGTTTTGATTAGTACAATTTTGTTGTAATTTTACATTAATTAACACAAGATTATTATTTCCTATTTCTTATATTTCTTGGTTTACATTTTTTATTAATTTGCAATTCATTTGTTTTTCAAATAGATTCTGTAAGCAGTTATCATTTATTTTTGATAAATATTTTTTAATATTCGTATTATTATAAATTGCTTGATCTTTAGTCAAATATATTTTATTAGTTATCTGTAATTGCTGACTATCTTCTAAGTTTGGTATGGGCTGAACATGTTTGTATAATTCGTTTGTATAGTTTGGTAATTCAATTATAAAAATAATAGAGTTTGATCTCTGGAAGTTTTTCAATTGTAATATTATTTTTATCAATTTCTGTTTCTGTAAATATATCTTTGCTTAGGATTCCTAGTCTCAATGTTAAAATTATGTCTTTTATTTTGTCGATGTCATTTATCAAATATTTTATATTGTCTTTAATTTCTATTTCTAATTTCAATTTGTTAAGATCCCTTTCTAAATCGTGTTGAATGCGAATAGATTTTTCTATATGTTCGGTAAGTTTCTTAGTTTTGTTATTAAACATATTAGTTACTAACGCAATTTGTTCATTAAAATGATTGTTTATCTGTATTTGTAAATTTGAGTTTTCTATTACATTATGTGTATTTGTTTCTATTAATTTTAGCCTTTCTTCTATTTCTTGTCTATCATCGTCGTCCATAGTTCCGGATAAAAATTTCATTCCTGTTCCTAAAATATTAATAAGTCCTCTTGTCTGTCTGTTATGTGGTTCTTTTCTTGTATGTTTCATTAAATTAATAATTTCAATGTTTGGTTCAGGTAAAAGTTGTATATGGTCTTCTAGTATTTCTAAATTTGTTTCGTACTTACATAGTTAAATTTATAATATGAAGTATTTTAGTATAGTTTTCTATTATTTGTATCTGTTGTAGTTGTATAATTGTAAAACCGTTACCGTGGTTGTAATTAGTTATTTGTATTTCTTGGCTATAGGCCAGTGTTAACTGCCATAGAACTAGTATCGATGCCAATTTTAATTGCATCATTTTTAAATTTTTTCTTTTTCTTTCGAAACTGGTCCTTGTGTAATTTTTGTAAGTCTCTGTTTGGTTTAATAGTTATTTTATTTTTATCTATTTCAATCACTTTTACTTTCCTATGTTTTGTTTTTAATTTATCGAAATATGTAGGATTACAAATTTTGGTAAAATTAGGATTTATATCGGTATCTTTTCTATTTTTATTCACTCTGGCTAAAACTTTATTTTTTGTACTTTCGATTCTATTGAATATTGTTTTATTGTCTATGCGTCCGAAATGTATGTCACTCGGTTTTTCTCTAGGAGTTAAGTGGATCGTATTGTTGTAAACCTCTATTGTCCGCGTCACGTTATCGACTAAGGTTGGTTTTTGCTTTTCAAATAATCTTATGTTCTCGTTGAGAGTGAAATGCAAGCGCTCTATATCTGAGTTACCTGTGTGTCGATATGGCCTAGTAATGTGGGTTACTATCTCGTTGTCCTTGAGATATTGTTTAACTGTGTAAGATAAAAAACATTTATCATTGTCGGTCGTTAAGATTTTTGGTTTACCTAGATAAATAAATATCTTAACTATAGCGGTTAGCACATCAGCTTGATTCTTTGTTTCTAAACGTTCAAGTGCTATAAATTTTGAAAATTTGTCAATACATGTTAGGTAACTACCATTTCTTGGTATGGGCCAAATGTCCATATGGTAGTGTTCGTGAGGGCCTGAGGGCGTGAACGTTTTTTCATAAGATAGTTTTATCGGATTCCTTTCTATTTTAAAATTACACATTTCGCAACTGTTCAATACTTTATTAATAGTTTCACGGAAACTAGGTGCGTAAAATTTTCTAATGACTTCAATGTATGTTTTTTCAATACCAATATGATTAAACTTTATATGGATTTTATTAATTGTTTCCTCAGTTTCTGGAGGATGTAAATTTATTAGGTTAGATATGCTTCTATATAATTTCTGTTTATTATGGTGTTGTTTCCAATAGTTTTGAAATTTAAGAAATAATTCGTCGTCATTCGCATATTTGTTCAAAGGTAAATCGTCGTTATTTATGAATATTGCATTTGTGCAATTTATATCACATTCTGATATTATTAGATCAAAGTCGTTGGTCGTAAAATTTTTTCTCGTGATTGTTATTAATCTTTTACCTATGTACGGAAAGGATATTTCCTGAGAATCTTCATTAGTTGTTTTGATGATTATCTGACGTTTAAACATGTTAAGGGGTTTTTCTGTTATTGGGATTAAGTCTGTACTATCCGATTCGACACTGTGTTGTGTACTCGTTAAGTCTTCTTCTAAGGCGTTAATTTCAGGTGAAATCTTTATCCTTGATAGAGCATCGGCAACTTTATTTTCTTTGCCTTGCAGGTACTCAATATCAAAATCATATTCTTCGAGCTTTATTTTCCATCTTTGTAGTTTAGAATTAGGCTCTTTTAGATTATGTAGCCAAACTAGCGGCCTATGATCTGTTAAAATTTTAAAACGTCTACCATATAGGTAATGACGAAATTGTTTGGTTGCCCTAACGATTGCTAGGAGTTCTTTCTCTATAGTGCTGTAGTTGCACTCGTGTTTATTAAGTGTCCTGGATGCAAATGAAAGTGGTCCATGAGATTGGGACAATACTGCACCTATTGCAAAATTGCTTGCATCGGTTGTTAATATGAATTCTTTACTAAAGTCTGGGTGTTTGTTAATTAACATATCTGTCATTGCAACCTTTAATTTGTTGAACGCGTCAACATATTTTTCGTTCTTTATATCTATTTTTGAATCTTTTTTTAGGTATAACGTCATAGGTTTGATTATTTTAGCATAATCTTGGATGAATTTTCTATAATATCCAGTTAAACCTAGGAAGGATTGTATTTCTTTTATGGAGGTGGGAATTTGAAAATCTTTTATTGTTTGAATTTTTGACGGATTGGGTTTGATACCTTCTGGTGTAATTATATGTCCAAGGAATTCGGATTCTTTCTTTAGAAAATCACATTTATTCAAAGAAACTTTAAGATTGACTTGTCGAAGTCTCTCGAAGATTAGTTTCAAATGTTGAATATGTTCTTGTAGTGATGAAGAAAAGATGATGATATCGTCAAGGTAAACATAGCATATTTTACCAATGTAGTCACTTAGGACTTCGTTCATCATGCGTTGAAATGTAGCAGGAGCATTCTTGAGACCAAATGGCATTCTGATCCATTCATAATGACCTAAAAGTGTGGAGAAGGCGGTCTTCTCATGATCTTGTGGATCTATTTCAATTTGGTAAAAACCTTTTGTTAAATCCAAAGTAGAAAAATAATTGGCTCGACCCATCTTGTCGAGTATATCTTCAATTAGAGGAATTGGAAATTTATCCTCTTTAGTAACCTTGTTCAATTTGCGATAGTCAATAACTATACGCCACTCTTTATTTCCCATCTTGTCCGTTTTCTTGGGTACGACCCATATCGGAGCATTATATGGTGAACTCGAGTGTTTGATTATCCCTTGATCCAGAAGATCTTGGATCTGATTATTGACTTAATTTTTATGTACCCCGGGATAGCGGTATATCCGGGTGAAAATTGGGGAATTGTCTGAGACAGGAAGTTTGTGTTTGACGTGTGATGTAAATGTTAGGTCGTCACCTTTGTGAAAGAATACATCTTAAAATTCTTTCAGGGTTTTAGAGAGAATTCTTTTTTCTTCAATATTCATGTGTTCAGTATTTTTTTGTTCAAACTCGTCAAAGATAGTGTCATGTGGCGTTAAGCCGTTTAAGTGATGAATTTCCATCATGTAGTCTTGTTCGTCAATTAAATCAAAAAATATTGGAATTTGTATGTCATTCAGTGTTAATGTCTTGGTTGCATAATCTAATTTACTATTATTAGGTATTAGAATATTATTACCGATTATCCCATTGTAATTCGGACTAAAATTCAATATATGGAAAAGACAGTTTTCTTTTACTTTATAGGCGAATTTTCCTTTGGGAAATAATGCTTCTTCTGTCACTACGACAGGGTTTCCTACTGTGTTAATTTGTAACGGTTGTTTTCTAGTTTGTATGTATTGGGGTGGAACGTCTATTTTATTAATGATACTATTTGTTGCTCCAGTATCTATGAGCATACGTATAACTTTGCCGTTTTTCTCTATTCTGATATAGGGAAGTCCGAATTTATTTCCGAGGCTTGTGCCCGAAAATTCTGATTCTCGTGAGTTTCGTTATTTGTTTCTAAATTCCTTTCAGTATTACTACTATTACTTTCATTGTATCCCGCAGGATTGTTAGAATAATTTCCTCTGTTGTAATTAACTTGTCTGTTAACCGGTGTTGAGTTACGTCTCAATTGACTACTACTTGGATCTATGTCCATAGGCTGTGGTCTAGAGTTGTTTTGGTTATAATTCCTATCTGTGTTGTAATTATTTTGGAAAGGGGCTCTGTTTTGAAAATGATTGAATGGTGGTCGAAAATTATTTGGTCTAAAATTGTTGTTAGGGTTGTTTCTATTTTGGCCAAACGCTTGGAAATTTAGGGGTCTAAAATTATTTTGATGATTCTGTGGGACAAACATTTTTGGTTGAACGTTCTTAACATTATTGCTGAAGTTTTGCCTTGGCTGTCTTTCCTCAAAAGGGTTTGAATTAATAAATCCTGCTTCTGTGAGCTCGTGTAGAGCGTCCTGCAGACTCATTGGTTTGAGGGCGAAAAGAATTGTTTGCATGTGTACCGGCAATTTCTCTTTAAAAATATTTAAGGCTGTGAGGTTATTATTGTTCACTTCATGGACTTTATTTTCTTGGACCGATTTTTGGTTCAAATCGCACAAAGTTTTTTGTATGTCGTTATAGAAATTTAAAACGTTACCTCTGAAACTGATCTGTCGTAGATCTTCGTACAACTGTAGGCTATTCTTAAATCCTCCGAAGTTATTAATTAGCATTTGTCTGATTTCTAACCAATTTTGTAAGTGGGAGTGAATCTCAATGCATCTTTTTGCCTTACCAATAAATTTGGATTTTAAAATATTAAAACACATCAGTTGGCTTTGATTATCATACTCGTTAAGAGTTGGTATTATTCCATCTACATTTGTGAGGAATGTGTAAAGATCTTCAGTGCGACCATCAAACGTATTGAGTTTCTCAATATATTTTAGGGGATTAAGCGTTAAGCTCTTTGGGTGTATTATTTACTTGGGATGTAGCCATTTTGGTTTTCTGATAATTTTCTATACTTAATTCACTTTGATTAAACTTATGTTTATTTTCTTCAAAATTTGTCAATAAAATTTTGTCAATATTTGAATTTTCACTTTTAGTGTCTGAAATATTATTGCCCAAACTAAGGCTTAAGTTGTTACTGCCAATTCTATTATCAATCTTATTTTCTAGTAATTTAATGTTTCTATTTCCAAAATTATTCTTACAATATTTAGGTATACTTCTGTTTCGAATTTCTAGTAGATGTAGGTCTTCTTCTTCTGTTGAACTAGATTCCTCCTCGTCAGTGTATCTGCTTTCTGGGTTAATTATCTTCTTCTTCTGCAATCTCTTGAACATCTATTTTATTCTATTTGTTGGGGCTCTGAAGCTGCTCTTTTCTTCTTCACTTAGTCTATGAGGTTGATTAATTTCTCTCTATGAGTTTTGTGGTATTTCCATGTGCATTGGGGTGAACCACTAATTAATCGGTTTTTATTCACTGAATAGATTTGTTAGATCTTTGATCTTTCCACTGAATTTATTTAAAAATGTTTTACCCGTCAATGTTAGTACGGTTTATTCACTTTAAAAACTTTTTTAAAAATATCTTAATCAATTTTTGTATTAATTATTTTTATTTATTCACGGCATATATTTGTTAGATCTTCGATCTTTTCACTGAATTTATTTAAAAAATGTTTTACCCGTCAATGTTAGTACGGTTTATTCACTTTTAAAAAAAAATTTTAAAATATCTTAATCAATTCTGTATTAATTATTTTTATTTATTCACGGCACCGTATTAGTCGTAGACTCAAAGATTTGTTTTACTCTTTTTCGCAGAAAAAACTTATTTTTGAAATTTACTTCACTATTTAAACGGAACGGTAGATTTTTACAAGGATTACACGATTTGTGCAATCCTACCGACTGCGCCAATTTTGTTTAAATATTCTCAATTGAATAAAAAAATATGTTTGCTCTCGTAAGAGAGCACCACTAAATAAAAGACTTTATTTATTTTTTTATAATTGTATGAATTTTTATTGAAGTCGAAGCTTCAGATCCCTTACCCTGGTGGGGGGCAATCTTCCGCTATACGAAGTGACTGTACTGTGGTATGGTAGACTTAAGACTTAAAAACTTGAGATACATCGATCCCCTTTTATATTGCTTAATTGCTAACGCAGCAATTTGACTGCGGATCATAAGATGATATTCTCACACCAGTTGCTGAAGGCAAAAAGTGCTGAGTCACATTTCCTCATCTTTTATAAACATTGAAGCGATGGATCTTTTGTAAACATCGATTAGGGCAAAAAGTGCTGAGTTACAATTTATTCTTTCTCATAGCATCTTTTTGTATACATTGACTATGGCAAAATGTTTAATTATTGAATTTGAAATCTAGATGCGCACAAGTGGGTTCCGATATAACATATATTAATTACCCTAACGAAGTAAAAAAAAAACTCTTACAAAAAAAAGAAAAGCACGAAAAATCTGGCAAAGAGTACGAACATCTGAGAATAAAACAGTCTAGAACGCACTATGTTATGAACTAAAGATGCTGATACAAAAAGTCAAAACGAGTCCCTCGGTAAATATCTCCATAGCCTCTCTGCCTATAAAAATGCAGATTACTTGCTTTGGAAGGCGGTGAAAGGCCTGAGAAAACCAATAAAACAAGCCCCACCTATCAAACAGGATAACGGGTTTTTTGCGAAAAATGCCAAGGAAAAGGCAAATCTATTTGCTGATCATCTTGAGGAAACATTTCAACAATTTCCTAGACAAACTACAGAAGAAGATTTGACTGTGGTAGTGGTTGAAAAAAACGATCACAAAACCATAGAAAAAATAACACTGCAAGAGTTACAGAACGAAATTAAGCACAACTTATATATGCAAAAATATCACCAGGTTATGACCTGATAACAGGGCAAATATTAAAAGAATTAACTGAAAAAGCTATGCGAAAACCATTACATATAGTTAATGCAGCTTTCAGACTTAAGTATGTCTCTATCTCTAGTCAATAGAAGGTAGCAGAAGTGATAATGATTCTGAAACCGGAAAATTCACCAAACGAAAAGAAATCTTACAGACCGATTTCTTTACTACCAATAATTTCAAAGCTATTTGAAAAATTATTCCTAAAGAGACTCAAACCAATAATAGAGGACAGGCATTTAGTCCCAGTCCATCAATTTGGGTTTTTTAGATGTAGCCCAAGCATTTGTTAAAGTTTGGCATCAAGGATTAGAATGTAAATTGAAAGAGGATCTTACTGATGAGTTCTAGTGCATTCTTAAATCATATATTTCAGACAGGTTGTTCCGTGTAAGATATGAAAATGAATACTCGGACCTGAAGACGATAACGGCAGGTGTACCACAGGGCAGTGTCCTGGGGACAATCGTGTACCTTTTGTATACAAGAGAATTTGCCAGAACAAGAAGAAGCTAGCCTTGCCACTTTTGCTGATGACACAGCAATAATGGCAATTGGCGACAATGCAGAAGACGCAGCACACAAACTACAAAGACCCATAAGGTCTATTAGTGACTGAACGAAAAAATGGAGAATAAATCCGTTCATATTAACTTCACCAATAGGAAAATAAATACGGTAAGAGTTAATATAGATGGAATAGAAGTACCGTATGCGAATACGGTCAAATACTTAGGTATGACGCTAGATGCTAAACTTAAGTGGAAAGAGCATGTCAAAAAGAAAAAAGAAGAGCTAAGCATTAAACTAAGAAATATGCATTGGCTAATGGGAAGGAGCTCCCAACTTTCAATTGAGAACAAACTCCTGATTTATAAGCAGTTCCTAAGACCCGTAGGACATATGGAAGTCAGCTTTGGGGTTGTACGAAAAAATCGAATCTAAAAATGATTCAAACTTTTCAAAACAACGTACTAAGAGGTAGTGTGAATGTTCCATGGTACGCTTGGAATTACAATCTATACAGAGATCTAGGGGTAGAGTATGTCAAAGATATTCTAAGAAAATATGCGGTTAAGCATTATGACATAATCCACATGTGAATGCTGCTATACAGCACATGGTGGAAGAAAACGACAACACATTAAGAAGGCTTAAGAGATTGAAGCCAAACGATTTGGTTACGTAATAGCTATAGATAGAATACAAATATAACGATCCCTTTTCCTTTCCTTTGAAAACCGCACCAAACAGTGACTTTTTGCGGATGAAGTGCTGTTTCATGAAGCATAATAGGGTATGGTGAAGCATATGAGGGTTCTCACCTGTCCAAAAAAAAATATTTTGCTTATTGACGAAGCCGTTTAACCGAAAATGTGAAGTGATGAAATTCTTCATCGCAAAATCACTTCACCGCCAAATGCCAAATGGCGAAAAACGGAACACTTATGGATTCGTCATGTCTGTCTGTCTGTCTGTCCGTCCGTATGTCACAGTCACTTTTTTCCGAAACTTTTAGAACTATACTGTTGAAACTTGGTAAGTAGATGTATTCTGTGAACCGCATTAAGATTTTCATACAAAAATAGAAAAAAAACTATAAATTTTGGGGGTTCCCCATACTTAGAACTGAAACTCAAATTTTTTTTTTATCAAACCCATACGTGTGGGGTATCTAAGATATTAAGATAGGTCTTCAAAAATGATATTAAGGTTTCTAATATCATTTTTTTCTAAACTGAATAGTTTGCGCGAGAGACACTTCCAAATTGGTAAAATGTGTGTAACTTCTAAAATAAGAGAATGATAAAACTAAAAAAAATATATAATGAAGGTATATTACCATGCAAACTTCTACCGAAAATTGGTTTGAACGAGATCTAGTAAGTAGTTTTTTTTAATACGTCATAAATCGTAAACCGCAATTTACCTTTCATTCAATCAACTCAAATATAAAAAAAAACATTTAATTTCATAAACATAAACCTTATGCGTAAACCGTGAACCATTATTTTCTAATAATAAATCGGTAATAGGTGCCTAAGTAAATTATAATTATAATTCGCGCGGAACCCTTCATGGGCGAGTCCGACTCGCACTTGGCCGCTCAGTACGACAAAAAAAAACGACAAAAAAAACCTCGTCAGGACACTGGTCGCACACGACACATTACAAAACTTTCTTTGACGTTGGTCGTCGGCTAACCAAATACAGATGCAATCCAAAGTATAGAGAAAGGGTGGTGACGGGGTAGAGCTTAGTGTGTTGTCTTGTGACCCGTGCGGGGCAGGTTCAATCCCCATGGGGAACAACAACATACGCCACCCATTCTCATGCCTCTACACCAAAAAGAGGATTTCTGCCTGATAGTACAATGGACCGCTGCCGAGTCTGAGTGCTCTTTGATTTGGATTTCCTTTTTTAAAAAAAAAAAAAAAAAGTATAGGGATCACGATTGAAAAACATCGTGGCTCTTTAACAGATTTAAATAATGGTGTTGGTTAATTTTGAAAAGACCTCTGATAGACAACGTAGTGATCTGCCAGGGGTGGCGCCAAGACAATGATGAGTTACGGAAACCAACGTACAGAAAATCATGGACATGTATGTGGCAGCAAATACAAGAGTGAGATGGCCCACTGGAGCCACCAAGGTAATGGTAATGGTTGGTATGAGTGGCTGCCTGGTTGTACTACACCAACACATTTATATGTCCCGTATTTCTTAAAAAAAACAGCCGGGACGGGCTATTGAAATACGGGACTGTCCCGGGAAATACGGGACGTATGGTCACCGTACGATATGGGCCGCTAATGTTTAATATCTATTTTATTTTATAACGTGAAAACCCCCCATGCAACGCTAGGTATCAAAGTGGGACTTCACAATCCATTAACCACCTAAAAGTAAATCTATTTTTATGTCATCAAAAAGAAAAAAAAACTCACGTTTTATTTACTCCTTCTGGTTCAGTCCGCTGTTAATCCAACTGCTTCCGCATCCCTTTGCCATCCATATCTTGGTGCTGCAGTTACTTTCGCCTTTTTATTAATTTTTCTTGTGCCGACGGATACAACGATTCCCTCACTTGCTTGCCAGATGGAATTGTTTTATCCTTTGAACAATATCAGTCATTGCTTGCCCATGAATACTGTTTCGCTATACGAAATCCTTGTGCGCCCCGTCAAACAAGTGTAAATTAAGAGTGAGATGATTTCCTTTGTCCCAAAGAATTCCTCTTTTGTTGAAGAATTTGGGATGCCACCGCGAGGATACCAAAAAAATGACATAGCTGAATTTAAAGAAAATAAAACTTTTTCAGTGTGAAATTATTCTGTTGGAGGAAAGGTTTTCGTGGTGTCTTATGCTTTGAGTATTTCGCAAAAGGAATTTTGTTGCATTTCTTTTAAGAAAATCTATTTCCAGTGAAATGCTTATTACATGCAAAAATAATGTAATTAATTTCTTTCCACTCAACGTTAGGAAAGTAATTAAAGAAATTCTGCGAACCTGCGGAAATTTTTAAATACGCCTTTGAATAATTCGGTTTCGCTTCAGGCGATACTTTGCTTTTAGTTTTGTTTAAAGGCGTGAAGGTGGAAAACTTTGAAACAACGCACCACGTTGAGGGCTGATCATTTTGGAGGGTCTTTTTATTTTATTGGTTCTAGTTATTATTGTACTTGTTTGATTTTGATATTAGGTACCTACAGCTTTCGAAAATGGATGCACAGCACATATTAGATTGTGGAATAGAAGTCATTGATTTTACGCCGGTAAGCGATCAATGTAATGCAGGAATGCACATCCTGAGCATTGTTGAGTTGAAGATCATATCAAGGAGTAATCTGGACGCAGCCGGTCCGGAGTGAGATTTCAAAATAATGCTCGTGGACCTCAACGTCAAAATTTGGAAGGCGGGTAAGCTTACACGCATTACTGATACCCAGTTCTGAATGGAGATTTCTTTAAACACTACAAATATGATTATCTCAACATTACAAATATGCAAAGAAGTGTTTCTTTTCTTCAACTGCGTACAGCTAAATCTGTTGAATCTGGTTCGCCTGATTGGTTCCCCTGTTTGGTTCAACGGTGTCGTCATGGCAGATACCTTACATGAGCTACTTCGGCATATTTGGAGGTTATTAGGAATTTTCAAGACAAAGTCAGGGTTTTGAAATAGTGGTGGCGGAGGAGCCCTTAGTATGTCAACGGCAGCGCTCTTATTACCGAAGTGGATCACTTTCACTGCTTCAAAAAGGTATTTTAAAACTGGCCCTTCAGGTGGGGTATGTGCCGTCCGAGTAATTTCTCTACCACGTAAAAAACAGCTTCGGATATGGACTCCCCTCATTTTCTCAAAATAAACAAACAATGTAGTCAAAGATTTCTTAAAGTTTTTCTTTCAAGTTTGATTATTCAACAGCAATTTCTTAATTCTAAGCAATATTGAATTTGTTAGCAATCATAGACTGGATAATTAGGAGTTTTCTTTAAATAACTGCCTGATTATTCTCTTTAAATTTCTGGAGCACTTCGAGGAAATAGTTTTTAAATTTATTTAATAATTAAAATTGACCCTTCTACCATTATTGATTTCATTTTGAAAATTATTATAGACTAGCTGAATACCCGTAACGGAAGTTTTAAGGTCCCATAGAGGTCTTTTCGAAACACTGCTAGGAATAACCGCCTAACGAATATTTTTCCAGCAAAGCCTTTTTGCCCCATACTAGTTTCTTAGCCCTCGTCCCTTTTATAATTACATTTAAAAAAAAATTACACTTACAACACATTGGAAGTATGTAAATACATCAGCGAGAAATAAACCACAATATTTCCCAGTTTTCAAAATAAAACAACAAAAGAAATCATTCACCACATCTCATTTTGGCGAAAATCTTAATGTCGGGTACAAGCATCTATGTACGACACTGAGCCACAACTAATTTCTTGTATTATGTTTTCTTCTTCGACCGTTACCCTACCACATAATAAACACAAAACAAATAACACACTCACACAGTATAAATGCATCAGCAAAAGTATACGGTATAAATCTTATTACCTTAAAATCTTTGCTTATTAATTAGAATGCATTTATTGGTGGTTAGTATATGTTAAACTGTATTTGTAACTATAGCATACACTATTTTTTATTCACCTTTCGGTTTTGGGTATCATTGGTGTTTACTATATCTATGTATATATACATTTTTCGTCTCGCCCGCGTTCAACAACGTTTGAGTATGCATTGCATAATTCCAACTTTCGAAGACTTTAGGACAGCAATGAGTGGTATGCAGTTCTTAACGGTTCTCGACCTGACAGATGGATTTTGGCAAGTTGAGCTGGCCGATGAGTCAAAAACGCTAACGATTTTCAGCACGCTTTTTGGAAATTGGCAAATCAATGTTTTGCCGTTCGGCATAAAAATCGCACCTGAAAACTTTCAAAAGCTTAATACAAAATATTTTGGTAGCCTGAAAGGGGATTTCATCTAAACTGACAATCTGATTTTTGGCGGAAAAACGGTAAAAGAGCAATGAAAATTTAAACGCAGTTCTTGAGCGAGCTAGGTAATTTTATATTAAGTTTAACCCACGGAAGCTGTAATACAGAACGGAACAGGTTAAGTATTTAGAACATATTTTTTCTGGCATAAAACCAGATCCGCAAAGAGTTCAAGCAATCCACAATATTTCGTCTCCAAATAGTCAAAAAGAGCTCCACGCAATCCTAGGTATCATTAATTATCTCAGGCTACTTTATCCCAAATTTAGCTGAATTATCGCAGCCACTAAGAGAACTGCTACGAAAGAATACGTGTTTTGTTTGGACGCCAAAACATGATAATTGCTTAAATGCAATCAAAAAGTCGCTCTCCACTTCAATTATGGTGCATAATTTTATACCTGACTGTCCAAACGTTATAGAAGCGGATGCTTCAAAATTTGGATTAGATTGTTATCTTCTCCAAGGCAGAAAGCCGATAAGCTATGCATCTAAAAGTCTGTCAGAAACGGAAGTCCACTACGCGCAGATTGAAAAAGAACTATTGGCAATAGTTAATGCATATAAAAAATTTCATGATTACATTTATGGCAAAAAGATCATAGTTCACACCGATCATAAGCCACTAATTCCAATTCTACAAAAGTCTTTGCGTTCAAGTTATTCTGTCCGAATACAAAGAATGAAAAAAAAATTAATAAAATATGACATCAATCCGAAGTATGTATATCCCGGGAAAAGATTTACACATACCAGACTTACTCTCGCGTAACCCGTCAACTGACAACGGCGTTGAATTACAAACATTTCTGCAGGATGTAGTGCATATCATTACCATGAGCGATAAGGCTAAGGAGAAGTATCTTATGGAAACCAAAAAGAACAATACTTTGAAGGTGTTGAAATGTTTTTATAAGGAGGGTTGGCCAACTGCTAAAAAAACTACATGAGAACTTGAAAAAAAAACAGCCTGTATGAAGAAGATGGTCTAATTTTATTTTTGAGGGAAGTTCAAGACAGGATGCGTTAGGAAATTTGAATGAAAATCATTTTGGACCGACAGAAACAATATCAAGAGCTAAATCCCTTCTGTATTGGCCGTAAATGGTCAGAGATATAGAACATTTAGTTATTATGTGCCAGGTGTGCGAAAGATTCAGAGCTGCTAACAATAAGCATGAGATGTTGAAACGCCCTGTTTCGGAATATCCTTATCAAAGAATCGCATGTGACATCTTTGATTTTAAAGCAAAACAATATGTGGTCATAGTAGATTACTACTGCAGATGGCTGGATGTGCATGAAGAAGCAGACAATCCGCAGAAAGTGTAATCACTCCATTACAAACGACATTTTCGGCAAATGGAATACTACCTGAAGAGGTAGTCTGTGATAATCACCCTTTTAGTTCGTTTGAACGTAGAGAGTTTGGATGTGCATGGGAGTTTAAATTTGTCTATTCAAGCCCATTGTACCGAAAGATAAACGGCTTAGCTGAGAAAGCGGTCCAAATCGTGAAGGCCATGCTAAGGAAGGCAAATGAAGGTTCTAATGACTTTTTGCTATCTTTGCTAGAATATAGGACCTCAATTATTCCATCAATTGGCAACAACGCCATCCCAACTATTATCAAGCAGGATCTTAAGAACCAAACACTCAGTTCAAAAAACCATGCTGACACCACACCTAGTAAGTGATAATATTAGGCATAATATGAAAATACACTATCAGCTCTGTGTCGTGGAGTGCTTAAAGCAAGCAACTATCACGAGCAGAAATTGTCGGCACTAAAAGTGCTCTCACAGGCTCATCATTTAGTGCAGGTGTTAGTAAGAACAAAACAATTAAAAATACAATAATTATGAAATACAATAACTATGAAAGGACAAAGAGTCAACAACAAACTGGGTACAATAAGAACGCATGCCGAAAAGAACTTTTGTTAAGCCCAGGAAGCCCTGTATAGTATATAGGAAAGATGCCAAGTGGGAGCCCGGAGTAGTTGTAAATAAAACTAATATCCCAAGATCGTATGTGATTAGAAACGAGGAAAACAGGTTGGTAAGACGAAATACAGATCATCTTAGAAGATCCCAAAACTTTCCCAGATTCCGAACAGTAGGGGCTAGTGAGAATATTGCGTTGGTCCCCGGTAGCATTAACGAAATCAGTCAACAATTGGTGAGTACAATGATGGTCAACATACTCAGCAAGATTTTCTGCCATCAGAGTCACACTCTAACAATCAATGTCATTACCGAACAAGATATGGGCGAGAGGTAAAGCAGCCAAATTTTTATCTATCTTAGGTACGATAAACTAAAAATAAGCGAATATAAATAAAGAATAATTTAATTTGTATACGCTACTCTAAATTACAAAAAAAAGAAAAGAAAAAAGAATTAAGATATTTAGTGTAGACAAATTAGTGTAGATTTAATGTTCGAGCTCGACTACAACTAGCAAGACAAACACTCGGGGCCAGAATGATCTTCTACTATTCGGGCTCTATTCAGAAAAGGAAGATGTAATATAGATGTCAACATGCCATCAAATTGAATGTGCCTTCTTAATGTCAGATGTCACTCTAAAGTGTCAGAGAATAAAGAAATAGCTTTTTAGCATAGTCAGTCGAACATACCACATGTGTTTTACTTAACCAATATTACAAACACTGTTTCGAAAAGAATGATTCATTTACTGGATATGGTTGCAAAATTTTTGGAAGCAAAATAAAGCCAACAAACTAATTTGCGAAAATTTGACTTTATTTCCATTCGTTTCTTTTGGCAATATATCGTTATGGTAAAGAAATAAAGTCAAATTGGGGCTTATTCGTTTGGCGTTATTTCACGTCACCACCTATACCGCGCTGTGATGAAAGTTGGATATTTTTAGCTTTGACAATATTTCTTTAATTTCTCGTTAGAAAGCGGTTTAAAGCAACAAACAAAACTCATTGTAAATACAACATTTAGATAAGTTCACAAAAATATGAAGTTTGATATTTTTCAAAAATTAAAAGATCCATATGGACCATCTCTAATCACTAACCAAACTTTTCCCAAAGTAAGTACATTTCTAATTAACTGCTCGTCGAGGCAGGTAAGGAACATTTTTGTTCCCGAAGCAAATCCCTTAAATCATCGAGGCCAGCCACACCTTTCACCATAGGGATGTGTGTTATTGAATATTCCTTCAAAAGAATTTCGCAAAAGTTGCCAAGTTGTGCAATTAATGAATTCCATACACAGTGCCAACCAAGCCACACATATTCAGTTTAAAAGGTAAGCAAAAGTTTGTGCCTTGTGATACAACACTACTGAATAATTAAGTCATTTTAATTGAAATAAACAGCGGGGGGGTAGTTCCACGAATTATGTTTAATGAATAAGCTTAATTGTTCACAGGATAATGCTTTTGGCATCGGGATGCAGGCTTTTGATGGTAATTGACTTAAAATATGTCCAATGGGAAATGGGATCGTAAATACCACGACTTGAATTACTTTTTAATCATTCTTGGGCGGAAATTCTCTTTCGCTTCTTGAAAATTTCCTTTTTTGATTAAACATCCTGTTGGGGTACAAAGCCTGTTGGCGGCAACAAAGCAGTGGATACATATTCTGAAGAAAGGGTGCACCAACTGGAGACCGAATTTTGAGAAAACTTTTAAAAGCACCACAGGAAATCATTCCAAAGGAGAAACGAAAATAAAAACTTTGTGTAATGTATAAAAGTTTCTATAGGTACGTACCATAGTGATGTATCTTTATTTTCTTTAACTGTATGGTTTGTTGTTGACACTTTACTGTCACTCCACAATACTTCTGTTGGCATTTCGACTTCCGTCATTGTGTGCAAAGTAATGGTCTGCAAACTGCAAGTGAAATTCATTAAAGGGAAAAAAATTCCAACGTTGAGGACACCGGACAGGATCCATGATTGCACATGTGGTATTTTTTATTATATTTCTCTGTAAGAGAACTTATGTTACTGTCTGAAGCCGGGAGCATATAACAAGACTGTGCCTTTTTGTTACTATACAGTACCAGAGAGCGGAAAATTATGTTTAGCTGTTTGCCGCATCTTCATAATTTTGGGAGACATGGCGAAGAAATAACATATCGGTTTTTTTGTTTGTTTGAAGTCAAAGTAAACTCAATATGTATAATGTATATACAATATCAAAGTCATCATTGTATTCTAGTCAACTGAATGGCGCCCATACTTACTTTACTTAACGTGCTCCCGACCCATGAAAAGCCTCATCCTAAGACTGAGACTTGATAATGCTCTTCAGAAAATAAATGGCTGATGAGTCTCAGAGTTCGTACGTGATCTGATGAATGCACGGCCGTCAACATGGCAGATATCTTACATTAGCGACTTCGACATATTTAAACGGAGGTCATTAAGTATTTTCAAGACTAAGTCAGGGTGTTGAAATAGAGCGGGTGGCGGATGAACCCTTAATTGGTCGAAGGCACCGCTCATATTCCCGAAGTGGATTACTGATATCCATGCCAGAAGATATTTCGGACCTGGCCCTCCAGGTTGGTGATTGTGCCATAGGGGTTGCTACCCTTCCACTTCAAAAAAGAATTAGTTATGAAAGCGACACCAGTCTCCAATATGGACACCCCTCATTTAAAATCACGATCCGGAATGTCAGCGTACTATGAACTGATAGTATGCTTCTGGAACGTACTAACACTGTTTACCCCTGGTGCTGCTCAAAAAGTTGAATCTGTCCTCGTGCGGTATAAGGCAGATATAACCACGATAGATACAACGGAAAGGAGCAGGCATGCAAAAACGAAAGCAGTGCGACATTAGGATGCAGATTCATGGTGCGAAATCGGCTAAGATCAAAGGTCATTGATTTTAGACCAATAAGTGATCGCATGGCTGTAATCTGCTTCCAAGGCACTTATACGCTCCTCCTGACGAAAAAGGAAACCCTTTCAAGGATCACTTTTATGACCGGCAAATTCAACGCCAAAATCGGTAGGGAAAACATCGTCGGCGGCTTAGTCCGCAAGCATAGCCTTCACGACATGACATCAGACAACGGCTTCCGACTTATCGACTTTGCAGCAGCTCTTTATACGATGATAAGTAGCACTATGGCCCAAGACTCGGGCGCAGTGGCTACCCGGTTCAATTCCTGCCGGGGCCAAGTAAAATCTGGAGTTTTTTTTCCACTGTCCACCCATGTCTGACAAACATCCAAGAGTATCAATTGTCATGAGAAGCTTCTCAAATCTACTATTCGGTTCGGATTCGACTTAAAAATTTGGTCTCCAGATGGTCGAACTGCCAACCGAGGCACGCATCAAACATCTTAAACGACCAGAAATTTCGAGAGGCAAACGCCGACTCTGCACATTTTCTTGTTGCGACTAAATTCAGAGCTCCTCTGTCCAACGAAAAGAAGTTGCAAACCGCCCGAAAAAACGATTTAACGTTGGACGCCTTAGCACAACTGGAGTAGCCAGAGTCTTTATAGAGCGTCCGAGCGAGATTTTCCGCTGTGCTCACCTCCCACAAACGACAACAATATCTGAAATCGGTTTTACGACTTCATCCAAGACGTAGCCAACAGCACCTTAGGTTCATGATGGGTGCGCTCACCAGAAATTGGTTACCGAGGGCGCTTATCTACAAACGCTATAACGCAATACTAGGGCAACAAGGGAAGTATATCGAGCCATGAGAAGAGAGGAGAAGAAGATCTTCTGTAAAGAAAAGGGACTTCTAACTCAAGGTGTTCGAAGAGTCTCGAAATCGAAACAACTTCCAGAAAAAGTGCGTGCAACTGGCTGCTGGCTATAAGACCGGAACATATGATCTTTGAATTAGAGAAGAAACCTAGTCACCGAAGCACGGGAAATAGTAGATGTATTTAAACAGCATTTCCAGAATTATGGTGAAAGGTGAAGAAAAGAATTTAATTTTAATTGGTTTACCAGCGCAGCTCTCCAAATAGCTAGATGCAGGTTAGGTTAGGTTTATGTGGCTGTCGGCAGAAGCCGACACACTTAGACCAATTTAGGTCCATTGTGATACCACGTATATTATCTACCTCAACTCTGTAGATGGGACTGGCCAACGACACGCGGTTGTTCTCAAACGGTCCCCCATCTACGTACTAACCGCGCCCAACGTCGTTTAATTACGGTGATCTGACGAGAACCGATTAACTCGACGTGGTATGGTCGTTGGTTAACAGCTAGATGCAAGTGCATTGAAAACATAGGGACGGGCTACAGTCCGCTTGGGCGAACTGTTGGATACCCTATTCTTATTCCTATCCGTCATAAGTGGGCGTGACAAAAGTCTAAGTATGGTTGAATTGTTAAGAACGCTCTACATATTTTGTTATATAACATTTAAAGGATTTTATCAAAAAAAAAGCTCCCTAGCTCAAACTTGGGTGTTTCAATAAAATTGTTTTATTTAATTGTGGGCGTGTCAGTAGGCGGATTTAAAAAAAATTAACACATGAGCATAAAGGGCCCCGAGAGAGTATATATTATAAGTTTCAGCTCCCTAGCGCACTTTGAATTTAAAAAAAAAAAAAAAAAATAATTGTGGGCGTGCCAGTGGGCGGATTTTGAAAATATTTACACATGAGCATAAAGGGCCCATAGAGAGTATATATTATAAATTTCAGCTCCCTAGCTCAAACCTTGGATTTTCAAAAAAAATGTTTTATTTATTTGTGGGCGTGTCAGTGGGCGGATTTTGAAAAAAATTTATCCCGAGCAGTTTTAGGGGTCATAGATCATATATAAAAAATTTCAGCTTTCTAGCTCAGTTTTTTTGAGTTTGTGGGCTTGTCTGTGGGTGGATTTCAAAAATTCGTAAACTTGATTATTTCGGGACCCTAGAGAGTATATGGTTAAAATTTCAGCTCTCTAGGTCCAGTTTAAAGGCCTAATTTTTGCCGCCGGACGGACGGACGGACATGGCTAGATCGACATTACTATCGATGCTGATCGTAAATATAGTAACTTTTATGGGTCTACGGGCAATATTAAGGTATGTTACAAACTATGCGTCAAAATTAATACACCCCTAGAATAGGGTATAAAAAGGGTTTCCTAATGCTCGAAGTCTGGTCCTAGCTTGTGCCGGACAGGTGCATAAATAGTGAACAAGGGTTTCTTTTTCAGTTGTATCTTTGCAACTGCGACAGTGGTCTCCTATAGTGTCCCGTGATGACCGCTGTTAGTCTGGCGATATCTTTTCGGGTTCTACATAGGAGGTCAATTGTTTTTGCCTTGTTGTAGTTTGCCCACACCTTTCTGGATATGACGCATGTTTTCAGCCTACTCCACCTAAGGTTGGCTTTCGTTAGGTAGGTATTCTGATGTGATGTTTGCCTTTACTGTTCCGAGCGGAACCTGGGCTAGTTTCGCTAGTGAGCAGTGGAGAGCTGAGCCTGAGAAAAATCGAGATTAATGTGTAGGGGACTACCTAAATAATCTCGAATACAAATTTAAACAGAAAAAAAATTAATTTAAATCATATTTTTGTGTGTTGAATGCTACCCACAACAAAAACCACTGTCATTGTTTAGAAAATGGGCAAAAATAAAGCAACTATTGCCAACTTCACAGGCGGAAATTAGTGCCCGACGGCCTTCCTAAACGCATCTGCGAGAATCCATTGTTCTTTTTCATTTGGATACTCGGCGATGGTGGTATGGACATACCAGTCAACATTTTTCTGAACTGGGAAATACGTGGTAGTATGCAATCATACTTTAATTAATAAAACAGGCTTAAAGTATAGACAAAAAGTGTGAATTTATTTAAAAGAAAAAAAAAAAAAAAAAACACATAAAAAAACTGAAACGTAGTCCCTATATCGTGCTTGTGAGGACACCATAACACGCTTCCACTCTAGCCACCATCGCCCGCAAATTCCGGCCTAGAAGTCAGCTTGACATCCGATCGATTGAGTCTAACCTCAATAGTTTGCCAAGCAACTCACGATCAGTCTACGGTCGGCAATCGAGTCGCTATTCGCCGATCCTCAACACCAAAGATTGCCCACGCGGCCATAATCTTCACTGACCGATCGATCGATGCCGACGCTGCTTGGATTAGTGCTCAAGATCCCCACTTGATAGCGAATCGATCAAATCCACCTGCCGATCAAATCCACCGGTCGATCAAATCCACCGGTCGATCAAATCCACCTAGATCGTGTGAATCCATCCAGATTATCGTCAGCCGTAGCGACAAAAAGGATCACCGGAAAAAGCACCAAACAAAAGGCAATATCATCTCGCCGGGGCACTCAACCAAATCGGAAAACACCAGATTCGTGAGTACCTGCATCGAAATAACCAGCCAAGCGAAAACAAAACAACAAAACACAAAAGGAGCATCAACGCCAGCCAATCAGAGTGAAATCTACTCGACCGTGATCGATCGCACCTGATCAAGTATCGGAGATTGAGCTTTATTGCTCTCCCCATGCAAGCACACCTGACCCAGGTCAGTCCTCCTCCACCGCTTTTGATAGCGCATCACAAGTTCACTCATTACAAGTCAAGCGTTTACACGTCATAATTGTAATGTAGAACATGTCTTTTCATTTGCTGCAGTTGACGAATTTGAGGTAGGAAATGCGGTTTTCTCAATTAAATGTAAGTCTGTCGTATTAGATAACATTCATCCAGACTTCATAAAAATCTTAATTCCACTTGTACTTCCCCACATTACCCATATATTCAACACCATTATTATGACATCTACTTACCCATCTTCTTGGAAAAAGTCAAAAATTATTCCTATCCCAAAAAAAGGTGGAATACAGACCCATTGCCATTCTCTCTTTTTTATCTAAAGCCTTTGAATCCATTATAAGCAACCAAATAAAACAATCTATTAAAGACAAAAATCTTCTTAATCCTCTTCAATCAGGCTTCCGCTCCGGACACAGCTGCACATCTGCCTTATTAAAAGTTACGGATGTCAATTGATGCCAATTTTACTACTGTGATAACTTTACTTGACTTTTCCAAAGCATTTGACTGCGTTAATCCTAATATTCTCTGTGATAAATTAATGACTTTTTTTTAACTTCTCTGACACTTCTAGTAAACTAATTTATTCTTATTTGACTAATCGCTTGCAAGCTGTTTCATGTAATAGTAATCAGTCTTCGTTTATTCCTGTCAATAATGGTGTTCCGCAAGGATCTATTCTCGGTCCATTACTGTTCTCCCTGTTTATTAATTACTTACCTTCTGCTTTATCTCACTGTCGATACCATATATATGCTGACGATGTTCAATTGTACATTAGTTTCCCTCTTGGCATGGTCGAGGACGCAATAGCTAAAATGAATGACGTTCTACGTTCTATTTTTGAGTGGTCCAAATGCAATGGTCTTAAACTCAATCCCGACAAAACGAAAGCCATACCAATATCTAAACATCAGCCGTACTTTCCAGATTTCCCACCTATTTTCCTAAACTCTTCCCAAGTTGAATATGTCAGCAACGCGAAAAACCTTGGAGTAATTTTTAATAACAAATTAACGTGGGATAATCACATTAATTCTGTACTAAATAAAGTTTACGCATCGTTACGTGGATTATCAATAGCAAAAAATATCCTACCCACACAAGTTAAGCTAAAACTAGTAAAAGCTTTAATAATCCCCATAATTTCATTTGGATGTGAGCTGTATGCTGATCCGGATTCCCTCTCACTTCATAAACTTCGCGTTGCTTTCAATTCAATTGTCCGGTTTGTATTCAACCGCCGTAGGTTTGATCATATCTCATCTGAGGCTCGTGAACTTCTTGGATGTAATTTGGAGGCTTTTTTCAAATATCGTTGTTGTGCTTTACTCCTTTTTAAGATTATTCACAAGAAAGAACCATACTACTTGTTTACAAATATAAATATCTGTTCTTCTAATCGCTATATTGTACTACGACCTGCTACATATATACCTGTCTGACCTCACGCAAGCAATTTTTCATTTACGCTGTCAAGCTCTGGAATAATCTACCCACTTAAGTGAGGTCCAAAATCGAACACAAAACATTTCACACGGTCTGCTTTAAACACTTTTCCAATTTGAACTGATTTAGCTTTATTTTCTTTCTAGTCTCTCTCTCTTTACCACTTGGTTGCGCTTTAATATAATTTGTAGCTTAAAAATGTTTTTTGTTTATATAATGATTTTGTTTAAATTAATCTAAGTTTACCTTGTACATCCTTGCACATTATATAAATTAATTTTATCTTATTTTATATACTCTTATGAGCTAAACTCAATGTATAGCGTTGCAAATAAATAAATACAAATACAAATCACAGGCGGAATTGTTCGACAGCTTAGATATACACATCGAAACACTCACACAAGTTAAGTAAAGAATATGTATATATTTCTAATGTAAAGGGCGTTCAATTGTTAAAAAAATTTCCTAATTTCTTTCCCATTAGCATAACATTTAGCTATCAAGATCAACCAAATGCTGTGCACATCATCTGTGGACATCGAACACAACCTTCAAATTTCATTTCATCAAAAAAAATAAAAATCTGTGGCTTCCTTTTTTTTAATCAATTGAACAAACTAACTACCTTTAAACTAAATTGCAAGAAAAAAAAAATTTCATTTGACGCACGGTCTATGCATATTTTTTTTGTGTGTGATTAAGTTTTTTGCCTCATTGATCAGAAAAAAAATAGTTTTTTTGTTTTGGTCAACAAGTGCGTACCGTGTATTTGGGTACACATATACAAGAATAAGATTAGTGGGGCACTCAGCCTATCGATATGCAAGAAAATATCTTATCTTTTTTTTAGTATACCTTTTTTTTGATATTGTAGTTAAATTTTCTTGATTTACTTTGTGTCCATAGTGACTTTAATTTTTGAGTTGATTTTTTTTGAAAATAAATTGATAAACGCAGTGGCTACCCGGTTCAATTCCTGCCGGGGCCAAGTAAAATCTGGAGTTTTTTTTCCACTGTCCACCCATGTCTGACAAACATCCAAGAGTATCAATTGTCATGAGAAGCTTCTCAAATCTACTATTCGGTTCGGATTCGACTTAAAAATTTGGTCTCCAGATGGTCGAACTGCCAACCGAGGCACGCATCAAACATCTTAAACGACCAGAAATTTCGAGAGGCAAACGCCGACTCTGCACATTTTCTTGTTGCGACTAAATTCAGAGCTCCTCTGTCCAACGAAAAGAAGTTGCAAACCGCCCGAAAAAACGATTTAACGTTGGACGCCTTAGCACAACTGGAGTAGCCAGAGTCTTTATAGAGCGTCCGAGCGAGATTTTCCGCTGTGCTCACCTCCCACAAACGACAACAATATCTGAAATCGGTTTTACGACTTCATCCAAGACGTAGCCAACAGCACCTTAGGTTCATGATGGGTGCGCTCACCAGAAATTGGTTACCGAGGGCGCTTATCTACAAACGCTATAACGCAATACTAGGGCAACAAGGGAAGTATATCGAGCCATGAGAAGAGAGGAGAAGAAGATCTTCTGTAAAGAAAAGGGACTTCTAACTCAAGGTGTTCGAAGAGTCTCGAAATCGAAACAACTTCCAGAAAAAGTGCGTGCAACTGGCTGCTGGCTATAAGACCGGAACATATGATCTTTGAATTAGAGAAGAAACCTAGTCACCGAAGCACGGGAAATAGTAGATGTATTTAAACAGCATTTCCAGAATTATGGTGAAAGGTGAAGAAAAGAATTTAATTTTAATTGGTTTACCAGCGCAGCTCTCCAAATAGCTAGATGCAAGTGCATTGAAAACATAGGGACGGGCTACAGTCCGCTTGGGCGAACTGTTGGATACCCTATTCTTATTCCTATCCGTCATAAGTGGGCGTGACAAAAGTCTAAGTATGGTTGAATTGTTAAGAACGCTCTACATATTTTGTTATATAACATTTAAAGGATTTTATCAAAAAAAAAGCTCCCTAGCTCAAACTTGGGTGTTTCAATAAAATTGTTTTATTTAATTGTGGGCGTGTCAGTAGGCGGATTTAAAAAAAATTAACACATGAGCATAAAGGGCCCCGAGAGAGTATATATTATAAGTTTCAGCTCCCTAGCGCACTTTGAATTTAAAAAAAAAAAAATAATTGTGGGCGTGCCAGTGGGCGGATTTTGAAAATATTTACACATGAGCATAAAGGGCCCATAGAGAGTATATATTATAAATTTCAGCTCCCTAGCTCAAACCTTGGATTTTCAAAAAAAATGTTTTATTTATTTGTGGGCGTGTCAGTGGGCGGATTTTGAAAAAAATTTATCCCGAGCAGTTTTAGGGGTCATAGATCATATATAAAAAATTTCAGCTTTCTAGCTCAGTTTTTTTGAGTTTGTGGGCTTGTCTGTGGGTGGATTTCAAAAATTCGTAAACTTGATTATTTCGGGACCCTAGAGAGTATATGGTTAAAATTTCAGCTCTCTAGGTCCAGTTTAAAGGCCTAATTTTTGCCGCCGGACGGACGGACGGACATGGCTAGATCGACATTACTATCGATGCTGATCGTAAATATAGTAACTTTTATGGGTCTACGGGCAATATTAAGGTATGTTACAAACTATGCGTCAAAATTAATACACCCCTAGAATAGGGTATAAAAAGGGTTTCCTAATGCTCGAAGTCTGGTCCTAGCTTGTGCCGGACAGGTGCATAAATAGTGAACAAGGGTTTCTTTTTCAGTTGTATCTTTGCAACTGCGACAGTGGTCTCCTATAGTGTCCCGTGATGACCGCTGTTAGTCTGGCGATATCTTTTCGGGTTCTACATAGGAGGTCAATTGTTTTTGCCTTGTTGTAGTTTGCCCACACCTTTCTGGATATGACGCATGTTTTCAGCCTACTCCACCTAAGGTTGGCTTTCGTTAGGTAGGTATTCTGATGTGATGTTTGCCTTTACTGTTCCGAGCGGAACCTGGGCTAGTTTCGCTAGTGAGCAGTGGAGAGCTGAGCCTGAGAAAAATCGAGATTAATGTGTAGGGGACTACCTAAATAATCTCGAATACAAATTTAAACAGAAAAAAAATTAATTTAAATCATATTTTTGTGTGTTGAATGCTACCCACAACAAAAACCACTGTCATTGTTTAGAAAATGGGCAAAAATAAAGCAACTATTGCCAACTTCACAGGCGGAAATTAGTGCCCGACGGCCTTCCTAAACGCATCTGCGAGAATCCATTGTTCTTTTTCATTTGGATACTCGGCGATGGTGGTATGGACATACCAGTCAACATTTTTCTGAACTGGGAAATACGTGGTAGTATGCAATCATACTTTAATTAATAAAACAGGCTTAAAGTATAGACAAAAAGTGTGAATTTATTTAAAAGAAAAAAAAAAAAAAAAAAAACACATAAAAAAACTGAAACGTAGTCCCTATATCGTGCTTGTGAGGACACCATAACACGCTTCCACTCTAGCCACCATCGCCCGCAAATTCCGGCCTAGAAGTCAGCTTGACATCCGATCGATTGAGTCTAACCTCAATAGTTTGCCAAGCAACTCACGATCAGTCTACGGTCGGCAATCGAGTCGCTATTCGCCGATCCTCAACACCAAAGATTGCCCACGCGGCCATAATCTTCACTGACCGATCGATCGATGCCGACGCTGCTCGGATTAGTGCTCAAGATCCCCACTTGATAGCGAATCGATCAAATCCACCTGCCGATCAAATCCACCGGTCGATCAAATCCACCGGTCGATCAAATCCACCTAGATCGTGTGAATCCATCCAGATTATCGTCAGCCGTAGCGACAAAAAGGATCACCGGAAAAAGCACCAAACAAAAGGCAATATCATCTCGCCGGGGCACTCAACCAAATCGGAAAACACCAGATTCGTGAGTACCTGCATCGAAATAACCAGCCAAGCGAAAACAAAACAACAAAACACAAAAGGAGCATCAACGCCAGCCAATCAGAGTGAAATCTACTCGACCGTGATCGATCGCACCTGATCAAGTATCGGAGATTGAGCTTTATTGCTCTCCCCATGCAAGCACACCTGACCCAGGTCAGTCCTCCTCCACCGCTTTTGATAGCGCATCACAAGTTCACTCATTACAAGTCAAGCGTTTACACGTCATAATTGTAATGTAGAACATGTCTTTTCATTTGCTGCAGTTGACGAATTTGAGGTAGGAAATGCGGTTTTCTCAATTAAATGTAAGTCTGTCGTATTAGATAACATTCATCCAGACTTCATAAAAATCTTAATTCCACTTGTACTTCCCCACATTACCCATATATTCAACACCATTATTATGACATCTACTTACCCATCTTCTTGGAAAAAGTCAAAAATTATTCCTATCCCAAAAAAAGGTGGAATACAGACCCATTGCCATTCTCTCTTTTTTATCTAAAGCCTTTGAATCCATTATAAGCAACCAAATAAAACAATCTATTAAAGACAAAAATCTTCTTAATCCTCTTCAATCAGGCTTCCGCTCCGGACACAGCTGCACATCTGCCTTATTAAAAGTTACGGATGTCAATTGATGCCAATTTTACTACTGTGATAACTTTACTTGACTTTTCCAAAGCATTTGACTGCGTTAATCCTAATATTCTCTGTGATAAATTAATGACTTTTTTTTAACTTCTCTGACACTTCTAGTAAACTAATTTATTCTTATTTGACTAATCGCTTGCAAGCTGTTTCATGTAATAGTAATCAGTCTTCGTTTATTCCTGTCAATAATGGTGTTCCGCAAGGATCTATTCTCGGTCCATTACTGTTCTCCCTGTTTATTAATTACTTACCTTCTGCTTTATCTCACTGTCGATACCATATATATGCTGACGATGTTCAATTGTACATTAGTTTCCCTCTTGGCATGGTCGAGGACGCAATAGCTAAAATGAATGACGTTCTACGTTCTATTTTTGAGTGGTCCAAATGCAATGGTCTTAAACTCAATCCCGACAAAACGAAAGCCATACCAATATCTAAACATCAGCCGTACTTTCCAGATTTCCCACCTATTTTCCTAAACTCTTCCCAAGTTGAATATGTCAGCAACGCGAAAAACCTTGGAGTAATTTTTAATAACAAATTAACGTGGGATAATCACATTAATTCTGTACTAAATAAAGTTTACGCATCGTTACGTGGATTATCAATAGCAAAAAATATCCTACCCACACAAGTTAAGCTAAAACTAGTAAAAGCTTTAATAATCCCCATAATTTCATTTGGATGTGAGCTGTATGCTGATCCGGATTCCCTCTCACTTCATAAACTTCGCGTTGCTTTCAATTCAATTGTCCGGTTTGTATTCAACCGCCGTAGGTTTGATCATATCTCATCTGAGGCTCGTGAACTTCTTGGATGTAATTTGGAGGCTTTTTTCAAATATCGTTGTTGTGCTTTACTCCTTTTTAAGATTATTCACAAGAAAGAACCATACTACTTGTTTACAAATATAAATATCTGTTCTTCTAATCGCTATATTGTACTACGACCTGCTACATATATACCTGTCTGACCTCACGCAAGCAATTTTTCATTTACGCTGTCAAGCTCTGGAATAATCTACCCACTTAAGTGAGGTCCAAAATCGAACACAAAACATTTCACACGGTCTGCTTTAAACACTTTTCCAATTTGAACTGATTTAGCTTTATTTTCTTTCTAGTCTCTCTCTCTTTACCACTTGGTTGCGCTTTAATATAATTTGTAGCTTAAAAATGTTTTTTGTTTATATAATGATTTTGTTTAAATTAATCTAAGTTTACCTTGTACATCCTTGCACATTATATAAATTAATTTTATCTTATTTTATATACTCTTATGAGCTAAACTCAATGTATAGCGTTGCAAATAAATAAATACAAATACAAATCACAGGCGGAATTGTTCGACAGCTTAGATATACACATCGAAACACTCACACAAGTTAAGTAAAGAATATGTATATATTTCTAATGTAAAGGGCGTTCAATTGTTAAAAAAATTTCCTAATTTCTTTCCCATTAGCATAACATTTAGCTATCAAGATCAACCAAATGCTGTGCACATCATCTGTGGACATCGAACACAACCTTCAAATTTCATTTCATCAAAAAAAATAAAAATCTGTGGCTTCCTTTTTTTTAATCAATTGAACAAACTAACTACCTTTAAACTAAATTGCAAGAAAAAAAAAATTTCATTTGACGCACGGTCTATGCATATTTTTTTTGTGTGTGATTAAGTTTTTTGCCTCATTGATCAGAAAAAAAATAGTTTTTTTGTTTTGGTCAACAAGTGCGTACCGTGTATTTGGGTACACATATACAAGAATAAGATTAGTGGGGCACTCAGCCTATCGATATGCAAGAAAATATCTTATCTTTTTTTTAGTATACCTTTTTTTTGATATTGTAGTTAAATTTTCTTGATTTACTTTGTGTCCATAGTGACTTTAATTTTTGAGTTGATTTTTTTTGAAAATAAATTGATAAACACTTCGTTTTGATTCAATTCCATTGTTACTCTAGACCCATAGTTTTAGAATTGATTACATATCTTTAATTCCCTTTCTTTTTTGATTCAACATTATTTTGTTCCTTTTTTTTGGTTAAGCATTTATAAATTTTTTGTATATAGATTTAGTATTTTTCTTTTAAATAAATATTGTTTATATTCAAATGCTGGTAAATTTCCATTTTGTTATTTTAATTTCTGTTTCGGGCTAATGAATTTTATCATGTCGAGGACCTAATATTTTAAAGTGTTAGTGGGGAAAGCGATTGTAAATGGCTAAGAATATCGGTGAGAATATGAACGAAGTTTTGTTAATCGTTCATTAGTGAACATTAGGGGCTATCACAAATAGTATAGCGGTGTGTTAGCCAAGGATGGGCTGTATTCTATATCCAGGATAGTAGTCTGTGGGACTGCAACGCTTAGGAAACCAACCACACCTTCCGGTTTCCTCGATTTCAAATCTTTGTTTTGGTTTCGGACCTTTATTAACATCTTAAGAAACGGTTCATAGTTTCGTGGTTCCGATTGACAGTCAAATTAACAAAAGGCATGAAAAATGTGCGGTCGTCCGGCAGTGAGTGTAAGAACCCACGCCTCCGTCGAGCTAGTGTCGCGCGAGTTATAATTGTAAGTACCGCAACTCAATTTAGGTCCATTGTGATACCACGTATATTATCTACCTCAACTCTGTAGATGGGACTGGCCAACGACACGCTGTTGTTCTTAAACGGTCCCCCATCTACGTACTAACCGCGCCCAACGTCGTTTAATTTCGGTGATCTAACGAGAACCGATTAACTCGACGTGGTATGGTCGTTGGTTAAGCAAGTTTGCTAACTTGCATTCCATTTCCGATGGCCTTCGAACAGCAGAAAGTATTCATCGACACCGGAATGCGATTGACACCGAGTTATGGGTTGCGAAGCAACACGAATGTGCCGTCAGCAAGTTTGCTGACTTGCATTTGTGTAACTTCACCCCCCTTTGATTCGGAATTCTCCTGAATTTTGTTTGTACCAATTTGTTTTTCTATATTTTTTACAATAATTTTTACATGTTTATTCTTTTTTTTTAATTACAAATACTAAAACTCCAATTACAATTATGGCTATACATACAATAAAAATTGTGATTGAGTTCGTAATATAATTATTATTTTTATGGTACTTTAATTCATTTAAGTGTTTAAGAGTTTCTTTAATAATTACATTTTGATCTTCTTCGTAGGAAAATTTATGTACGAATTCCATATTAAAGTTCGATATTGAAATGTTTCTAATATTAATTGTACAATTATTGATATTTATTATGAAATTACCACTTAATTGTAAATTTCTGTCGTCACAACCGTTAATTACAATTTCTTTTTTAAGATTTTTACATATAATTAGATTTTCTTTGATATTTTCAATTAAAGTTTTATTATTCATTTTAAAATTGCATATTCCTTCAATTAAACAATTATCAACTTTTTTTAAATCTTTTATATAAATGTTGTTTGTGCTATAATTATATTTAGTTCCATTTAATTCAATGAATTCTAAAGCCTTTATATCTATTTCTTTAAAATCTTTGTTGGGCATTGGCAATATCATTTTTAACTGAGTTTGAATATAACTTTTCGGAAGTTTTATAGCTAAAATCAATTTTGTTCCGTTTAGGTTAAATGCCCCTATTTTGGAATGTTTTAATTTAAAAAAATCTAAATCAGCGGTCGCTATTTCTTCTCCTGTCAATATACTAGGGTGTAAAATACCTTGTTTGGCAGAGGCAATATTATCCAGAATATTATCAATTTTATCGTCAAGAATTTTAAGTTTTAACAGTTGATCTGTTCTTAAAAGTTTAATAGTTAAATTTCTTTGATTATCTACTACGTTGTCGAACACTTCGGATATGTGCTTTCTGTCTTCTTCTATGATTTTTCCTAAGCTGTTTATGTTGCTCATAATTTGTTTATTAATGTCTATCTGTTTATTTAAGTTTTCTATCGCATTCCTGTTATTTATATCTACAACTTTAAAATGTTCCAAAATTTCATTTCTATCATTATTATCCATGGTTCCGTATAACCACTTCTGACCGGTTCCAATAAAGTTTACAAGACCTCTCTTTTTCCGGAAGGTGGGGACTAGGGCTCTTACTTTTGATTTGATGTTAATGATCTCATTTACTATTGGGATGTTATTTTTTATTTGTAATTTTAGCAAATTAATTTCAAGCATTCTGATTGCGGTCATTATTTCTTCCGAATCTATAATATGAACAATGGTTTGGGTCTGATTAATAAGTTCTACTGTACCTCGATTGATTATTGTAAACCCCTGATCAGTGTGTATTTGTGAGATGAGAAGAGCTGGCTCTGCTACCGTTGCTGTCATCATGATTGTCCACAGCATTATCCAAATAAGAACCTGCAAATTTATTAGGTCTTTTAATCGTTGTTGGATGAACACCATGCAGTTTTTTTTTCTGAAGTAAGGTTCATTTTTATGACGTAAATGTTTATAATTTCTTATAAATCCTTCACTTCTTCGTTCATTATATTCTTCCCTATCTAAATTTCTTTTATCTACAATATGTTTCTTCCGTTTATTGGCTTTCTCAGTTAAAATTATCGGTTCTGTCACTACTGCTTTATTTGGACTCATCCCTAAAGTTGAGTGGAACCTGTTGTTATAAATTTTAACTGCCTTATGAATTTTCCGATTAGTAGTTAGATCTTTATCTTTGATAGTTAACAAAATCTCAAGAAGCGTTGAATGAAAACGTTCAATGTCAGAGTTTCCTGTATGAGAGTTTGGCTTTGTAAAGTGAAATTGCACTCCTTCTTCTCTGAAAAATTCCTGTAGGTTTTCTGACTTAAATTCATTATCGCAAACGATTTTCTTTGGTTTTCCAAACTTAGTAAACTGTTCTTCGATACATTCCAGTTTATTAACCCAATTTTTACTAGTTAAGTTATAGATATAAGCTTTTTTCGTAAGTTTATCTAAAAAAGTAAGATAAAAAAGCTTATTAAAGTGGTAAATATCCATATGTACTATTTCATTTTCTTCTTTTGGTGTTTCAGAAGTTTGAAATTTCGGTTTAATAGGTTTTCTGTCATATTTGCCTTCTTGACATGTTTGACAGTTTCCTATAACTTTGGATATATGTTTAACTAGTCCTGGGTAGTACAACTTATTTTTCAAAGTTTTATACTTTTCAATAATTCCGGAGTGACTACTTTCTTTAACATGGTATAAGGAAATTTGCTTACATATGTCTGCTTCCGTTTCTACCTCGAGAGCTCTAAGTGTGCATTTAGTAAAAGTCCAGTTTTTATTGCCTCTGTACAGTTCTATTAGGCATTGTTGAATTTTATTGTACTCGTGGTACGATAATTCTGTATAAATGCCTATTCTTCCCTTGTTCAGGGTTCGTTTGAAGAGATCTTCCCAGTATGACTGATTTTTAGTCATATCTACGTGGATGATTCTCCTACCATGACTGACTTCGACTTCTACTAAAACGGAATTAGAGAGAATTATTTGGGTTTTATATTTATTAACTATAACTTCCTTAATTGGAAAATGATCTAACTGCTGTTCTGGTGCTGAATGAATTGTTGCCACATTTGATTGAGTTTCAGACTCATCATCTATCTGTTCAACATCCCTGATGCGGCTCAAGAAATCTGCAACTTTATTATCTTTACCCCTTAAGTACTCTATATCATAATTAAATTCGGACAATTTGAGTAACCATCTCTGATTTCTTGCCGAAAATTCTTTTCCGTTGTATTTCTTATTAAGGTACTTAATGGGTTGATGGTCTGTGATTATTTTAAATTTATTTCCCCAGAGGTATGGTCTAAAATATGTCACTGCCCAGACAATAGCAAGAAATTCTTTGTCCGTAGGTGAGTATTGTTGTTCGTGGTCGTTGAGGGATCTCGACGCATAGCAGACCGGATGACCTTCTTGGGTAAGAACAGCACCAATAGCGAAATTAGAAGCATCAGTAAACACAGTAAATTGTTTTTCAAAATCAGGGAATTTGAGTATCGGATAGTTAGTGATATTTTGTTTCAGGGTTTCAAAAGATTGTATATATTCAGGGTCTTTTGTATTGATCTTAGCATTTTTCTTTAAAAACTTTATCATTGGATAAGCTATTTTAGAGTATTTTTTTACAAATTTACGGTAAAATCCAGTTGTACCAAGAAAAGATTTTAACTCCTTTTCTGTTGAGGGCAATTTGTAATTTAGGATACATTTTACTTTCTCTGGATTAGGTTTCATGCCTTCATCAGTCAAGATGTGGCCCAAGAATTCTGTATCCTTTTGAAGGAAAGAGCATTTTTCAGACTGGACCTTGAGATTATGTTTGGCCAGTGTACTAAAGATTGTGGAGATGGCAAAGAGATGTTCTTCTAGGCTGGTGGAAAATATAAGGATATCGTCAAGATAGACGACGCAGATCTTATTTATGTAATCCCTCAGTATTTCGTTCATGAGCCTTTGGAACGTCGCAGGGGCGTACTTGAGGCCAAAAGGCATCCGAGTAAATTCATATAAACCGTTTGGGGTTACAAACGCAGTTTTATGAATATCCTTTGGATGCATTTTAATTTGGTAATAGCCTTTAGCTAAGTCCAGTGTCGTGAAATACTGGGCTCTCCCTAACTTATCTAATATACTGTCTATATTAGGCAGTGGGTACTTGTCGTCAAAGGTTATTTCATTTATTTTCCCATAGTCCACACAAAGCCTGAACTTCTGTTCACCTGATTTACCAACCTTTTTCGGGACAACAACTATGGGTGACGAATATCTACTATTTGATATTCTAATAATACCCTGGTTTTCCATATCCATCACTTGTCTCCTAACTTACTCTTCATGCTTTGGAGGCAATCTATAAAGCCTGGAATTAATTTGTTGGTCCGTTGTTGTTCTTATCTCATGCATTATAGAGTTTGTATTGGTAAGCTCGTCACCTTCCTTGAAAATCAAACTTTGGTACTGTTTTAAAATGTTTCTTATTTCTTCTTTTTCCTGAGTGTTTAAATGCGAAAGATCTACTTTGTCTGCATTTTCACTTGAAAGTTCGAAATAATCAATGTGTGAAGTTTCTTCCGAATATAAATCTATTTTTGCAGTATTAATAAACTGCATAAATCTTTTTTGGATATTAATTTCTGTGACGTTTTTCCTAATTATATCCATTCCTATAAGGAGGTCATAGTCTTTATTAATTAGGTTCATTTTATACCACTTTAATTTGCTATGCCTTCCCATTCGGAATTCTTCGGGTGTATCCGTCACAACGATTTGTATAAATTCTTTTGTTTTGTTGTTAATAGTGTTAAGAAAAATCACTTTCTCTTCGAAAACAGGAAAGTGACTGCAATCAACCCTAGCGGAATTGATTAAACTGACTGTAGCGCCAGTGTCTAATAGGGCCTTATATTTTCTATCACCTATTGTAAAATTACAGAATAATTTGTTTCCGAGGCTTAATTCCGAAAATCCGTAGGCTCCATACTATTAATTTCTTCATTACCCCCTGGCCCACTAGGTTGACTACCACTAGCTAAATTATTTATTTCCATAGGTTCTGGGCTTTGATAGTTATTTCTAAACTGGCCTGATGGATTGAATGCTTGGGGGTTATTTTGTCTGGCTTGTACTGACCTATTGTTATTCGAATTTCTACTCTGTCCTTGTCTATTATTATTAGTATTATTGTTATTAAAATTTCTAGTATGTCCTGATCTATCATTATTATTATTGTTATTAAAATTTCTAGTATGTACTGATCTATCATTACCAGAATAGCTAGTTTGTTCTGGTCTATTATGAACATGTGTATTGGCTGTATTTTGCTCTTGGTATCTAAACTGTTGTCTATTTTGATTACTCTGGTTAATGACATAATTGTTCTTATTATTATTTGTTTTAAGATTCCATTCACTATCTGGTATATATGTCCGAAGGATCGCTAATATACTATTTAAGTCAAAATTATTTCTAATTTCTCTGGATAATTGTCCTACACTTAGTTCTTTTACTTTAGCTACTAATAACAGTTTACACGAATTTATAATTTCCAATTTATTTGCCTCGTATAAGGCATATCCATGACATTCCTTTAAAATATAGTCAACTTTATTACATAGTTCTAAGATATTATTTACCTTAAGGTTGTTTATTTTGCTTAGTATTATGTTGATATCTATTATTGGCCGGAAGTGTTGAATTAGTTGGTTTTTGGTGCTCTGCCATGATACTAGTGGTGTTAAATACAATAAACTCTTCGCTGCTCCGACAATTTTTATATTGTAAATTGCCCTGAATACCTCATCTCTTTGGGGTTCCGGGGTAGCTGTCAGGTGGGCGTCAACGCAGGTCAAAAATTGGGTTAGTTCTCCTTTTTCACCTGAGAACTCTTTGATATAGGCGATGGTCTTATCGATTGATGGTGGGCCTGGTGTCCTCTGGATTAAAAGTTGTTGCAGCTGTTGCTGTTGTTGTTGAACGGTTGTGAGTGTATTTAATGTGTCGACGACACTTTGGAGAACTTGTTCCATTGCTAAGTTAATACCTCGATTGGTATTGAAAACTTGAATTCTATTCTCTCTTCCTATTTTGATGGAGTATGGTGTAAGTGGGGACTGATTTATAGTCACAACTTTTTTTCTTTTCCCGCTGTTCTTACGGTTCGAAAAAACAACACTTTTACAAAAAAAAAAAAAATCTTTATTTGAGCTGATTTCTAGTCACAAATTATTTAATTTTTTGTTTTCCGCGGTTGTTACGGTTCGAAAAAAAACGACTGCGCCAGATATAATTGTAAGTACCGCAACTCAATCAAAACAACTCACTTCATTTCGGTCTCAAATCAGACTGACTTTATTATTCCCAAAAGTTAACTTACAATTAATAAGGGTCAACGCATTCCGTTTCCGATGACCTTCGAAAGTTCTCAGTTGCAAAGCAACACAAATGTGCCATCAGCAAGTTTGCTAACTTGCATTCCATTTCCGATGGCCTTCGAACAGCAGAAAGTATTCATCGACACCGGAATGCGATTGACACCGAGTTATGGGTTGCGAAGCAACACGAATGTGCCGTCAGCAAGTTTGCTGACTTGCATTTGTGTAACTCGCGTGTGCAAGCATGCCTGCTCACACTTTGCTGTCAGGACAACATATTTTACGACCCATCGATTTCTGTAGGAAATCCTGTACTCCTAGATGTCGATGGGACTGCAGTTCATCGCTTTCGTAAGGTAGGGTCAACTTCCGTTACAAATGCCACAGACTTGCAACGATTGCCTTGCGATATATTGACCGACCGACCACTACAAATACTTCGCGAAATGAAAAGCGTACAAATAAACTGTAAAAAATCCAACAAAATTAACTTTTTATTTTCCTTTAAAATCAGATAACTGATCATTACTAGGAATTAACAAAAACAAAAATAGATATACTCAACAGATGTTACTAGCAGAAGTAAGGATACATACAAAAAATGACAATAGCCGACAAAAGTAAACTTGCGCCTAGGAATCTGCAAGGCATTCGTTATATTGAGCATACAATTTTTAAACCAATCATTATATTGAACCATTATGGGAAAAAAAATTGATTCGTTATATTGGAAATTCGTTATATCGAGCATTCGTTATACTGGACGTCCACTTCTTGATAAAACTCATTCGCAAATAATGCATTAGTTTCGAACAAATTTGACTACCATAAAAAAGGTTATAGTGAGTCAATCTGAAAAGATAGACATTTTAATGCACTATTAGCTCTGTGTCGTGGAGTGCTTAAGGCAAGCAACTATCACGAGCAGAAATTGCCGGCACAAAAAGTGCTCTCATAGGCTCATCATTTAGTGCAGGTGTTAGTAAGGACAAAACAATTAAAAATACAATAATTATGTACCTACAAAATACTAACACAGACACAAAATAATGCAAACAATTTAAGACATTATAAAGCATTATTACGCAAAATATTTTTTAGCTTAATTTTACTAACATGCAAGTCAATCACATGATCATTTAGATTATAGATTCTACTCATGCGACTAATAGGCTCATGCCTCCCTTAATTCGTTCTATGATGGGGGCTAAACAATAATTCAACACTGCGTAAATTATGGGCACCACCACGAAAATTAAAGCCAATAGACGACAGCAAGTCAGGTGCATCTATTTGACCGGATATAAGCTGCTGTAAAAAAATGATATCGCTATTAAGCCTTCGTTGAGAAAGGGGTAACATTTGAAAAAGCTTGATACGTTGACTGTAGGGAGGAAGGTTAAATGGATCATCCCATGGAAGTCCTCTAAGTGCAAATCGAATAAATTTACGTTGAATTGCTCTATTCGATTTGAATGAATGTTGTAGAACGGTGTCCAAACTTGAGAGGCATACTCTAGAATCGGACGGACAAAACAATTGTACAATGACATAGAAACGTAAGGGTCATTAAATTCTTTGGCCCACCTTTTTACGAAGCCTAGCATAGAATTAGATTTATTAATAATAGATTTAATATGCTTAGCAAAAACCAGTTTGGGGTCGAAATAAACCCCAAGATCCTTAAAATTATCAACATTACAAAGAATATGTTCATGCAGAGAATATTGAAAGGTGGAACGGATAGTATTTCTAGAGAATGTCATATGTTGACATTTAGTTGGGTTCAGGGATAAACCGTTTTTACTCGTATCACACCAATTGGCGAAACTATTAATGTCAGATTGAAGAAAAATTCTATCTTGCTGACTAGTGATAGATTTAAATATTTTCATATGATCAGCGTAGATCAGGATATTACTGTGATTTATACATGCTTTAACATCATTAATGGCTAGTATAAATAGAATTGGTCCGAGGAGACTACCTTGGGGAACTCCAGACTAAGCTGTAAAAGATACAGATAGCGATCCTCTAAATTTGACTTGATAAACCCTTGATCTAAGGTATGAATTAACCCATTTTATGAAACTTGGTGGGAAACCAAAAGCCCTGAGCTTAAACTCAATTATTTCATGGGACAGCTGGTCGAAAGCTTTAGAGAAGTCAGTGTATATGCAATCCATTTTGTCCTTATTCTCTAAGGCATTAGAACAATCATGCAAGAAACTTAATAGATTAGTGACAGTGAATCTGTTTCTTACAAAACCATGCTGTTCATTACAAATTATATTGCGACAAAGAAATATTAACTTTTCAAAAACAATTTGTTCAAAATTCTTAGGGATACACGAAAGCTTTGAGATGGGCCTATAATTAGTGATATCACCACGTTCGCCTTTTTTAAATACAGGTGTGATAAAAGCACTTTTCTATAGATTAGGGAATTTACCTGTACTAATGGACAATTCAAACAGATACTTAAGATATGGAGCAATTGTATGACTGCATTTTTTAAGAACAATCGGTGCAATGCCATCGGGACCTGATGAATAGTCATTCTTCAGAGAAGAAATACATTTTAAAATTGTTTCCAAATCGAATGAGATACTACTAAAACTTATTTGGGAACTGCTAGTTAGATAACTAAAATATTGATCATCAATGTGAAGAGGGGTCTCCCTAAATGACTTACCGAAATGATCTGCAAACATATTGCTTGCTTCTAGCGAATCAGCAGTTGTAGAACTATTGTAAGTAAGCTTCGATGGATAACCATCGGGTTTTTTCTTAGAATTGACAAAACCCCAGAAAAGTTTGGGGTTCAATTTTAAAGAGAATTCCTTTTACTTATATGTATAGTAAATATATAAATTACAGGATAAAGATTTGAATTCATTGAACAAAGTGAAATAGAGTTCAAGATCTGAATGGCAGAGACTTTTTAAATAGTTCTTCCAAGCCCTATTACGTCTGTTTCGTATCGATTTGAGCTCTTTGGTGTACCAGGGATGGGACGTTTTCAGATTTCTAGAGGATTTCACAGGAATCATTCTTTTCATGCAGTTATCCATCAAAGAATAAAAAGAACCTAGTGCATCTTGAATATGAGATAACGCAGTAAGATTAAAATTAAAGCTGTTAATTTCATCAGAAAGCCTTTGAAAATTTGCTTTCCGAAAGTCAAAAGATTGCGAACGGTCATACGAATTACTATTTTCGTACAAATGTGCGCCTAGTTCAATAAACACATCCAAGGGTGGATGATTGTTATCTATGTTAGTTATACTGAGGTGGGATTCCAGAACCACAGTACTAACAGAGTCAGAAGAGAAAACAAGATCGAGATCTGAAATTTTTTATACAGCTTGTTTGCTGTAAGTCAAAAGACAAAATGTTGTATAGTAAAGCGAGCTCTTGTTGGGCAGAGTCAAAGGATGGAATGAAATGAGAATCATCCTCAGAAGGTACCCATCCAATATGTGGCAGATTGAAGTCGCCTATAAGTAAGACAGTGCTGTCACAACAAGATATGTCAAAAATATGGTCTAGTGCCATAGAAAGTTCCGAATACAAAGAACATAGACAAGACGATGGAATGTACGCATTAACAACATATAAATATTTGTTCTTTAGTGTAATTTTTACACAGATAACTTCGACATTAAGTTGAAATGGAAAGTCAATCTTTCGTGGCGCAAGGTGACGCAAGGTTTATCAGGACACCTCCTCCAAGCGCTTTCAGGTCATTGTTAAGACGGTCGTTTCTGAATACGGAGAACTCATGATTGAAGAGTTCCGTGTCTAAAATTCCGGCATTAAGCCATGTTTCCGTCAAGGAGAAGATATCATGAGAGAGGGCTTGGGAGTTTAAATATACTTCAGCGGTTTTTGTGCGGAGTCCCCTTACATTTTGATAGTAGATGGACAGCCTACTTGGTTTTTTAACACAGACGGACAATCTTTCCTGCGACTTTTTGTCGAACGGGGTGTAAATTCTTTAACTAATGTATTATGAGGCCATGCAGTGCTATTGCACAGCTTTTCAAAATATACTGAAGGGGCAACAATCTTGAAAGACGCAACAAACCCATCAGCCTTGCTGATTTCGGTGCATTTGATTGAGTCATCTTTTGGAATCAGGTTTCTCGAGACCTAATGATTCAGGACATCGTCTGAAGAAGTGTTTGGTTTTAGTCGAGAAATGAAAATAGATTTCGGCCTGGGAATCGATTCAATAGTTCCAGATTCTGTACCTAAGGAATGATTTATATATGTGGGACTAACATTAAGAGTGGGCGCCTCGTTTGAGTTTTTTCGCTGACTCCTAAGGTTAAACCGCTTTGCCTTTGGATTCAACGCAGAGGAAGGCATATCGCGTTTGCTTTTGCCTGCGACATATGCTGCCGCGGACACTTTTAGAACTTTTAAAGCAGAGCAATTCCATCATACATGATTTTTGCGTTACTTAAACCGTTTACGCAGCGCACGCAACGGAAGCCCTCAAATAAACTATTCAACATAAAAATAATTTTTTAATTCAAACCAGTAGTTCCTGAGATTAGCGCGTTCAACCAAACAAATGTGGGGGAGGGTGAAAGGGACAATTTAGAAAAAAGCCAACACACGTTTTATTAAAATTCAATTGGGACCATTTATTTAAATTCACTTTTAAGGTAATAGTTTAAGTTTTAAAAGAATTAGGATTTAGACTTTAACGTTTTAAAAGAATAAGAATGCAGACTTAGCGTTTTAAGCGTATCGTTGCGTTGCGTTGCTCTTCGTGGCTGCCGGTTGACTGTTGATCGTAGTTGCCGTTTTTTTGCTGCCAATTGGTCTGGTGATGCTTATGACCAAATATGGTCATTTTCTAGTTAGGCTTTTGTCAAGCGGTTGTTTCACGTTTGACTCGGTTATGCTTCTGTGACGGACTTAGGGGGATTGAAGCATACTAATCCCACATCCGGCCATCCTGAGATACTTCGTCTTCGGCTGAGTCTGAGTAAAAATCGCTTTCGTCTTCGTGTAGCCATCGTTTCATTTGGTCAGCCGATGATGAAGTTTTATTGGGACCTTCGTGATTTCCTACTTTTTGGACGTCATAGCGATCGTTGCGTTTAATTTTGGTGACCTGATATGGTCCAAGGAACGTTGGGTGCACTTTTAGTCCAGGTCCAAATTGAGTGCGCTGGATTGCGACTAAGTCATTTACTGCATACTTTTGTGCTGCTTTTCGCCGTTTATCAAACGTTTTTTTATTCTCCGCCTGGATTTGACAAATTTTTTGTTTCGCTTCTACTCTGAGTTCCGATCTCTTGTCCTCGAATTCACGTCTTATTTCTTCTTCTAGCAGTTCTATTATCTCTGGATCTCGTTCTGTTTTCATTGGTATACCTGCAAGCATTTCAAATGGCGTTCTATTGGTAGCCCGTGACACCGTACAGTTAATTGCTTTCTGAACTTTCGGGACATGCTGAAACCATTTCAGTGGATTTTCGACTGACATCTTAGTAAGCAATGTTTTTATTATGGCGTTCATACGTTTCACTTGTCCATTGCCACGTTGTGTTGTGATATGAGTTAGACTGATATTTCTGCGTTGACAATAGTCTTTAAAATCTGTGGACGTAAATGCAGAGCCCTTATCAGTAATAATACGTTGGGGGCTTCCAAAAACGTTTTCCTGCAAATCCAATTTTCGTAAGACTTCCTCCGTTGTCGTCGATTTTACTGCATAGATCCAAACGTGCTTCGTAAAAGCATCCATGACAACTAGTAGATGTTTGTAGTTCTTGGCGGTGGACGCCATTGGACCGAGGTGATCCATATGATAAGTATGGAGTGGAGTATCAACTTTATCAATTGGGGTTAGATATCCTTCTTGCTTACCTTGTTTTCTTTCTGCCAGGATACATGCAATACAGTTTGCTATTACTTCAGCGACTTTTCTACGCATATTTGCAAAGTAGTAGTTTTGTTTTAAAATAGTTACCACCTTTTGCGCATTAATGTGACCGATTTCATGCTGGGATCGAATAACTTCTTTTTGCATAACTTTTGGTACTACTAACAAATAGGCTCCTTCGACGAATCGGTACAGGACTCCATTGCAGCTTATGTAATCTTCATATTGATCATGTTGAAGGATCGTTAGAATGAGCTGGCATGACTCATCTCTACCTTGAGCCTTTTTGATTCTGTGCAGAGCTACCGTATCAACCGCTGTAATTGTCAACACTCTGCTTAACGCGTCAACGTGCTGCATATATCGTCCTGGTCTATAGTGAACCGTACAATTAAACTCCTCTAAGAACAGGGCCCATCTCGCAACTCTGGTGCATAAATCTTTCTTCCGCATTGTTAACTGAAAGGCTTTGCAATCAGTATAAATTTTAAATGTAAGTCCAAGCAAGTAGACGCGCAGTTTTTTCACGGAACGTATAACGGCTAATACCTCTAATTCATAGCTGCTATATTTTTCTTCCACCGGAGTTGTTTTAGAACTTATATAAAAAACAGGGTGCATGTCGTTATCGTGACGTTGAAGCAGAACAGCAGCAAGGCCGACTTTGCTTGCGTCTGTATGTAATTCCGTATCTAGCGCTGGACTAAAGAGCTTAAGAACAGGTTCCTGACAAAGCACATCTTTTAACTCTAGATACGCATTTCTCTGTTCGTGACCGAAACCAAACACAGTTGCACGTTTTCTTATCAAGTCGGACAAAGGCTTAGCGATCCTAGCATAATTAGGTATAAATTTTCTGAAAAAGCCAGTTAAGCCTAAGAAACTCTGAAGCTCTTTTACATTTTTGGGTTCAGGAAAATTTCGCACAGCTTTAGTTTTTTCAACCGATGGTCTTACCTCGCCATTCTCCACGATATGACCGAGAAATTCGATCTTTCGGGTGACGAAACTACATTTCTCCCATTTAATTATAAGTCCATTTGTTTCCGCGACGTGTAACACTAATTTCAAAGTCAACAGATTTTCGTTTTCATTTTCCGACGGAATAATTAGATCGTCCATATAAATAAGCAAACGTTTTTCGCATACAAGATCTTTAAAAACGGTATTTATGAACCTTTGGAAAACCGAAGGGGAATTACAGAGGCCAAAGGGTACCTTGCAAAACTCATATTGAGCATCTGGAGTGACAAAGGATGTATATTTTCGACTTTCGGGATGAATATCAACGTGAAAGAAACCATTTTTGAGGTCCAAACTAGTAAAAACGCGTGCTTTGTAAAGAGTTTCCAATATGTCTTCTATTATCGGTAGCGGGTATCTGTCTTTAATGATTTTCGAGTTTAACTTGCGGTAATCGATGCAAAGTCTAAAACTACCGTCTTTTTTCTTCGCGAGAACAACCGGACTAGAAAAATCTGAATTACTTGGCACTATTATCCCATCGTTACGCCACCCTGATATTTGGGAAGCCACAACGTCTTTTTCCTTCGGCGCTAACCGTCGCGGTCGATGAAATACTGGACTTCATCTTCCAATACGATTTCCATTTCAACACAAGATTTTTCGGTTTTTTTAGGCTCGTAAGAGTCAATTAGCTTAGCGATTGTATCTTTTATTTGCGTATCTTTTACTGAATCTATGTTATATACTTTTTTACTTTCCGCGATTAATTGTTCCGTATCGATTTTGTTAATATCGTTTTCGTATGTAGTTTTATCGTAACACATAACATTTTCTTTGCGTTTAAAGTACACGTTTCCGTTTTCGATTTTCATATTAGCGTATTTTAAAATTTCCGTACCGATTATGATATCCTCAGACATCCACTCATCTTTAACAACGTCAAAAGTCAGGACATAGGGCATTTCATCAATTAAAACTGTCATTTTTAACCCGCCGATTGAGGAATAAACATGTTGCCCTATACCTGATAGTAAACTTCCCGCTCGATCATATTGTTTATCTAGCTTCAAAAAGGTGGAATGTTTTATCAGGCATAATTGGCTACCCGTATCGACTAACGTGTCGAATGGAGTGTCATCTATCCTAATTTCCATATGAATAGTAGGAGAAGAGACCCTATTAACTTTTGAAGGACCTGCTACCTGGTTTTTTCTTTGGCAATGTTTTGACAAATGGCCAAAGTCATTACAATTAAAGCATCGTGGTCCCTTAGCCTTATGAGGACAGCTTTGAGAAGCGTGTCCTTTAGCACCACATGTGACACATCGTTTTTGTTGCGTGTCTTGAGGTGAAGAACATGGTTTAGGCACGCGATCCTCGTTTTTACTCGTTGAACATTGCGACGAAAGGTTTTGTTTTTGCAGATGGTCATCGTTTTTAAATTTTTGCATTTGACGCTTCATTTCTTCATACACTTTAAATTTAAGCTTTAGGTCTTCGAATGATTTGGCTTCGTATAAAATAGTTTTATTTGCCACACTATCCTGAATTCCTGACACATTATACGCAAGCAACGATTCGTCATCGACATTGCCTCTCTTCGCGATAAGTTTCATTTGATAGATGTACTCTATATAGGATTCATTGCTGTTTTTTCGACGCGAATCTAGCTGGCGATGAATCGATAGACCCGAAATAGTTGTACCGAAATCTTTTTCTAGCTTAGCTTTTAGTTCCTTCCACGTATGGATATTTTTTTCAGCTTCGATAGCTAATTTCGCGGCGCCTCTAAGTAATTTTCTCGTATATAAATAGCATTGTATGTCATTCCAATCGCAAACGGATGCGATATCTTCGAATTCTTTTAACCAATCCGTAATTTCTTTCCCGCTTTCACCGTTAAATGTTTCCAGTGAGTCCTCGACGTCTTTAAATACGAAATTATTTTGTGACATTTCGACCTTACTTTGGTGTTTTATTTTAGGACTACTAATGTTATTGCTATGAGTCTCGAAATATACTTCCTCAACGTTGCCTACACCGTCGGTATTGTCTTCGCGCTCCCCTAACTCTTTTCCGTTAATGGCCCTCACTGCTTCGATCGTATCGTTTTGACTATTATCGTCCACGCTCTCGTCCTCACTATCACTGCCTAAACTTTCTTGGCAGTTTATACCTTCTAATGTTCTTTCTAGATCTGTAGCCAATGCTGATTGCAATCGGGAAATTAAATCTGTTTTAAGTCTATAACTGTGTGAAAGGCCACGCTCTTTTAATAAAGCCTGCAGTTGTTTCGTTGACAATTGTTCGAAGTTCATTTGGGTAGTAACATTTTCAAAAAGGAAAAGAAAATTATACTTATCGTCTCATTCGTGTCGCATTCAAATATCTTGAGTGAATACGTCGATTTAGCTGTATACGCTGCTAATTGTTTCGGCGCTATGTAACCGCTACTTTTTTTTCACACACAGATCACACTTTTGAATAATCAAATTGTTTTGATTAATTTCATTTGCTTTTCTCCATGCAACATGTGAAATATATCATGCACTTTTGTTTTAATTTACGCGGACGCGGTAGAATGGGGGATTAAACAACTTCTGACACCATGTGGGGGAGGGTAAAAGGGACAATTTAGAAAAAAGCCAACACACGTTTTATTAAAATTCAATTGGGACCATTTATTTAAATTCACTTTTAAGGTAATAGTTTAGTTTAGTGTTTAAGTTTTAAAAGAATTAGGATTTAGACTTTAACGTTTTAAAAGAATAAGAATGCAGACTTAGCGTTTTAAGCGTATCGTTGCGTTGCGTTGCTCTTCGTGGCTGCCGGTTGACTGTTGATCGTAGTTGCCGTTTTTTTGCTGCCAATTGGTCTGGTGATGCTTATGACCAAATATGGTCATTTGCTAGTTAGGCTTTTGTCAAGCGGTTGTTTCACGTTTGACTCGGTTATGCTTCTGTGACGGACTTAGGGGGATTGAAGCATACTAATCCCACACAAATGAACAAACTTTTCACATTTATAATATAAAAAAAAGTATAGCTAGATAGATTTTCATAACAGGGGTATGACACTTCTCATTGATTTTTGCGAAAAATATGATTTTTTCAAAATTTCCCGTGTAAATGGAATTTTTATAAACCCCCAGTGTATACAATTACCAAACGCGGGCATTAAGGATGTGTTGAAGTAGGGAGGACGGTGCACGTTCATTTGAAATGTTTGTAAATTATAATTGTCAGGAAAAAAAGAGCGGAGAAGAGTCTGGTACGACTAAGGAAAGATTCATTGTATTTCACTGTATTGACTTGCGGTTGAACTGATGTGAACTGCTGGCTTGTTGGGTAGTATGGTTGAAAAAAATTATGGATGGAATGTAACTGACTATTTCGTTTTTCGTATGGTGGAAAACCCGGTAAGAAACGCTGTGGAATTCATTATTTTTTATACATATTTAAGTAAATGGTTTTTTCTAATTTTAAGGCCCACAAAAGCATTTTTAAAAATTGCGAAACACATCGACCGTGAGTCTATTAGACAAGTATTTCATAAATAATACGAAAATGAAATTATGTATAGTTGAGTAGGTCGCGTTCAAATTTAGGTCAGCTTGCTGTCTGTCTCCCTGAGTCGTTGTCTCGTTTTCTCATTGCAAAATCTTCACTGTCCTCCAATATCTTTCTGCCCCTATGCCACGTTAAATGTGTCCGTTTTGTTATTAAAGCTGCCCTTGATAATAAAAGAAAGTTCTGAGTAAGCTCCCTGTAAATCCTATTTTTACGAAAGGATGATACTCGTATTCCCAGATGGTTCGAATTTACCCAGCACCAACAGTCATCACCTAAGCACCTCAGTGGATAAAAGGTTCAATATTATAATTTTATAAAGTATTCCGTCAACCAAACAAAATGCAATGCCCCAGTTGGGAATTCAGTTGCTGTTATAACTAGTTTTCCCAACCAATCGCCAACGACGCCCCCCTTTTGCAGTTATCAGACTCTGCTGACACTTTAACCCCTTACCGCTCTTATACGCAACACAGCAATTATTTATACATTACAGTATCTTTATGTTTCGTTACACAACTCACTTCATCGTGCATCTTATCTTGTTTATGTCTGCATAAATTCATTTCAGCAATCCCTTGCAATGCTTAATGCATTTTCTCACCGGAATTCTGCTGAGAGCGAATTGCAATGTACTCGTACCTACCAATAATCAAGGTACAGAAGCGTTCTACTTGTAGCTGTATTATTGCATGGAATAATTTTTGCTGACTCCAATGCTGATATGCCCAAGGAGATGGAAGATCCTTGCTTCTCAAAATGACACTCCATTTCACAGGATTTGCAGGTATCAATGAAATCTGACGAAGGATATATTCACTCTCGCTTTCTCTCTGTCTCTCTTTGCTGGCGCGCGTTCTAATATAATATTTCGTATCCTCCGGTCTGTACTCTGTATCCATAATGTATAGTTTGTAGGTTGGATAATGTTAATGTTTAATGATACGAAGAGAGTGATATTGCAAAACTCGGGCACGTATAATCCGATCCGATTTCTATGATTCGGGATAGGAAGTGTAAGTGTTCATTCTTTGCTGCTATAGCCGAACATTATTACATAAGCAGTTTGGTTTTAAATGGGTTCGTATCGTAACGCAAAAGGAAGTGTCATAAATACGCTGCAAGCATTTGAATTTGATTCCAAATAAATCGATTGGAAATAGGTTTTGCAAAGTGCTGTGTGCTTATTTTGTTATGCATTTCAGAAATGCCAGCCGGTGGGTTATGTAATTCGATCAGAGAATTAATTGCATGCCAGTGAGATGTTGTTTACATCGAAAGACATTTAGGCGGTGGTTCTGGCGCAAGCAAATTAGCAAAGTTCGCTAAATTATTCGAAAGTACGCATTTCCTTTGTTGTGGTTCAGGATTTGCTCCCTGTCGGAATGAAATTTCCAATTGTTTTTAAGCAATTTTATTTCGGATTTGTGCTTAGTTTAGTTCGTGCAAAATGGATTCATAAGCAAATGGTTGGAGAAGCTAGGTTTTAGGCCCTATATGGGCCGTTAATGCCTAATATATTTTTGTTTTAAATGAATTAGGGAAGCTTATTTACGAAGTGCAATGCACCTTTGTGGGTTATGAACAAAAAATACTAAACTTCCTTAATGACGAGGTTATGATCAGTATTAAGGGGATCATAACCCTCCTACTTTACTGCAATCCTATTGGTCCGCATGTGGGCCTGTTTGACATATATAAACATCGGCAGGCTTCCTGACTTCGGATCACTTTATCAATGAGGTCAATCAAATGCTGGTGTTGTTGCATTAACGTGAGCCAGGAGTTTTAATGCCTGTCTCGTTTGAACGATTTCGACACGTACATGCTCCTATTATTGATTATTGTTTGATCGACCACAACACCGGTGGTCTCCAGCCAAACCATAGATTTGCTTGCACATTTATGGGACAGCTTTAAGATGTGAGCGCAGTGGCGCAGAGGTTAGTGTGCTGGACTACTAATCTAAAGGTATCAGGTTCAAATCCCGCCGGGGCCAAGTAACATCGTACAGCTTTTCCCACTGCCCCACCTCTTGCGAACATCTGACAAACATCCAAGAGTATCAATTATCATCAGAAGCTTCCCAAAATTGCCGCTCGGATTCGGCTTCAAATTGTTGGTTCTGTCCACTTCCAATTGGTAGGCTTTAGGCACTGTATGGGCCGTTAATGCCTAATATTTTTTTTTTAAGATGTGTCGCAAGGCTCACTTAATGTGATTTCTTCCCCATTCTCCTTTTACGATAACCGCTGTTCTTTTTGGGGGAGCTGCATATTCTAAATCCGTCCTTGCACTAAACTACACGTTATTAAGAGCAATCAAGAATTAAAAGTAGATGGCGGCTACAATTTGTTGATCAGGTCCCTTCCCATCATGAAAAACATGACCGAAATGAATACTATAAGTTCCACCCCCACAACAAGATGGGATAGTTCCTATGTCAGCAGCACACCGAATACTGGCATGGGCTTTCCTCAGGCAGGTATTCGAAGAAGCTGGTCGACGGTCCCAAAACAAGCAGCGAAAAATATGTTCGGATTGAATAGGAAAGACTTAAGATCCTTAGTTGTTCTCGTCCCTGGTTTCAGTCCTCTAGACGAGCATGTAAAATCTATCAGTGTAAAGAGCTCGGTGCTATCTGAGTGTTAACTGGAGGCGGATGAAACGGCATCGCTTTCGCTAGAACCAGGCTCAATATTCTAAGTAAACTCTTCCTCCAAAAAGATGAGATAAGTGAGATAGAGCTCGCTAGTATCCTTCGCTTTGTCTAGGACACTGGCAAGTTCTCTGATACTGACTCTAATGCTAATCGCTGGTAAGAATCGAAGGGACACCTTTTTTTTAAATTCTGGCTCGCCAAGGCGAATTATAAAAGGGGGGGTACTTCGACCTAAAATATCTTTTGTACCGTATGGGCCAGAAAAATTTTAAACTAGTAAAATTTCCACTTTCCGTGTAAAGCGGACAATTTTACCAGTAGAAGAATTCTAATTCCATTAAGGGCTGGGCATTCACATAAAATGTGTTCAGCTGACTCGTCCTCTTCAAGACAGAGTCGGCGCTCAGGAGAATCTGCTATTCTCATTTTGTGTAGATGATATCTTAAACCGTGGTGACCAGTAAGGTAACCTACTAAGTTTTTGATATCATGCCTGCTTATGTTTAGACATTTGCTGGCATTATGATTGAAGGGCCGAATGGCTCGTTTGGCCTGTCTTAGACCTTGGATGTTATCCCAATGATAGATACATTTTCTATGTTCCCAGCTTTTAATTGCTGCCGTTGCTGCTGATCTAGGAGTGCAGCAGAAAGGTTCGGGACCTATGAAAGGTGTTTCTGGGTCATATGGGTGGAGGAAGAGTTCCACCCATATGACCCAAACTCACAGGACCTTTGGGCCAGTCCGGGCAGACTAGAGGAAGGGGTGTCCAGGCCTCTTGCGACTCAGGTATAATCTTCCACCCGGTAGCTCATCGATGGGTATGGGATCTTGTCGCAAGTCCCATAGATTAATATGCCTGAAATTTGCGAAAAGACAGATATACTACAACCGCAACCGTAACCAATAAAATCATCCGAAAGAGTTGCGAGGTCCGAGTTTTGCCTGATTAACATCCCAGTAAGTTGTCTCCATAGCGGTAATGGGAGGGGAGTTAGATGTAGTCTCTCTCCATGAGCTGGCCCACCCCAAGCTAAATGTAAAGTTAGCACCCATGGCTGCCGCGCCGCTCTATTACGACAGCCCCTAAGCGATTTCACTCGACTCAAGAAATTGAACCTAGAGCTCAACTGACCATAATGCCACCAAACTTGACGATCACATTGTAGTTCTAATGCCAGTAGTCGATGACGCCATTCCGCCCTTATCGTCAGCTTTCTTTTGGTATATCTGTCCAGTGGTCTCACACATCCTCCTTCTAAAAACTTAACAACCCATAACAAAAGTTAATTATGTCCCACAACAAAACATCTGAGTGGAAACGAAACTTAAAAAAAAACAAAATACGCATGTGTTTCTTTAAGAGGAAATGTAATTAATCCAAAACGTTTATTAAATCCTTATGTATTTGATGTACGTACTGAAAAATAATTTTACTTGAACTACTTTCAATAAAAAAAATGTAATAACTTCCCCAAAAGTATGTACCCTGAATATAATAAAAATATTGAGAGTTGCAAGGATGGGATATAAACATTAATAGCAAAAATTCATACAGATTCAAATATATATGTGTATCTAAATCAATCAGCGTATTTTCCTAATTTTGTATAGTTGGCAAAGAGGTTATTTAAAAGTTGATTTTTGCGAGTTTCTTTTGCTCTATAATGTACATGTACATATATATATTTAAACATAGGGACGGGCTACAGTCCGCTTGGGCGAACTGTTGGATACCCTATTCTTATTCCTATCCCTCATAAGTGGGCGTGATAAAAGTCTAAGTATGGTTGAATTGTTAAGAACGCTCTACATATTTTGTTATATAACATTTAAAGGATTTTATCAAAAAAAAAAAACGCTCCCTAGCTCAAACTTGGGTGTTTCAATAAAATTGTTTTATTTAATTGTGGGCGTGTCAGTAGGCGGATTTAAAAAAAATTAACACATGAGAATAAAGGGCCCCTAGAGAGTATATATTATAAATTTCAGCTCCCTAGCTCAAGCTTTGAACTTTAAAAAAAAAAAAAAAATTAATTGTGGGCGTGTCAGTGGGCGGATTTTGAAAATATTTACACATGAGCATAAAGGGCCCATAGAGAGTATATACTATAAATTTCAGCTCCCTAGTTGAAACTTTGGATTTTCAAAAATTAATATACCCTTAGAATAGGGTATAAAAAAATTATTTTATTTATTTGTGGGCGTGTCAGTGGGCGGATTTTGAAAATTTTTTATCCCGAGCAGTTTTAGGAGTCATAGATCATATATAAAAAATTTCAGCTTTCTAGCTCAAAATTCGATTTTTTCCAAAATTTGGTTTTTTTGATTTTGTGGGCGTGTCTGTGGGCGGATTTCAAAAATTCGTAAACTTGATTATTTCGGGACCCTAGAGAGTATATGGTTAAAATTTCAGCTCTCTAGGTCCAGTTTAAAGGCCTAATTTTTGCTGACGGACGGACGGACGGACGGACGGACATGGCTAGATCGACATTACTATCGATGCTGATCATAAATATAGTAACTTTTAGGGGTCTACGGGCAATATTAAGGTATGTTACAAACTATGCGTCAAAATTAATATACCCTTAGAATAGGGTATAAAAACTGTAACACGGTGGATCACAATAGGCCAAAAATTATATATATATTTTCTTTTTTTGAGGTTACTACTAGGCAAAATTTTATCAAAAAAAAAAGGTTCTAACAAAAACTATGGTTACTTTAATTTTTAATTCCAATTCTGGAAATCAATTTATGGATATTTACTTTAATACTGATATAGCAATTCACGAGACCCTCCTTATGCGCTCTCTTAATAACTTTTAATTATTTGCTTAAATATTAATAATGAATTACGCTAACATTTGCAAAAAAACAATCAAGCTACTTTAATAGAGTTCGTTCAAAATGGTAATATCCAATCTCACTTACCCCGGTTTTGACCTTTGTCGTTGTATTTATAAATGTTGTTATCGCTATGGTCATCCAGATGGTGTGCACAGCATCCTTTCGATATTATTTATATACGTTTGTACTTTTTCTCTATTTCTTTGTTCTTTGTTGATTACCTATTAAAAATTGCTATCAGGGGAGGAAAAAACGAAATTTGAACGAACTTTCACAATACATACTCTATTTAATAAAAAAAAAGAAACAAATCTACTTAGCTTTTTTTTCTATGGATTTACTATGTATTAGGTTGCAGATATCGATGAGTAGAGAGGGGTGTATAGGTGTTAGCAATGAATTGCGGGCGATCGTGGATGATGAGCTCGTATAGTTGCTGCTGCGAATGTGGATGATATGATAGGTGTTGATAACGGCGGAGGGCTTTGATAAATTATACAGGTGATTACAGCGATTTTCCATTGGTGTCAGGGGGTTCGTTGAATCTGCTGATCGTTTTTTTTTGTCCCATTTACTCGGTTGCATTGTACGGCTCGGCATGCGTTTGGTTGCCGTTGTTGGTGGCTCATTGGTAATATCACCATGCACGGGGATTGGACTTAAATTTGTTGGTGTTTTTGCGTGGGTTGTAAAGGTGCTCCTTTGAGTACTGAACTGGTGTTCTAAAGGGTTTATGCGTGTGTGCAGTATCGCGGTAGTGATTTTTTTCTCTCGTTTTTTTTATATTGTGGCTTATGGGCATGGGCGTAAGTTTATTTGCACTTCTAGTTGCGATGAACACAAATAGTACCTTCACATGAGGTTTTATTGTATCACTTTTTGACTTTGCGTTACATTATTTTATTTCGCGGATCGCGAGAATCAGTCACCAAAATTCGCTTTTCTTTTGTCTTTTTTTGGTATTCTATGCGCTACACTTGGCACTTCGCCATAAGTTCACACGAGTAAGAAAAACTCTTTTAAGCGTTCACTAGAACCGACCAACTTTTTTCACAAATAACAATTACCCAAATAAAAATCCCCGCTTCTGACGCGACACGTCCTTTTATAGACACCAGTTACGGACGCCACCACACCAATACAAGCTCATATGAATGACATTACGGTCGATCGTTTACTTCCGCGTGCTTGCGAAATCTTTTATCCTTATTTTTGAATTAAAATTTAAATTTTAATATTTTGAAAATAGGTGTGACCAAAATAGAATTTTCTGAATTGAACTTTATGACATCCAGTTCGCAGGAAATCGTCCATAGTTGCTCGCCATTAAAAAAACATATCAGCGTTTGTGCAGTAAATACTCGCACGACTGTTAACAACTTTTTGTCTTGTTATGTATTGCTATATGAGTCGCCAAAGTATCCAACTTAGGCCACTTGTTATCACTACAAAGTTTGGCACAATGGTCAAATTCATCAAACTTTTGGGAATATTTCAATTTAACGCCCTACCTAAATATTTCAATTTAACGAGCTACCTAAAATGCGTTTCCCACATCATGACCCCACTTTAAATACAATACCAAATAATAGTACTCCGGTTATAATGTTTTAGTTAAAGGATGTTTTAATTTATTAACCTCATCGTTTGTAACACTTTTACTTTTAAATTTATTTTTTTATAAATTATTCAGTAAATTTACTGGCTACACAAAAATGACTAAACCTATTTTAACACTAACTCTCATCTTATTCAAGCTTCTTGAATCTTAGGCGAGCGCTCTAAATTATATTATTAAAACTAGTTGTCTTTTGACCTACACAAACTATCTTTCGACTAGGTTTATATAATATATATAAAACCAAGAAAAAGTGATGTTGGTGATGTTACTGATTTTTTGTTTTATTAAACACTTAAACCAACCTAAGCTACTTAGTCTATATTAACTATAATCAGAATGGTGTGCACTTGCTGCCTTACGCCTCGAGTGGTCAGAACAACATGGTGCGCACGCATCGCCGGGAGGTGAGCGAGGTTGTAATTAACAACTAAGTCAATGCTGCGTAAGTGGTGCACCATCCAGGGCAAACGTGTTTATCCTTTCGAATATCCACCAAAACACGGTGTACTGTTTCCCAGTATCCGTTTTGTCCCTGTCCGCTATTGCGGAACCAAATCGAAGGAGCTTAAGAGCATCGCGGACGTACCCATCGTGGCTTATCCATTTATCTCTCGCGCTGCGGTGGCGGTGGTAAAATATCTACCATTCCCCGCCTGTATCAGCCCCTTTGCATTAATATGGGAAAATGCCTCTGGCAGGACAAGGCCAGACCGGAGCGTACTTTTCAATTACATTTGATTGGAATAATAAGCGCCAAATATCAAACTATTATTGCTGTCCTTCCCTCTTGCGACGTGCCGTCGAATCACCTTAATCAGGAAATTGTCAATCTTGCCGAGATGCGTCCATAGGAAAATGTACTGAGATTTGGGAATTTGAAACAATCCGAGACAAGCCCGAAGACACTGTCTCTCAAACACCCGAATACTTTCCATATAACTACACACTATATTGCACCACAATGGACAACCATAAGCGATGATTGGCCCTTGACTGCTATGAAATAGTCTCCACGTCAGAGCAAAAGCTTCCTTGGCACCAGCCAATAAACAAAAAGTTATTGGTCAAGCCGAAGGTAGAGGTATCTGACCACGCAGTATCCTCATGGCAGTTTTATCTTAATTTATGGTTGGTCTTGAGTATATGCTTATATGTATATATTAATGATGTACCAATTTGTATTCATCCCATTTTTATTTATTTATTTGTCTATTTGTTAATTTGTTTATTTATTGATTTATTTATTTGATTATTTGTTTATTTATATACTTACCTATTTATTAACTTGTTTATTTATTTGTTTACGTTCCTATTTATATATTCACCTATTTATTTATTTATTTAATTAATTTTATATATTTACCAATTTATTGACTTATCTTTTTATTTGTTTACCTATTTATTTTATATATTTATCTATTTACCTATTTACTTATTAATTACTTTTATATATTTTTTTTATTTATTTATTCATTTGCTATATTTTTTTTTTGTTTTAAGATAACTATTTAATTATTAATATATAGGCACTATATATATAAATCTTTTTTACTTTTTTTTATATTGAAGTATTTTTTGGTAGCTTCTTTCAAGTTAATCCCATTCGTGTTCTTTACTTTAAGTTTAATCTTGGTAGTGAACGGACCTGTTTTTTGAGTGGCTCTCTAGTGTCTTTGAAAGTTATAAGGTCCTGTCATCAAAAGAACCTGAAATCTTTGAAATACCTTTTATAAATAAAACAAAGGTAAGAAATTTCGTTCCTTTTTATTTGGGACTTTTACGTAAACACATACAAGCTTATACAAGATGGTGCGTTGTGGTCATTGTGAAGAGGATCTGCCTGCTGACGGGGACTACGTCAACTGTAATCTCTGCTCAAGAAAGCTTCACTTTGAATGCACTACAATTACCTATAGGACATACAAAGGGATGACCGCAAGGCAAAATGAGGCATGGAAATGCCAATTCTGTCGGAAGTCTAAAGACTCGCAAGTTCCAACGGATCTGCAGGACCTTGCTAACGAAGAGTGTGCTGTTGTTGCCGAGGCCGGGACCGCTAAAGCAAGAGCTGCTTCCACTTCGTCTGCTGAAAAATTACGACCTGGAAAGTGACGTGAAGGAAATAAAAAAGATGTTAAAGGAATATTCCAACAGCGTAGAATTAATTTCCAGTAAGTACGACAATCTTAGCATGGTCTTAGAATCAAATACCGAAATGTTGAAAAAACTAACCGAGGAAATTACGGATTTGAAAGGTCAATGCGAATGTAAAGATGCAACGATAACAAACATGCAAATGAAAATCAACCAGCTTGAACAACAGTTAATTGAGAATAACGTTGAAATTAAAAATGTTCCGTTTCAACCGAACGAAAATTTAGTTGAAATAATCAAAAACATAGGCGAAACAATTGACTCCACAGTTATGGAGACCGATATAAATAACATTTACCGCACAAACACCAAAAACAAACAAAATGAGTCTGAAATAATTATTTCCTTTACAAACAAATACTGCAAAAATAACATATTAATGAAATTACGCGCACGAGGTCCTCTAAAATTGCACGAAATATGTAAAAACTTACAACCTAATACCGAAAAACAAACAATTTACATAAACAGTCAACTTACTTCCACAAATCGTCACATAATGTGGGTGTCAAAAAGTCAAGCGAAGGTTGCTGGATGGAAGTTCGTATGGTCAAGAGAAGGAAAAATATTAGCGAGAAAAAACGAGACAAGTAGTGTTATACGCATTGATACCATCGACGACGTAAACAAAATTGCATAAAAAAAAAAAAAAATAATTCCGTTCGTAAACAAACAAATTTTTCTTGTCAAATGTCTATGAATAGTAATAGCACAAATCAATATAATGTACTAGATCAACTTTTAGAAATCGAGCACAGGGTGATAGATGACATAAGTAGCATTCAAAATTTCAAATTAAAAAAGGCTAAACTTTTCATGTGTGTATCTTAATATCCGATCATTAAAGAAACACTGGAACGTATTTTTGGCTAATTCAAAAGAGATTTTTAATGAACTCAAATTAATTGTTTTTGTAGAAACAAATATTAAGGATGAGGAAACAAGTTTGTACCAAATTGATTGATTTCAAGCGTAATTCTTAAACAGGCAAACTAGAAGAGGAGGAGGTGTTGCTATTTTTATCAAAAAAGGAATTAGCTTAGAACGGATTTATATTAATACACTAAAACTGAAGATAAACTCCGATGAATTTAATTTAATCGCTATTTACCGCCCACCTAAACTAAACGCATCGAACTTTGTAGAAGAACTAGAACAACAAATTGATAAAATTAATAACAGAAAGAACTTGTCGTAATAGGCGATATTAGTATAAATTTAAATGAGAGTAATCGCACGATAGTAAACAATTATTTAAGTATGATAGCTTCAAGAGGTTTGCAAAATATAATTCAGTCCAATACCAGAGTTGATTTGTCTAGTGGAAGTAGCATCAGAATTGATCACTGTTTAGTTCGTTTGAATGATGAAAAGATTATAGCTGCAGTTCTTGAAAACAGCATCTCAGACCATTATTCGATATTCTGTGGCCTAACAAGCAATACTGCTAACACAACACAATGTGGTGATATACGCAATAAAATAAATGACGCGCTTGTACGTACGTATCTTCAAAACGTAAGCTGGGATGAAATTTATCGAAAAACTTTTTTTTTTTTTTTTTTTGTAAGAGGGTAGGTGAAGATCTTCCAAAGACACTATGAGAATAGAAAGCGCGTGCTCATAGTAGTGTCAGATTTTTACTGACTAAAAAACCTCCCTTCGATAGATTGATGGGTACTGCAACTAAGATATAACTTATCAAGCATTTTTTCTATCACGAAATAATAACTTTTGACAGGTTACTTTCCAATGAAAGATCCTGCATGTTCCGCAATTTAGGTGCGGTTAATCTTATCTTGCCAAGTCGAACGGTTTCGTTCTTTGTAGTCGGCGCAATAAATTGCTCTCATCCAAGATTTGTCGGACTGTATTGTTGGTATGTCCGATTAGTCGGTTTCTATGCTTTCTCAGTTTCAGTTTCAGCTTCGATTGTTGGAATTCCGAGATCCCTGTGGATATCGTCGTTTCTAATATACCATGGTGCTTGTACAATTTCTCTAAGCACTTTATTTTGAAAAGTTTGCAAAATATTGGCATTTGTTTTCTTGGTACAACCCCAAAGTTGTATACCGTAGGTCCACACCGGCTTTAGCACTTGCTTGTATAAAAGCAGTTTGTTCTCGGTACTGAGCTGGGAATGTTTTCCGAGTAACCAGTACATTTCTCTATATTTGATATCGAGTTCTTTACGTTTCATTTTCACGTGCGAACTCCATTTTAGCTTTGCGTCGAGAGTCATTCCCAGGTATTTGGCCTCGTTTGCAAAGGGTATTCGGGACATGTTTAGGAAAATTGGCAAGTCATTAGTTTTCTTATACGTGAAATTCACGTGAACAGATTTAGTTTCGTTGAGGGCGATCCGCCAGTCCCTCGTCCATTCATTTACCTTATTCAGTGCGATTTGTAGTTTTGCAGTCGTTTCTTCAATTGTATTACCTACTGCAAGGATAGCGGTGTCGTCGGCGAACGTAGCAAGGGTAGTTTCATCTTCTCTTCGTATATCGCGTGTATATAAGAGATAGAGAAGCGGCCCGAGGACGCTACCTTGCGGTACGCCGGCCGAAATTTCTTTGAGCTCCGAGTATTCGTTCCCATTTCTAACACGGAAGAGTCTATTCCCGAGATATGATTCTAGAATATCATATAGGCATACGGGAAGAACTTGTCGTAATTTAAATTTTAAGCCGTCGTGCCACACCTTATCAAAGGCTTGTGAGACGTCAAGGAATACGCTTGAGCATATCTTTTTTTCTTCAAATGCTTTCTCGATTACGTCAGTAATTCTATGCACTTGGTCAATCGTCGAATGCTTGGTTCTGAACCCAAACTGGTGGTCAGGGATAAGATTATTTTCTTCTATAACCGGTTGTATTCGCCTTAATAGTATTCTCTCGAAAACTTTGGATATCACTGGAAGGAGGGAAATTGGTCTATATGATTTTACTTCATTTGGCGGTTTTCCTGGTTTTAAAACCATTATGACCTCCGCAACTTTCCATTGGCTCGGCACGTGTTTTAGTCTGAGTGCCGCATTTATAATCTGAAGAAGCTTAATTAATGCTTTTCTTGGTAGGACTTTGAGAACTTCTCCAGTGATCAAATCATAACCAGGAGCTTTCTTAGGTTTTAGAGATTCGATTTCAAGTTTTAGTTCCCTTAGCGTTGCACTTGTGAGTGTTAAATTGTCAGGTAGTAATTCCGTCCTATTAATATTGTCGTGGACCGCTTGACCATCGTACGGTTTAAAGGTTTCTTCTAGATGGGCGGCAAAAACGTCCGCTTTTTCCTTATCTTCCCTTGCCCATTCATTTTGATTTATTTTAATTGGCGGCGCGGGGATTTTAGGCCTTTTGGTGCCTTTTATAGCTTTCCAAAGTGAATAATTGGAATCTTTTTTCGCTGTTAAATTTTCAAGGTAGGAACCTATCGCCCGATTTTTAAAATCCTTAATAGCTGTCTTCAACAAATTGCACAAATAATTCAAATGTGCTTTATGTTGCGGAGCGCGACTCTGTTGCCATTTTTTACGCGCCTTCCTTTTTTCGTTGACCAATTCTTTTATTTCTTGAGGATATCGTAAGCCGTATTTAGCCGGCGTTTTTCTTGGATTAGGCGTATTATTCCAGGAGGCGAGCTGTACGATCTCAACGAAGCGATCAACTTCAGCCTCAAGTTCATAGGGTGTCGTAAGTGGAACGCTCAGTTCAACATTCTCTTCAATTTCGTTCCTAAGGCCTTCCCAGTTAGTTGATCTACCAGTTAATCTCGCTGGCTCTAGGTTATTGGCTAGTTTTACGCTCAATGTTAAAATAACCGGTGAATGATCAGATGACAGATCAAAGCTCTCTTCAATTTTAATGTGGTTGGTAGTTATTCCTTTCACGACGAAAAAATCTATCAGATCAGGTATTTTTGAAGTATCAGTTGGCCAGTAGGTCGGTTTGCCCGTCGAGTGGAAATCGCAACTGTACTCCATACCTGCCCCATAGAGCATTCTACCTTTTCGCGCGATGTATCTAGAACCCCAGAACGTGTGTTTCGCATTAAAATCGCCGCCAATAATGAAATTTGGTTTGAGCGATTTAAGCAAGTTCGTGTAATCACTTTTTTCAAGCGCGGAACGCGGTGGACAGTAGATAGATGAAATTCTAAGAGTACGCTGACTATTTTTTACTCGAATCGTGCACAGTTGCATAGTTTCAAGCTCTATCTTCAGGTCTTCGTATTGTTCAATGCAGTCTTTAATAAACAATGATGATCCACCTCTCGCGTTTCCCGAAGGGTGACAAGCGTGGAAATCATTATATCCTTTTATTTTTAAATTCGATCCCTTTTTTGCGTGAGTTTCAGATATCAAGCAAATGTCAAGATCTTTCTCACGTATGAATATTTCCAATACGTCAAGTTTTTGCAAAAGTCCGTTTGCATTCCAAGTGCATATTTTTAACATTGGTTTTTCATTCATGTTGTATTTGAAGTGCGCGTTTTCCATGAATTATTTTCGAGCTTAACCAGCCGATCGAGAATAATTTTATTTATTTTACTTTGTTCTTCAAGTTTCTCGAGAATAACTGAGAAAACGAGAGAAACAGGGTCCGGCGAAGTTTCAACGTTTTTTGCTCCTTCGAATGCCGCGGCCTGAGCGTAGGTCTGCACTCTGGCTGTCCGGGGGCCACTATTCGATGGCTTTCCTGATGGTAACTTTTCAATAGCGTTTCTTTTGACAACAGAGGTTGAGGGCTTTTCTGTTGTCTCTCTTTCTCTGACATTTTTGCGCTCTTGAACCGGAGGTTTTGTATTGCCTACTACCTCCTGGGCAGTCTTAGACTTCGGCTTGGCTAACGGTTTTGTATTCCTATTTTGAGGCTTGAGGAACGCATCTCTCCGTTTTTGCAACTCCTTAGCTACTTCACAACCTCTATAATTTGCCGGGTGCTTTCCCTTACAATTAGCACAGGTAGCGGAGGATTGTTTATTTCCTCTACAGTCTTGGGAAAAGTGATTTCCGGCGCATTTCACACATCGCGGCTCTTTTTTGCAATACATTTGCGTATGATTAAATTCTTGGCAACGTTTGCACTGTGGAATTATTTTCGAATTTCTACGCATAGGCTCGATTTTTACCACAATATTTACTATAGATTTAATTCGGTATATATCTTCGATGTTATCAGACCTATCGAAGGTAAGCATAAAGAGCGGAAGTCCACGCCTTACCAGGATATCCCTATCTTCTTCCGTTTGTTGCTTCTCCTTCTTGATGATATTAACGGCATCAAGAATTTTAAACCCTTTGGCTTGGAGGTCGTTAATAACCTCTTCTTTGGTGCATGAGGGGTGGAGTCCCCTTGCTACAACACGATGTGGCCTTTCAGACTTTATTTCGAAAGTATACCACTGGAACTTCTCGGCATTTAACTTGTGAGAAATTGCCCGGTAGTCTTCGTGGTTATCAACGTTAATTTTCCACGCATTATTCCTCAAAGATGTGACCTTAAATTTCGATTTTAACGTTCCTTTAAGGAGGCTGTGCAACTTATTATACTCCGTTACACCAACGACATTTATTGGAGGCGGTGCGCGAATTTGCGCTTTGAGTTGTTTTTCTTGCGGTACTTTACGCTTTTGTTCTTTTGGGGACTCGACTTCGGGCGAAGAACCAGCTCTCCTTTTTTTAGTAGGTCTTTTCTTAGGGACCCGATTCGTTTCGCGTGCTAGCTCTTCTTCGTCGGTGTGGTATTCCGGACTAGCTAGGCGTGGAGGAGTACATTCGCGTTCTTTCTGCAAATAAGTGTTCCTTAGGACCTTATTTCCTTCTTTTAACAGATCTATCTCTTTCTTAAGATCTTGATAGAGTAGATCCATTTCCTTAAGCTTGATTCGGAGTGCTTTATTTTCTTCCTCAAAACTTGTATTTTTCACTGAGTCCTGTTTTTCACGCGCTGGCGCTCCCGGCGGACTTCTTTTCCCGGGGTTATTCGATCTTGATGGAGGTGATCGAGATACCCTTGAACTTTTAATAAAAGGGTCAATGGATTGCAATAAGCGGCTCTCCCCAGAATCCGTAGAGCCGACCTCCGAAGAGGGTGGATTTTCCAGTAAAGCTGGACTGCCACCTGGGGTAATTAATCGTTTCGTTTTGTTCATTGCATTTTTTGTATACACTATACGCTCGGTATACGGAGGTTGGATTTTAGTCGCCTCTTACGACAGGCATGCCTACCTCGGGTAAATTCTAGCCCCTACCCGAAGGGGGTATCGAAAAACTGAAGTTAACGAATTTTACGACGAATTTTTGAGTATATTTAAAGAAGCCTATGAAAAATCAATCTCTAAAGTAAAAATCAAGAAGAGAAGCAGCGTAAGCTCATGGATTAATAATGAAATCTGCAAAATTTCCAAACAAAGAGATACTTTATATAAGCGATGGAAGAATAATAAAAGGTGTATCGGTTTGAAACGGAGTACAAAAACTTCAGGAATCAGGTCAATAAACAAATTCAAAAATCAAAATCAGATTTTTATCGAGCCAAATTCTAGGAATTTAGAAAAAAATCAGAAAAATACTTGGAGCTTAATAAATAATATACTTGGTAGAAATACAAACAATCTAGACGAAATAATTTGCAAAAATTTTGGCAATCAAGTTAATGTTCAAACTCTCGTCAATAAATTTGCTACTAGTTTCATAACTGAAATAAAAAATGTTGTTCACGCATGCCACTTCGAGACATATCACACTACAACACAACCTTTGGTTCAATCAATATTTGTTGGAAACGTAGCTAATGAAGAAATATTGAAGTTACTGGCTAATGTTAAAACAAATATATCGCCGGGAATAGATAACATACGTTCAAAAGACCTGCGAGAAAATGCTGAAATATTGGCACCTGTTATATCGCACTTCGTTAACATGAGCTTGAACCAATCTTGTGTACCAGATAAATTAAAGGTGGCAGTAATCCGCCCAATATTTAAGGCAGGCTCAAAGACGGACATCCTAAACTACAGGCCTATATCTATCCTACCAGCAATTGACAAAATTCTGGAAGAAGTCATGGCAACAAAACTAAAGGATTATATCCAGCGATACAGGATCATTAACGAAAACCAGTCCGGATTCACAAAAAACAAAAATACGAATAAACTTTTGGCGGAGTTTGCTAATTTGATCAATAACGAGCTCAATAAAAACCATAATATTTTGGTCATCTTCGTAGATTTTAAAAAGGCTTTTGATACCCTATCACATGGAAAAATAATTGAGAGATTAGAAAGCATTGGAATACGAGGAGAAGTATTAGGGTGGTTTAGAAGCTATTTGAAAAATCGTGGACTTAAGGTTAAAGTTTTAAATAACTACAGCAAACAAGAACCAATTACTTATGGAGTACCTCAAGGCTCAATCTTGGGACCGTTTCTATTTATAATATATGTGAATGGTATGTTAACGGTTCTGCGAAAAAGCGTGGGATTTGCTTATGCGGATGATACGGCAATAGTCGTAAGCCACAAAGATTTGTCAACAGCAACCAAAACTATCCAGTCGGAATTCGACATATTAGTGCGTTGGTGCCACGACTCTGGACTAGTTATCAACGCCAAAAAAACTAAAAATGCATATCAGACCTTCACACGTACTCAAAACCAAAATTCAAATAAAAGTTCACCAAACACAATGTCTACACCGCAATGCGCATCAAGAAAACCTGGATTCGAGTGATGGTTGTACAGATATCATTGAAAATGTAAGCAGTTACAAATACCTTGGGGTAGAATTGGACTGTTTCTTCAAATGGGATCTTCACTTAGCGCTACTAGTCAAACGACTTAGAAAAGCTGTGTATGCTCTACATCACCTAAGCAACTACACCAACTACAGTGTCCTAAAACAAGTATACTTCTCACTTGTGGAGTCGGTACTAAGATATGGCATACTAGCATGGGGCAATACAACGGCGAGTTACTTGATGGATGTTCAACGATTGCAGAACCGAATCTTAAAAATATTAATACGAGCAAAAAGTGGATTGAATTGCCGAGGAAATACAGACACGCTACATGCAGAGCTAGAGCTTTTAATTCTTAGACAACTGTTCGAATTCACCATTATTTATGAATACTCCAACGATCAACAGTATAAGCGGCCACTCGAACATGATGTGAACACCAGACGAAGAGCACAAGGTTTCCTGCAAACGCCAAGATACAACAATTCATACGGCAAACAAAAACTATCACTTACAATTCCCACCATTTTCAACAGACTACCCAGGGATTTACTCAACATCTCATCATATAAAAAAGCAGCTATTGAATATACAATATCACCAATAGCAATAAAATAGTGTCCTAAAACTAATTATTCCTAAAAAAAAAAAAAAAATGTGTTTCCAAGAATAAACTTCAAAATACATATACTTAGAAAACAACCTTCTGCAGAAAAGCCTCTTAAGGGCTTCGCAGATTACTTTTTGTAAATATTGTAAGAAATGAATAAAAATTGAATAAAATTGAATTGAAAAAAAATTGAATTGAAATTGAATTACCCAAATTGAAAATAAAGTTTTAATAGAAAGATAAAATTTATTATCAAATCTCTGTAAAATGTGCAATAGCAAAATTCTGTAAAATCATTTATATCCGAAATAAAACATCTATCTATCTATCTATCTATTTAACAAACGTCCTTCATGCGACACTGCGACACCGCGTAATTGCTACTCTCTCAAATACATGTGTACGTACAGGTAGTTTCTTGATTTGATTTTACGAAAGTTTTACAATCCTTCAATAATATGGAAAAAATCAAATGCAATAAAAATTGGGATTAGGTAGATAAATTCAATTTTTCTGATGCTTTTCCTAATAAGGTCATCAAATTTATCATTTTTTTCCCCTGATGCGAAAAAAAGGACAAATTTGACCTTAGTTCAAAACATAACTATGAGTAAAATAAATTTATTAAGCCAAGAGGAAATAGGCCAAATTCGAGCTTATAAGGAGCAAGGCAAATCTATCCGTTTTACGGGCGGTAAGATTGGAAGAAGAAGACTAACTGTTGTTAACAGTTACCTTAAGCACCCTGAGAACTATGGGAAAAACCGGATAGGAGGAATAATCAGAGCAGCAACAAGTCAGCCTACAAGCTTCAAATTCCCTAAGTAAAATCAAGGCAGAAACTGGAGTTGAAGCCAGTAGATTGCCTGTTTATTGCGTGATACAGCAGTCTAACCATATTAAACACAAAGAAATGAAAAATAAACCACCATTGAACACAGCTCACAAAAGTCAGCGACTTGATTTTGCAATAAGTCACATCAGGTGGAGTCGATAGTGGCATACCGTTGTCTTTTCAGATAAAAAAAAGGTTAATTTGGATAGACCTGATGGATGTAATTATTATTTGCATGATTTGAGGGAGGATGAAATAACCTTGGATAGAAGACACAGCAAGGAAGGCGGTGTGAGGATATGGGGAGTAATTGGCTTTGACGGCACAGTAGAACTGGATTTTCACAGCTCAGGAATGACCGCAATCACCTAAAAATCTATACTGGAAAGAGCCTTCCCTCATTTGTCCAAATTGTTTGGTGGACAGCAATGAATTTTCCAACAGGACCATGTACCGATAAATACCGCAAGAATAACCAAAACTTGGATACAAAGTCAAAATGTAGGCCTACCTATTCACCAAACCTAAACATCATGGAAAACGTGTGCGGATGACTTTCAAAAAAGGAAACCAATGTTCCAACCGGAAGAAATAATGGAAGCCATTATCCGAAATTTCACAAAATTACTTGGAAGAATTGTGTAAATCTCTTCATAGCAGGCTTCTTGAAGTGATACAGCTATCGGGAGGTAGTACACATTATTAAAAACCCAAATTAACTTATTCAAACAAAATTGTATTGTCTTATTACCTTTAAAGCGTCTATCAGGTAGATTAAGTGACTGTTCGTTATCAAGTGAGACGAAAATAAGGACCAATTTTATGACCTTATTGGAAAAAGCTTTATTAAAATTGAATTTATATACTTAATCCCATTTTTTTAAACATAATACATATAGCCTTCTTTCATATTGAATAAAATTAAATCAAGAAACTTCCTGTTCGTAATCAGGTGAGACGGAGATGATATACATTAATTCAATGTCGCACTTAATATATTTTGAGATTCAAAAAATACCTGCAAGATGAAGATACTTGTAAATATGGCATTCATCACAAGTGGCACAGACGTGCCAGCAGTGATAAGGGTACTTAGTGCCACCTTTTTTTGTAAACTTTTGTAGGTATGGTAATTAAAAACGCAGAAAGCATACACTAACACAAAAACATATGTCACTATTTTGCTGCAAATCCTTTAAAATAAAGTTTATTAATGTTGTTAATGCGTTATATTCATTTCGCAATAAACTTTTACAGAAGCGTATTACGAACGGCAGAGGAAGGAAATGAAATAATACGTAATTGAGTTTATCACTCTTAACTTTAACACCTCGCGATGGCAAGAAGGACTCGTGAAAATCTTGAATACGAAATGATGACGATAGTGCTGCGAATTAACGTGTTTCAGTAAATTGAAATTCTTCACGTCGTTGTAACTTTTGAATAAAAGTCAAGTTTTTGATCTTGATTGTACATTTTTAGAAATAATATAAAAAAGGAGTAGCAAGTTATTATCAGAGTTTCGTTTTTAATAATGTAGAAGGGTTTCACGAATGTTAATCGGAAAAATATTGCTTTCTTAAGGATAAAGCAAGAAAGAGGTTATTACAAAAATTGTATACATTCGTTTCAAACTGATTAAAACAGGCAACTAGTGTATTTTGTATATTTTTGTATTTTATTTTATTTATAATTCAGCTTAAAACATAGATACATTGGCGATCGCAAGGATGAGGCCATACATTTTGCAATGATTTGCAGTATTTATACCTGTTGGAAATTTCATACCCGGAAACTTTTACTAATGAATAACTTAAAAACTAAAACTTAAAAAATAAGAAGGCTTAAAACTAAAGCTTAAGGATTACGATAATGGTGAAGGAGATCGATTTTAAGGCGGGCAGGGTTACGGTTGAAATCAAAGACGGAAAGATTTGAGTTAACCTTCTGCAGCATACGGAAGATTGGTTCGTTGGAGCCATATGGGGTTCGATGGGTTGGAAGGTAAAAGAGACGAGGGCAGCGTAAATTACGAAGATTAGTGTTAAAGAAAATAGAGTTGTTAAGAGAGGCGCAGTCGACGGAGCCTAAAAGAAGGCGATAAATGAAAAGAATGTCCGCAGCGTCCCTACGATCCTCAAGGGAGTTCATGTTAATGAGATTTAGGCGATCTGAGTATGGAGGCAGCATAAAAGGATCATTCCAAGGCAATCCCCGAAGAGCAAATCGAAGAAAGCGACGTTGGATGTTTTCGATTCTGAGCACGTGAACTTGATGAAAAGGAGACCACGCTTGACTGTCGTACTCAAGGAGTGGGTGAACAAAAGTGATGTAGAGGGATTTAGTCACGTAGGGGTTGCAGAATACCAGCGTTTTACAAAGCCAAGTGATGCGTTGGCTTTACTTACATTTAACTCACTGTCGTACAATATTCCAAGGTCACGGAGAGATTGAACGGCAGAGATTGGTTGACCATGGAGATGGTAGTGACGGTGCGGGGATTTGTTGCGCTTGCGCAATAGGGTAATAGATTGGCATTTGGGAATGTTAAGCTCTTAGCAATTTTTGAGGCACCAGGTTGAAAACCAATCAAGGTCTTGTTGAAGGAGAGAGGAGTCATGAGGTGAAGAAACGAGTTTGAAGAATTTGGTATAGTCGGCGTATAGAGAAAAGGAGGAGTGAATAATGACCTTTTCAAGGTTGTTTATAGTGAGGATGAAGAGAAGGGGACCCAAATGACTGCCTTGCGGAAAACCAGAGGTTGCCAAGAAAGGGGCCGATAGGACGGATCTGAACCGAACACTATAAAACCGGTTTTCCAGGTAGGAAGATATCCATTTTAACAAAATGGGTTCAAACCCAAGAGCGGACAATTTAAAGTGAATTAATTGATGAGGTATCTTATCAAAGGCCTTGCTAAAATCAGTTGCAATAAATAACGTCAACTTCGTTGCCGTTCTCTAATGCTGACAGGGCAAATGACACGAATTCGACAAGATTTGTAGTGGTTGATCTACCTTTTAGAAAGCCATGTTGGTAAGGGGAAATAAGAGACTTGCATCGAAAGCTTAAGGCTTCGTATATGATACTTTCGAAGATTTTGGGAATATGTGAAAGTATGGCAATATGGCGATAATTAGTGATATGACTTTTTAATCATTTTTTGTGTATCGGGGCAATGAAAGCGGTCTTCCAAATCTGGGGAAATGCTCCTTGGGAAAGAGATAGACAAAAGAGGAAAGAAAGAGGGACCGACAAATTGGATGAACACTTCTTGAGAAAAATTGCGGAGAGGCCATCTGGGCCGGGTGAGAATTCATCGTTTAGCTTTTGTAACTTATTTTCGATGAGAGTATGGTCAATAGTTTGAGAGAGAAAGGGGCCAATAGAGAAGTTGGGTAGGTAGCTGAAGTACGTGGAGTCCGGTACAAATAAGTTGTCAGAGAAAGATTGCTTGAAAAATGCGGCAAATGATTTGGCAATGGTATGTGGGTCCGTGAATGATACGTTTTCATAAGAGAGAGAAGGAGGATAGCCGTCTGATTTTTTTTGTAGTTGACGAATCGGAAAATGGACTTGGGGTCATTTATTAAGTTGACTTGTGCATTATTTGTATAGCGTTGGTAGAGAGAGTTATAAAGCTGGGTGAATTGTAGATAGATAACGAGATAGTTAGAGTAGTCCGAAGAAGAGTTGGTGCGAAGAAAAACTGTCCATAGCTTGTTTCTCTTGTTTTGTAAGGAACGAAGTCTATGAGTATACCATGGGGGAGATGTGGATGAGGTATTATGACGAGAAATGGGTGTGTGAAAGAGTATTAAAAATATATATCAACGTATAAGTATATTTTACAATTTCATATTGATTTAAATGGAAACAATGTTAACATATATAAATTGGATATTTGGCTTAAAAAGAAAAAATAATGAATGTGTAAAAGAGTGCGGCTTATCACTAAATTTTAGTAATAGTAGTAGTAGTACGTCTCTTCAAACTCCATCGTAATCCTAGACTACCGATCATCTCTTAAGGAGATGGCGGATCAGTTGAACATTCACCTCTGTTGGGTGCCGGTGCATAGAGACATTCCAGAGAACTGTAGGGCAGATTACCTCGCCGAAAAAGGAAACACATTACCTCTTATATCTGATAAAGGTTCCGTAGGTATACCTATCGCTACATGTAAACTAATGTTTAAGCTATTTGCAATCGAGGGAACTAATTTTAGGTGGACAATTAGTTCTTCATGTCTAGGGACTAAGCATATCAATATGTAATCTCACTAAACCGACTGCGCATTAGCTCTACCATAGGTGTCATTACAGGGCACTATCTATTAGGCAAGCACTCATCAAATGGGTGGCGACGGTGCAGAGGTTAGTGTGTTGGCTTGTGATCCGTGCGGTGCAGGTTCAATCTCCAGGGGGAACAACAACATACGTCACCCAATCACATGCCTCTACACCAAAAGAAGGATTTCTGCCTGGTAGTACAATGGACCGTTACCGAGTCTGAGTGCTCTGGGATTTGGATTTCCTTTTTTTTTAAATTAAAAAAAAAGCACTCATCAAGATTTGGCGTTTATTCTAACGACTTCTGTAGAAGCTGCATGAATGAAGTGGACGAGGAGACTGCACTTCACCTTCTTTGTACATGTCCTGCTCTCTCCCATAAAAGAAATCTCTACCTAGGAGACTTTTTGCTTAGTGGTCTTAGTGGCTTGTCTAACACAGACGTTAGAAGTCTATCGCGCTTCATTAGAAGTTGTAAATGGTTTAACGGGTATAGGGGGGAACACCCTACAGTCACATGGTATCCCAATGGGCCGCACTTTGGTCTAAGTGTGTCGGCTGTAGCTGACAACCACCTCAACCTAACCTTTCTAGGTTTTAGACGCAGACAGGGCCTAAGACCAGCTTATGCCATCATTTGCTTGTGCAAAATGAAAGGGACCTACTACAGTTTTAACCCGAATCCGAACGGCAAATTTAAGAAGCTTCTCATAACAATTGATACCTTTGGTTGTTTGCCAGACGTTCACAAGAGGTGGGGCAGTGGATAAGACTCTAGATGTTACTTGGCTCCGGCGGGATTACCGCGGACCTTGAAGTCAAAGTCAATGGTTCCTTTGTTGTTTTTGACGACGGGGTAATGATGACATGGACATGATGGATAATCACTCCAACACTTCAACTGAAAAAGTATCGGGAGGCTTTCCGATTTCATTTGTTTCAGGAGTTTTGGGCTTTCCCCTCCCGATTGTATACTAACGTTGATTGATTTTGCCTTTTTGATGGGATTCGAAGAATCTCTCCTTTGAATATGACAGTAACAACTGAGTCGGTCTCGCTCCGTTGGATCCTTGGGGTCCTTGGATTCTACGGATCTAGGAGCATCTTAGTACACGGCAGCTATTTTCCATAGTGTACAGCTGATGCACAAAATATTTTCTGGTGGCAATATCCGTCGTACGGGAATGACATCAGATGTCATTCCCGTAGATTCTGTTTTTACTTCTCGATTATCTATTCTAACAGTTATCGCAGCTAACTCAGTCAACTCATTTCGATCATCAGATTTCGAATATGTATATGATAATTCTCTTTTACTTTTGAGAACGCCAGGTGATCGCTGTCCCACCAAGTTTGAAAACGCATCCCGTGTACGATATTCTGTCCATCATGTCGTTTACATGATTAGCATCAGAAAATCCTCGGAGACCAGGTGTGAAATTTTTGCCAGTCAGCGAACTTATGAGCTATCGATAAGGTTTTTCTGCTAAAGGTCCCTTCAGAACGACGGCCTCCACTTATCGGTTACGAGTCATCCATCCTTAATTTTTTCAACAGCTCCTTTACGTATGGTTGCTACTTCAGCCTCTCGCGAAGCAACATTCAACTGTGTTAGGTTTCCGGGCACAGAGACATTCCAGGGAATTGTATGGCTGATGATCTCGCCATACTGCCCCTTCTGCCTAATAAAAGTCCAAAAAGGCATTCCAAGGACAAGGAAAATGTCTTTTTATTTATTTTTTTCTCTCTCTTTTTTAAGTAAAATATCCAATATAAATATTAAATATATATACATTATTGCCATTTAAAACAATATATAATTGTAAAATATACTATACTTTAATGTACCAACCTTGTCAATACTGTTACACACTTAAAAGATTGCATAGTATCTATGTGTTAACATGAATTATAAATAAAATCCAAAAAATACAAAACACAAAACACAAATACAAGGGGTAATACTTGTCCAGCCACCAAAAACATTTGGCCCAAGCTGGATCTGAAACGTTCTAAGTGTTTTTTCTCCATCCATTACCCATCTTCCTTTACTAGCATCTGGCACGCGTGCTGGAAATATTCCGGATTATCCATGTACATCTGCTCGACCAGTTCCAAAGTATTCAACTTCGGAAGTCCTCGAATCTCATATTTAATCGCCGCCAGCCATTCTTGCTTCCCTGATCTAGGCATCACTTCCTGAGCGACTCGTCATTTCAACAGTTTCGCCCGTTCAGCGGGTCGAAATAAACGTGATCCTCTATTTCTGCTTCCTCCTCTTCTCCATAAAGAATCTGTTGTTCGATTTCTTTTCCTTCAGCGATGAGCGATACCGATTTCGTTTGATATATCCTTTGAGCCCCTTTGTTCTGCTCTTGGAACTCAGAGCCAACTTTTGAAAAATATTCTTCTTGATGCTCAACGCCAACCAGATTATGATAGACATTTAATTTTTTAATCGGTTTGCGTCTCTACGCGAGCTTGGTACTCTTTGAAATACGAAAAACATCACTCTATTCAGAAAGAAAAACTTCGCACTATCGATCGACTATCATTTAAAAAAAGAACACTTAATGAAAATGAATTTCTGTTGTGTGTGTTTTAATATAAGATCTATAACAAAAACGTGGGACAATTTTATAGCAGAATTTGAAAACATGCTCTGCTACGTCGGTGACATTTCAACTGTCAAGTGTGGAAGTGTAGTACAGTCAGCTCGTGCATTTTTTTAAACTTGCGAGTACAAGTCATTAAATTACCCACTATAGGCTGGTCAAAATCGCCCTCTGTCTACTGCGCCGCTTTTTTAATATCAAAAGCTTAAGGTAGGATCGTTTTATATTGTTAAAATCCACAAATAGCTGATTCCCTTGCCGACGACCGTTATAATCCTATGAACGGCAAGCGAAAATTAATTGCAACGTCGCTCGAGCCAAAAAAACAACAACAAAAAACACCTTCCAATAATGAATGCCGTAGTAGGGAATCTGTCAGTTAACGATCTAAAAAAGATCTTGGACTAAACCTTGTCGGAGAAGCTGAAGAACCTGGCAACAAGAGAAGATTTATCTATTCTTTCGAAAGAAATGTCTGCTCTAAAATCGACTAACGCAATGTTAAGTGACAAACTACACAAGATGACGGAGAGATGTGACCTCCTGAAGGATCAACTTGAGGTTGAGCAAAACCAACGAAAATGCAGTAGTTGTTCATATTCCCTTAGACAAGAAGATCGAAGCAGTCAACTTTGCTAAATAGATCTGCAAAGATCTTCTTAGTTTAAAAGATAATGATGAGCTTGCAATTAAAAAATCGAGACAAATCATCAACACTGCGACAAAAAGAGGTACCTACAATCTTCCTGGAGCTGAAATCGTCTAATGACGTCGAACAAATTATTGCTGCATCCAAAAAGCTGAAAGGCACATCATCGTTCACCGCGAACAATCACTGCTGCATAGGAGGAAAAGACAATCGCTCTATGAAATCAAAAAAAACTGCTCGCGATTAAACCGACACTGAACATTTATATAAAAGGTGACAGGCTGCAAATTGAAAATCACACGTTTGTTTACAAGTTTTCACGGGGAATTGTTCTCAAAACACCGATAGAAGTTGCGTTTGTCAAACAAATATTTGGAGCGAATTTACTTGACATCTTCGACTGCAGCGAGGAAGCGAATTCGGTAGAACCATCGTGCTCTTTGCTTTCGTCAGCGACATCTACATCTCGTCACTCAACAACTTCGCCGAAGAAAAAACAATAGGAAAGAGTTACCGTCTGTCCAACCGTAGCTCTAAAGACTGCGTATATAATAGAAACGGAAGACTGATGACAGATCTTTTTGCAGACTTCGGCCTTTTCGTCATAAACGGGGTTCTTGAAAGGGACTCGGAAGGTGAATTTACTTATGTCAGTGGACAAGGTAGTTCTGTAATCGATTTGTGTGCTATAACTGGCAAGTGGCTCTATTCAGTACAGAATTTCGAAGTAGTAGCTGAAAGTTACTCTGGCCATTTACCCATCCTAATCAAAGCTAATTTTAATGGAGAAGCGCCGCAGGTTAGATCAGATAATTTTCAAAAGCTGAAATGGGTTGAGAATAACTCGGCCAACTACAGGAAACGTCTTGAGCAAAATTGTATATTTCTTCCTTCTTTGGCCTTTAATACGCCTGATCAAATTGAGAAAAGCGTAGTAAAAGCCATTCAGCTGTCAGTTACCTCGCACAGAAGGCATAATACCAGGGCCGTAAATAAATGGTACGATAATGAGTGTCGTCAACTCCGTAAAAAATCATTTGCGTTTCTTAATTTATTTCGGCTCACCGATTCAGTTTTTTACAGAAATATTCATATCTCCTTTAATAAGCAATATAAACGGCTGTGTATGCATAAACGCACAGAATACTTAAAGAATCTTGGCAAAAAGCTAGTAGACTGCAAGAGCTTAAAAACATTTTGGATTAATGTTCGCGAGCTGGCTGGTAATAGTCGACATTCCCATAGCTCGATCCAATTAGACGTGCTAGCCTCTCATTTTCGCTCGCTGTTGACTGCTGATGCCTCCTTCAAATCATTTCAATACGCCATCCCTAATATTACAGTGCATGACACGGACAGCCCTATATCTATGTCCAAGCTAGAAACTGTATTACTCAAAATTAAAAATGGCAAAGCCCCAGGTATCGATGGAATTCCTTCCGAGTTTTATAAAAATGCAACTGTGTAGTTCAAACAGTACCTATTACTCTTTTTTAATATGCTCTATAACACGTCCAACGTCCCCATAAGCTTCAACAAGGCACTGATAGTTGCTATCTTTAAAAAGGGGAATATTAATATAGCTGAAAATTACAAGGGTATTTCAATCCTTAAAACAATTAGAAAAATATTTGTTGGTATTCTCTATAATAGACTTGCAAAATGGATTGAAACAAACAGTCGTCTGAGCGTGTTCCAAGCTGGTTTTCGCGCTGGATTTTCTACGATCGATCACATATTTGCTATTAATAGTATCGCCCAAAAATTTATAGAGAAAAAGAGGAAGCTATATGCATGTTTCGTGGATTTCAAAGCGGCGTTTGACACCGTGAATAGAAATGCCCTAATTTACAAGCTGTCAACAATGGGACTATCTAATAAATTCTTAGTGACTTACGCTAATCTCCTCGCATCTACTAGTGCAACGGTCTATAATGGAGTGGAGGTGTCCAACTGGTTTGATACATCCTCTGGTGTACCACAGGGTTGTATCTTAAGTCCGATCCTCTTTGCTCTCTACATCGATGACATATGTAATTGTTTGCCAGGAGGAGTGCAGATTGCTGGAACTTGGATAAAGGTCTTACTGTATACTGACGATCTAGTCATGGTGGCTGACAACCCTTGTTCATTGCAGTTGCAAATCAATAGGCTCCAAGACTATTGCAGCACATGGGACTTGCAGGTTAATGTCCAAAAAACTAAGAATATGATATTTGAACAGCGTCATCGTCACCGTCATCTGTCAGAAGAGAATTGGTTTCTTCTTGGTGAACGTATCGAAGTGGTCACAGAATTCCAATATTTGGGAGTACTGATTACCAGTAATCTAAACCTAGCGAAGCATGCAAAGGTAAAAAGCACCGAAGCTAAGGCAGCGTTAAGTATTATGTGGCCGAAGTTTTTCGGGAATCCGCACATAGACTTAGTGTATAAGTATCGTGTGTTTAATGCAACAGTTAAAACCTGTATGTGCTATGGAGTGCAGGCATTTGGTTACATCCCTTTTGAAGAATTCGAGAAAGTTCAACGTTTCTTTTTCAAACGTTTGTTCAAACTACCAAACTCCACACCGACTTACGCGATACATGTGGAGTCTGGAATTGCCCCGATTTACATCCAGAATTTAAAAGCCCACTCAGCGTATATCACCAGAGTTATGAGGAGGAATGGTAACAACTTACACAAGACAATATTGGCGTCTCTCCTCCGAACTAATGCTTCCCCGTTCAAGGAATGGAACCAACTTGCGCTCTCCCACGAAGTAGGCCTAAATCTGAGTGATTCGAACATTGATGAATGGAACGGAATGTTCTCTGATGTGATAGCTAAAATTGATGAAACGAAGTATCTGCAATGCCTGGCCCTCGCATCCTCCTCTAAGTCAAGACATATTTACAAAAACTTAAGCCATCGTTTGGATAATAGCTACTTTTCTAATGTTCACTCTGCTTCTTCCATAAGTACCATTTTTAGGGCTAGGGTTGAAATTCTCAACCTCAATTTCGTACCCCATAGAAACTCGACCTCTGATCTGTGTACCCTCTGTAACAGAAATGAGAGAGAGAGGATATCTACAATTTTCTCGCTGATTGCCCTATTTTGCAAGAAATCCGCAGGTTTTATTTCAATGTCAGCTCTACATCAGTGTGTGTAGAGACATCTTGAATGGCTCTTTTGGTTGGTCTATTTTACTTCAGTACTGCAAGCATGCTCTCTCTTACCGAAATAGTTTCGAAACTTTGTAATCAATTTAATATTTTTAATAGTTACAGACAGTTTTCCTTTTATTGAACTAAAGTAAATATTGTGAATATGCTGATTCAGATAATATTCTTTTTCTTATGTTCTTCCACATTCTTCAAATTAATTAAATTTAACTTAAAACAAACTCTTAACTTTGTTCATATGTATATGTATGTTTTTTTATCTTTATTTTTGAAATGTTTCACCCGACAGACGGCATAATCGCCATGTCTATGTAAATTCTATGAATTTTGTTAAAATAATCTATTATATGTAAATAAAGAATTTGATGAAATGAAAAAATGAAATGAACGTCGATATTCTAGTTTTAAATGAAATAAACATCCTTAAAAATAAAAATGATTTTTATAACGTCGAAGATTTAAATCTGAGTTTATAAATCGCGTTGGTATGAAAGCAGTAGGTGTGGTGATACGAGTATATATCAGAAATCGAAATTAACTATGTATGATATAATACGAAAACCAGCCAACTATGAAGGCATGCTCTTAGAAATAACCCATAAAGGAATACAAAAATATAGGCGTCCTAGTCTTAATGACCAAAGATTTATTGGAGAAATCAACGAAATTATTGATAAAAATAAAGCAAACATAGTCTTAGGTGATATTAACATAAACATTAATGATAGGAATGATTCCCTTGTTCTAAGATATATAGAACTGATGGCCTCAAATGGTCTCATAAATGTTATCAATGAGTCCATACGCGTTGATATAAAAAGAAATGCATCTACTCTTCTCGATCATATCTATGTCAGCATCACTCAACTTCAAATACACTCAGCCATTATTGAAACCGACTTATCTGATCACTTTGCAGTTTTGTCCGCAACTAAAGCCTTAAGCAATGACCGACCGATTCAATAAGTCAATACTATGCATATTAACGCAAAGCGAGTTAATGAGCTTATTGAGCAGACAAACTGGCAGAATATGATGGAAGAAAACAATGCCTAAATTCTGTACAATAATTTCGTAAATGTCATGAACAGAATATGCGCTGAAACTAGCAAAATAAAGGCAGCCGAACGAAAACGCAAACAAAAACCATGGATTTCACACAAGATAATTGCAATGTGTAGGACAAGAGATGTGCTCTATAGGAAATGGAAAAATAACCCAAGATGTCAAAGCTACGAAACCGAATACATATAAGTATTTCCGACATTTTGCAAACCAAAACATACAAAATACTAAAGCCAATTTCTACAAACAAAAATTTAAAAATTCCCAAAATGATCATAGAAAAACATGGAATATAATTAGCGATCTTTTAGAAGGAAAGAAACCCTCAGTAGATGAAGTCATTGAAACCAATTTATGCAATAGTGGCGATAGTTTGAACGGCATTGTGGAGAAGTATGCAGGTCAGTTCTCTGATCAAACTTCGTCAATCATGCATATATGCAATGTGAGACTTCTATCTGCAGCAGAGCATATTCATTAAAGAACCAAGTGAACAAGAAATAATTCTAATGCTATGTAGCTTAGACAGAAAAAAAGCTTCCGGAATACTCGTAGACAACATAACCCCTATCGATTTAAATGAATGCCTTTTTTCTTGCGCGAATTATTCAAACATTTATTAATAGTATTGAACAAGCTTATGCCCCAAAATTAATGAATACTTCAATAATTAGATCAGTCTTTAAAGGAGGCACCAAAAAACATTTCGAGAATTATAGGCCAATCGCAATACTTTCGGCAGTTGAAAAATCCCTAGAAGAAGCCATTGTTAATCGACTTATTAATTTTACTCAACTTAATAAAGTGTTGCACCCGAATCGGTACAGGTTTCAGAAAAACAAGAGTACAGGAGCACTATTAGGAGAGTTTACTTATACTGTTAATGCGGCACTTAATAGAAACCCGCATGTGCCTGTGATATTTGTTGACTTCAGCAAAACATTTGACACCTTACCTCATCAAAAGCTAATTGGAAGTCTCAATAGAATGCCGATTACATAGCTATTGTCGTTAAACATAAAAGCTTTAACTCGGTTCTGGAAATAATTCAAGAAGAATTCGACGCGTTTTCAAAATGGTTTCATGGCCAAGGATTATTTATTAATGTTGGAAAAACAAAAGTGATGCATATACGTCATTCATGTAAATGCGATGCAACTTTCATTTTTTTTCATAGAAACGATCGTTGCCCTACGTCAGCCAACAACTCAGCCATCGAAATTGTTAGAACAATCAAATATTTGGGAGTCACTATCGACTACCACTTTCTCTGGCGGCAGCACATCAATGTTCAACAACTACAACTTAAAAGTGCTCTCTTCGCCGTGGTTTATTTCAAAAAATATTATAACCTCGACGTGCAGAAGCAGGTGTACTGTTCGCTTGCTGAATCAAGAATAAGATACGGGATCCTGGCGTGGGGTCATGCTTCTAAATCTCATCTTGATAAGATATCAAATATCCAACATCGTCTCATTAAGCTTTTAGACAACATAAATCATGTTTTAAAGTTCTAGATGTTCATGCGATATACCAGATGACATTACCACAACACAACATGGATGATCCACACAAGAAGGCGAGCACAGGGGATGCTTGAAGTACTTGCACATTTGAATATTTACGGAAAACGCGAATTGAGATGTGTGATTCCTAAAACAATCAATTCAATCCCACAAAACATAAAAAAACTTATTAAATTTTAAGAAAAGAAAAAAAAATAAAAAAAAAATACTTGCTTGATTTTTACGCGGATATAGGGATGGCATCAGAAAACGACCATCGCCGCTTAAGAATTCATCAAAAAAAACTTGGCAGAACACATGCACCTATGACATGCAGCGTGACACAGCTGTAAGTTGTAGTTAAGAAATTTGTATTGAAAATCCTGAAATTGAAAAATATTTACTTCCGTCGATTGAAATTGATGCCAAGCATATTCTAAAATTATGAAAAACAATTTCACATTAACAGATTTGTTAAATTCAATTACCTTTATAATGAAGTTTGAAAAAAAAAATAATAAAATCACGAACAAAATATTCGGCGGGATGTGTTAGTGGTCGGAGGGATGTCAAACTTTGACATTTCCAGAAAAATTCATCGCAACGATTCATCAGATACGAAGAAAATGGGTTTTGGAAGCACTGTTAATCCCCGCTAAAGGACTTAGCGGCGATAGCTATCCCCGCTAAAGTTAGCGTATATAGGATAAGTTGTTGTTGTATTTTACATGCAAATTTCAAATTATCCCTATATCCGCGTGCAAAGAAACACGGCTTATGTTCAGTATATCAAAATTATTGAATTGGATAATTAAACTTTTATTTAATTTTACTTAAAATCTATTCATAAATATAACAATTCAAGCTGAATACTAAAAAAAACCCAAACTATAGAATGCCCTAATCGGCTCGGAGAACGACCAGTCAGCAGAATGAATGACTTAAATAACACTCGCTCGCTTCCACACGAATTCACCCTGCAAATAAACTGCAAACCCCTCGATTTGTTTACTAATTATACCCTATTCTAGGGGTATATTAATTTTGACGCATAGTTTGTAACATACCTTAATATTGCCCGTAGACCCCTAAAAGTTACTATATTTATGATCAGCATCGATAGTAATGTCGATCTAGCCATGTCCGTCCGTCCGTCCGTCCGTCCGTCGGCAAAAATTAGGCCTTTAAACTGGACCTAGAGAGCTGAAATTTTAACCATATACTCTCTAGGGTCCCGAAATAATCAAGTTTAAGAAGTTTTGAAATCCGCCCACAGACACGCCCACAAACTCAAAAAAACAAAATTTTGGAAAAAATCGAATTTTGAGCTAGAGAGCTGAAATTTTTTATATATGATCTATGGCCCATAAAACTGATTGGGACATAAAATTTTCAAAATCCGCCCACTGACACGCCCACAATTAAATAAAACAAATTTTGGGAAAAATTGAATTTTAAGCTAGAAAGCTGAAATTTTTTATATATGATCTTTGGCCCATAAAACTACTAGGGACATAAAATTTTCAAAATCCGCCGACTGACACGCCCACAATTAAATAAAATATTTTTTTTGAAAAACCAAAATTTGAGCTAGGGAGCTGAAATTTTTAATATATACTCTCTAGGGGCCCTTTATGCTCATGTGTAAATATTTTCAAAATCCGCCTACTGACACGCCCACAATTATTTTTTTTTTATTTTTGAAAGTCCAAAGTTTGAGCTAGGGAACTGAAATTTATAGTATATACTCTCTAGGTGCCCTTTATGCTCATACTTAATTTTTTTTTAAATCCGCCTACTGACACGCCCACAATTAAATAAAACAATTTTATTGAAAAACCAAAGTTTGAGCTAGGGAGCGTTTTTATTTACAAAAGCTTAGTTTTTTCGATAAAATCCTTTAAATTTTTGTCACGCCCACTTATGAGATATAGGAATAAGAATAGGGTATCCAACAGTTCGCCCAAGCGGACTGTAGCCCGCCCCTATGTTTTTTTTACTCAATTTACCAAATGTGCCCTTTCAATCTTCCCTTGCCACCAATAATTGAACTCCAAAGGGTTGTGGAAAATTCCAAATAGCTAAAAGTTTTGCGCTAATTAACAACAATTAAGTTCTCTTTTCCTTGTGGATATAGCCGTGCAATATTATCCTATATAGCATATAGCGCACCGCCGACGCGACGTGTGGGTTGTATCGAGACGATTTAATAGAATATTCTTGCAAGTATAAATGTGATTAAAATAATACCTGCCACATCTGAATAAATGATAATTATACTTCTTCAGGATCGAATGGTGTAAATAAGGTTATGAAACTAGAAACTTGAGCTTAAAAACTTGTGAGTGCGCGTAGCAAAATCAAAAACGTGAATGTTATACCAAAATCCTAAAGCAGCATGATTTTAAGGACAGCGACGCACGAACTTGAATCCTTTCTCATACACTGTCAGCTTTGAATGCGATCCCAAGGATTGTGCTACTGCTACACGATTATAATTCCTTAATCCGAGAAACTACTACCGAATCCGCCTCTTCATCACACAGAGCGCTTCCTTATTCCTTTTGCGATTTATTACTTCAACTCTCCCTCGAATGAAATATAGTTTTCCGCTCAATTTTTGAGGGTGGGTGGCTGTATGCGCTTAGTCGAGCACCACCGCTAACAAGGATTCACTTGCCAGAAACTACAAGTTAAGGGTATCCATAAATTTTGGTGGTTTTTCTTACAGGAGGTGTTATATATAGATTTTTCTTATTTTTGCTGAAAGAGTCCTTTCACGTTCTCAACAGGAGTAGGTATTCTGCGATGGTATTCGCCGTTGCGAGAACAAAAAAACAACGAAGACAATTTTAATTTCCTGTGTGGAACAGAGTATGGAGTTAATGATGTAATTAAATTCATTAGCAGCGATGTTGTCAAGTTAACGTTATAGGATATTCGCGTGCAGTTATTTATGATACACACATGGAGTCAGGAAATATGCAATGTGAGAGGGAAGCAAGTGGTAGCATCGTTTTGCTTCGACTGCACGTCCTCCATTTCGACTGTGGAATGTGGTTTATGCAATTGCAAGTCTCTCTCGTGGTGGGTGGTTTTTCGTCGGAAAGATGGATGGGATATAGTGACAGGTGTTGAAAATTGTGTTGGGAAAGTATTCGCCAAGGGAAAAGTGTTTGTTTTCAAGTTTAAAAATTATTGAAGATGCGAGAGTGGGACTTACACCCCACTTCATGCCATGGAAGAATTTTAATTTGTTGTGTTGCATTCTTGAAGACATCAAATAAGTACATGCGTATTTTAACGTTTTACGGAAGCTGTTTCGCGAAGTTTTTTTTTCGGTTTTGGTGTTGATTGTAACTTCAAACGACCAGCGGTTTTCAATTTGGTAGATCCAAGGATCTTGTGACCGTAGCGATAGGAAGGTTGGTCGACGCAGGGACTTCGGGACTTATGTCCCTGCACCAGGTTGGTCTTGTTAGATAAATGAATGAATGAATTATCACGACCCACTGAGACCATCATTTCGGGCCATTATATTTACAAGTGGGAATCATGCATTAAACTCCTTAAAGCATAGAGAAGGTACCCGACGTTTATCCAGATCACAGATTACCTATATAGGTTAGGGCATTTCGTATTTGATGATTAATATAATAATATGAGTGATGAAGTATGTGAAGAGTGGAAACCAACCCATTCCCAATAACAGATAGGGCGAGTTCGAAAACAGGCTTTTGCTAAACAATAAAAAATAGGTAGTCGATTGTTAGCTATTCCAAAAAAAATGTGGCAAATAACGACTAGTTTGCTAGCGGTAACGCTGTAGTGTGAATTGTTCAAAATACTTCCAATCAATTTCACTCGTCCGCATAATAAATTCTTTACTCTTGATCAGATATCGCCCTTTTGGCAATAGTGGATGACATTCCCTTTGTTGCCATTACCACTGCCACTGTTAGTGGCATTTGTATTGGAGTGGCAATTCTTCACAACGGGAAAAAATACGATACGATTCCGTATGTGCAAATTCTTTTTCAATTTGAAATACATTGAAATGAAAGCGGTTTTGGTTTCGTCTTTTACTCTGGAATGATTTGCGGGTTACGTAAAAAGAGAGTATACAAATCCCACCCGCCAGTACACAATCGTTTTTTGCAGTGGAACGATGATGGATGAGCAGGTTTCAAATGACTCTTATAGAAAACATTTGTATATGTTAGGTACGACGAATTTGATACTGCGACAGAGTTGGTTTACAAACGGTCCTAGTTTTGCTACTGTTTATTGATACTGCTTCTAAAATTGAAAATATATCCATTGGATACGAGGTAAAGTCGTTGATATTTTGTTAAAAGTTGATCCCAAGAAGGGTGTGCAATTTCAAAAGCATGAAAGATTGGTTTCGAACTCGACTGCATGCGTGATTTGTGTCGGTAAAGGATGTTGTTTGGAAAATAGTTTCTTTGAATTGCGGATAAGGGTGGCATTCGGTTGGGTGGATACCCCGTAACCAGCTAACCATATTGCACTTTTCTGCGATGGAATAGAATGATCTAGAAAAGACTTTATTTATTTAAAAATTCAGATTTACAAGTATTAGATTACAAGTAGTTTACGACCTGGTTTAGAAACCGTCGCACGAAGGGGAAGAATACCCCTTTTTCTGGCAGAAAATCAAATTATATAAGTTGAGCTTTGTCTTAAAGTAACGTTTTATTTCTCTTTCAAATATGATAGAGAATTAGAAATGAGAGAGAGAGAGAAAGAAGAGTCATTTGGATCACGTGATCTTCAGTATATCGTAACAAATGGAGCATTTGTCACTTTTTGCATCGAGTGTAGACGAGGTTTTTTATGTTTTGACTTGCTTTAGTAAATTGTGTGCTATTTATTACCCTTTGCTTGTATTACATTTTGGTCGTTTATCCATTGTTTCACTAACCTAGCTGTATGAATAAGAGCAATGTCGTGCTGGTATGTCCATGGAATCCGTCCAAAAACATTTTGAGAAACGTGGTCAAGCCTTTTATATGCATTTGCGTTCATTTTTGATGATACAAACTGCAGCTCACAAGCCCCATAATACGATACCCCTCACCATTAGGCCACCTTCACACCTTAACATGCGTTCCTCCTTTCGCATGTCGTGAATGTAGTTGTAGCCGTAGGGTCATCCCTTTGTGTAGTGATCATTTTCTCTCTTTCTTAACTTTTATTGTAATTGGTTCTCAGGCCAAACAACTTCCAAAACATTGTCTATAACAAGGCAAGACCTTTACAATATAATTAAGAGCCGAATGGAATTCGTAAGACAAGAAGTTGAAAGGCGGGTTCAATGCAGTGGTACTTTAGAACACGATATTAATAAAAAAAAAATCTGCTTGTCCCTCGATGCACGGGAGTAATACAAACATGATGAGAGGATTGAAGACTATTGAGGGCAGCCAAGTTCGCTTCCTATCCCAGCGTTAAAAGCTCCCAACAACAAAAGATTAGTTTCATTCAACTGCACTAGTAAATCTTTGAGCTGACCGAAATCTTCTCTGAAATGGTTACAATTTAGATACAGTGCTCTTCACTTGATTAGACGCACACATTTTTTTTACATAAATTTAATTTTTTTGTTAGTTTGTGTAACAATTATCAAAAAATTGCATTTATAAGGAAGGTTATTAAGTTCTCAACAAAAAAACACAAACAAATGGTAGGTGAGTGGAAGTTAACGGATTTTCTATGCCTATGCCTATGCTGTAAGAAAAAGTGCAGTTCTTTTTGTTCACATGATTAGGCGCACCCATTAAATTAGTTAGTTGGTCGTGATCTGTTACGTAGATTTTAGTTAGCTACAAAGTTTAAGAAGCAAGGAGTGTTTTCTATTAATTTTCATAAAAAATGGGGAAAAAAATGGTTTAACCGCGGAAGAAAAAGGCAAAATTGACGCCTGTCTTTTGAAGGGTTTTCAATGAGAAGCATTGCCAAGAAAATAGGCCGAAGCGACCACGTTCTGAGAAATTACATAAAAAATACGGTAAAAATTACAAGGGAAGGACAAAAACAGCTTTAACACCTCAGGACAAAAGAAAAATCATAAGAATAGCGTTAAATTCAGCTGTCTCCACAAGCAAAATAAGGGAAAAACTTAGATAACTTCCAGCACATCAACTGTTCGGCGAGCTATTTTGAGTGCAGAACATCTAAAATTAAAAAAAAAAAAAAACTAAAAAAAAGCCCTAAGAAAAGAACAGCGGTTGGAATTCGCACGCCTTCACATGACATGTTACACCAACCTTGGAAGAGCGCTAAATTGGCGAAATGTGTTTTTTTTCAGATGAAAAAAATGTAATTTGGATGGCCCTGATGATTACTACTTCCATGATCTTAGAAAAAAGGAAAAGTTTTTGACACGTCACCATTCGAGGCAAGGATTAGTAATGGTTTGGAGAGCCATTTCGTACAATGGGGCGTTCGATTTGGTTTTCATTTCAACAAAATGACAGAGGTTTCCTACAAAGCACTTTTGCAATCAGCCTTCCTAAAGTAGTTATTACAACAAGACAATGTGCCAATCAACAACGCTGGTGTAGTGAAAAGCTTTCTTGCCGAAGAAAATTGTTGCCGTGGTCACCTTATTTACCTGACCTCACTATAACTGAAAATGTTTGGGGAAGGCTCACGCGTAAAGTATACGAAGGAGGTAAGCAGTATGAGACCTGTGAAGAGCTAACTGTCTCAATAAAAGAAGCCTGGAGGACGATTCCCTTAAATTATTTAGAAAAACTGTATGATTCACTTAAAAATAGGATTTTTTATGTAATTTTAAAACATGGTGGTTGCACAAAGTACTGAAAATATAAAAAAAAAACAACAAAAATAAAAATAAAAGAGAAAAAAGTAAATTATAAAGTCTATGTTTCATTTTTAAGATTTTTTTTACAGGTGAGTCTAATCATGTGAACAAAAAAAACTGCATTTTTTCTTGCAGCATAGGCAAGAAAGAGAAAAAATATCCGTTAACTTCCACTCACCTACCATTTGTTTGTGATTTTTTGTTGAATAACCTTTCTAATAAATGCAATTTTTTGATAATTGTCACACATACTAACAAAAAAATTAAATTTATGTAAAAAAAAATGTGTGCGTCTAATCAAGTGAAGAGCACTGTATATTGGAATATATTTGTGGAGATGATGATGGGTTTGAGTTGGCTTTAAACCTACCACCATTCAGTCACTAGCTCTTCCAAAATTATGTGTCCTACAAGCACATGCCAAAGTGAGTTCGTATCCTTTAAACAAATTAATAAATTGCTCCTATTGGCTGGAACAAAAAAAAAACAAACACATGGATCTTTCACTTTCTCACTAATCTGCTTCCACCAAACTATTGTCATTGAATAATGTTGCCGCTGACAAAATCTATTCTACAATATCAAATACAGGGTGTCCCAGTTAAGCAGTATAAGAATTGAAAATTGTATGGCAGGGGGTTTATTCTTACCCCATTTCAAGTTATAGGCCATCAAAGTGAATTACCTCTAATTTGAAGGTATATCAACTTTAAATGCTATAACTCCTAAACTATTATAGGGAAAATAGATATTTTGCATATTTTGGAAAATAAATTTAGTAGTCTTAAGCACTTTGGGTACATCTGTGCAGCTACAAAAAAGTTATGGCTCGGTAACCTCAAAATTATTAAAATTAGTTTTTAATTTTTTTTTTACTTAAAACGCATTTTTCTCAAAATGTTTCCTTTGCTTTTTTTATAAAATTTGTATATCTAAAAAAATACATAAAAATTATGTTCAACAGAAGTTGTAGTAAAAGCCATTTTTGTAAGACAAAAATGGTCAAAAAGCAGTGTCTACTGGTTTACTCCTAAAGTAGAACACCATGCAGCCGGCTATTCGCTATTGCATATCAGAAGCACCAAATAAAAATGAACACCAATCAGACTCAGCGGCGGCAAAAGTTGAGGGTGGGATTTTGCGTGGTGTGGAAGTTCAGTCTTCAGTCAGCGTCCACAGACTAGCTGTGCAGTTGGAACTTCCCAGAACCAGAATTCTTAGAACTCTTCAGAGTAATAGATTACACCCTTTTCATTTAACACCGGTACGGAATTTACCACCAAGAGATGGCCAAAGAAGACCTGGAATTTTGCCACTGGCTACTGCGCAAACAGGCAGAAGACGGGCAATTCAAGAAGAACATTCTAAGAACTGACGAAGCCCAGTTCACAAGAGATGGTGATACAAACCATCATAATTTGAATCATTGGTTAGACTCCGATCCCCATTTAATACGTACAACATCCTTTCAATGGTAAGAATTTAATTACTTTGAGAAACTTCTTCGAAATGTGTTGCTTATCAGGTCTCTTAAGCTTAGCGTAAGTGATGGAGCACCTTGTCACGGTACCAGCGGGGTTACTTCGTTCCTCAACCAAACTTTTAACGAACGATTTGGCCCCAACCGTTGACCGACCAGATCTCCCGACCTAACACCCATGGGCTTTTTCTTCTAGGGTGTTATGAAAGAAAAAGTTTATTTTAGAGAAATGTCAAGTCTGGAAGAGCTCCAAGAAAAAATTAGTGTCGTTTCAGAAGAGATGAGAAGAAGTTTGCTGCCCGTAATTCTGCCATCCAAAATGCTTAAACGCGCCCGAAAGTTTATTCAAATGAAAGGAAAGTACTTGAAACAATTCCTATAAACATTCCATAAACTGTTCCAAAAATGTCCTTTTCAAGACCACAAAAAAATATCTAAGAGATTTTAAGAGTAATTGAGTAAGTACACTTCTTTTTGACCATTTTTGTCTGACAAAGAAAGGTTTTTTCTGCAACTTCTGTTAATCATACGTAAAAAAGGTGCTTAACATAATTTTTAGGGAGTTTTTTTAATGATAAAAAATTAAAAAAAAAATGATGCAGTAAAAATTTTGAGAAAAACATAGGGACCGCTTGGGTGAACTGTTGGATACCCTATTCTTATTCCTATACCTCATAAGTGGGCGTGACAAAAGTCTAAGTATGGTTGAATTGTTAAGAACGCTCTACATATTTTGTTGTATAACATTTAAAGGATTTATTCGAAAAAACACTCCCTAGCTCAAACTTTGGTTTTTCAATAAAATTATTTTATTTAATTGTGGGCGTGTCAGTAGGCTGTTTTAAAAAATATTTAAACATAAGTATAAACGGCACATAGAGAGTCTATATTATAAATTTCAGCTCCCTAGCTCAAACTTTGACTTTTCAATAAAATCCTTTTATTTAATTATGGGCGTGCCAGTGGGAGGATTTTAGAAATTTTATATCCCGATCAGTTTTAGGAGTCAAAAATCATACATACAAAATTTCAGCTTTCTAGCTTTTTTTTTGAGGGAGTCTGTGGGCGGATTTCAAAAACTCTTAAACCTCATTATTTCGGGCCTCTAGAGAGTATATGGTTAACATTTCAGCTCTATAGGTCCAGTTTAAAGGCCTAATTTTTGCCGACATATGGACGGACATGGCTAGATCGTCATTACTATCGATTATTATCATAAATATAGTAACTTTTAGGGGTCTACGGGCAATATTAAAGTATGTTACAAACTATGAGTCAAAAATAATATACCCTTAGAATAGGGTATACAAAATGGAACAACAAATTGTCATAATTTGGAGTTAAAGGAGCCATAACTTTTTTGTAGCTGCACCGTATGCGCTACTGAATTGTCTGTGCAAAATCTACACAATACTTCTTATTGTACCTATAACAGTTTATTATTAGAAAATTAAGTGGTTACACCTCCCAATTCAAGGAAACCCACTTTGATGAGCTATAACTTAAAATGAGGTGAGACTAGACCCCTCCTTCCATACAATTTTTTGTCTGGCGGAAGTTCAGGAATCTCACCTTAAAGGATTATACTGCTTAACTGGGACACCCTGTATTTTTCAATTTATTTATTAATTTTACAAAATGAAGTGATTCATTTGAACACTGAATGAATAGATCACAAAAAACAGGGTTCAGTTCCCCTTTTTTATACGCTATTCTAATAAATCTTGACTCATAATTTGTTACATACATACCTTAATATTGCCCGTAGACCCCTAAAAGTTACTATATTTATGATCAGCATCGATAGTTAGATACATAGAGAGTTGAAATCTTAACCATATACTCTCTTGGAGACCGAAATAATCAAGTTTAAACATTTTTGAAATCCGCCCACAGACACGCCCACAAACTCAAAAAACAAATCTCTCGAAAAAATCGAATTTTGAGATAGAAAGTTGGAATTTTTTATATATTATGATCTTTGACTCCTAAAACTGCTCGGGAGATAACATTTTTAAAATCCGCCTATTGACACGCCCAGAATTAAATAAAACAATTTTATTGAAAAACTAAAGTTTGTGATAGGGATCGTTTTTTTATTTAACAAAGAGTCATTCCCTTTATTAGCTGAATTTTAAACATATAACAAAGGCACTCATGTTTTTTCAACTAAATTTACTTTAGAAAATTGAACAAGTAATTAAGTTCAACATCAAAACAAGGCAAATCAGTGTTCGACATATTTTTCAATTTTTTAAATATGTACTCATTAATTGTACATTACAATGAAAATAATTTACATAAGTTGCAAAAAGAAAGCCATTCGTTGTTCAAAATGGTGGTCATATTGATATGCTTGTTAAACATTTATGTTAAGCCAACTATGTATGCATATTGAACGGATCGTGTTTACAGGTTAAATAGTGGTTTTGAGCGAAAACTCTTTTCGAAGTGATTGCTTTTTCCCATTAAAATTAAGGAGCAGGTGGTACCTCCTACCTACATACTTTACAAAACGGTGAGCTGTGTCCCATGACTCGTGTCGGAGTTAAAAGTTCGCCAACTTGCTCGAATTTGACAGCTACGACGTCATGCAGAGCAGTTTATTCACAATGTTATCTTTGTGTGTATAATAAGTGTATTTTGTTTGAGGTTATCTAATAGAGACACCCTTATGTTTAACCTATTGGAAATATACGTTACCCTTTAGTAAATTATTTAGCCCTTGTTAACCTAACTAACATAATAGATATCAAGTGCGACGCGAATGCAGCGATTCTATAACTATAGTTCTGACTTTAACGCGAGACTTAATATAACTTTTTATATTGTTGAACAAATAACAACTACCTGTGATTGCTAACACGTGAAGTGGGGGCTTGAGTTACAGAGGTTTATCACGGCTTGTGGCAACCGATTATCAGTCTATATTTTATTCCTTATTCTCGAAAAACCTTTTCCGACAATGGGACTCTAACATAGACTAGCGTCTATATGCCGTCAGCCTACATCTGCATTACAGGAGCCCTAAGGTACACACCGACGTCAGCCCTAGGAACTATGCTTAGCCTCCTCCCCGTCGATATCTTCTTGAAGCTGGTGCCTTAGAAGCAGCCCTCAGACTGAGAAAATCGAATTTGTGTCAAAGCTCACACATTGGGCACGTGAACATCTTAATTGCCCACAAAATTCCCTATAGTACGGACTACTTAGTCCCAATAATCGATTTCAGCAAGAAATATAAGACAGTCACCCCAGACAAAGCCGGCTGGGAGGAGGTCAAATGTTAAACAATCGCCACTGAAATGTATACCGACAGGTCAAATACAGCACACACGGTGGCTGGCATCTTCGCAGATGACCTTGTACTCAATATCGCGTTACGACTTCCTGAACACATGGCCATCCGCGAAGTACGAGTAGCATGCATAATCTCAATGAGGTAGTACGCAGAACTATCGTGATCTAGATAGAAAAACACCAACAACAAGATCTAAGTTGGTGAAACAATGTCGCGAATCTCTAAATGAGATCGCAGACAGATGAAACATTTCACAGGGCAGTGTTCCCGGACGCAGTGACATTCCAGGCAACTGCAAGACTGAAGAGTTAGCCGCGCAAGACCTTTCTGACAACAGAGTGACGTGGCCATTCAATCGTTAAAGTTGAACCTATCAGAAAACGCACTGGTAGAAGCGAACAATGTATGGATGATCAGGATTGGCTTCGATATTCCGCTTTTTAATAATCCCGATTCTTAAAATTCCGCTATTATAATCCCGCTTTTTGTAATCCCGATTTTTATAATCCCACTTTTTTAAAATCCCGTCTTTTAAAATCCCGCCTCTTATAATCCCGTTTTTTATAATCCCGTCGATTTTTTAAAATAAAGCTACTATGTACTTTTGATTGTAAAAGCGGGATAATAAGAAAATTAAAATAAATTAAGCAGTGAGTGTTTTTTTGAAATGCAGTTTATTTTAACATTTATCATTTTTAGAGGAAGTCACAAAATAAGAAATAAATAATATCAAAATAAATTTTTAAGTAATAAATATGACAATCTTCAATAATTAAAAAAAAAAAATAAAGTAATGTTACTCGTATATGATATTCTGCAAAAGGGAACAAAAAAAAATTCAAACCATTAACAACATTTTTTATTTTATTAGTTCAGGAGTTCAAGTGTAGGTATAAGCAATGCGACGCAAAAAGCTGTTTTACTCATTTTTTTTTATTTCTCATTAATTTTTTTACAGCGCGTGACTTTATAACATTATTTTTTTATTATATAATTTTTCTTGTCCATTTCGTAATTTTTGTATTTCAGTTTGCACCACAATTGCTTCCTTTCTCAAATCTGCAATGAGTTTATACAAGCCAGCACTTTTTCGTCCAACCAAAACTTTCAGTCTGCGATGCCACGCTTCAGCATTATTCTCTCGGGGATTGTTTTTCTGCACTGTCATACACAGACCAAAAGTTAGGAGAGTACTGCACTTGTCTACTTCCATTACGAATGTTTTGCAAAAAACGGGATTAGCGGGATTTGGCGGGATTTTAAAAAGCGGGATTATAATAGATCGGGATTTTGAACAAGCGGGGTTTTAGAAGACGGGATTTTAAAAAAGCAGTATTTTAGTAGACGGGATTTTAAAACTTTTTTTCGGGATTTTTGAAAAGCATGATTTTAAAAAGCGGGATTCCGATACGCTCCCGGATGATCATCAGCACATGTTCGTCGTCCAAACAGATATGGACAACGAACGATGAAAAAAGAACATCCAATCTCCTCTCCTTAATCAGGAAAAAGCTCGGTAGTTGGACCTATCACTGGCCATTGCCTTATAGGCAGACACGCCACCTGAATGTTAGAACTCTCCAATAACTTCTGCAGAAGCTGCAGAGATGTTGAGGAAGAGGTAAACATAGCACACCTCATGTGTAACTGCGATGCACTAGCCCATACAAAGAAACAAATTCTTGGCAACTATTTCTATGCAATCTCAGCGAGGCAGATGTTTGCTGCATAAGCAAATTCTTCACAAAAACCAAATGTTATACTACCTTGAGGTTGAAACCTCGACTGTGGCAACTACCCCAGTGCAACAGTCATCCCAAGCCACACTCCATCCACGATGCGCCGTGGTATGTAAGGGTTCGTATGCCTCAGTCACCCTCCTCAAGAACAATAATTCGACTAAACAGCCGTCCCATTCCTTCCATGGAATCAGATAACGTTTTCCACTTGTCGATCACAGGAATGAGGCCATACATATTGCAATCGATTTTCAGCCTTTATACCTGTTGGAAACTTTATACCCGGAAACATTTACTACCTGGGACCAGGTATATATTTTCCCAGCAGTAAAGCTAGTATTACACGATATGTTGAATGAACATACGTATGTTCACAATGATATGCTAACAATTCTCAGCAAATATGCATATGTTCGTCTGGCGTATGATGGCCTATCACACGATAGTTGAATCTGTCCCAAAGTAGCAAATTGTTTGTTGACAAAATATGCTAACAAACAGTTTGCTATCATATTTTTCCAGCACACAGAAGACCCATCACACGATATGTTGAATTCGGTTTGCTGAAAAATTTGAAGACCCGTATGATTTGATTATATGCTGAACAAATTTACAGATCGCGATTTGTGCGTGTTGTATTTATCGATTTTCTGCGATTCTGGTGAAATGTATGTGTAGTCTATAAAACTGTAGTGTATAGTATAAGTTAACAAACGAAACCTAAGCTGATACCAATGTTGCCATATTCACAGTTTTAAATGTAAATTACAGTTTTTTAGACAAGCTTACAGTTTTTAAAATTACCTCGTAGTACACATTACAGTTTTTTTTTTTAAATTTTAATAAAAGTTTAATTTTTTTTTTAATTTCTTTAATACAAAATGAAAATGTGATTTAAATCGTAGTATGTACTATCGTATTTAAGCATGTTATTTTATTTAAAATGATTTGTTTTGTGTTATTTTTGATTAATACAGTTTACAGTTTTATGAAAAAAAAAATCTGACAACATTGCTCAGACAAACAACGACAATAAACACGCGCAGTACCGATTCCCATGGAATGAGCAGAATTGACATGCAACACCTGATATCGTATGAACTTCCAAATTAAAAGTATGCTGACATTATGTCTGGAGTGAACCCAACGTGGTCGACAGAGTAGTATAAATATAAGTGTACAGTACAGGTATCATCAATGTTCAGTTGCTTAGATAAGGTTCAGTTGCCTAGTCCATTAGAGTTAAGTGTCTTGACTCTTGAAGTAATAAAGTTTTTTTTTATATTAAACCCGTATATGTACGTTTAAAATTAACTTATACTGTAGTTTTAATAATAAATATTATTTTTTGATTTGTTTTATCCGACCAATATTTTGTTTATACTTTAGTTTACCTTTTTTTTCCGGCTTAATGGTCTTTTTTGTTCTGATGCAATTAAAACACTTTAATCCATCCTTGCACCCTACGTTTCGTCGGTTTTTTGCCAACTTCCTCAGGGGTTTTTGTTTTCTTTTATTTAAACATTATTTTACATATTTAATTTAATATGATATTGTAACAGCACAAAACACAATTTCAATAAATAAGTAAATAAGTAAAAAATAAATACAAATTGCTTTACGTCGACGACGGTCGCAACGGACGATTTTCTGATGGTGGTGTCTTTAATCGCTGCAACTTTGCACAAGCGATGGATACCAATCAGTTGGGCTTACCACCACCTGAGCCGCTGCCCGGTCGAGAATTCCCCGTTCCGTACACTCTTGTTGCCGATGATGCATTTGCTCTGCGTCCGAATGTTTTGAAACCATACGCACAGCGTGGCCTCTCGATGGTGCAGCGTGTGTACAATTACCGACTGAGTCAAGCACGACGCATTATCGAGAACGTTTTTGGTATCATGTCGGCACGTTTCCGCGTCCTCCGAAAACCCATCCATTTGGACGCCGAAAAGACCAAGAAAGTGACGCTCGCGTGCTGCGTGCTTCACAATTATTTGATGACCTCAAATAAAAGGAAGTATGCACCGATCGGCACATTAGATCGATACACCAACACCGGGAAACTGATTCCTGGAGATTGGCGACCGAACCCAATCGCTCCGGATGCAACGATGTATCCGCCGCAAAGAGAAGTGCATCCTGCCCCTTCACCCAGCGCTACAGATGTGCAAAACGAGTTCACGGCGTACTTCACCGACGAAGGCGATTTGGAGTGGCAGTATCTATATCTTTAATTAGTATTTACATTTTGTTCTCTTATTCAATCGATTGTTCAAGTTCTTTCATTAAAATTCTCTCTCCATTGAATTCAAATTTTTTACTCTAAATATTTTTACCATACATATTAAAAATGACGACAGGAAGAACGAAAAAGAAACGAATGAATTTTTTTTATTATTTATTTTTTATTGAAGAAAATGATATGTTATAAATATAAAGCGACTTAATCTTAGTCTTAGTCAGACAAGCCAGCAATTTCAAGCAGTTCTTCTTCGGCAATGTCGAGCGTTCAAAATGTATCGAAACTTCAAAAACATTAAAACCGTATGCTGAAAAATGTGGCGTTTGCTCACGAGCCTACTTTAGCTCGTCAGCATACATCATACGAGTCAGCATACGCCGAAAATTTGTCCGAATGTTAGCAAACGGTCCCAAAAGAGTTATCACACGATATGTTCAGGTCGCCAACATACATATTCTGACTAGCCAACAAATTTGTCAAAAAACAGCTTTTAGCATACGTATGATGACCAAAATTTCGATATCACACGATATGTTGTGATTGGGACACATTTTTCAGCAAACGTTTGCTGATTCAACATATCGTGTAATAATAGCTTAAGCCATAAAATTAAAGGGTGAATAAGAAACGACCGCTGGAATTTCCCAAGATCAAACAATGAACTACTTGAAAAGCGTAAAAAAGATGCACCACTGGGATGAGGCCACATACAAAGAAAGAACGAATGGAAAAAATTAATAAAATGCTTACATTTTATGATTTTAAAACATTTATTTATTATGTTTTTCTACATTAATAAGTAGTATGCCCGCCATTTTTCGATATGACCTCTATAAGACGGAATAGAATGATAACGTTTTTTTTAAACAATTGAGAGACATTTGGGCCCAGGCATCACGAATAGCTTCGATTAAAGTGTCCTTGTCTTCAAATTGTCTGCCACCTTCATAAACTTACGAGATAACCATGCCCAAACCTTTTCGATTATGTTTATGGTGGAGGCAATCTCGACGCATACGACGAACGCGACGCAGACAGTTTCGCATTGAAATGTCAAAAACGGTGAGGATTTGAGTGGTGGTGGCAATCTCGACGCTCACGACGCGACGCGATGCGATGTCACATGATTGACAGTTCGCCATTAGCCGTCGAAGATTTTGTTTGTTTTTCCATTCTCACAGAAGAAAATGTAACTAGTTGCTAAATAAATTTAATAAAATGCGTGCAAATAAAAGAAAATTAATTGTAACATATTGCGCATTGGTTACGTGTTTTCAGGAAATCCTGTAGCGCACTCATAGTGTCAATGATGTTCTTCCCAACCGCATCATCCACCTCTGAACAGTGTCTTTTTCTTGTGGTTTTTGAAGTGACTTGACTTCATCCTGACTGGTGTTGGGAGTGACTTCAAATTTCACATGTTCCTCGAGGAAGGAGCCACTATGAGGGTCGTCAAATTCTTCCGAATTGTTTAGCTCTTGATTCACACTATTTGTTGGTATGAAATTTCCAACGGTTCTTGATAAAGTAGGTATACATTAGTTGAATATAATTTTTTTAGGTAATTAAGAGAAACAAATATACCTTCTTGGCTTCATGTGGTCTTTTAAAAACTCAAGGTGGTGGTAGAATTCCCACTCTGCCCTATAACTCTTTGCACTTCCAGATGCTGCTTGCTTCCCCTCTTTGGTTTCTCTTCCGAATTTGTCACGGAGGCTCTTCCACCGGGCAATGCACTCTTTCTCTGCAAATATAAATTATCACAAATATGTATAATACGAGTAGTTGGTTCTCAATATTTGTTAATGTAAAATTTCTAATTTTGGTTACCATCTGTGTACAATGCTTCCGAAATCTCCCGCCACTTCTCTGCTTTCAAATGTACATTTTTGTACCCACTTGATGACTTGTCATACAGAATTTTCTGCGCCTTAACCAACTCAATAAGGTTTTCTTCGAAATTCATCACACAACACAATTATTAATTCAGGTACTTTTAATCTATTTTGTTTATTATAACCTATGAAAGTAATTTCAAGATTCTCACAAACATACCATCTGACAGCTTTCAAACTGGCATTCCAATGCGTCGTTGGGCAAGAAAGTTGAAGTTGAATCAACTTTTCTATGTAGCTCTAGCTAACGTCCATTGCGTCGCGTCGCCGTTTAGTTTGCCCACTTATACCTGTTCCCATAAGCTCAATGAGTTTTTGACATTTCAACGCGAAAGTGTCTGCGTCGATACCGTCCGTTGCGTTGAGATTGCCTTGGGGGTTAAGTCCGGTGAATAGGGCGGCCATGGCAAATGTCCACGTCTTCTGATTGAATCCAACTTCTAACAACCCTGGAAGTGTGGATAGGGGTATTGTCTTGTTGGAATATATAATACAGGGGTCCCGAAATGTTTTTTTACTTTTGGAAGTGACCGTTACAGCAAACATTTGTAGTTGTTTCCGTCCATTGTTGTGTTGTAGCTCCCCACACCATTACACCTGAGTACGGCTGTGATGTGTGCCAAATAATCTCCTCCTATCTTGGATGATGGAAATAAAAGTTGTAATCATTGGGGCCGTCAAGGTTAAACTTTTTTCCGAAAAGACAACACGTTTCCATTCACTGCTCCAAACGACACGTTCTCTTGCAAAATTCATTCGATGCTCCTTGTGTACTTGCCTCAAAACTGGTTTCTTTTTAAGTTTTCTTCTCTGTATAATACCACATTTTAGTTTTATCCTTCGGGTAGCTGCTATGCTGGCTGATACTCCGTTCTTGGCCCTTATTTTAGTCACTGGTAGTATGGAATTTGAGGCAATCCGTAGAAAAACCCGCTTTTCTTGCAATGTTGTTGCTTCTGCCGTGCGTCCTTTTTGATTTTTCCCATAGTGTTGTAAAAATTCCAGCGGTCGTTTCTTATTTACCCATTAATTTTATGACTTACTGTTGGGAAAACATGTAGCTGTTCACAGGTAGTAAAAGTTTCTGGGTATAAAGTTTCCAATAGGTATAAAGACTGAAAATCGATTTCAAAATATATGGCCTCATCCTTGTGATCGCCAGTGTATAATAAGAATACACAAGAAAGTGCTACCATGAACGGAAACGGCAGAAATTTCATTTAGACTCGACAGGTCGGCTTTAAAAAAGCGCTTCAGTTAAACGAAATGTGCTACAACAAAGCGCATGCTCTCATTACATTTTTTGGGCGCTAAAGTGATATTTGGGGTGCCAACATCAAATCCGAAACCGCTACTTTGGCACCGCTAATCGAAGTACACTCTTTTATTTAACAGCTCCAGAGGAGAAGAGAGGAGCAGAACAATATTTTTCAAACACAGCGAAAACTTGAGACGAGAATAAAATAAAACATAGGGGCGGGCTACAGTCCGCTTGGGCGAACTGTTGGATACCCTATTCTTATTCCTATATCTCATAAGTGGGCGTGACAAAAATTTAAAGGATTTTATCGAAAAAACTAAGCTTTTGTAAATAAAAACGCTTCCTAGCTCAAACGTTGGTTTTTCAATAAAATTGTTTTATTTAATTGTGGGCGTGTCAGTAGGCGGATTTAAAAAAAATTTAAGTATGAGCATAAAGGGCACCTAGAGAGTATATACTATAAATTTCAGCTCCCTAGCTCAAACTTTGGACTTTCAAAAATAAAAAAAAAAAAATTGTGGGCGTGTCAGTAGGCGGATTTTGAAAATATTTACACATGAGCATAAAGGGCCCCTAGAGAGTATATATTAAAAATTTCAGCTCCTTAGCTCAAATTTTGGTTTTTCAAAAAAAATATTTTATTTAATTGTGGGCGTGTCAGTGGGCGGATTTTGAAAATTTTATGTCTCAAGCAGTTTTATGGGCCAAAGATCATATATAAAAAATTTCAGCTCTCTAGCTCAAAATTCGATTTTTTCCAAAATTTTGTTTTTTTGAGTTTGTGGGCGTGTCTGTGGGCGGATTTCAAAAATTCTTAAACTTGATTATTTCGGGACCCTAGAGAGTATATGGTTAAAATTTCAGCTCTCTAGGTCCAGTTTAAAGGCCTAATTTTTGCCGACGGACGGACGGACGGACGGACGGACATGGCTAGATCGACATTACTATCGATGCTGATCATAAATATAGTAACATTTAGGGGTCTACGGGCAATATTAAGGTATGTTACAAACTATGCGTCAAAATTAATATACCCCTAGAATAGGGTATAAAAACGAACGAGTTTTGGTTTTTTTTCTAGAATTTGTGTTCCTTGAATCTTTTGTACTTGCGTGATTTGAATATGCACAATTCAAGTATTGTGCAGTTCAGTTCCCTTTTTCATTCGAACGACATGTACTTATTGACATTCGCTGATTTTCCACTTTATGCTTTCTCAATATTGAATGCATTCCATTCGCCACATTTATTCCGGTGTCACTTTTAACCTACCCTCAATCTATGGAAACCACATTTAAAATGCATATGATTTATATTTTTACCAGTGTAATCACTTTCTTACGGTTCAATTGTGACACCATTTAATTAATTACTGTTTCGGCTTAACTTGGCTTAATTCATGAATCTTGCCTTTTTCGTCCTTATAAATGAGTGGGCAATTTTATTTTAATGGCCATCTACACCGCACAAATACCAAACCCACATGTACACAATAGTTACATACAGCAAGCGTAGCCTATACAAATACACATGAGATCCGAAAGTTGCTTGTAAGCGGCGACCTTTTGCTTGGCGCTTTTGTTAAACGCCTTTCTCGCTTAAGCAAAATTCGTTGCGGGTACCAAAAAAAGAAAGGGTGATGTGCTGGTAGAGCTGGTGCTGACGCAGCAACAGCACTACATGTTGCTACTACTGCTATATGAACTGCAGTGGAAAATCTGCAATATGCAGCACAATTAACCCTATCTCGTGTATAGGGTAGAATTTGTTTGATAAAGCATTTCGAACGTCATACAAAATAGTTTTTTTTTAAAGATTTTTATTTTCAGACAAAAAAAACATATTTCGAAACAGGTAATGCAATAGAAATTAAGTTTACCCACGATTAAGAAAAAGACACTCTCATGTTCAGCAGTCTACATACAGCTTCGGACTTTTATAAGAATGGTGTAATTTGGTCAGATTTTAATAAACATTTTGCAATTTCGTGACTATATTATGTAGGGTGTTTTTTATAGAGGTATAAAACTTCTGATAGGAATAACTGTCAAACTAGCTGTCATACTAATAAATTGTGTTTGACTTTTTTTTCAGTATACTTTGGCAAATCACTTACACCAGAACAACGTTTACTAATCGTGGAAGTTTATTTCCAAAATTCGCGCTCTGTTCGCCAAACTTATAGAGCACTTCGTCAAGTTCATATAATCAAGTTTAAATAGTCTTAGTCAAGATTGCGTAATCGTCCATCTGATCAGCTTATACGCAATACTGTGGATCGATTCATGACCATATTTACTCCTTGTGATAATATTCATCCAAATCGAGACCCTACTGTGCGTACAGAAGAAACCATAGTCGCTGTAGACGTGAGTGTGAGAGAGGAGCCGAATTTATTGATCCGACGCCGTTCTCAGCAACTCGGGCTCTGCCCGCCCACTACTAGGACAATTTTGAGGAAAGATCTTGTCCTACATCCATATAAGATCCAACTAGTTCAAGAATTAAAGCCAGCGGGCCATCAATTGCGTCGTGTGTCCTGTGAATGAATAGAATCAACTGGAAGTTGAACCAGATTTTTATCGTCAAATCATCTTCAGCGATGAGGTTAATTTCTGGCCTCACGGGCTTGTAAACAAGCAGAATTGTCGTTTTTGGAGTGAGCACAATCCTCATGACACTCTTGAGACTCCATTACATCCCGAAAAAATCATTGTTTGATTGGTTTACATGCCAAATGCGTAAATCCGAAACCGGTGCCAACATTACCGTGAATGGCGAACGCTACAGGCAAATTATTCGTGATTTTTTTATTCCTCATGTCATTGGAAATCATTTGGAGGACACATGGTTCCAACAAGACGGCGTGCAACCATAACTTTGTTGAACCAAACGTTTGGTGACCGAATCATCTCATGAAATGGACCTTTGAGTTGGCCACCTCGTTCGTGTGATGTGACACCTTTGGACTACTTTTTGTGGGTTACGTCAAATTTCTGGTCTATGCTGATAAACCAGCAACGATTGGTCACTAAGAAGCCAACATTCGACGCACTATTGATTAAATAAGACCTGGTATGCTCGAGAAAGGGGTGCAAAATTGGATCGACAGGATGGCGTTCATAAGGCTCAGTCGCGGAGGTCATATTCCAGAAATTATTATTTTATTTATTATATTATATTAAACATTAAATGCCATGAAATTTGTGAGCTAATAGCCAAAATTTGGCCATTCAATTAAATTTGTTGTATTTTATTTTTAAAAAAAGTTGTATGTCTCTATAAAAACACCCTATATATAATTAATGTATATCGTCAAAAATTACTTCTTTTATTATAATGTCTGTTCGTTAACGACGAATTTTGTTCAAAATAGTCAAATATCAGTTTCCTGTGAGGTTTTAAATTGATGGTATGCATTCCACTGAGCTTTGATTCTATAGTTGACGATGCTTTGACAATAATAATGAAGAGAATAATCTTCAGCGTATCATTGACATTGTAATTGAAGAAGATATGCAACATCTGGTAGTTCTTGATGCAGTTGACAATGAAGGGAGACAGAATCTTGCTAACTATGTTTCGCAAGATGATTTTGGCAGTGAGGATGAAATTGTGATAAGTGAGCTAAAAAGAAGTCTTGGAAAGCCATTTGTTCCACCAGGAACTAGTGATTTGAATTGAAAAATTATTTTTGTGTTGGATAGTTCATTTAGCGAGGAGGCGTTAAATCACACGATGTCGGCAGCCGATAGACGAGTCCGTTTCCCGAGATAACACGTTCACCGAACTCAGGCGTTAATAACTCGATTGTTGCACCCGCTGTCTGGTTTGTGGCACCGTCTTGTTGCAACCACATTTCACTGATGTCCAATTCTTGCAATTGCTCAAAGAAAAATCTTTTCAACATGTCTCTGTAGCGAAAACCATTTACCGTAATGTGAAGGTCATTTTCAGTGACGAAAAAAACGGCCCAATAACCAGCATAAAAACCGCACGAAATAGTGACTTTTTGCGGATGAAGTGCTGTTTCATGTAACGCATATTTTGACGAAGTCGTTTAACCAAAAATGCGCTTCATGGCTGAAGATAATTTTGCGATGAAATTCTTCATTTACTTCCATCATGTCCAGAGCCCCAATTCGAGAACGTACGTCGCTTCATATTATTAATAAAATAAAGGCTTTAGTTCTTGAGTCAGTTTGATCTTGTAAAGGTGTATTCCAAGACCCTTACGCAAGATTCGCCATAATGTGGTCTGGGAGAGGCGCAATTCTTGAAAACGCCATGAAATTGACTGATTTGGCTAATTTGCGACGGATGCCTCTACGGCAGCAATATTCTCCATACCTCGGGCAAAACGTCATCTCACTGGCACGGCAACATCAAGCAACGAATATTTTTTCACTAGACTATAAATTGCTTGTCCACTGGAACGAGAATTGCGGCCGAAAATTTGCGTTAACGCTCTTAAAATTGCGACCACCGACTCGGAATTTCGGTAGAAATTTCAACTATTTGTAACCAGGATGAAAATGTTGATTTTACTGAATATTTCATTGACAGTTCGGTAATCGGTTAAAATGTGCGTCCACACTGAATGTTTGAAGTTGTCAAGTCGCTAATGAAGGACCCTTTATTTGAAATTTGGTACTCTTCCCACGGGAAAAGCTTGGAGCTGTCAGAATAGCTTGCAGAAAAATTCAACAAATGGAACAAATAGATCCGTGGCAATCCCATGGCAACAAGAATTTGTGATAATAACCTAAGTCCGTTCAACTAAAATGAATGCGGATAATTTTGTAATTCTTATGAAATGAAATCACATGACATAGAAAAAAACAAAAAAGTGAAGGGAGTTTGCTTTTACAGTATGTAGTTGAAAATAGATACTCGTCGTATAGTCGAGCATTGTAGGTGTTAAAGGTGCGTAGAGTTGAAATCGGTTTCGCGTACTTGCATGGGACTATGTATTTACATGTGCATGCACAAATACATATATATTTTCGATAGGTAGTAGGTACTTGTTGTGAGATAAATAGAAAAATAACATTCCTTTTTCTATTATTTCTACTAATTTTTAACTCAACACTACTCTACGAATGGGGCATAAAAAGTATCGATCGCACCAACATATACGAACGAACCAACCAAAAGTTCATTTAAGTTCCTTCAATGCTCATTTAATCTATCCACAGTAGGATTTCACTTCTGCTTTTATCGGCAGTGTTCCGAAGTAGGATCTTATTTTTGTAATACGTGAAAAATCCTACTTCGATACGGATAGCTTTCCCAATAAAACAGCGGTAATACCGAAGTCCCGTCATCGTGGATTCTGAATTAATGATAATAATAAAATCATTTTCACAGAAACAAATTAAGATTAACGAATCATGCTCGACCTTCTTCCACACAAATGAATGCAGAAACCAGGTTCTAGGCACCTCAATACATTTTTTTTCTGGTTGAGGCTCTTAAAAAAGGCGCCTGTTTCGCAAAAGTTTGGCAAATAGAGTGCCACCCGATCCACTGCAATTATGTGTTTGCTTCTCTGCATCAATTTTCGTTGTTATCGCCTTGAAGATTTTTTTTAATGTGCTTGTTATAAGGACATCATCTAGTAATAAAGTCTTGATTAATGCCTAAGGATAGATTTTCAAGCGATTTTTATTTTATTTTCAGTGCGGAGAAATTTATATACATTATTATACTGCCGTGGCTGCTGCTAATGCATGTATGTAAATCATTCAAATAATTTTCCCTGAGTTTCACCGGAAGTATTGGTTGAATTTTTGTCTCTCCCCAGACAATCCCTGAATAAAGTGGAAAATGTATACAACGCGCACCAGACAGACGGACAATATTTATTTTCTCTTTGGCGTAATTAAAAGCAAAGAAAATTCCAGCCAGTCAGGATAATGCGAATGTTTTGTTTGCATATATCCAATCCCCTAGTCGGAGAAACTTATTATTATTCCCTGAGGACGATTGTGAGGCGATTATTTAACAGCATTGCAAAATTCCTGACAAAAGAGGGATAATGTACGAGTACATAAAATACTGCATATCATTAGCGAAATTAAAGCCTATGTATCCATACTTGGTAAAAAATAAAACAGTTGTTAGCTTAAATGCACTTTGAGTGTAAAGTTGGCATGGGTAAATGAGAGAAAATTCATTCATGGCCGGTGTGTGATTTTTGCTATTAGTCGGATTATTGACGCATGTAAAAAATCCTTGATTTCCACAGGGATTGATACAAATCTCACGACAACCATTTAATGTATATCCTTTTCAATGAAGTAACATATATGATTGTTTTATATTTGTTTTGTATGCAGTGTTATTGGGAGTTGTATTAGTAATAAAAGTATTGAATCAAGGCCGAACATTTATGCAAAACTCATGCAGTAAGTATTGAAACCATCGTCACTGCCATGGTGTAACAGGTTACATATAGGTTTCGCGTTGTCAATAATTGTTGAAAGAAAAGGATGAAAAATGTTTGACAAATCTCAACACAGGTTAAGTAGGAAAAGAGCCATGAGAAGCAGGACATAGTTAACTTTAAAGTGTCAGTAAAAACTAAAGCATAACACAATTCGCGTCAACCAGCATCGCATGGACTTTATTGACAACGGTAAATAACTTCATGCTTTTTTTTTATCGATTTTAAGGCGGCTTTCGACAGAATCGATCGAAAGGCTTTGTTCTACAAGGTAAGTAACATTGGAGCTTAACGAAAGTACTTAAGTACATCTTTTACAATTACAATAGGACTGCTGTATGGAACGGGAACAAAATGTCCAAAAGTTTCGATTCAGAAATGGCAGAATCCATTATTCTTTTCATCGTTCCTCGATGACTTCACAACACTTCTTAATAGCGTAATCGTATTTCACGTGCTTGATGTAAAGCTTCCGCTTCACGCGGATGATATTTATCATCAGCCACGATGATGCAAATAACGATAAACAGGCTCCAAAAATATTGGGCCTGTAACACAATACAACAAGTCGTCTAGACAAGTGAAATTCAATTCAAATCAATATTGAATTTTACTTGCTTAACAAGACTTGTTGTATTGTGCTGCAGACCCCAGGTGGAAAATATTTATCATAATCCTTCCCCTAAAAGTAAAAATTATGAAACGATCTTCACCTGATTGGCTTACTCCAAACATTCTGCAGATACTCAAGCAGCGACGTTTTATGTATCTTTATTTCAACTTAATCTGAATCTTTACAATTATCACCGAACTCGCTTATATCCCAAAAAGAACTAACTTCCCAAGCTACCTAACCAACCGTAGTTTCCTTCCATTTCTCCGTTCATACTTCGCCAGCTAACTTGCAGCGGATGTGTCAGCATTGGTTCCCATGCAGTGACTGCATGCACTCTCTTGATCGGATCCTATTTCGAAGGCCAACGTTACTGGCTCGTGATAACTCTTCCCCCTTCAAAAATCTACGTCCCGTAGATCAGTGACGTCAGCAGTTGGCGATTAACATCTTCCTCGTTTTCTCTCTGTTTCCTGCGGTAATCCTATAGTCGGGAAGCTCAGCCTACCAGTAAATTTCCGCCATATGACTTATGCGAAGCAGACCAACAGCATTAGGATTACAGCATCTGTGATTGCAGGTAAACTTATCTCTCTTGTCAGATTACCAAGGCGTTCTATATTGCGGAGGCTGAGACTGTGCACAAATTGAAGATCGACTCTATGTCCTTGGTTTGTGATATTCGCCTTAACAGGTGGTATAGCCTGTAGGACCATGGAGCTTGAACTTGTGAAGGTCCTGCTTTTCTATTTGACTGTCTCATTGATTAGTCGCACTATGAAAGGTCCTGATAGAGATTCAGTTGAATTGTTCGAAGAGTGTTAGCCATTGAAGTTTGTCAGGAAGATGTTGTCTTACTAAATGAGTTCGATGATTTCGTGCGTATTTGAATGCATGCTGCTTGACCTTCTTTCCATAGTTTAGTCAGGCACTTATCCTCCGGAATTTTTTCGAGTGATTCCTGTCTGTAGACCGTGGAATTATTAACAAAGAAACAGGGTTGACGTATACCATAAGTTTCCCCTCGGTTGACTAGGATCCTATCGAATTCGACATTAACCTATTTGCCCTTAATGATGGATCAGTAGCGACGCGTGCCAAAAATGTGTAGTCGTACAGTGAAGTTTTAACTGCTAGAGCTGTTAAGATAATTTTTACTAGTAAAAAGAAATTTTGAAATTAAATGAAAACATAGGGGCGGGCTACAGTCCGCTTGGGCGAACTGTTGGATACCCTATTCTTATTCCTATCCCTCATAAGTGAGCGTGACAAAAGTCTAAGTATGGTTGAATTGTTAAGAACGCTCTACTTATTCTGTTATAAAGGCTTTTTTAACAGGGACGCTACAAATGTAGAGCGACAGGGACAGCAAACGACGCCGAATTTCTTGCCGCTCTTTTGACATTTCTCTTCAGTAAGGTTTGCCATTTCATGATGGAAAGATATACGAGCCAACAACGAGTCCAAATTATTTAAATTTACTACCGAAATTCGGATTCAGTGGCCTCAACGTTAAGAGCGCTACGTCCAATTTATGGTCGTCATAACCGTCCTAGCAGATCAACAATTGAGCGTCTAGTGGACAAATTTTAATCCACAAGCACAGTACAAAATGTTCCCGTGCCAGTGAGACAAAGAAGTGCCCGTAGTGTCGAGAATATTGCTGCCGCTGAGGCTTCAGTTGAAGAAAGCCCAAATGTGTCTCTCACAAGTCGTTCTCAAGGGTTGGGCATCTCTGTGACGTCGTTGTGACGAATTTTGCGAAAAGATCTTGGCCTACTGGATGATATGGACTTGGAGGACATGTGGTTCCAACAGGACGGCGCCACAAGCCACAAGCCACATAGCGAATGCCACATTCAATTTATTGGAAACCAAGTTTGGAAACCTTGTTATCTCACGAAATGGTCCAGTCACTTGGTCGCCTCGGTCGTGCGATTTGACGCCGTTAGACTATTTCCTGTGGGGCTACGTCAAGTCTATGGTCTATGCCAACAAGCCAGCGACGATTGATGAACTTCGTACGAATATCGAACGTGAAATTGAAGCAGTATCGGCCGATTTGTGCTTGAAAACCGTCGAAAATTGGTTTCAGCGTCTGGACTTCTGCCAGCGTGCCCGTGGTGGCCATACAAAAGAAATCGAGTTCCATACATAATGGCATCGAACTTACTTTCACAGTAATAAAAAATTTCATTGATATCCAAAACCGTTTTTGTTTTATTTAAAAAAAAACTTTTGTAGCGCTTTTATTGAAAAACCCTTTATAACATTTAAAACATTTTATCAAACAAAAACGAAGCTTGTGTAAAAAAAAACGTTCGCTTTAAACTTTGGTTTTTCAATGAAATTATTTTATTAAATTATGGGCGTGTCAGTAAGCGGATTTAAAAAAAATAACACATGAGCATAGAGGACCCCTAGAGAGTATATAGTATAAATTTCAGCTCCCTAGCCAAACTATGGATTTTCAAAAAAAGTTTTTTTTGTAAATTGTGGGCGTGTCAGTAGGCGGATTTCGAAAATATTTACACATGAGCATAAAGGGCCCCCTATAGAGTATATATTACAAATTTCAGCTCCCTACCTCAAACTTTGGATTTTCAAAAAAAGTTTTTTTTAAATTGTGAGCGTGTCAGTAGGCGGACATGGAAAATATTTACACATGAGCTTAAAGGGCCTCTAGAGAGTATATATTATAAATTTCAGCTCCCTAGCTCAAATTTTGGTTTTTCAATAAAATTGTTTTTTTTTGTGGGCCCACTGACACGGGCGGATTTTGAAAATATCCCGATCAGTTTTAGGAGTCATAAATCATATATAAAAAATTTCAGCTTTCTAGCTCAAAATTCGATTTTTTCCAAAATTTTGTTTTTTTTGAGTTTGTGGGCGTGTCTGTGGGCGGATTTCAAAAATTCGTAAACTTGATTATTTCGGAACCCTAGAGAGTATATGTTTAAAATTTCAGCTCTCAAGGCCCAGTTAAAAAGCTTAATTTTTGCCGACGGGCGGACGGACGGACGGACATGGCTAGATCGACATTACTATCGATGCATGTTAACTTCGTCATGGTTAAGAGGGTTCGTGTTAATAATCCCACTCCTTGCCATCTCGCAGGCCCGAACAATTTCATTGACTTCTCCTTTTATTTACATGACTTGTTGAAGAATGTCCTGTTCGAATTTTTAGATGTTAGCTACCCTTTTTCACTGTTGGAACCTTTTCGTTCAGCTTATACTGGTGGTCGTTTTTCTCCACCATCTCCTGCTGGCTTCGTAGAATTTCGTTCCAGTCTGCTGCGGCAGAGTTTCCTGCGACTCATTTTAATGCCGAACCGATCCAGTCGATGGACCTCTGCTTTGTAAGTGGTTTTGCTTTCAGCAAATTAATGGAGTCGCTTATTTGGGCTATGCAAAAGTTGATCAGGTGCTTCCTGTCTTTATCCTTGAAGTTTCTCGTGACTGAGTCAGTGACCTCTTTTAGTTGGTGCTCGAAGTTGATAAAATGGACGAGATTGAAGTTTCCGTTGATTATCCAAGCTTTGCCCTCCTTAATGGAAACTAACGGCGCTGTGTACTCGAATAGCTGCAGCCCCCGTGTCGTTGCTAGGCAGGGAAGCGAAATCAGTAAGCTTATCATTTTCTTATAGTTTCTTTTCACTGTCTGGTCTGCAAGTAAAAAAGAAAATTCAATTTATAAATCGCGTCGCAAAGGGTTTCGATTAGAGAACGGGAAGGAAGAGTCGAGTTGGTCCCGTTTAGTCGTTAAAGTGACATACTATTGGCAAGATCAAACTTCACACCATATCCTTTTGATCTTTTCGAATATTTATATGTTCTCATGTGTATGCAGAAATATTGTGGTCTAGAACCAGAGTGCGGACTGTTTTCCCATGTGTACAGCGAGCTTTATCTCGACGAAGCGCCTGTTCCAGATAACGCACCGATTCATAGGCGAAAAGGATAACAGTTTGCCGGTCCCTGCTCGGGCGCCGCTTAAAGATATCCTTGAAGAGGATACCAAAAATCCGCGAACGTGTGCCCGACTTACAACGATAGAAAATCAACTCACGAACGTTTTATGTATCTTTATATCTACTTAATTTGAATCTACAATTATCACCGCACTCGCTTATATCCCAAAAATAACTAACTTCCCAAACTCCCTAACCAGTCGTCGTTGCCTTCCATTCCTCCGTTCATAGTGCTGACAAAGCTATCTCGTTTCATCGTACATCTGGCACTTCTCCAGCTCACGTGCAGCGGATCTGCCTAATCAGCATTGGTTCCCATGCGCTGCTGCATAGTTCGTTGTCACCTGATCGACTCCTATTTCGAAGACCAACGTGTGTGGCTCAGATAACTGTAGTGATTATATGTTTGTTCAATGTAGAAGCCCTATAATCAACACATAAATAAGTTGTTCAGGAATAAGGTTCAGAATGATATTCCTTGTTTTTTAATCTCCCAGACAACAAAGAACAGACACACAGTATACTGACTGCTGGAATAACTCCGGAAAGTGTCGCTTCAAATGACGGTTTTTTCGTGGTCGAGGACCCACAGGAGAAAGTGGATTTGCTGGGCGCTTGTTTCGAAGCCATTTATACGGTGAACCATCCTGTTCGCCGTAACCACGACATTGAGAATAGGGCTCTGGTGAGCCACTTCTATCTGCGCACCGAACTTGAGAATTGCCGATCTGAGAATAACGGATTCACCGTATTTAATGATGAAAACCATGCTAATGCAGTTGTCGCCAATGGCCGAGATGTATCGCACTTGTTCGTGTCGAAGGATGATCAAATTGGCCAATTTTGGGCAACATTTTCGGCGATTGGCGGTGATATCTGGGTATATGGCTCGACCAGTATCTGTATTTCGATAGACATATAGTTGCTTGCCTTGCTGTGGCCAAGAAGGCTTATGCTCTGACAAAGAGACGGTTTCATAGCAGTCAACTTGATTCCAGGGTGAAGGTCATATGCTACGTGACTCTTATAAGGGCAATCATAGCTTATGGTTGTCCATTGTGGTTTAATAAAGCGCCTGGTTATATGGAAAAGATTCGGGTTTTGGATAGACAATGTTTAAGGGCCTGCCTCCGATTGTTCCGAACGCCTGAAGCCAACTAAATAAAATACTATCCCAACAAGGTCCTCAGGGGCTCAGTTGAATAGGATTGACAATTTCCTTATTAAGGTGACTCGGAAGAACTTTGCAAGGGTGATGGCCAGCGATAATAAAACCTTGGGGCTTACTACCCAAATGAAATGTACATGGAGAGTACGCTCCGATCTGGCTTTATCCCCCCGGAGGCATTTATCCATATTGATGTAAAAGAGCTGGTCCAGACGAGGGGTGATATCCCGGTATTATAACACCGCTCAGCCCGAGAGATAAGCGACTCATTCGCGGCGGGGACGTCGCCAATGCTCATGAGCTCCTTCGGTTTAGTACCGTAATAGCGGTGGGGGATAAATTCGATACTGAAAAGCAATTTGCCGAATTTTGGTGGTTTTTAGAGGGGGGAGGGGTCAATATGCCCACCCAAGACGTTGCTTTAGTCTAGGTAACATCCTCTTGGTTTATAAGTTGGACTAAGTTAGCTAGGTGTGTTTCTGGCCCAGCTCGCCAAATTGTGGTGGTGCTTCCGGGAGGGGATTGACGCTGTAACGCTTCAATCGGCTCACGGCGGCGAGTTTGCACGTTGACGACTGCCAGGCGCTCAGAAAGCAATTGGACAATTAATTTAGAATAAGTATCCTGTTAATTTTAAGTTAGATTTAATCATTTTTGTCTAGTATGTAACTTGATATCTAATAATGAATAAAAAAAAATTTATTTAAAAGTCAAAAAGTGCGATATATTTTGAATCTTAAAATATATGCTGTGAAAACATAAAAAGCAAACCTTTCATAAATCTTTAAGGAACGTGTGTCAAGGCTGATTGAGTGATGCGTTTTCGAATTTAATCTGTGTTATTGTTTGTGTTCTCTACAGAGTTGAGCGTCTAACAAAAAAATAAAGGACCATACGGGTTTCAAATGCTCTTTCATATATTAACACAAGGATCAGGTGGCAGCCATTTTACTAGTTTGCTGGTGTCAGATGAAGTCATTCAATTACATCAATTTCATGTCCTTTAATATCTCAACTTACTTACTTCACGAGAGAATAGAAAAACATATTCCTAAAATTTTGTTTCTTTGAGTCCGATTTCCAGTCAAAACGATCAAAAAGTTTGTTATTTTGGTCGTCTGAACAAATTGTTATCCTATTACACTACTTAACCAACAGCAATCTTTTAAATTTTAATCGACTTCGTACCAAAGGGGGATTTATTTCAGTTCAGACCCGCAATTAACTCAAATATTTTGTAATCCTTCTGAAAATCGCATCAAATCGAGGGTATTTTCTAGTCCCTCTTTGGCTATTTAAACATCAGATTCCAATTTGTCCAATAAGAAGGCGCACAAATTTAGTGAAATAATCTTCAATTTAAAATACTTGAATATTTCTAATAAGGAAATTATAGAAACAGAACCGAAACCATTTGGTTCCTACTGGGATAAAGTTGCCGAGAAGAGTAGAATTCTCATCAGGGGAATTATATATATATCTCCTTGAGAATAACGCATTCAAAGTCCCAAATTCCATTCAATTTGATGATAATTGTTATAGACTTAATGCATTGGAGTGTGTACGGAATTACGGATTTTTGGTTAGTTGTGTAAGATTTGTAAGATACTTCAAACATTTTGTTTCAGAGACATTATAGGTACAGCGTATAGGGTCATTCAACAAGAGTTGCCATTTTAAATTAAAGAAAAATGCAATATTCTTATCGAAAATTGTGATATTTTAGCTTTAACCTAAAGAACAAGCTCCAAGATTAGTAATGGAATAAAATATTTAAAAAATATCAGCCCAAAAAGTCATATTTTTCATGAAATTTGTCATCACATTTTCGCATAATTGCGACTGTATTTCGCGAATAACAGCTCTGATTTTTTTCTCTTAATGCACCAATCGTTGGCGCACCATTAACGTAGACCTTCTCCTTAACATAGCTCCAAAGGAAAAAGTCGAATGGTGTTAAATCATACGATCTGAGCGGCCAATTGAAGGCTCCATCTCGAGAAATTACACATACAGGAAATTATTTACACAATGGAGCAATTTTTTCATCAGCTGTGTGGCATGTGGCGCCGTCCTGTATAAAGATAACTGTTTATGAGTATACGAATAAGGTTTAATTTGTTGTCTGTACCCAACAGGCGGACCAGTTGGGAGGCAGTAGGGTTGTAACTAAAAAAACCCTGGTAAATCGCCAAGTTTGTCTAAAAACCGTGCTCCCATGCAGCGCAAAGGTCTATCCTGGAGAGCCGGCCAGTGGCACAGGATATGATCCACAGATTCCATTTCCTCCTTGTCTCATCAACTTCTGCAGAAATCATTAAAGTAAAGATTCCTTGCCTTGCAGTCATATTTCCAATGATGTAGTGTCTGCTTACCACCCCGACGAGCACGGTTTTGCTTTCTGTCAAAAGGACAATTTCATCTCTTTTTGTCAATTTGAGGTTTTTTATTCGCTGTTTCCTCAGTATTCTGTTTTTTTTTTTTTTTATTTACATTTATATATTTATATACAACTATTCAGTAAAAAGATATACTCTTGTAAATCACATCTCCGTACCTTAACATTGTACATTGTGCGATAACACACTAACTTTTTAAACGAAATATATATAGGTATCTATCTATCTATCTTTTTGTCAATAGCGGCCCACTGACTACGAGTCATGTCACAACTACTGGTGTTGTCCTATTATTCCATAACCAGTCTGATCGTGACACCTTCAATGAAGTTCTTAGCTGTATTGTATTATTTTAGTAAATGATGTCTAACAGTGGTTGTCTAAGCCCAGGGCTTTAGTACATTTTCGTAGACCTCTTCACAACTGTCAAAAGCCAATTTTTCATTGGCTTATTTCGACTTACCCACAACTAACATAGTATAATATCTTCGTAAGTCAGCAACATGCACTAGCTGAATTCTTGTCCAAGACCAAACGCATAGAACAGTTTCTTAAGTGTCTCTAAGTGTAACATTGAAGCCGATTAAATGAATTTTTGTACCAGATAACCACCGGCTATTTTAGGTTTTTTTTATTGCAAGTTCCGAGACCAGCAGCTCCAAATATTTGTGCGTGCGGATACTTTGAATAATGCAGTGAGCTCTCATTTATATGAACTAGCGATTGTAAGGCCAGTTCATATAATCGGAAAGTTCATATATTGGAACATACAAACCAACCCTATATTGAAAATCATTTTCCTTTTATTTCTTTGTTTGCTTTAGTTACAGATGAGCCATGACAATATCAAAGTGAGTTTTGCTTTAACACTGTAGTGATCAGCTGCAAATAATATTTAAGTATCTCTTAGAAAACGTGTTACGTGTTAGAACAGTACTTTTAAACGCCCGATGGTGTTCCTTTATTTTACTTTTTAGCAATAAATCGAAAGTAGGAAGTGGTGAGTTTTGCTGTTTTGAGTAATAACGATTGTCGGAATTACATGACGTCACATCCTTAAACAACCGCTGTAATTAAAAAGCATTTCTTGCGCCCATCCATGCTCAGTTTTGGCATAACTGGTAGGCTATCCTCATTTCCTTGTTGAAAAGTCAAATTAATTTCGCGTGGTAACTTCATGCGGTGTGTGCACGCGCCCTTCACTTGAAACTCTTCAATAAATTTATTAATTTTGGTGAAAATCCAAAATAATATTTCTCGTCGTTATTTTAGTGAGTAAACCCTCGAAAATATATTTAGGGTTTGTGGCGATATAAAAGAGGTAATCACGATTGGTAAGGGAAATAAAAATAATCGAAAAATCAATCGCCATAATTTTAAATTCCTGTTTAGGCACGTGCAGACAACGATCAGAAGACATCAGCGTAATTATGATCCAGACCTAATTATATCCTTCGTTCAAAGAAGTGATTTATTCCTCATTCCAATAAGTGTACAAGGCAGGTGCTTGCACTTTGAGCGGAATGTCTAGAGAATTCTTGAACCAAGCCTTATTAAATCAACCTTCAAATAAATAACTACTGGTCCTACCTCAGTTGCGTTGCTGACCTGAAAGACCACACATTTGATTTCGCCTAAGCTGTCTGGGGACTCCCTCTGCGGATCCGCACCGGACATAAAATCACCAAAAAGTTCCACCGCGAGATAGTGCCATATTACCTGGACGTACCTATTTTCTTCTCCCACTCGGATTGTATTCATCCAAGAAGATATTCTAACAGTGCCAATGACGGGCGCGAAAAACTCGTTCATTTAGCGTTAACCCTGGTAATAATCTTTTTTTTGGTTTAATTGACTTGTGCATTGCACTGAGGTATTGCACTGAGTATATATCAACACGTAATATATATTTGGGCCTAAATTGAGCCTTATCAGGACGATAGAAAAATTTGCCTAAAGCGTATTACCAATACACCTACCTATTTTAGTATCCCACAAGTGATCCAGTATGCACACCAGGTCTGCGGTCTTTCCTGATTACCACGTAAGTTAATTTTGACTTATATAACTTTATTTAATTTTGGCAGATTGTTCAATCGCACCTCTTATTATATCTTATTTCCATTATATTTCCTTTTTTTTGAATTCCGGTACATTTGTATGGACATATTTATTCTTTCATGTATACCTAAGTGTTCTTTTATCTATAAGTTTTTTTCTTTTTTTTGTTGATCAAGTTTTGTTTTGAAATGCGAGTGGTCCTAATAGTCGGAAAAATACTCGTCCCTAAATTAGTATCCTAAATGAACCTAATAAAATGTTGTTTGAATTCAATACATTTATAACCAAGTAACGATGGCGTCGTAATTTCGTCGTTCGCATGAAGTGAAGTAGGTTGGACTAAAGTAGACGTGACTGATGATAGGGGGTTATCGTAACATCGTAGGGCAATTAACCCAGGTGCACATTGTGCATACTAGGGTGGGTAGTCCTACAAAAGGGGTATGGCATCACCTCTGGTCAACACTTTTTGACAAGCTTCTGTATTTGTTTCTGAGCCTGCTTATATTTTAAGGGATGGTAAGTAACAAAGGACCCATCAACAAGCTACAGCCGTGCATCGCGATCGTGCCAAAACCTGTTACATGGATATAGTCATCCAATCCTGCCTCCCACAACAAAATACGCAGAGCACATAACGACCGATGTTACAGGGCTTCTCCAACCATTGTTTGTGCAAAGAGGAAGGGACCTACAATTTTAAGCCGACTCCTAGTGGCACATCTGGGAAGCTTCTCATGAAAATTGATACTCTTGGATGTTTGTCAGACTTTCGCAATAGGTGGGGCGGTAAAAAAATTAGGTTTGACTTGGCCCTGGTGAGATTTGAACCTGGGACCCCACGATTAGAATTCCAACAAATTGAGCCCATACCGACCGATGTTACACTTCTGGTGTCTCGCCCACCTACTTCTATACATTTGCAACTCAAATTCATAATTTTCGAACTCATGGGACAACGTTTTTAGAGTACGTACTAGTTCATATAAGTGAGTTCCAGTATGAACATTTTTTGGTTCATAAAGTGGAATAGTTCACATAACCGAATTCACACTGAGCATACAATGTACACTCAAATTTCTAGTGGCGTCGAAGAGTACTAAAAATATTTCAATTCGACAAAAAACATTTTGGATTGGGTGAAAAATAACGATAGAGTGCCTACTTATATGGAAAGATTCGAGTGGTCGTGGTTCGAGAGAAAGTGTCTTAAGACTTGTCTTGGATTGTTTCGAACTCCTGATTGCCAGTACAGAAAATACTATCCCAACCAGGTGCTATACGATGGGACTTAGTTGACCATATGATGGTTTCTTAATTAAGGTAATTCAAAGACGCGTCGCAAGGGCGATAGTCAGCAGCATTAGCCTGATCTGTAAGGCTTATTACCCCAATGAAATGTACCTCCGGTGTGGGACTATCCCGTTGGAAGCTTGTTTTCATATTGTTGCAAAAGGGCTGCTACAGAGGAGGGATGGTTTTGTACCATCGCGGCTCAACCACATCGCCGATACTCCTGCGCTGCTCTGTTTTAGTTTCGAAATTGTGAAGAGAAGGACAGATAAATTTGTAGGGGACTACCCAAGTCTTCTTAAATACGGATTTAAACAGGAAAAAGATAAAAACAAAATTTAAATCATATATTGTGTGTTGAATGCTACCCACACCAAAAACCACTGTCAGTGTCAACTGCCAACTTCACAGGCGGAAATTAGTGCCCTATAGCCTTCCTAAGCTCATCTGCGAAAATCCATTGTTCTTTTTTCATTTTGATACTCGGCGATGGTGGTACATAAAAATCAACTTTTTTTTTCGTCGAATGTATACGTGGTAGTATGCAATCATACTTTAATAAATAAATCAGGATACAAGTATAGACAAGAAGTGTGAATTAATTTTAAAAGAAACACATAAAAACTAAAACACGTAGTCCCTATATCGTGCGTGTGAGGGCACCGACAAAAAGAAATTTATCACCTTACCAATTACGCTACGTTTCCACTTTAGCCTCCATATCGGTAGGTACAAATTTTTGTTTTTTTTAGCTACGCAATAATTTTGTATCGTCCACCACAAAGCCTGAGAATTCCGGCCTGGAAGTCAGCCTGATATCCAATTGATTGAGCCTTACCCTTAATAATTTGTCAAGCAACTCCAATCAGTCTACGATCTGCAATCGAAGTCGCTATTCGCCGATCCTCGACACCAAGATCGCTCACGTGCTTATAATCTTCACTGACTCATCGATCGGTACCGACGCTGCGCGGATTAGTACTCAAAATCAACACTTTATAGCGAATCGATTAAATCCACCTGCCGATCAAATCGACCTAGATCATGTGAATCCATCTAGAATCTAGATGATCATGAGCCGTACCGTCTAGCGTCTAAAAGGATCACCGGAAAAATCAACGTCAAACAATAGACAACAAGGTGCACTCGAGCAAATCGCAGAACACCAGATTCGTGAGTACATGAGGCGAAATAACCAGCGAAGCGAAAAAAACAAAAGAAAAAGGAGCATCAACACCAGCCAGTCATAGCGAAATCTAATTGAATTGATAAATACTTCGTTTTGATTATATTTCATTGTGACTCTACACCCATAGTGTTAGCATTGATTACATACTTTTAATCCTTTTATTGATTCAATATTGTATTGTTCCTTTTTAAACCCTATTCTAGGGGTATATTAATTTTGACGCATAGATTGTAACATACCTTAATATTGCCCGTAGACCCCTAAAAGTTACTATATTTATGATCAGCATCGATAGTAATGTCGATCTAGCCATGTCCGTCCGTCCGTCCGTCCGTCCGTCGGCAAAAATTAGGCCTTTAAACTGGACCTAGAGAGCTGAAATTTTAACCATATACTCTCTAGGGTCCCGAAATAATCAAGTTTACGAATTTTTGAAATCCGCCCACAAACTCAAAAAACCAAAATTTTGGAAAAAATCGAATTTTGCGCTAGGAAGCTGAAATTTTTTATATATGATCTATGACTCCTAAAACTGCTCGGGATATAAAATTTTCAAAATCCGGCCACTGCCACGCCCACAAAAAAATAAAACAATTTTATTGAAAAACCAAAATTTGAGCTAGGGAGCTGAAATTTTTAATATATACTCTCCATGGGCCCTTTAAGCTCATGTATAAATATTTTCAAAATCCGCCCACTGACACGCCCTCAATTATTATTATTTTTTTTTTTTTTTGAAAATTCAAAGTGAGCTAGGGAGCTGAAATTTATAATACTCGTATTTACTCTCTAGGGGCGCTTTATGCTCATGTGTTAATTTTTTTAAATCCGCCTACTGACACGCCCACAATTAAATAAAACACCCAAGTTTGAGCTAGGGAGCGTTTTTTTTTGATAAAATCCTTTAAATGTTATATAACAAAATATGTAAAGCGTTCTTAACAATTCAACCATACTTAGACTTTTGTCACGCCCACTTATGAGGGATAGGAATAAGAATAGGGTATCCAACAGTTCGCCCAAGCGGACTGTAGCCCGTCCCTATGTTTTTTCTTTGGTTAAGCGTTTATTTTGGATTCGAAGATCTTCCGGGCCGGAGCATTCACGTCCCTTCGCTCTACATGACCCAGCCACCTCAGTCGTTGGACCTTCACTCATCTGGCTAAGTCGATGTCGCTGTACAGCCCGTACAGTTCGTCGTTGAATCTCCTCCTACATTCACCATCTATGCAGACGGGACCAAAAATTACCCGAAGAATTTTCCTCTCAAAACGACCAATAGTGACCTCATCCGCTTTTGTTAGAGTCCATGCCTCTGCACCATAGAGATCTTCGAATCCACACCCGAGTGACGGCGCAGTAGAGGAAGACCGCGACTCAGGTGGCGCACGCAAGTGGAAGGGGACCTTAACCAACTTAGCGTGCGAAATTGCAGACAGCTGGCCAAAGATCATGCTGGCTGGAGACGCTTGTTGGTTGAGGCCCAGGTCCACCCCGGACTGTAGCGCCACCCTAAGTAAGTAAGTAAGCGTTTATTTTTAAAGATTTAGTATTTTCCTTAAAATAAATATTGTTCATAATCATATGCTGGTAAATTTCTATTGTGTTATTATACCCTATTCTAAGGGTATAGTAATGTTGACGCATAGTTTGTAACATACCTTAATATTGCCCGTAGACCCCTAAAAGTTACTATATTTATTATCAGCATCAATAGTAATGTCGATCTAGCCATGTCCGTCCGTCCGCCCGTCCGTCCGTCCGTCTGTCGGCAAAAATTAGGCCTTTAAACTGGACGTAGAGAGCTGAATTTTTAACCATATTATACTCTCTAGGGTCCCGAAATAATCAAGTTTACGATTTTTGAAATCCGCCCACAAACTCAAAAAAACAAAATTTTCGAAAAAATCGAATTTTGAGCTAGAAAGCTGAAATTTTGTATGATCTATGACTCCTAAAACTGGTCGGGAGATAAAATTTTCAACATCCGCCCACTGAGACTCCCACAATTAAATTAAATTAAAAACCAAAATTTGAGCTAGGAAGCTGAAATTTATAATATATGTATACTCTCTAGGGGCCCTTTAAGCTAATTTGTAAATATTTTCAAAATCCGCCTACTGACACGCCCACAATTTAAAAAAACCTTTTTTTGAAAATACAAAGTTTGAGCTAGGGAGCTGAAATTTATAATATATATCTACTCTTGTATCGCAATTACACTCGCAAAAAAAAAAATGACAAAAAAAGGATTGAACCTTGCCGTCGCACTATCAAAATTGTGGTACAAAAAAAAAACAACCAACGTACGGCGCGCCGTATGTAACTGCCTGGTACATGCAGAAGAGCAAAAAAAAACAAAAGAAAAAACTCGGACTTAAGAATGGTAATTTACCAGTATAATTAAAGTTTATTAACGACTTAATCTCGCTGCCTTTGTTTTGGGAATAATCCCATCGCCACTTCTTCGTTCAAACGAAACCTCTGCCTCCAGCTGATTCTGCCGTATCCGTTTTCCTCAGATCGTTCACCCATTGGGATTGCGGATTGTTTCAACATCCTGCCGGGCAACCGGAACTGGAAACGTAATAGGTCGGAGGTTGTTGCTATCATGTGTTCGCTGGTTGAGTCTGCGCTTCGATTATAGATGTATGTTGCGAGATGATTCCAGCTGGTCTATCCATGAGTTTCTCGAAGTGGGCGGGTGAGTACATGAAAACGAGAAAAGTGATAGGTGTCGTGAATAGTGCGTGGCAATAATAAGTTATAGGTATTAGTTAATTAGATTAGATTTATTAAATTCATTGTAAATTAGTTAGTTAGTTTAGTGGTGATATGGGATATTTTTATTAGTGTGTGTGTGGGTGCGTGAATGCGCAGATGACGTTTTATTCGCTGAGCATTGATACACGACAAAGCTTAGCTAAGGGACGCTTTACGATGTGGGTGCAGTCTTGATCTTGACCACACGAACCTTTCCCTCTGTTCCAAAATGCGTCGCGGTAACTCTGCCAAGTCGCCACAGAGTGGGAGGTGTCTGCTCATCAGGTAAAAGTACTAGATCTCCTATCTTGAGGTCAGCACTTGGTGTGAGCCATTTTGGATGGTGTTGCAGTCGCACCAAGTATTCTGATTTCCATTTTTTCCAGATATCTTGCTGAATTTTCTGCATAAGCTGCCATCTATCCAGGTGATTTGTTTTGATTTCAGTTAGGTTGCTTTCGGGTGCGGTATTTAGCGGTGCCCCAATCAGGAAATGTCCTGGCGTCAAAATCGATAGATCCTCTGGATCTTCGGTTGGCGGACAAAGTGGACGTGAGTTTAGGCAGGCTTCAACTTGCGTCAAGACCGTTGCATACTCCTCAAAGGTAAGTGTGTGGTGCCCGATTACCAGCTTCAGATGGTATTTCATGGATTTGACGCCTGCTTCCCAAAGTTCGCCGAAATGCGGAGCAGCAGGTGGATTGAAGTGCCATGTTGTGCCATTAGATTGCATCTGTTGCGCTATATCGTCTGTCCAATGCCTAGATATATGCGATTTTTCTGACTCCAGAATATTTGCCGCCCCCTTAAAGTTGGTTCCACAATAGTTGTAGATATCTGTACAGATTCCACGGTGCGCGGTGAAGCGTTTGAAAGCCGCCAAAAATGCGGAAGTCGTATAATCACTGACAAGCTCGAGGTGTATCGCCTTTGTACAGAAGCAGACGAAGATTGCTATGTATGCTTTCGTTATTTTGCCGCATCGACCCTTCCAGGCTTTTATTTGAACAGGGCCTGCATAGTCCACCCCCGATGTTTGAAACGGTCTCGCCTGATTGACTCATAGCGCTGGTAAATTACCCGTTGCTGCATCTCCTTTGCCTTGTACCTGTAGCATTTTAAACAATTATGGATGCAATTTTTGACGTTAGATTTGATGTGCAGAATCCAATATTCCGATCGAAGTGTTGCCATTATCAATTGTTGTCCACCATTTAGCGTCTTCATGTGCGCTTCGTGAACTATGAGTGACGTAAAAACGTTTTGTGATGGCAGTATGATTGGATGCCGCTGTGAATAGGGCAAATTTGCGTTTTCCAATCGACCCCCGACTCGCAGTACTCCTTTCTCGTCGATAATTGGTGGAAGTCTTGCTAATTTGCTCCCTTTTGAGACCATTTCGCCTTAAGAGTTCTTCAGCAAAAACCTCTTGCTGTGTGATGGTGATCAATCGTCTTTGGGATGAGCAGATTTCATCGTCTGAAAGTGCTCCAGATACACGAGTTGACACCCCTTTTACCTTAAATCGCAAGTTGATGAAAAAACGAAGCCAAAAAGCTGTAGCTCTGACCAAACGCTTTAAAGGGGAGAAACGAGTAAAGAGTGTGTTATTTTCAAAGGCTGTGAAGTGAACGCAGAGCTGAAAAATGTTTTTTTATGGGGTACCCAGATGCGAGCAAATCATTTTTGGTCCCTAAAATTTTTGATGGTTTTGTTTCAAGGTCCGTCGTTGCGATTTCGTAGTGCGGATGGAGCCGATCATCAAACGCCTGCAGAAATTCAGGCCCATGCCACCATTGATGCTCTTTCAGAAGATCTTTTGGAAAAAGGCCTCTAGGCGCGATGTCTGCCGGGTTGTCCTTAGAAGGGACGTAGTTCCAGCACATAGGATCTGTAAGCTCTTGAATATCTGCAACTCTGTTGGCAACAAAAGTTGTTCGGATGTATAGTGCCGTTTTTATCCACGCTGGCGTGATTTGAGAGTCGCACCAAGCGAATATTCTTGCCGATTGGAGCCCCAGTGTCTTCACGGTTTGCACCAATAAGTGTGCTAGGAGTTGGGCCCCACAAAGCTCCAACCTTGCCAGCAATTGAACTTTGAGCGGCGCAACCCTGGTTTTCGACACAATCAAATTAGTTAGGGTTGTGTTTCCCGTGGTAACTCTAAGATATGCTGCTGCCGAAAACGCTTTTTCTGAAGCATCGCAGAACCCGTGGATTTCGACTTGTGACTCTGTGGTGAAATTTATCCAGCGAGGAATCTCAATAGCGTTGAGTGCGTCAAGCTCGGTTTTTAGGCTGTGCCACGCAGAAACGATTGTTGATGGGAGTTCAGAATCCCATGATTGGTTCTCCTTCCAAATCCTTTGCATTATGATCTTGCCCAAAATGACGCAGGGTGAAATCCAATCCATTGGATCGTACAGCCGCGCAATGTCCGATAGGATGTTTCGTTTCGTAGTCTTCTTCGAGCCCTGAGGTGATATTTTAAAGGTTAAAATGTCCCTTGCGGGATGGCACTGGATCCCTAGCGTTTTAATCGCGTTTCCCTCGTCGAATGAGGGTGGTACCTGCACCTCTCTATCCTCTTCTGGAATGGACCCCAAGAACACTTCAGAGTTACTTGCCCATTTTCGTAGTGGAAAACCTCCACGATTCAACATCTTCCTGAGTTGCAGCTGCATCTCTATGGCTTCTGCTTCAGAGTCCGCCCCATGAATCACATCGTCCATGCAAAAGTTCCGGAGAGCGATTTTCGATGCAATCGGGTAATCTTCTCGCTCATCGGTCGCAAGTTGTTGCAGCGTGCGTATCGCTAAATATGGTACGGAGGCGGTGCCAAATGTGACTGTGTTAAGGCGGTATGTTTTTATTTCTTCACCATTTCGTTCTCTCCACAAAATGAGTTGGTATGATGAATCTGCAGGCGGAACCCAAATTTGCCTGTACATTTTATTGATGTCAGCTACAAATGCGATCTTGTGTAACCTGAATCGTGCAATGTGGTCAAAAATTTCATCCTGCAATCTTGGGCCTATCAAAAGATGATCATTAAGTGACGTGCCATCCGATGATTTACAGGACGCGCCAAAAACGATTCGCAGCTTTGGGGTTGAACTAGTTTTCCTCATCACTGCGTGGTGAGGAACGAAATAGTGAAGTCTAGATAGTTCTATGGGATCGATCTCCGACATGTGCCCAAGCTCCTGGTACTCGTTGATAACCCTTTTGTACTCCTCATTGAACACTGAATGTATTTGAAATTCCCTTTCCAGTTGCAAAAATCTAACTAGCGCTGATCTTTCCGAACGACCTATCAAGGGGCGTGTTCCTTCTTTAAATGGAAGTTGAACTACATACTTGACGTCCATTTGACGCTGATGCGTTCTGAAGAAGTGCGTTTCGCATGTCTCTTCCTCTAGTGGTAGAAGCTTTCTCTTTGGTGCTTCTTCGAGCTCCCAAAACTTGAGCAGCAATCGGTTCGATGTTTGACCCTCAGTCTTTATGTGAAGAGCTGTTATAGTCTTATTTGACCCTTCGAGGGCTGATGTGCCTCCAGACAGTACCAATACCAATTCTGTCCTTTGAGTCATAGGAGTCCCTGGTTCTCCCTTAATTATGCCTTCAAGAAGAATGGACGGATAAACATCGCTACCAAGTAGAATGTCTATTTTGCTTGACTTGTTGAAAGTAGGATCGGCAAGTTCAATGTTGTGGAGATGACTCCAATTAGTACGTGGAATAGAGTGCGTAGGCAGCCAAGCTGTGAGTTTGGGCAGTACCAAAGCATTCAGCTGTAGGCTAAAGTTCTCGTTCACATTCGAACCTATCGTGAGAAATACTTTGTGTTTTGAAGTGCTCGTTTTGGCTTCCCCCACGCGTAAGATATTGACGCAGCTCTTTTCCCTTTTTAACTTTAGCAGCTGAGCCGCCGATTCAGTAATGAATGACGCCTCAGATCCAGGATTCAATAGCGCTCGCAGCAGCAACAGTTTGCCCGCAGTTGTTAGAACCTTGATAAGGGCCGTAGCCAGAAGAATATGTACTTGCTTATTTTCGGCTATAAACGCGTTGTGTACTGAAGCAGTTCCGGTAGAGGAAGTTAGGATCTGTGATGCTTCCGAGGAGGTTGATTGATCGGGGGGAACAACCCCCGATGAAGTTGAATCATTAGCACGCATTGCTTTAACTGGCTCATTTACGTGCAGTAACGAATGATGCCTTTGGTGGCACGTAGAACACGTAAAGGTGCTTGTGCAATTTTGCGTAAAATGCGCGCTTGACAAACAGTTGAAACATAATTTCCTTTTCTTTACTATCTCCTGCCTTTTTTTCGTGTTAAGAGCTTTGAACTTAAAGCAATTCCGAATGGAATGCGATCCCTGACACATTGAACATTTCAGGATGGTAGCGTTATGTGTACGAATTGTGCTCGATGTAAATTTTTTGGATTTAGCTTTATTGCAACCTGATGGGGATTCGCCAATCAGCTCCAAGGTTCTTCCTCTCATTAAAATAAAATCCTCTAACACGCTGTATGTAGGATTGTCGACATACGTCGAAATGTAGGATTCGCACTGCCCTCGAGTGAAAAATGTAAGTTTCTGTACCGTATGAAAGATGAGAACATCTTCCCATGAGTCCACCGACACTCCAAGATTTTTGAGCGATTATTTAGCTTCGTTAGATGTGTCCAATAACCGTTTGAGATCGTCGGATGATTCCTGTGTAAATGGTGGTTGATTAAAAAGCAGTTTGAATTGATTATCCTTTAATAATCGAACATTTTGAAACCGCTTTACCAGTAGCGCCCATGCAGATTCAAAATTAGAGTCGGTGTTTTGCAGCATACGAGCCACTTCACCAGTTAAATTGCTTTTTAAATATTGCAACTTGTGTGCATCGGATATCGACGAGTTTTTGTTCACCAATCCTTCGAACAATCCTTTGAATTCTGGCCACATTTGTAGTGACCCATCAAAGGTAGGAATTTTCATGAGAACACATGAGAACACTTTGATTATCAGTGGTTGTTAACTGTTCCTTTAATTCACATGAATATCTGAAGAACAGCTCTTTTAATTTATGAAAGGTTAAGTCCTCCATATAGTTCACCTTTGCCTCCTCACTAGAGGCCCCAACAATTTTTTGATGAATAACTCTAGCTTCATCAAATGATGCCTCCAAATTTACTAAACGCGCCTCATTCATATGCACCGATTTCTTTGATGATCCTAAGTCTACATATGCCTTATAATCAACGATTATTTCTTGTGCAATCGTTTGAATGATCTCGTTTAAATTAGAAATCTTCCCTTTGCTCATGATGAAGCCAACGAATTAGTTAAAGGAAAAAAACAACCCTTGGTACACACCACAAACGAGTTTATTAGATCAATGAAGATCTTTGATTTATTTTAGAATATATTATATAAAAAAAGCCACACACCTGTTCTTAAGCGTTGCTCCAATGTTTCTTCCACTCACTCGCTGGCAAAACCAATGCGTAAGCATTTCCAACTGTCCTATTCTTCAGGACTCTTCCCGGGAAGATGGAAAACAGCGTTTGTCTAGCCTGTACCAAAAAAAGGCTAATCGCCTTCTCCCTCCTCCTACCGACCAATTGCACTTACGTCCCTTCTTTCTAAGGTCATGGAAACGCTGATAAACCGTCAGTTAATGAAATATCTTGAATCGCGAAAACTTCTTAATGACCAGCAGTATGGTTTTCGCAGCATCAGGTCCACTGGTGATTTGATGACATATCTAACCGAAAAGTGGAACCAATCTCTTCATCAAGGTGGTCAAAGTAAGATCGTTGCGCTTGATATTTCAAAGGCATTTGACAGAGTTTGGCATCAAGCTCTCTTGTCGAAAATACGTGCATTTGGAATCGATGATACTCTTCTTCAATGGATTAGAAATTACGTTTCGGACCGTTCAATTCAAGTTGTTTTGGACGGTTTCAAGTCTGCAACTCACTAAATAAATGCTGGTGTCCCCCAAGGCTCTGTTCTGTTCCCGACTCTCTTTCTCATTTTTATAAATGATCTAATGTCTGTTACTTCTAATCCAATCCATTCCTTTGCTGATGACAGCACCCTTAGCTTCTCATATTCGTTTCTTGGGTCACGCCCTCATCTTCGGGTGTGGAACTGGAACGGCAACGTATGTTAAGCTCATTAAATTACGATCTTAACAGCATAACTCAGTGGAGTAAAACCAATAGAGTGGAATTTAATGCTTCCAAAACACAATGCTGTCTCCTGTCATTAAAGCAAAACCCACACACACTGCCATTATCTATGAATTGCACTTGCATCGCTGAAACCGAAAGACTTTCCATTCTCGGTATGTGTGTTAATCACAATCTTCGTTGGAATGACCACATATTCGATGTCGCCAAGAACGCCGCGAAATGTCTAGGCTTCCTTAAGCGTTGTAAGAAATATTTCTGGTCCGGTGCACCAATAACTTATTTGGAGCTACTTGACAGGATCCAAAAACGCGCGATAAAACTCATCGGCGACCGAGACATTGCGAGATCGATTGACTCTCTTAGTCATCGTCGTAATGTCTCCTGCCTTGCGTTATTTTATCGTTATTTCCACCATAAGTGCTCAAACGAAATAGCCAGTTGCATTCCACCCCTAGAACATTTCAACCGCAATACCCGCCATGCCAGGAATGCGCATCAGTTCACCCTTAAGCCTGTATTCGGACGTACAGTGAAATACAAGGAATCTTTCCTTAGCCGTACAACACGAATGTGGAATGCTGTTCCCCGCTCCATTTTTCCTACACATTGTGATTTGCAAACATTTAAAACCAACGTGCATCGGCATCTCTCCCTATCTTCTAACCCAGATTTCCTTAACGCCCGCGCTGTGTAGCTAATACATTATAAGAATATCAAAAAATCGCTTTAGTGCGTGTCCATTATAAAAAAAAAAGAAAAAAGACGCACAAGCTTCCGTAGATTCAGATCCAGGAAATCCACCGACCGTGTATTGTTCAAAATGATTAAAACCGACCGTATAGAGTGTCTTTTACACGACGCACTTGTTGCTTAAACGTTATAGTTTGATTATTGTTGTTTTTGCACGGTTCCTGTCCAGGACCTCTTAATCCTTTAATCCGGCTCGAAGAACCACTATGTATCGCAAGGACAATCGCAAAAAAAAAAATGCCAAAAAAAGAATTGAACCTTGCCGTCGCACTATCAAAATTGTGGTACAAAAAATCAACCAACGTACGGCGCGCCGTATGTAACTGCCTGGTACATGCAGAAGAGAAAAAAAACCAAAAGAAAAAACTCGGACTTAAGTATGGTGATTTATGATTAAAGTTTATTAACGACTTAATCTCGCTGCCTTTGTTTTGGGAATAATCCCATCGCCACTTCTTCGTTCAAACGAAACCTCTGCCTCCAGCTGATTTCCTCAGATCGTTGACCCATTGGGATTGCGGATGTTTTTTTTGTCTAGTCGCCAAATGCACAGCTTTGCCTTTGCCAGCGTCAGATACCGGCACCAATACATGTGCAGACATGAACATCGATTGCAAGTTCTCAGTGGGCGGATCTAACGTGCCAAAACAACTCATTTTTTTTGTATGCACCTTCGCTGCGAGAACTCCTCCACAATACAATTTCCTCAAGTGCGTTGGGTGATGATCTGTTTTTTTTTCTGATCTCCCAACTTTGGCAATGACTTGGACTATATACTCTCTAGGAGCCCTTTATGCTCATGTGTTAATTTTTTTTAAATCCGCTTACTGACACGCCCACAATTAAATAAAATAATTTTATTGAAAAACCAAAGTTACTTTTTTTCGATAAAATCGCTTAAGTGTTCTATAAGAAAATATGTAGAGCGTTCTTAACAATTCAACCATACTTAGACTTTTGTCATGCCCACTTATGAGGGATAGGAATAAGAATAGGGTAACCAACAGTTCGCCCAAGGGGACTGTAGCCCGTCCCTATTTTTTTTAAAATGGGCTGATTGAGTTGTATCAATCGAGGACCTAGTCTTTTAGGCGCAGGGACATAAGTCCCCGGGTCATAAGCCCCAAATTTTACTTTTGGGACTTTTGTTTCACTTAAGTGGGACATAACTCCCAAAATTGATTTGAGACTTATGTCTCACCAAAGTGGGACGTAACTCCCAAAAGTAAAAGTTGGACTTGTCTCACCAAATGATGCGAAAGTGAAATAAGGCACAATTTGCCCTTGCACCTACTCCAAATCAAACAGTGAGCCCAAGCAGGGGGGTTGCAGGGGGGCACCATGTCCCCCCATATGCATTGCACTGTTTATGGGTTTTGTTGCGAAATCGCAAGTTCGTGGTTCCGACTGATAGTCAAATTGGCGCAGGGACATAAGTCCCGAAGACATAAGTCCCGAATTGATTTCGGGACTTATAACCCACTTAAGTGGGACATAAGTCCCGAATTTTAATCGTTGAAAATGGGACACAAGTCCCGAATGAAACAAACAGTTGGATATATTTTATATTTTATTAACGTTCATAAATTGATAGGTAAAATATAATTTTGTCACTTTCACTGTCACTGTATTATGTCACTTTCACAAAGCGTCATAAGCCCAAATCCGGAAAGTGAAATAAAGCCAAATTTTCGAAACCGTACCTCGCACCTACTCCAAATCAAACAGTGACCCCAAGCAGGGGGGTTGCAGGGGGACAGCATGCCCCCCCCCCCCCCCCCCCCCCCGATAGACATTGTACTGTTTATGCAATCTACTTTCGATTTCGCAACTAATCCCATAAACAGTGCAATGTATATGGGGGGGGGGGGGGCATGCTGCCCCCCTGCAACACCCCTGCAACCCCCCTGCTTGGGGTCACTGTTTGATTTAGGGTAGGTGCGAGGGCAAATTGTTGAAAGCAGCACCAAGCGAAAGTGTCATAAAGCCAAATTGGCCTTGTGACGCTTTTCCAATGTGTCATAATACCAAATGCTAAAATTTGGCCTTATGTCACTTTCACAATGCGACATAAGGCCAAATTTCAAAATTTGGGCTTATGACGCTTGGGGTTATGTCACGGCACCGTTTTACCGTTAAGTCTCATAACATAATTGTAAGCAAACAAATCGATAATAGTTGCACATTTGCGCACAACAAAGTGGTTTGGTCTTATTTCCATTAGTTTTTTGGTATTATTTCGTTTTGCATGACGAAATAAAGCCAAATTGGCTCTATTTCGCTTTCGAAAGCGAAATGATGCCAAATTTGGAATTTGGCCTTATTTCGTTTGGCTTTATTTCACGTCACCGATAACGAAACCGATTTGACTATTTGCTGAAGCATTTGGAGTGGTCTTCTTAGTTTCTCTCAGGCGTGTATTTAGGAAATGTATAGTGGGACATAAGTCCCGAATTAATTTTTCGGGACTAATGTCCCACTTAAGTGGGTCAGAAGGCCCTAATTGATTTCGGGACTTATGACCCACTTAAGTGGGACATAAGTCCCGAAAAATGAATTCGGGACTTATGTCTTCGGGACTTATGTCCCTGTGCCAGTCAAATTAACTCAAGGCATGAAAAATGTGCGGTCGTCCGGCAGTGAGTGTAAGAACCACCTCCTCCATCGACGGCCAGCTCCCGGCGGATCTTGTGTACCATAATGGCGACTGCAAGGCACCCAGAATGCATTGGAATGTCGACCACTCGGTTAACTTGATGATGTCTGTTTTCGACCGGTGCATATTTAAAATGTGTAACTCAATTAATATTTTTTGGCGTTCTTAAAGGTTCGGCGTGTGTACGCTTTTTCTTTTTGCGTTTTTATACCCTATTCTAAGGGTATATTAATTTTGACGCATAGTTTGTAACATACCTTAATATTGCCCGTAGACCCCTAAAAGTTACTATATTTATGATAAGCATCGATAGTATTGTCGATCCAGCCATGTCCGTTCGTCTGTCAGCAAAAATTAGGCATTTAAACTGGGCCTAGAGAGCTGAAATTTTAACCATATACAGGCAAAGCTCGATTTGCGCAGTAGGTAAAATGTAGGCCATTTGCGCAAATCGAGAATATGCGCAATTCGAATGTTTACAAAACAAACATAAAACATAAGAAAAATCATGTCTACACACTAAATGATAGTTTAAAACGCATTTATTTATAGTCAATTTGACTTATTACTCCCAATACTAAAATAATCGTTCAATTTTGTCTGTTTAAATTTTGACATAATGTTCATTTTTACGGCTATTTCGCAAACATTTTGTAAAAGGGAGATTTCTTGAAAACTGCCGCTATTTTCTTCAGCCCAACTTAGAGTGCCGTTAAACATCATGATAGCATCTTGATGGGAAACTAACGGAATATTAAAGGATTTTTTTTTAATAGTGTGAATGCTCAAAGAAATCTTGCATTTACACTAAGGGCTCTATTTTCGCACAAATGTGTGCGGAAATCGAGCGGTAGTGCAAATATTTTACTTTGTGCGGAATTCGAGCATTTGCGTAAATCGAGCATTGCGTGCCTGTACTCTCTAGGGTCCCGAAATAATCAACGCCCGCAAACTCAGAAAAAAAACAAAGCTAGGGAGCTAGGGAGCTGAAATTTATAATATATACTCTCTAGGGGGCCCTTTATGCTCATGTGTAAATATTTTCAAAATCCGCCTACTGCCAACCTCGACACAGCAAGTTTTATACTCCATCATCAAATGACGCAATCGCTGAACTTCAAAAAAATTTGTCACTTAAAGAAGCAGCGAACTGCTCAGCAAAAAAAATTCAACCAAATTAAGGATCGAAATCGATTCATTCACAAAATTTCGCCTTAATTCGCAGTGCTGCTGAAGCCAAGCGAAAATCCAATTAATTTTATTTATTCTTCCTCTGTTCTTTTTCCATTTATTTTTGTTTCTTTTTTTTGCTGTAGCAGAACAACACAACTAAAAAAAGAAAAAAAAACTTTAAATAAAGCAAATACTTTCTCGCACGAGTTGTTTGTTGTTCTACCACCATCGAGGCAACCATCTCCAGGCGAAAATAACACAACTTTGTATCCCATTTCTCAGCGCGTTGTGTATGGATAATATTTTATGGGTAAAACGAGAACAGGCAGGGCATGTAAGCAGCAACAAAAGAAAAGTCATCAGGGCCAAATAATTACGGTAAACAGAATGCAGACGCGGGCATAATTCATTGTTCACCCAGACGTATGAGTAACCTCAATATTGTTCCTTTGAATGCGCAAGCCCTTCCTTAATGATGCGAATCAAGACTTCACTCGAATTTTCTTTAATATTGAAGGACTAGTCGGGGCTTCCATCGCCGCCGCTTCAAATTAAATAAATAATTATAAAAGGAGTGTTTATTTTGGCGAATTGAGGATGATGACGACGATGACGATGGACGTGAACGTGAACGAAATCAAAAGCGTCCTCGGAAGGACGGAGATTTTGTGCAACGCAGCCATTTTTCAAACTTCTTCTAAAGGAGGTAAAGCGTATAGAGTGCTACAGGGTTTTCCTATTTGACATCAGATAAATCATTTATCATTCAACACTCCTCGCCATTAATTACAAAGTAAACATTTACTAAAAGCACAGTCAATGGGTTGGCTTGGCATTGCCATTTTAGCAGAGAAAGTGCATTTTCGCCGGATGGGGGACATGAAATGAAAGGACTTACTCTTCTTCAATTTCGATAAAGAGCTTGCTAATTGGCCAATCTGACGGTTCTACATTTCGCAAATACCCAGAAGGAAGGATGGAGGTGGTGTTGACAAGGTATCTGAATGATGATACAACGTTGATGGTTTTCGACGGATTTACGCTAAGCCTTTCAGATTGATATCAGTACGCAATATTAATAAGGCTTGTATGAGATCCGTTAAATTTAGTGTCCATGAGTGGCTCTGACGATGATCACTTGGTCATCGGCAGAAGCTTTTGTGATAAATCCAAAGTTGTTGAGTTCATCGTTTTTTGTTTCTGTCACTATCAGTTTACACGAACTGTTGGATTAGAATTATCTTCACATCAGCTTCACTTCACTTCGTCATCTTCATCGCATCGTCATAATCACATCGTTATCATCATCCAGTTTTAGATTATATCACTATTCTACATAATATACATATTATCATACTTGTAACATGTAAACTTATTCCATCGTTGAATATTCAAATCTGGCTCTTCTTTTATACCATTCGCCAATATTAATTTATTCTTGAATTCGCCTTAAACTTTAAATATTTGAATTTAACGTTACCTCTCTCTCTCAAGAATTTGTATAAATACCCTTACCAAAACAAAGGTTTTTATAATTGTATTCAAAACCCTTAGGGTAAACAATGTCGTTTTGCAATTTTCCTTCGTCGTTTTTCGCTCGCTAAATAGTCATCCCTTTATCGACTTCAATCAAGTCGTGGTCTTTCGCAACTTTTCGCAACCGTAATAGAGATCCCCCGTTGACGGTCTAGAATCAATCTGTAATACATTCGAAAATCCGTTTCTTATATAAACTGCTCGAAAACCAATCAATATTTAAATCGTCCAATATGATAACGTCGGCAATGAACAACCTTTGCAAAATGCGTGCAGAAAAAATGTTTCTCAGACGTTTGCCAGTATTTCCCAAACTCCCCACCCCGCTTAAGTGTTCGAACACAATGAAGAAGATAAATAAGTTATTCAGGAGGAAGGATCACAATGATATTCCTTGTATCCGAATCTCCCAGACAAGAGAGAACAGACAGACAGTACTGACTGCTGGAATAAGTCCGGAAAGTGTCGATTCAAACGACGGTTTTATCGGGTGCAGGGAAATAACTTCACGGGCAAATGGGCAATAACTTCATCTCGAGTGGGCAATAACTTCACTTTTCTTTTGTGAAGTTATTGCCCACAATAGGTGAGCAATATCTTCACTTTTTTGTGGGAAATAAATTCTCTTAACATTTTATGATAATTCAAGAACTGTACCTCGCACCTTTTCCAAATCAAACAGTGACTCCAGCAGGGGGGTTGCAGGGGGCAGCATGCCCCCCCATAGGTATTGAACTGTTTATGGAATCTACTTACAGTTTCGCAACTAATCCCATAAACAGTGCAAAAAACAAACCCCCCTGTTTGGGGGCACTGTTTGATTTGGAGTGGGTGCAAGGGTCTTTAGTTATAATAGACAAATTCAAATTATAGGTGGGAAATAACTTCACAAAATTTACCACCCACCATCAGTGGGCAATAACTTCACAAAAAAAAGTGAAGTTATTGCCCACTCATGGTGAAGTTATTGCCCATGTGAAGTTATTGCCCGTGAAGTTTTTTCCTTGCACCGTTTTTTCGTGGTCAAGGATACACGGGAGAAAGTGGATTTGCTAGGCGCTTGTTTCGAAGCCGTGTATACGGTGAACAATCCTGTTTGGCACGACATTGAGAATAGGACTCTGGTGAGCCACTTCTATCTGCGCACCGAACTTGAGAATTGGCGATCTGAGAATAACGGATTAACCGGTTTTTGGAAAAGTTGTCAATAGAGCACTGTTAAAGTGGGTCGAGGACAATAGATAACATAATTCCGGACAACCAGTTTGGTTTCAGGGCGAGGCGTGACACTATTCATGAAGCGTCGAAACTGGTTTCCGACATTCAGTGGAATAAATGCGAGAACCAATGCACTTGTGCTTGTCTGGTTGATTTTGAGAAGGCTTTCGACACCGTATGGTTAGAGGGACTTTTCTACAAGTTGACCAGGCGGGGGATGCACAAACTTTTGCTATATGTAATTTATAATATGCTTATGGGAAAGAAGTTCGTTGTCAAATGTGGCAACGTGACTTCGAGCAGAGTCTTTGAAATTAAAAACGGTTTACAGCAGGGGGCTGTGACTTCTCCGATCCTGTTTAACATTTACACGAGTGATCTGGTGGTTTCACTCAAGGTAAGATTAGACTGCATGCCGAGATGGCATTTAATGACCATTTTTTACAGTTGTCGCTGTCAAAATAGGGTCATGCAGTGTAATCGGCATATTTCAAATGACCTAATGACCAAATGACACCAAATGACCATGCTGATTTTGACAGAAAAAATGACAAAATTGCAAGCAGTGTAATCGGACAATAAGCACGAATGCCAGTATAATGACCTAATGACCATATGCAATTTATTGAAATTTGGTTATGGCATTGCTGTCATTTTTGTTATCTGTTGTTATCTTTTCCAAGCGTAGCGTGCAGTTATTGAATATATTAATTATAAAATTTTTGCGTGATAATAACAACATTTTTGGATTTATTACATTTGACGTAAATTGTTTTAATATTTACATTTTTATTGTGCTTTTGTTCAGTGTTAATTAGTGGAGTTATGGTTATCCTTGAGGAGGATACCAAAAAAAAAAACGCGAACACGTGCCCGAAGGCACATCCACTTGTCCGACTTACAGCTCACTTAGAAACACCACCGTTTTATTGTATAAACTTTTATTATCAATTAATATATAACAAGGACAATTCAACCCGCACACTCCAGATCCAGAATAGAACTAACTTCCAAAGTATTCGTCTTCGGTTGGGAAACCGCTGGTCCCACGATGTGAATCGCTGATTCATCAAGTATCCCTCGGTGTCATATCCGTCAGTTGCACTGCGCGTGCATGCAATATGATTCCATCGCCCTGGTACTGTGGGAACATGTTCATTCATGAAAGTGATGACGCAGTCATTCCCAGGTAACTGGCTGCTCTAATCTTGGAGTGTTGGATCAGATGTCTCTCGTTAACTCGTCCCCCTTCAAAGATCTGCGTCCCGTGGATCACATGTGACGTCAGACCCAGGCACCTTTACTTCACGTAAGCGTGGTTGGGGGATTCCAAGAAGGAGCCTGTATTCTAATTTTTCCGTAGATTTTCCACCAAATAGTCCAGGTTACGATGATCAGAAATAGCAACGTTGAAGCAGTCACTGCTGTAGAAGTCTTTAGCCTCCAGTTGAGGTCACTAAGCCTCCTTATGTTTTGTATGCTCATGCCGTGGACAAATCCGATGTCGATTTTCCGATCTTCAACTGTGATATTCGCTAGCACCGTGGGAAGTGCTTGTAGGGTTGTAGAATTCCGAATTGAAAATGTCCTATTTTTAATGTGGATTGTTTCATTGTTGATGTGAATCACGTAGTTCCCATAAGAGATCTTGAGGTGCTATCGGATGTCAGTTCGCCCTTAAAGTTCGTCAAGAAGATTGTGTCCTCTTTGATGAATTCTATCACCTCTTCGGTGTTCGTACGGAAAGGGCAGGAAGTTGGTCCACCTTTTATGAGCCTGCTAATGCAGGTATCCTCTTCCATTTTTTCCAAAGCTGCCTCGGAGAATACTGTTGCATTACTTATGGAGAGGCATTTTCCTTTTAGACCATACGCGCTTTTTTGGTTGACTAGCACTCTGTCGTACCTGAGTTCGACCTGCTTAGTTTCCATGATCGATGCTCTTGTTATTAAGAGATTGTACTCCTCATGTCTCACCTTGGGTATCGATAAGATATATAAGAGCACCGAATTGTTGGTATATACTGAGGGGGTGCCATATTCAATTGCTTCAATCTCGTTGGCGTATGGTAAGATCTCAACTTCGTTTACGATTTTATTTATCTCCTCGATGTCTAGGAGATTTGTATTTATTAACCCATTTTTTGCCATCTGACAGGCTCGGACAATCTCATTGATTTCCTCCTTAATGACCAATATTTCGTTAAGGATATCTTGTTCTAATCTGCCTGAAATCGTGTCTTTAATGCCAGTATTAAACCTTTCTATCACCAGGTTAATTTTTTGCGTGATGTCCTGGGTAATTCCAAAAAGTTTGTCGTTTATCTGGTACTGGTGATTGCTATTTTCTGCTATATAATGTTCGTTTTGGAGCACCTTGTTCCAGTCGGCAGCATCTGGATTTCCCGCTAACCACTTCCAGGCAGTTCCTATCCAGTCAATGGATCTTGTTTTCCTGAGTGGTTTTCCCCTCAGTAACCCAATGCGATCATTGATTTGTCGCAGATGGAAGTCTAGAATCAATGTTCTGTCTGGTTCTTTGATGCTGTTGACATGGACTTTGTCATTTCCTTCAGAAGACGGTCGAATCTGTCAATGTCGATGACGTGTACTAGTTTAAATGACCCGTCGATGATCCATCCGTTACCCTCCTTAATTGTCACCAAGGGGGACTTGTACTCGTAGATTTGGATGCCCCACGCCATAGCCAAGAAGGGTATTCTGAAAAGTGAGTGCAGGGGTTTTTGTGTGCTTTGATACAATACAACATACAGCGTTAGAGAATGTCAAAAATTAAGTAATTAGTTTATCAGTTAAGCAAATTTGTTTTATTAACTCGTTACTAAGCTACTAAATTATGTTTTTATTCTACAGTTTGGGCGGTTAGTGTAACAGGTATATAGTGTGTTTCTTACTAGCTATGTTACGAAGGAACGAAATGAAATTATAATTTATTGTTAAGGTGCAAGCAATTTTACTATTAGTTGTCCCGTAATATGGGTACAGAAACAGATAGAGAATAAAACGATACAATTTTTGTAATTTTGTGCCCTTTTTTTATATTTTTTTTTCAATGTTATTTAAATGCATGTGACACATTTTGACATGTATATATGTACATGGTAACATGTTTGAATTTTTACATTCCTACTTGGTATTGTGGTTTTAGTGCATGTTAATCGTGTAACCTGTAAATTAATGCGTTCATACATTTGTTACAATATCCCTTTTTTCTCTTTTAGAGGTTTTTGATATGGGTTTTGTGGATCTTTCGACCATTGGACGTGACAACTGTCACTTTATTGTTCTTAAGCACCGTTTCCTTTCGGAATAAGGGTTTATTTTTCCCCTGGATGCCTTTCGATGCCGTGTAAATGACATCGCCTTTCTTATAATTTCTCGGCCTTGTTCTTTTTATATTTCTGTATATGTTTCTTTCTCTTTGCTTCCTTTCAATTTCGCCTTTGAGTTCCTCATTAACTTTACTGCGAAAGTCCATTAAGCCCTGATAGTTGATCCTTTGGGATCTATCAAAAAATATGTCACTCGGCTTCCTTTTAGTGACCGAGTGAATTGAGTTGTTGTATCTATCAACCGGGATATTTACGAGTTCTTTTACCCGCAGCTCCTTGTGTTCGGCCTTTAAACACCGATAGATTTCTAAAATTGTTGAGTGAAGCCTCTCAACTTGGCCGTTCACCTCGGACCGATGTACGGGTGTGTGGTATATTTTGATGATTAACATCTTGATAAAGTTGAGGATTATTGGGCTTAAGAAACTTCGCTCGTTATCTGTGACTAAAATTTTTGGAACCGTAAAATAATGCAAAATCTTGATTATCTTGTTCCTTAAGTGAAGGACCGATATGTTCTTAATGTGAAATACTCGTAGTTTGCCGAATTTGGAGAATTTATCGATGCAGCTGATAAATTTCTCATTCTGCAGTTCCAAAATGTCCAAATGAAGGATCTCGCAGGGGTATGAAGGAGTAGGGGTGGGTTGGAATTCTGGGTTAATAGGGTGTCCGTCATATTTGTTGGAGTTGCAGATGTCGCACGTTTTGGTGAATTTCTTCACCAAGGAATTCATTCGTGGGAAGTAGCAGTTCTCCAACAATTGTTCCTTATTCTCGCGAGCATTCCTGTGAGCTCTTCTGTGTTCACTCATGATCAACTCGCAGATCCGATCTTCATTTCGGACATCTTCAACAACTCGCTGTGTGATTCGCAGTTTATATTTTGAGAAATGCTCAAGGTATGCCTCCTGCAGTAAATGTAGATAGGGTTCTGGAATTTTGATTCCGTTTACTACATTGGGATTCAGTTTCTTCTTCAGTACATCGGTTAGGTTTATTGCAGTTGGATCTGCTATAGCTACATAATGGCGGGAGTACCCCGGATGAGGTTCCTCGTGAACCTCAAGCCCTTTTCCTATTTTAATCACAATTTGATTCCGGAAAACATTCAGGGGAGCTTCGACATGTGGGATGAAATCGGAACTGTCTTGGTTGGCACTGTGCGCTGTTTCTACTGAAGATCGTTCTTCACTTGCTGACTCGGTAGACTCATTCGGGTTGACTCCGCTAGCTTCTGGAGCCGAGTCGGTTGATTCGTTTAGATCGACCCCGCGACCTTCGCTTGCGGTATCTGTAGAGCTATCTTCGGTTATTTGTGGAACTTGTTCCGTCTCAGTGTGTTCTGAGTTGGACAAGTGGTTAACCTCAGTTTTCAGTCGAGACAAGGCGTCTGCCACCACGTTGCATTTGCCTGGTTTGTAAATCAGTTCCGAGTTATACTCCTCTATACGCGCCTTCCAACGCTTTAATTTGGTGTTGTAGTTGCGTATATATGCGGATCTTTTTTGCTCCGTCGAGAAGTGAGCGAAGGTTGTCTAAAGCCCATACGATGGCTAATAGTTCCTTCTCGTTTGTGGCGTAATTCTCCTCTGTTTTGTTCAAGGACTTGGAGATATACGCAATTGGGCGGCCTTTACCCCACTCCCCTTGCGACAGGACTGCTCCAATTGCGAAGTTGGAAGCATCCGTCGTAAGGTTAAAGGGCTTCTCAAAGTCAGGGAATATTTCAATATTTCCGAAGATGTAAGAAGAGTTTTAAGGTCGTTGAAAGCCCGACGAGATTAATTGGAACTCTCTTGGACTGGTTGGCTTTGACTTGAGCGTATTCACCTCTGGTTAAATTGGTTAGTGGCTTGGCCACCTTAGCGTAGTCTCGTATGAACTTACGATAATATGAGGTCAGCCCAAGGAAACTTTTCAGGTCTTTAAGGGTGTTTGGAGGGGAAATATGATGAATGGCGGCGACTTTCTTTGGGTCAGCTCACACGCCGTCGCCAGAAATAAGATATCCCAAGAACTCGACTTCGATTTTCATGAAGTGTGTCTTTTCTAAGTTCACTTTCAGATTTACTTCCCGAAGTCTAGCAAAAACCGTGTCGATGTTCCTGAGATGAGTTTCCGAATCGTTGCCGAAAACGATAATATCATCTATGTATACATAGCATATTTTTCCTATGTATTCCTTCAGGACATCGTCAATCATTCTCTGGAATATCGCGGGAGCGTTCTTTAGGCCGAATGGCAACCTCAGAACTCGTATATTTTTTGGGATGTGAGAATCTTTCATTGGGATCTGGTGGAACCCAGAAGTGAGGTCTAATGTGGTGAAGAACTTTGCTTTGCCGAGACTCGCGAGCGTACTGTTGATGTCGGGGATCGGATATGCATCAGAAATGGTTACAGCATTAAGACGCTTATAGTCTATAACTATTCTGTACTGCTTCTCCCCGGAAGGTTTGGGTTTCTTGGGTACGACCCAGATGGGAGAGTTATACGGGCTTTTGGATGCTCGAATAATACCTTCCGACAGTAATTCTCTTATTTCCTTTTCCACCTCTTGCCTCATGCAAGCGGGGTAAGGATAGCTTTTTGTGCAGATCAGTTCGCTAGTAGATGTTTTGATTTCCGCTTTCACTGCGGTCCGTATCACCTCATTCGAGTTTATTGGCCCAAAATCAGCTTGGTTTTTACTAATCAAATCGGAAAGCTTTCGCCGAATATCGTTAGGGAGTTTCTCGTCGAGCAGAGGGTTGACCTCTTTAGATACCCTATTTCGTAGCGGGATCTGAATATTAGGTTTGAGAGAAAGTGTGTTTTCCTTGGGATCGATGACGGCTTCCAGCTTTTTTTAGCGTGTCGTCACCGATAATGCCGTCAAACGATGTAAGTCCAGGGAGAACATAAAAGGTGAGGAGTGAGTCATTTCCGATTTTCTGGAAGAATTTTCCAGTGACTTTGTTAGTGATCTCGATATTGCCGGCACCGAGTGTACTGAGAAGGGTTTTGCGAGGGGGGACGCTCCATATTCTACCCGTGGGCTGATAAAGTTCTTATTTGCGCCCGTATCGATCAAAAAACTTAAATTCGTCCCCTCTCGCGTAACATAGTCTATGTATGGTACGCTGGAATGGCGTCCCTCATAAAATTTACCGTATCTGCAACATCCTCTCCGGATGCTTCGTCCACTTCTTCATACAGCATTTCTGTATTGTATACTTTTTGTTGCTTATGAGGCCTGTTTGATCTGTACCCGTCAGATCTTGAGCCCCTATTAAATGGATTACCCCCATTGGAGTTATTGGGGTGATTCATGTAGTTTACTTGCCGGGTTTGTACCGACCCAAGCTCCATTTTTTCGGCCGGTTTAGGCCCTGTCGGCCTTGGAGGAATCGCACTGTAGCGAGAGTGTGAGTAGTGCGGTTGTTGTTGGAACCTATCGAACCGCCTTCGTGGCACGAGGGGTTTCGTGTCCTGTCTGAAAGTCTGGTTCAACGGGGCGGTTATCTTGTTTGGTGTGTCCGGGCAATGTATCGTATGGCTTCGGTAGTTGATGTTTTGGACCTCTAGACACGCCGAATACGCTTCCGGAAGGTTCCGTGGTTTTTGCATGACGAGCATTTTTGAGATGTCGCCGTGTAGACCGCGAATGAATACATCTAGAGCTCGATTGCGGTAGATCTCGACTAGGGCTGTCACTGTTTCCTGAGAAAATGTTTCCGTTTTAATTTTGTTAATCATCAACGAATGTTGACGCGCGTCCCTGCTCGGGCGCCAGTTATGGTTATCCTTGAGGAGGATACCAAAAAAAAAACGCGAACACGTGTCCGAAGGCACATCCACTTGTTCGACTTACAGCTCACTTAGAAACACCACCGTTTTATGGTATAAACTTTTATTATCAATTAATATATAACAAGGACAATTCAACCAGCACACTCCAGATCCAGAATAGAACTAACTTCCAAAGTATTCGTCTTCGGTTGGGAAACCGCTGGTCCCACGATGTGAATCGCTGATTCATCAAGTATCCCTCGGTGTCATATCCGTCAGTTGCACTGCGCGTGCATGCAATATGATTCCATCGCCCTGGTACTGTGGGAACATGTTCATTCATGAAAGTGATGACGCAGCCATTCCCAGGTGACTGGCTGCTCTAATCTTTGAGTGTTGGATCAGATGTCTCTCGTTAACTGTGGTTTTGTTGTTATTTTTATGTGCATTGTTTAGTATTTGTTGTGTTTTGTTTTTTGCATTCGAATCGTGTTGTGCGAAAATGCATTTTGTTTATTTTCATGTTATGCAAATTCATTGCATTTTTATTTCATTTGTTTTGTTTTTGTTTGTCCTTTTATCCTTTTTTAGATACTTTCTTTGTTTGCCTCTTTTGTTTTTTTTTTGTTTACATATGCCATGGAGAAACCAACCAAAAAGCGAACCTCAAAACAGATCAAAGGCGAATGGTCGGATGATCGCGTTCGCCAATTGATTTCGGCCGTCGAGCTCCGTCCGGGGCTGTACGATATTGCCAGTCGAACATATCGAGTCCCGAAAGATGAGCTATGGAAAGAGGTGGCCGCTGAACTGGGCGCACCGGAGGACTGGATGGATTGCCGAGCGAAATGGCACTGAAAGCCAGCAGTCAACTGAATCCATTTCAAACATATTTTCGTCACTATACCTACTCATAATACGTCATAACTTTCATACAAAATTGTTTCTTTTTATACCCTATTCTAGGGGTATATTAATTTTGACGCATAGTTTGTAACATACCTTAATATTGCCCGTAGACCCCTAAAAGTTACTATATTTATGATCAGCATCGATAGTAATGTCGATCTAGCCATGTCCGTCCGTCCGTCCGTCCGTCCGTCGGCAAAAATTAGGCCTTTAAACTGGACCTAGAGAGCTGAAATTTTAACCATATACTCTCTAGGGTCCCGAAATAATCAAGTTTAAGAATTTTTGAAATCCGCCCACAGACACGCCCACAAACTCAAAAAAACAAAATTTTGGAAAAAATCGAATTTTGAGCTAGAGAGCTGAAATTTTTTATATATGATCTATGGCCCATAAAACTGATTGGGACATAAAATTTTCAAAATCCGCCCACTGACACGCCCACAATTAAATAAAACAAATTTTGGGAAAAATTGAATTATGAGCTAGAAAGCTGAAATTTTTTATATATGATCTTTGGCCCATAAAACTGCTTGGGGCATAAAATTTTCAAAATCCGCCCACTGACACGCCCACAATTAAATAAAATATTTTTTTTGAAAAACCAAAATTTGAGCTAGGGAGCTGAAATTTTTAATATATACTCTCTAGGGGCCCTTTATGCTCATGTGTAAATATTTTCAAAATCCGCCTACTGACACGCCCACAATTATTTTATTTTTATTTTTGAAAGTCCAAAGTTTGAGCTAGGGAGCTGAAATTTATAGTATATACTCTCTAGGTGCCCTTTATGCTCATACTTAATTTTTTTTTAAAATCCGCCTACTGACACGCCCACAATTAAATAAAACAATTTTATTGAAAAACCAAAGTTTGAGCTAGGGAGCGTTTTTATTTACAAAAGCTTAGTTTTTTCGATAAAATCCTTTAAATTTTTGCCAAGCCCACTTATGAGATATAGGAATAAGAATAGGGTATCCAACAGTTCGCCCAAGCGGACTGTAGCCCGCCCCTATGTTTTAGATTTATGTTGATGCCGAGAATGTGCCGCCAAATCAGCCGATGGGGTTTAGCCCGACGTTCCTACCGCTGACTTCGCCTCCTCCTTTTGGTTCTGGGCGGCTCCGAAAGAACCTTGCTACAGCGGTCGAAGTACCGCCGTTGGCCTCAGCCACTCTGAATTGAAGGATATGGCGAAGCAGGCTTTACAAATGTGCGGCCAGCGTGACACCCATAGCATATTTGGAGATTACGTCGCGGACGAGCTCAGAAGACTGTCGGTTGATGAGAGCTCAGAACTTCGGCGCGGCATCACTGGATATATCAATAAGTTTTACGACCAGCGGCAGGTGAGTTGAGTTAACTTTGTTTTATGTTGTTGGTATAACCCGTGCAAAATTTGCATATTTTTGTTTAGGCAAAGAAACAGCAGTATGAGATGTTGGAAGACGTTGAGTATCTCATCGAAGAAGACAGCGAGGTCGAGTCCACCGTCTAGGTTTTTTTTTAAAAACTGTATTTTTATGTATATAGGTTTTTTTAATGAAATATAATATTTTTTTTTAAACTACATATATGTTCGCGGACGAGCTCAGAAGACTGTCGGTTGATGAGAGCTCAGAACTTCGGCGCGGCATCAGCGGATATATCAATAAGTTTTACGACCAGGTGAGTTGAGTTAACTTTGTTTTGTGTTGTTGGTATAACCCGTGCAAAATTTGCATATTTTTGTTTAGGCAAAGAAACAGCAGTATGCGATGTTGGAAGTCGTTGAGTGTCTCATCGAAGAAGACAGCGAGGTCGAGTCCACCGTTTAGTTTTTTTTTAAAAAAATGTATTTTTTATGTATATAGGTTTTTTTTAATGAAATATAATATTTTTTTTTAAACTACATATATGTTCATTTTATGTGTGTATATAGGTTTTTGAATGTATATAATAATTATTTTTTTAAACTGTATCTTCATTTTATGTATAGAGGTTTTTTTAAATGTATATAATATTTTTTTTAACTGTCACCCCTATCGTGGAATCCGTCGGGGGAACGATCCGCTAATAGTGAACAATTTGCATCGTGTAATCCGCAGACGTGAACCATCCACATGTCGGTAACGTGAATGAAATTCTCTGTATCGTGGAAAACGAACGGATCGAATCTATCCATGCATTTGACATCCGCAGTTTTTATTTTCTTTTCACTGAATTTAATTTTTACAAAACAAATGTGTTTGAAATGAGCTGTCACAATTGAATTTCCTAATCACCAATAGTGGTCGGTAAGGGAGAGTATCCGACGGATCCCACGATAGGAATTTTCTGTTCACGTGAATCGAATAAGTGAAGTGAATCTCAGATCCGACGGATTCCACGATAGGGGTGTATATCTTCTGTTTTTTTAAATGTACGAGTATATAATATTTTTTTTTGGCGTTGAATTAAAAATGAATCTATTTTTTTTTGTTATTGAAAATGCATTTGTTGTTATTTTTGTTTGTTTGCTATGTTTTAACTAAAATAAATGTGATAAAATAAAAGTAATTTCTTTTTTTCTTGGTGGTGGTGATGGAGTTTTATGGTTTTGAATAGTGAGACCGTGTTTAACTATGTTCTGAAATGAATGTTTATGTGTAGAAAGGTAATAAATAGATAATATGTTTCTTACAGTATCTGGTATTGCCAATCAAGTTCATCCTCATTGACAAAATAGTCAGCAAACTCTTTTTGAACTTCTTTGGCATGCGGTGCATTAGCTGAACTGCTTTCAAGAGAAAGAAAAGTTCCATTTGGTGCCTCTCTGTGCCAATCACCTGCAATTAACTCGCCTTCCGCGGTATAGCGATCGTACAATTGTGTTGGTGCGTACCTCTGTCTGTTCGTCGTTATCAGGTAGTTGTGAAGTGCGGCACAGGCCAAAGTAAAGCTTTTTGTATTGTCGGCGTTAAGGGCTATTGGCTTCCGCAAAACACGAAAACGGGCCGACATTATGCCGAAGACGTTTTCAATGACGCGACGAGCTCTACTGAGGCGAAAGTTATGGACACGCTCAACCATGTGCAGGTTACGTTGTGCGTATGGCTTCATAATATTGCTTCGCAAAGCGAATACGTCATCAGCCACTAAAACGTACGGCACAGCTAATTCTCGTCCTGGTAGAGGTTTTCGCGATGGTAGTCCAAGTAGTCCACTGTCCAAAGCGCGAGCAAAGCTGCACGTATTGAAAACGCCACCATCAGAGCAGCGCCCATTGCGACCAACATCAATGTAGATTAGCCTGTAATCGGCGTCGGCTATACCCATCAGCACGATGCTATGTGTGCCTTTGTAGTTGTAGAAGACACTTCCAGCATTCGGTGGTGCAACCATTACTACATGCTTACCGTCAACAGCGCCAATATAACTAGTATAATTCCACAAATCGTTGTACCGCTTAGCGACGGCTTCCCAAGCCTCTGGAGTTCGAGGTGTCTAAAAATTGAATACTAGTAAATTGCAATTAGCAATGGCAATGAACTACCCACTTGAAGATATTCTTCTAAAAGAACTTTGTAGATTGCTTCTAGCATCTCCCTCTCGCGATGGTCAGTCACCTTGACGTGTGTACCATCATTGCATTCGATGGTACCGGTGCGGAGGCTTGCGGGGCAAAGATTCAACGGGCTATGCTGTCTAAGGGCTACCCATGGCAGACAGGCCGATTGATGAGCGCCAACCAAGAACTGGGCAGGCCTTAACGTCCACCCACCCCTAATCCAGAGTGTCATGCGACCCGTGCTTATTGGATGGTTTGCAACCAGCGATATCCGGCTGTATTTTTGCGGAGCCTCTCTGATACCGGGCCACCTCAGAGAGTAACTATGGCCTTACCACGTTAATGCGGGGCTCTGGCGTGGTTGACCGTCTTTCCCGCGCTACTCGTGGGATATGCCAAACAAAAATAAACAAAACAAACAAACAAAAAACAAACAAACAAAAAACAAACTTAGCAGAATGCGGGAACAGACCGCAGACGAAGTCATTGGTCGGATGGAGCAGGACATCCATGACGACCGCCTGGCACATGATAGACCCGGAGCAAGTCGAGAGGGAGGCTCTAAACTGGTGCAACCCAGCACCAGTCAAAGACCCATTATCACCTCACGACAAGCCATGGGGGTGCCAAAAGGCCCGGGAAGAAGCCCGGTAGCACAGACAGATGCATGCAGTGGGGATGGAAGTCAAATCCTAATACCCTCCCTGTCCGGGAAAGTATTGATGGAGGGAACTAGGGCAGCGGGAACGAGCATAGCTCAAGTACCAGCCCTTGAAGCCAGCCTTACCTCCACCTGGGAAACCAGGTGCGAGAGACGACCCTCTGCGAAGGGGACTTAGTGGTGCTGGCACTAAATGGTACCTCCGCTACCTCAATAAAGGCTTCGGGCCTGAGGATGGCAAAAGGAGGGCTGAGGAGCATCGGGCCAAGCCCGAAAGTACAGAAGTGACGGAGGGGAAAAGGGGGAATAACAATATCACCCCCCCACAACAAATAAAGCCAAAAAGCAGAAGGTGGATGAAGGTACCGAGAGGGTCACGGGAAAGCCTGCAAAAGCGAGAGCCACCGGCTAGCGGTAGAAACGACACAGGTGCGATTGCTGAGCAGGTTGCTGTTCTCCCGGTGAAATATCCGCAGGAGATCCTCAGCAACCCAGACCTCACTTCACTTGAAGACGCCATTGTGGTGGAAATGGCCTTGGGATGGGAGCATAAGCTCAAATTCCAGGGCATGCATTTCAAACATGGAATGCTCTTATTTGACTGCGAAACTCCGCAGACAGACATGATCTCTGAGGGGGAAATGGACAACACGGTCATCGACCTCTTCCAGGAAATCACCCAGGAGGAGGAAGATTCGTTGCTGAAGGAGGACGGGGCAATTGCCCCGCGCGAACCCCGCCAACAGAAAAATCAAACTATCACAGGTAAACATCCACCATGCTATAGCCGCCTCGGCGACTATATCTAGGATGTTTACCTGCCAAAGCCTAGGGCTAGTACTGATCCAGGAGCCATGGATCCTGAAAGGACAAGTCAAAGGATTGGCGAGCAAGGATGCAAAGGTAATATGGGACCGAGAGCTTGCATTCTAATAAACAATAAATATAAATTTATTCTACTTTCAGAATACGCGACATGAGATCTGGTGCCAATTCAGGTACATCTGGATGCTGAAGGATGTCACCGCACCATTGTCATCGCATCGGCGTATTGTGCAGGGGATGAGCAGGTTGTATCATCCCAAATGAAGCGACTGGTGGAGCATTGCAACAAGCTTCGCATGCCACTCCTTATAGGGTGCGATGCAACTGCCCACAACATTATATGGGGGAGCACCGACACCAACATCAGGGGTGAGTACCTACTAGAATTTATTATGAGTTCGTCACTTGACATTATTAATTTTGGAAATACCCCCACCTTTGTAACTAGGGTCAGGCAGGAAGTATTCGACCTCACGCTTGGGAGACCAAGCGTAAGTAAATTAATTAGCAACTGGAGAGTATCTAGTGAGCCGTCATTGTCTGACCATCGAATAATAGTATTCGACCTGGACAGCACAAGTATCACGAGAAATCCAGTAAGAAAACCAAGGAAAACCAACTGGGAAACCAATAGAAATGCTCTAGAGAGCAATCTGGGGCACCTTGTTTTAAGGAAGGCACCGGGCCACCCCCTAGAGCTAGAGAGCACAGTGGAAGGCATAACAAACGCCATCATCTCTGAGTTCGAAGAAAACTGTCCTATAAGTAGAGAACGGGACAGGAAACAGACACCATGGTGGAGCAATAACTTGTCAAAACTATGATCCGAGGTGCGAAAGCAAAGCTACCAAAAGGCCCTTACTACATATAATAAGGAAATCAGAAAAGCTAAAAGAAATAGCTTCAGGAAATTTTGTGAGACAATCACCAGCACTCCTACTGCGGCAAGGCTACACAAAGCTCTTGCGAAGTCAGGAGGAGTGCCGATGTCTCTGAAGAAACCAGATGGCGAGTTCGCGGAAGATGAGGATCAAAGGGCACTATTGCTACTAGAAACTCACTTTCAGGGACGACTGAAATGGGCGATAAATTCCTTTCAGCCTTTTAAATCTGCCGGAGTGGACGACATTATACCCGTCCTACTACAAGAAGGGCAAGGTGTACTAATACCACACCTGCGAAAAATAACAAGGAGCAGTATTGCCTTGGGCCACATACCAATGCAATGGAGTCGAGCAGGGGTTGTGTTTATATCAAAAGCGGGGAAAAAAGACCCCACACAGCCAAAATCGTACATACCCATCAGCGTTACTTCAATTCTTCTGAAGATGACAGAAAAGGTTGTGGACAATTATTTAATTCAAAGTGCCTTGGAAGCAAAAGAAATAGTACTGTGCGCTTTCCTAGACATAAAGGGAGCATTGGACAACACCTCACATGAGGCGATTAAACGATTCCTGGATAGGGAAGTAGTTAACAGTACAGTATCCAACTGGATGTGTGAGCTGCTGAGCACCAGATCAGCAGAGACTCAAACACCATCTGGAACCATCAGAGTAAACACAGCAAGAGGATGTCCACAAGGAGGGGTACTATCACCCTTAATGTGGAGCCTAGTTGTAGACGAACTGCTGGAAAAATTAACCAACCTCGGCATCAACTGTCAGGCGTACGCCGATGATATTGCATTGATTGCCAGAGGCAAGTTCAAAGAAACCCTTGGGGACATCATACAAAGGGGGCTTAAAGTAACCAAGGAATGGTGCCATACTGTCGGACTTAACATCAATCCGGCGAAAACAACGATAGTACCATTCACAAGGAAAAGACAACTTCAAAGACTTAAGGACATCAGCCTATCAGGCACGACACTGATACCAGTCAAAGAAGTAAAATATCTAGGACTCCATCTAGATAGTAAACTCCTCTGGCGAAAACATACAGAGGAGATATCCAAGAAGGCCACCCGCGTTCTCATGATATGTAGGAGCCTAACGGGGAAGGCATGGGGATGCAGCCCAAACATCCTGCGATGGATGTACACTGCAATCGTGAGACCAATGATCACATACGGAGCGGTAGCATGGGCGAAGCGAACCAGTCTAGTCACAACGCGAGAGACACTCGGCAAAGTGCAAAGACTGGCATGCCTGTGCATTACCGGAGCAATGCGTAGCTGCCAAACCGTAGCCATGGAGGTGTTATTGGAATTGACCCCTCTACACATCATGGTGATGAACGAGGCAGACAAAACAATCCTAAGGATGACAAAGGACGGAATTGGGAGAGGGAAATGCATCTTTTCGAAAGAACACGGTGACTTACTCAAAATCTCCCACTTCTTGGCATACCTAGACACGACAGCATCAGGAAATTTAACTTCGAGAAGAATTTACAGATAAAGCTCAGCAATAAGGAGAACTGGGGCAATGAATCCATAACTTATAGACTGAGCAACCACACAACAAAGTGGTACACGGACGGCTCGAGGACCGAGGAGGGAACTGGTGCAGGAGTGTTTGGGCCAGGAACTAAGCACTACCAAAACAAGGGCTAAAACCTTTCTCAACCTCCAAGGTCTAAGGCAAGCAAAGAAACTCTTAGGAAATTACAACCAAAAGAGATTCACAGCTTGTATCGGCCTTAACAAAAACAACCTGAGAATCCTAAGAGGCCGCCTCACGGGGCACTGCAGACTCAAGGAGCACCTGAGGAAAATGGGCATATCGGAGGACGGGCTCTGCAGATTCTCCAGTGAAACCGCCGAAACTCCAGACCACATACTGGAGTCCTGTGGGGCACTGGCCCACAAAAGGATGAAATATTTGGGCAGGCACCAAATAACAGACAAGGACAGACAAACCATGGACCTACAGCTCATTCTCAGATTCATTAAAGAAACTGGACTGGACGCTATGCTCTAAGGAGTGTGACCTGCCAAGGATAAATCAGAGCAATACCTCGACACGCTTCACTAAGAAGTATCTAGAGAGGGCTGTGAAAGAGGGCATGCACCTCTCCGAGTCACAAGCAAGGGGACACAATAGACCAATAGGTCACAGTGTAATATACCCTAACTAAATATTATTATTATTATTATTCTAGCATCTCGGGGATGATGCTGGTGATGGTTATCTGTGGAATGCGAAAGAGCTTTTTACATACACTATCAGTTCTGTGCCGTGGAGTGCTTAAAGCAAGCAACTATCACGAGCAGAAATTTGCCGGCACTAAAAGTGCTCCGACAGGCTCATCATTTAGTGCAGGTGTTAGTAAGGACAAAACAATTAAAAATACAATAATATGTACCTATAAAATACTAACACAAACACAAATCATGCAAATAAATTAAGACATTAAGGTATTATTGCGCAAAATATTTTTCAGCTTAATTTTACTAACATGCAAGTCAATCACATGATCATTTATATTATAGATTCTACTCATGCGACTAATAGGCTCATGCCTCCCATAATTCGTCCTATGATGGGGGCTAAACAATAAATCAACACTACGTAAATTATGGGCACCACATCGAAAATTAAAGCCAATAGATGACAGAAAGTCAGGTGCATCTATTTGACCGGATATAAGCTGCTGTAAAAAAATGATATCGCTATTAAGCCTTCGTTGAGAAAGGGGTAACATTTGAAGAAGCTTAATACGCTGACTGTAAGGAGGAAGTTTAAAAGGAGCATCCCATGGAAGTCCTCTACATAGGTGCAAATCGATTAAATTAACGTTGAATGGCCTCTATTCGATTTGAATGAATGTTGTAGAACGGCGTCCAAACTTGTGAAGCATACTCTAGAATCGGACGGACAAAACAATTGTACAATGACATAGTAACGTATGGGTCATTAATTTCTTTCGCCCACCTTTTTACGAAGCCCATCATAGAATTATGTAGATTTAATAACAATAAAATTGATATGCTTGGCAAAAACCAGTTTGGGATCGAAAATCATTTCCAAGTCAAATGAGAAGCTAAAGCTACTAAAACTTATTTGGGAACAGCTAGTTAGATAACTTAAATATTGCTCATCTATGTGAAGAGGGGTCACCCTAAACAACTTACTGAAATAATCTGCAAACAAATTGCTTGCATCTAGCGAATCAGCAGTTGTAGAGCTATTGTAAGTAAGTTTCGATGGATAACCATCAGTTTTTTTCTTAGAATTAACAAATCCCCAAAAAAAGTTTGGGGTCCAATTTTAGAGAGCATTCCATTTTACTTATTTAGTCAATATACAAGGTGGCGCAAAAATAACCTTCCGATGTTTTTTGGCTGTAATTTAAAAAAAAATTAAAAACTTTGATTCTTCTTATGGATTATTTTTATTTGGTCTTTTAATTTTTTTTACATCAAGTCGAGAATATGATGTCATGTAAATGGCCTCCGCCACAGTTGATTGTCATTTGAGCCCTTTTTATGGCATTTTCCATCACTTTGGCCAAAACTTCCGGCGATAGGTCCTCACATTGTTGACGGATATTGTCTTTAAGAGCTGCAAGAGCCTGAGGCTTGTTGACATAAACCCGCGACTTCAAAAAGCCCCACAAAAAGAAGTCTGGAGCGGTCAAATCAGGCGATCTTGCTGGCCAGTGCAAATCGCCAAAACGGGAGATTAGGCGCCCGGGAAATGCATCCTTCAGCATATCGGTTGTGGCACGTGCAGTGTGTGCCGTTGCACCGTCCTGTTGGAACCACATGTTTTCCAATCCCAATTCATCAAGTTGCGGCAAAAAGAACTCGTTGATCATTGCTCTGTAGCGCTCACCATTCACAGTAACCGTTTGGCCCGCGACGTCTTCGAAGAAAAAAGGTCCGATGACTCCTCCAGCGAAAACAGCACACCATACAATGACTTTGAGCGGGTGTAATGGCTCTTCGTGGGTTACACGCGGATTTTCAGTGCCCCAGAAGCGTAAATTTTGCTTATTTACGTACCCGCTAAGATGGAAATGGGCCTCATCACTCATGATTATTTTTGATGAAAAATCATCTTGCTCTTGGTGGTGATTAAGGATGGCTTCAGCGTATGTAAGACGCGATTGGCGGTCAGCAGCTAACAGCTGATGCACCATCTGGACTTTGTACGGAAACATCTTCAAATCTTGTACCAAAATTCGCTGTAAAGACCGTCGACTGATACCCATTTGCGTGGCACGTCGTCTGGTCGATGTCGACGGCGCTTCCATGACATCTTCGGCTACAGCAGCAATATTCTCTGCAGAACGGCTACTCCGGGGTCTGCCACGCCTGGCAGCATCTCGTGTTGTGCCAGTCTCTTCGAGGCGAGCGGCTAAACGTCGCAGTGTTTCACCAGTAGGCGTTGGACGAGTAGGAAATCTGCGACGAAATTCACGTTGTGCCAAAGTCACCGACCGATTATTGCTCAAATAAATAGTCACCAATATTCCGCGTTCTGGAGCAGTGTAGCGTAACATTGTTTATTAACGTGTATTTCGCATGTGTTTACTACACAAATGTCAAAACAGAACTGACATTAGGGGCCAATCGCAAAATTTATAGCATTTTATGATAGGAGGATTACTTTTGCGCCACCTTGTATAAGTTGCAGGATAAAGATTTGAATTCGTTGAATAGTGTAAGATAGAGCTCAAGATCTGAATGGCGGAGACTTTTTAAATAGTTCTTCCAAGCCCTATACGTCTGTTTCGTATTGATTTGAGCTCCTTAGTGTACCAAGAATGGGACGTTTTCAGATTTCTAGAGGATTTCACAGGAATCACTTTTTTCATGCAGTTATCCATCAAAGAATAAAAGGAAACTACTGCATCTTCAATATTAGAAAACGCAGTAAGATTAAACCTAAGCTCCTTATCATTGAAGCGCCTTCTCGTTTTTCTTAGAAAAACGAGTAAATTCCCACAGTAAAATGTGGTGGGTCTGCCTGGTAGTACAATGGACCAGTATTGAGTCTGAGTGCTCCAGTGCAGAAAGTTTCACACACCCCGACAAAAAAAAAAACAAAAAAAGATTAAAATTAAAGCTGGAAATTTCAGCAGAAAGCCTTTGAAAATTTGCTTTCCGAAAGTCAAAAGGTTGCGAACGATTATACGAATTACTATTTTCGTACAAATGTGCGCCTAATTCAATAAGTACATCCAATGGTGGAAGATTATTATCTATGTTAGTTATACTGAAGTGGGATTCCAGAATCACAGTACTAACAGAGTCAGAAGAAAAAACAAGAGAGTTCGATTTTTGAAATTCTTTATACAGCTAGTTTGCTGTAAGTCAAAAGACAAGATGTTGTCCAGTAAAGCGAGCTCTTGTTGGGCAGAGTCAAAGGATGGGATGAGATGAGAATCATCCTCAGAAGGTACCCATCCAATATGTGGCAGTTTGAAGTCGCCTATAAGTATGACAGTGCTGTCACAACAAGATATGTCAAAAATATGGTCTAGTGCCATAGAAAGTTCAGAATACAAGGAACACAGAAATGGAAAGCCAATCTTTCGTGACTCAAGGTTGGAACGAACAGCAATCAGGACACCTCCTCCAAGCGCTTTCAGGTAATTTTGATGACGATCGTTTCTGAATACGGAGAACTCATGATTGAAGTGTTCCGTGTCTAAGATTCCGGCATTAAGCCATGTTTCCGTCAAGGAGAAGATACGTATCATGAGAGAGGGCTTGGGAGTTTAAATATACTTCAGCGGTTTTTGTGCGGAGTCCCCTTACATTTTGATAGTAGAGGGACAGCCTACTGGGTTTTTTAACACTGACGAACAAACTTTCCTGCGACTTTTTGTCGACCGGGGAGTAAATTCTTTTACTAACGTATTTTGAGACCATGTACTACTATTGCACAGTATTTCGAAATATATTGGAGGGGCGACAATTTTGAAAGACGCAACAAACCCATCAGCCTTACTGATTTTGGTGCATTGGATTGAGTCATCTTTTGGAATCAAATTTCTCGAGACCAGATGGTTCAAGACATCGTCTGAAGAAGTGTTTGGTTTTAGTCGAGAAATGAAAATGGATTTTGGTCTGGGAATCGATTCAATAGATGCAGATTCCGCACCTATGGAATGAATGATGCATGTGGGACTAACATTAGGAATGGGGGCATCGTTACAGTTTTTTCGCTGACTCCTAAGATTAAACCTTTTTGCCTTTGGGCTTAGCGCAGAGGAAGGCACATCACGTTTCCTTTTTCCTGCGAGTAGAGTTGATGAAGACGATGCCAAATTAAGAATGGGCTCAGGGGTCGCTTCAACAGTAGGGGAACCTATTGTGTCAGATAGAGTCAATGTATCCATGGCACGTTGGGTACACTGATTTTCTTCATTAGTCGGCAGCTCAAGGTCAGTAGACGTTGAGGCGTCTGCCGAACTATGAGGATTAGAGAACGTTGATACATTGAAGACAGCAGTATTGAAGTTGTCGAGTAAGTCCTTAAACCCCTTAGACAATTTTTGTATGTCAGCCTTGAATACTGACAATTTAAAAGCAAGGGTAGACAGTGATCATTTTCGCTTGCAAAGGTAATTGAACTGCTCTTGCGTCATTCTCACGAAGTTCGTATACAACGCGAGCTCCTCGTCTCGTAACTCGCGCATGAGTTTGACGCAAAAGCCATCCTCTTCTCTTTTCCTTACCCATTCTTTCACCCATCCACTTCGCGGTCTACGTGACACGGGTTGGACAGCGGGTTTTTCGCGACAAGAGATTTCATCGAGCACATAAGCAGCTACAACAAACGCGCAACACTTTTCTACATTCATTTTTAACTACACAAAACCCATAAAATTATGCGAAAGTTAGTTTCAAGCAATTAAAAAACAAATCAAATCAAATTTTACCTAGGTATTACTTTCATGTTTCCGATAAACTGTTGTATTTATTTAGTTTGAAAAATTAATTTTCGCTTTGACATGTACGGCGTTACCAAATCTCACTCTGAATTCTGAAAATATAATAACAAATGCCTTTAATGACCAGCAGGGCAAATATGACCAAAATGGTTATTGTGGTCACGTAGTCTCGCATACAGTCTAATCTTACCTTCAGACATGCTATAGCGTATGCCGATGATTTGGTGGCATACAGATCAGGTGCTAAAATCGAGGTCATTAACATTCTTTTTCAGCGTGACTTCGATCAAATTAAGGGACATTGCGACGACTGGAAGTTGAAAATCAACTTTCAGAAGATGGACACAATCTTGTTCAGAACACCTATGGCTGGGGCTGGGGCCTCTAGGAATACCAGAAAAAAATGGAAGAAATTGGCCATTATTGGAAAAAAATGGGCAGCCATCGGCGGTGAGAAGAGTAGTTAGATATCTAGATATCTGGCTTGACCAGTATCTATATTTCGATAGACATATAGTTGCTTGTCTTGCTGGAGTCAACTTGACTACAGAGTAAAGGTCATTTGGTACGTGGCCCTTATAAGGCCGATCATGGCTTATAATTATGATTGTCCATTGTGGTTCAATATAGCGCCTGGTTATATGGAAAAGATTCGGGTTTTGGAGAGACAATGTCTTAGGGCATGTATCCGGTTGTTCCGAACGCCTGAAGCCAACTAAATAAAATACTATCCCAACAAGGTCCTACGATGGAGCTCAGTTGAATAGGATTGACAATTTCCTCATTAAGGTGACTCGGAAGAACTTTGCAAGGGTGATGGACAGCGACAAAAAATCTTTGGGGCTTACTACCCAAATGAAATGTACATGGAGAGTACGCTCCGATCTGGCTTTATCCCCCTGGAGGCATTTATCCATATTGATGTAAAAGGGCTGGTCCAGACGAGGGGTGATATCCCGGTATTATAACACCGCTCAGCCCGAGAAATAAGCGGCTCATTCGCGGCGGGGACGTCGCCAATGCTCATGAGTTCCTTCGGTTTAGTACCGCAACAGCGGAGAGGGGGAAATTTCATAGGGAATAGCAAATTGCCGAATTTTGGTGGCTTTTTTTAGGGGGAGGGGTCAATATGCCCTGCCAAGACGTTGCGTTAGTCTAGGTAACATCCTCTTAGTTTATAAGTTGGACTAGGTTAGCTAGGCGGTTTTTGGGAGAGCCCGGACTCGTCAACTTGTGGTTGGGCTTCCGGAAGAGGATTGACGCTGTAAGGCTTCAGTCAGCTCACGGCGGCGCGTTTGCACGTTGACGACTGCTAGGCGCTCGGAAAGTTATTGCGATTTTGAGCACTTGTTGCGCAAGGCAACGAGTACTCCGAATCCTAATTATCCTCGTGGGCAAGACCGAACGGCCTTGGAGTTAATCCAGTCAAAACCGAATGTGTTCTGTTCACTAGGAAAAGAAAAATCGAGAAATTCGATATGCCGAAGCTAAACGGAATTCGTCTGAAACTTTCCCCGGAGGCAAATTATCTGGGCATCATCCTAGACTCTAAGCTTACTTGGAAACGTACCACAGAAGAAAGAGCAAAAAAAGCACTATGCATGCGCCTTCTACGCATGCAAAAAGACCTTTGGCAAACGTTGGGGTATGCGCCCTTACATAACTCATTGGATGTACACAGCGATCATACGACCCATACTTACATACGGGCCAATTGTATGGTGGAAGGCAACAGAAAGGACTACCTATCTCCATAACCTCTCAAAGGTACAGAGATTAGCATGTATTGGTACAACGGGAGCAATGAGATCAACACCCTAAGCCGGGCTGGAGGTCATTTTAAAACAACCCCGCTTGGTGAATATATTCGCAGCAGGGCAGCCAAAGGAGCCCTCCGCCTCAAGGAGGCAAACATCTGGAGGCACAGCTCCTATGGACACGGCTCTATAATTCACAACTACTTGGGTATCGATCTATCCAGGAAAACGGACTACTTAATTCCCAAACGAAACTTTGAGAAAAACTACTCCACATACATACCCCAAAGAGAGAACTGGAACACGCACGTCAACGTGCAAGAAATCCACATCTATACGGACGGGTCTAAAATGGATGTGGGGACAGGAGCGGGAGTTTTTTGCGAGCCCCTAGACATAAAGGACTCCTACAGACTTCCCAATGAATGCAGCGTCTTTCAAGCTGAGATTGTCGCCATCGACAAGGCAGCAGAAACTATCTCCGCGAAGAATCTGGATCCTTCTACGATCACAATCTTCGTAGACATTCAGGCGGCTATCAAAGCACTAGACAGCAAAACTATAAAGTCAAAAACAGTCAGAAACTGCCAAAAATCGCTCAACAAAATAGGCGAACGACACAGGATCACTCTCTGCTGGGTCCCCGGTCATAGCGACATTGTTGGGAATGAAAAGGCCGTAGCTAGCAAGAATCGGGTCAGAACTTGACGCAATAGACGCCATTACGTCAATAGACATCTCAATTAGTGCAGCAAAAAGAAACATTGACCAAAAACTGAGGGAACAAATTAACACCACCTGGTCCCAAAGGCACGACTGTGTTATATCTCGCAGTCTATGGCCAAGAATTAACGAAAAAAGAACAAAAAGCATTCTGGAAATGAATAAGCTAGAAATACGTATCTTAACTGGCGTACTGACAGGCCACTGCACCATAGGTGTAATGCAGGCTGGGCATCAGCTCACCAGACTACTGCAGGAGCTGTCAAGATATAGAAGAAACCGAGACCATCAAACACCTGCTCTGCGAATGTCCAAGCCTTCAGACATCTGGACTTCGCTATCTGGGCAACAGATTCTTCGAAGACTTAGAGGACGTAGCGCAGGTACCACTGACGGACACTATCAGGTTTGTCAAGAACACAGGTTGGTTTCAATAGGCCAACCGGCAAGATTAACCGAAACTGAGTATGGTAAGTGTTTTATTGTAAATGTAGGTTTACCACATAAAACAATAAGGGATCACAATGGACCAATGGGCCCCCGTACAAGCACAGCAGCCCTGCTGTGCACTTCCCTTCCAACCTAACCTTACCTAACCTAGATGGGCCGGACTGTTATAATTATTATTTCCATGACCTGAGGAAAGGAGCGGTTTTTGAACCGTCACCATAGCAGAGAAGGAGGCGTTATGGTCTGGGGTTCAATTTCATTCGCAAAACACAAGCGCTGTCTCTTTCTTGCGTCATTATGGGTGGTTTTTTTTAAGTTTCAGACGCTTTAAGTGTTTAGCTCGGCGAATGGTGCGGTAACAGTGGATAAGCTGGCCTTAACATTAGCTTTCTCTCTAATTTTAGCTGCCGATAAAGCTGAATTTGACGCTATTCTGAGGATACTTCGCGTTTCGCGAAGTGTTAAGGCAGAAGAAGTGTTTCCTTTATAATTGTTTGTGTAAGACGAAGGTTTTTTTTTTTAATATTTGCTGACACAAAGATCACTTCGCTTTATTTTTTGGGCTATAGCACGGCATGAAAGACATTCAGAGCAATAACCTTCTATTCGTGTCCCTTCCTCCACTGTTAAACATTTTTTCTTTCCAATTTTTTGTATTCTCAATCAAGAACAATTACTTTATAATACTGTACCTTTTAAACCGAAAAAAACATATTCACTTCATAAAAAAACGTTCGGTAGGTCTGAGAAAAGCTCGTAAACTATTTTGTGTACCCCTAAGTGATAAGAATGGTCCAGGGGCCTAACTCTGTAATTCGATTCTAAAGTTAAATCGTTCGAATTCGGAAAGTATGTACTGCGTAACTCGAAAATCGGAAATTGAAATCCGAATTTCATTTATCTAGATACATTAGCTCGAAAGTCGGAAATATCATATTTCACAACTCTATTTTCGTTGCTAAATACATTCGAATTTCGGAAATTTCATTCGATACCTATTAACCATACGGAAAAGTTTTGCTGAAAGCTAAAATGTAATTTTTTAGTTGAAAAAAAAGACAGAAATAATATTTTTTGATAAAATGTTATAAATTAATTGAAGAAAACATATTAAATATTAATATGATGATATGAAAATTGGAAAAAAAATTTGAGTCTTGGGATGCTCCACCTGTTCTTTGGGTATCATCCATTAACAGCTCGGATAATCATCCGGTGATCACATATCTACAAGAATCAAAGCTCAATAAATTAATTAAAAGAAACCAAGAACTAGATTTTAAAGTGAACTTACCACCATTGCATTTATGCTGTGCTTCAGTTTCCGATTGAAAAATATATGTTCATTGTTCCTCGGGCTAATCATTTGAATGTGTGTTCTATCCAGGACTTAACAATTCCCGGTATGCCAGATTTCAAATGGACACAGCTGTTTTTCTATAGCTTTACAGACTTCAGAAATAACTGTAAAAACCGTCTGCTGCGCCAGCCCAGTGAAGCGAACTCGGCCTATTTGCTGCTTGTATCCACCGTGTGCAAGAATTTTAAGCGTTTCACCTAGTTTTATCACTGTAGGTATTGAAGACGATCTTTTCCTTTCTCTCAGATCATCACTTATGCTGTTCAAAACATTCACAAATGCATCTTTTGAAAGACGGACAAAACTAGAAGTAATATTTAGTATAAATAAATTATTTCGTCACTAAATTTTGTTTTATATCACACTGTGCGTTTTACTTGTTAAACCCATTATGTTGGAATTGTCTCTTATTATCTTTCTTTGCATTCTTTCTTCAGCACAAATTCTTCATCAAGCCACAATGCAACTGAATCCATATCCACAGTGAAATTCAATTATCAGCGAATATTAATCAAAAACGAACTATATTTGACTTTTTGTTCAATTTAAAATGACATTTTTGACAAAAAACAGCCCGAGTCTCGGAACATTTATTCGAAAGTTGCGAAGGTTTCTTTGCAACATTTTCTTTCGATTCGATAGTTGTACAGAGTATCATTTGAAATTAGAATCGGAAACAACTTTCGAACAATTTTTACTTTCGAATCGAATTACAGAGTTAGGCCCCAGTCTATTTTTTTTTGTATTTTTTGGACACAATTTTTAATTTTTATTTTTTTTGTTGATTTGGCATTAAAAAATACATATAATCCTTAATTTTAAAACTTCTACCACCAATTTTATGGGAATCATTTTAAACTAAAAGAGAAATATATACGTGTTTTATGATTGTGAAAGGAAGGTAAAATAATAAAAGGCAAAGTGGCCAATTTGCGAAATAGAAGAGCGCAAAGAACAGACGAACAAATCCAACTAGATAATGTAGATGTGCGTGTGTGCATGGCGCAATTGCATGATTCATAATCAGAAGAGGAACGATCTGAACGAAAGCAACAAAGACGATTGGAACGAAGATAAGCACGCCGGTTCGTAGTTAACACACGCAGAGCAAATGACCAACAACGTCAAATGGTACATCGAGTATTTACATACGATTTATTCCTTCGTCTAGCATTCGAGTATGAGCCCGATATTGAATATTGGGCTCATTCGAAAGTATGGGTTGGTGCTATGGACCTTGAATGTCCGCATTGTAATGCGCTAAATTCAAAAATGTGTTGCGCGTACTGCAACGGTGGAGGGAAATAACTTCACGGGCAATAACTTCACCTGGGCAATAACTTCACCTCGAGTGGCCAATAATTTCACTTTTTTTTGTGAACTTAATGCCCACTGATGGTGAGCAATAACTACACTTTTTAGTGGGAAATAAATTCTCTTAACATTTTATGATAATTCAAGAAACGTACCTCGCACCTACCCCAAATCAAACAGTGACCCCAAGCAGGGGGGTTGCATGCCCCCCATATGCATTGCTTTATGGAATCTACTTGCGAATTCGCAACTAATCCCATAAACAGTTCACAAAATTTTGGGTGAAGTTATTGCTCACCATCAGTGGGCAATAACTTCACAAAAAAAAGTGAAGGTATTGCCCACTCGAGGTGAAGTTATTGCCCAGGTGAAGTTATTTTCCGTGAAGTTATTTCCCTGCACCTACTGCAACTACCGGAAATTGAAACATCACCTGTACAGAACCAGATTCTAACCTGTTCCTGAAGTCAATTCGAACATTCAATTCATGTTTCCAAATGACATCGCTCGGAGCAACAGAAATGATAATGCAAATGGTCAACAATTCCATTCAACATTCGAAATCAAAGGCCAAGTTTATCACAAAGTGGGCTCATTGCTGCCAATGCCAAATGAACCACATACATTTTTACAAATTTACTTTATGGGCGGTGAGGATTCCGAACGCGCACTCGCCAATAGCGTGGATGCACATTGCGGCTACAATAACCTCAATTCGCCATATGCCAGATGCATCGTTGGCGAGCTGGACGCTCTATTGAATGAGCACAATAAAATGTTGAAATTATTGAAATCACACATTTACAAATTACAAACTGACAATCACGCTATTGCTATCAATCCTGATAAAACACCAACTCGAGAGCACATGCGTGGATTTCATGCTGTTGACGACGTTGCTGAATCATGGTTGGCGACTGTGCAGCGACGCGACAAATCGTGATTTGAAGAAGAAATAATAATCTTGAGTTCATTGCTGATACATAATGTTCATACGGCGCTCTCTAATATCCGCTAATGTTCTGGAAGGACAAAACGTCCACAGCGCTCAATTCCTCTTTCAGTCATAGACCACATCCCCACACATACAATTAGTTAGTTATTTTTCATTTCCTTTCCATAATATTCACTAGAAATAATAAATATAAAATTTAAATATAAATAAATTTAATAGGGGTCGCCCCATGGTCGAAATTCGACCAATTTATTCTATAAGTTGAAAAAAAACAAAGTCGACTGATTAATCGGAAAATTAAATTTTTCGACATTGCATTCTCTGATTTCACATGAGATAAAATTTTACCGGCATTTTCAAGTAACTTCAAGCATTTTCAAGTAACTTCAAGCATTTTCAAGTAACTTCAAGCACTTTCAAGTAACTTCAAGCATGCCCAGGTAATTTCAAGTATGTTCAAGCATTATCAAGTAACTTGAAGTTTTCAAGCATTTTCAAGTAACTTCAAGCATTTTCAGGTAACTTCAAGTAACTTCAAGCATTTTGAAGTAACTTCAAGTATTTTTTAAGCATTTTCAAGCAACTTCAAGTAACTTCAAGCATTTTCAAGTACCTTCAAGCATTTTTAAGTAACTTCAAGCAAGTCCAAGTAACTTCAAGTATGTTCAAGCATTATCAAATGCACAACATACACAGCAATGTTGTTGTTGGTGACTTCAAGTAACTTCAAGTATTTTCAAGCATTTTCAAGTAACTTCAAGCATTTTCCAATAACTTCAAGCATTTTCAAGTAACTTCAAGCATTTTCAAGTAACTTCAACCATGTCCAAGTAACTTCAAGTATGTTCAATCATTATCAAGCAACTTCAAGTTTTCAAGCATTTTCAAGTAACTGCAAGCTTTTTCAAGTAACTTAAAGTAACTTCAAGCATTTTCAGGTAACTTTAAGTAACTTCAAGCATTTTCAAGTAACTTCAAGCATTTTCAAGCATTTGCAAGTAACTTCAAGCAATTTCAAGTAACTTCATGATATAATTTTTTTCCGTTACGATTGGCAGATTGCCTCACACAGCAATGTTGTTGTTGTTGTGATTTCATCCAATTCGCTTCATTTTACCTGCTGAAATTCATAATGTGTGTTATATATGTGAATAATTTTTGTATTGTGCACTTCTATGTATTGCCCCCTACCCAAATATGTATAGTGTAAGTGTTGGCATATCTATTTGACGTATAATAACAAAAAAGGGGGGAAACACGTTATAGGCAACTCCGTATTAATATATATGTAAGATTAGTTCGTAAAATAGCTTTTAGGCCGAAAGGCAATAATTATAAGGTGATAGTTAAGCTTAGAGCGTCCGCATAAGGACCAATATTTAATAATAAGTATCCTGTTATTTTTAAGTAAGATTTAATCATTTTTGTCTGTATGTAAGTAGATATCCAATAATGAATAAACACAGATTTTTCAAAGTTAAATGTGTCAATGTGTGTCGGACTACTAATCGAAAGGTCCCCGGTTCAATTCCTGCTGGGGCCAAATAACATCTAGAATTTTTTTCCACTGCCGAACCTTTTGCGAACGTCTGACAAACATCCAAGAGTATCAATTGTCATTAGAAGCTTCTCAAATTTGCCGTTCGGATTCGGCTTAAAATTATAGATCCCCTTCACTTCCTAAAGAAAGTGGTTGGAGAAGCTAGGTATGTGCCGTTAATGCCTAATATTTCTTTATTTATTTTAAACTCGTCCAGTTGCAGCATGATAGCACCTATCCAATATTTGACAGCTAGCTCAGCTCCAGCATGAATGCATTCCGCCATCATTTTCTGGATTGTCTTGCTATCGTCAGATCTTACAGTATGGTGTTCCAAATATTTAATTGAAATTTTTTTATATACATTTGTGCAGGTATATTTCTAATATATCTTTGAAACCATTTACTTAACTACTTCTGTCAACATCAGATACAAACGCCAAAAACAACATCCGAACAAAAACATTTTTAATTTGAAAGAAAATATTGGACTCCACTTTCCTTGTGTGATATCCTGTTGACTTTGCCAACCCACTGTCATTGCTTATAGTCCGCCTCTACGTCATTCATTCATCACACATGTCGTGTTTTCCATTTTCTTTCATCAACATCATATTTGTGTGTAGTAAAATCCTTCGAGCACCAACGAAATAAATAGAATAAAAGCACAGGATCTCCACCAACTCCCACTTCAGTTAGAAGAGTAAAACTTGTTTACTCAACGACTCAATAAGAACCTGTATTGATAGCACACACATACACGTAACTAGAAAATATTTCTGAGAAAAATAAAATAGTATATGAAAATGTTTATACAAGAAAAGTGATAAAGAAAAGAAAAAACAAACACGCTTTGCACTTGCTTCCTTTTTTAATTCTAGCAAGCACAAGCAGAACTCTCTAGTCTCTACACTCCTCTATGAACTTTTATAGAAGGAAGGAGCATGATGAATTTCCTTGTTTAAGATTATGACTATGCGATGACAGCAGAATGAAAAACAAAAACACATTTACCTTCCGTCAAAGCGCTTACACAAACACATTGAATGAGGTGAGTCCAGATGAACCTATGGTCGGAGTCGGAGGAGGATAGTGCAGCTGGATGTCTTCTTGGGACAGGACAAACAAATTGAAACATAGTTGACAAATATGAAAATACACATTTCTGTTGTCCGAGCTACTTTATTCCTTTGTTTGTTTCTTGCACACATACATATTTATAATGTGGTGTATAAGTATTGGGGCTGTTTACACAAATTAACTCTGATAATAATTGAAATTCGGATGGACTCATGAAAGTAGAAAAGATAGGGTGCAGGGAAATAACTTCACGGGCAATAACTTCACCTGGGCAATAACTGCACCTCGAGTGGGCAATACCTTCACTTTTTTTTGTGAAGTTATTGCCCACTGATGGTGAGCAATAACTTCACCCAAAATTTTGTGAAGTTATTTCCCACCTATAATTTGAGAATTTGTCTATTATAACTAAAGACCCTTGCACCCACTCCAAATCAAACAGTTACCCCAAGCAGGGGGGTTGCAGGGGGGCAGCATGCCCCCCATATGTATTGCACTGTTTATGGGATTAGTTGCTGCCCCCTGCAACCCCCCTGCTTGGGGTCACTGTTTGATTTGGGGTAGGTGCGAGGGGTGCAGGGAAATAACTTCACGGGCAATAACTTCACCTGGGCAATAACTTCACCTCGAGTGGGCAATAATTTCACTTTTTTTTTGTGAACTTAATGCCCACTGATGGTGAGCAATAACTACACTTTTTAGTGGGAAATAAATTCTCTTAACATTTTATGATAATTCAAGAAACGTACCTCGCACCTACCCCATATTAAACAGTGACCCCAAGCAGGGGGGTTGCAGGCGGGCAGCATGCCCACCCATATGCATTGCACTGTTTATGGAATCTATTTGCGATTTCGCAACTAATCCCATAAACAGTGCAATGCATATGGGGGGGGGGGGGGGGCATGCTGCCCCCCTGCTTGGGGTCACTGTTTGATTTGGAGTAGGTGCGAGGTCACGGTACCTATATTACTCTGTCTCAGTTAGAAGTTAATTTCTATTTTGTTAATAAAAATTGCAAAGTACCTACTTGACTCTTTAATTTTATTTTGTTCTTAGTCGACAGTGAGAATTTACTTCACATTAAAAGGGAACTAAAACCACTCAGAGTCTTGGGAATTTATTTCCCACCTTACATGGGAACTAAGTCCACTTCGCGAAAGTGGTTTTATTTCCAACTTAATGGGAACTAAGTCCCTCAGTGGACTTAGTTCCCGTGGACTTATTTCCCTGCACCATCTAATAAGGTCTCATCGTATTCATATTTATTGCTTATCGGAAAGTTTAGTTCATGCTTTTATCGTTGGACCTATACAGCACCATCAGGAACGCCTCCTAAGACTAGATTCAAACGCTTCAATACTTGAACCAGTAGCAAATGCAACATGAAAGGCAATTAGTATCCCAATACATGTCCTATTTTTTTTTTAAACTCCTGACCCGCCTAGGCGAAGAAAAACGGTACGTCGACATGGATAGATCTATTGTACCATAGGTCAGAGGAAATTGTACGCCAGTACGTTTTCCACTTTTCTAGAAAAGGTAATAATGCTTCTAGCAGAGGGATTTCTTTCTTTCGTCATTACAAGTTCTTTGTCCTCGAGGCACAGCCTGCACTCTGAAGAGTCGGCTAAGTTCATTTTGTTACGGTGGTATCGTTAACCGTGGTGACCTGTGAGGTAGCCTACTAGGTTTTTGATATCATGCCTAGGTTGGGATCCTACTTTCATTGTTTTTAAAGGGCTGGATGGCTTGTTTGGCCTGTCTTAGACCTGGAGTCTAAGTGTTCCTAGCTTTTTATAGCTAAATTAGTACCTGATTTAGGTGTGCAGCAGAAGGGGTCAGGTCCTGTGAAAGGGGTGAAGAGTCGTTCTTTGAAAATCCTCCTAAATTGGTCTTGCATTGGGATAGAAAACTGTTGCCTTCATTAGCTTATGGAAGTGTCAAAACTTTGGAAGATAGAGTTGCAGTTCAAGTGACTGGTAAGGATTTTGAGCATTTGCTTGGGGTGTCTGTTGCCCCGACAGGCACTGGTGAGCAGATGGCTGAAGTAGTTATTCAAGAAGTTGACCGATTTGGGCTACGTGACAAAGTTTGTCTTTTGATACTACAGCATCGAATACAGGGCTGATCCAAGGGGCATGCAAACGAATTGAAAGTGAATTCGGATGAACTTTGTTGTGGTTAGTTTGCCGTCATCACACCAACGAACTTATTTTAAAATTAGTATTTGAGGAGTGTTGTAGCATACCATCAAGTGGTCCTGACATCCAGATTTTTAGGAAGTTTCAAAGTCTCTGGGCTTCACTTGATAAAAATCATATACCGGAATGCTACTCGTAGATGAAGAGAATGCACTTCACGAATTTCAAAAAGAACAACGGGTGAAAACGGTGTCCTACATTCAGAATGCTTTGAAAGACGGAAGCCATCCAAGAGAAGACTGCAAAGAGTTATTACGACTTTAGTTTCAGAGCCCCATGCGGCGCTACATCAAGCACGGTGGATGGCAAAGGCAATATATGTATACAGTTAAATGTTTCTCAACAAGATTTAAAAGGAATGAAACAGATTGCACATTTTGTCAGCCTTATTTATGTTCGCTTTTGGCACGAGGCAATTCTAAGTCGATGGGCTCCAAAGAACGATTTGGATATGCTGCATCTTCTGACCATTTACAAAGATAAAAATGTCAAAAACAGTGTTCTCACAGGTGTCAAGAGACATCTTTGGTATCCAACGGAAACAAACGTTGGATTGTTTTTTTTGGACGAACGTGTTACCCAGGCTGAAAGAGAAAATATGATGAAAAATTTAGAAACAAAAACTGCTAAAAAGTATGGTTGAATCAGTCTTATTCGGAGCTTTTGCCTGTGCATATCATCTGTGTTTGACTTTCGACCTAGTAATTTGTTATTTATTCAAAATTTCTAAACGTAAGAGATCACCTGATACCGAGGACAAATATTTGTCCTTGGATAAAAAATTAAAAACAATGAAAAGCAATAGTGTTCGTTCTCGTAAGAAGGTGTAAGTTCAAATTACTATAGTCCTCTTCAAAATTTACCAGACAGTGAAAATGACGATATGATAGACGAAATAGCATCTGACCCTGTAAAAAAGGTGTATATCCCACCGATAAAACTCCTTCAACAGTCTTGTGATTATGTGCACTCTCAAATGAAATAATTAATTATTAATAACTATTCTGTGAAAAAATTATTCATTGAAATGAAAATCATGCGCGAATCTATTGAAGCATACAATTCAGTTATCGGCAAGTTAAAAGCAGAAAATTGTCAATTTTTTACGCACGATCTACTCCCCAACCGCGTGTCGTTGGCCAGTCCCATCTACAGAGTTGAGGTAGATAATTATACGTGGTATCACAATGGACCTAAATTGGTCTAAGTGTGTCGGCTTCTGCCGACAGCCACATAAACCTAACCTAACCTACGCACGATCTAAAAAGTGCAAAAGCGTTTAAGGTTATATTGAACGGTTTGGAAGACACTAATGTTTACTCACTTAAAGCTAAACTTATTAAACTTGAACTAAAATGTATTGAAGTTGAAAAAATTGTTAAAAAATATGATCACTATGATGACACAATTTACATTATTTCGCTTGAAAATGGTTCTATTAAATTAATCGAACTAAACAAAAAATATCGCTCTATTTTCCATACTCAAGTTAAGTGGAGCTTCCAACGAAAGCTCAAAGGCAAGCCTACGCAATGCCACAACTGTCAAATGTTTTTCCATGGGGAGCGAAATTGTCATGTAAAAACTTATTGTTCCAATTGTGCTGGGCCACATAAGACTGCCGAATGTGAAAATGTTGCTTCGCATAAATGTGCGAATTGTGGAAAACTTCATATATCCACTGATCCTAAATGCGAAAAAAGAACGGAATATTTGCAGCTGATGGGAAAATCAGTCAAGACCAAACCATTTGTTCAGCAAAAAGCTTTTACTAGATCGAATGATGGCTGAACTCTCACTCAAATCCAAACGCGCAATTCAGCAGCCCGTCCAGCAACATTCCATTCAACATTTCTGGAAACAATACCAGTACACTGTTTACAGCGGAGGAACTGAACTCTATAGTAATGGAAATGATCACAAAATTATCCATTTGTAAAACTAAAATTGAACAATTCAATGTTATCGCACATTTAGCTACTAAATTCTTGTACTCTGATGTTAAATAATATGGTAGATAGAAATATAAATATTGTAACTTGGAATGCGAGGGGTATCCGCAACAAATCCATAGAGTTCTTACATTTTTTAAATAGCAACAACATTCATGTTGCCTTAGTCACTGAAACTTTGCTTAAAAATGATTTAAATCTATCCACTCCTGACTTTAAATGTTATAGGAATGACCGAATCGGAAGAAGAGGTGGAGGTGTCGCGATTCTTATAAGACGATCAATTCAACATTTGCTTTTACCTGTTGTTAGAACGCAGTACGTAGAAAATGTGAGTATCGGTGAAATTAAGAAATCAAAAGACAGTCAAGATTTGTTGTGTTTACTTCCCTGGTGGAAATGCAACAGATGCAAAAAGACGCGCTCTTAAAAGTGACTTTATGAGATTGTTTGCTCAAAGTGATGAGTTCCTGATTGGAGGCGATCTAAATTGTAGACACAGAGCTTGGGGTTGTCAAAGGGCAAATTCCTGGGGAAATGTTCTTCATGCACTTTCTGTTACGTTACCAATCTCTGTTTTGTATCCCCTTAGTCCAACCTATGTCCCAGCATGTTCTCGTAGTAGTCCCTCTGTACTTGATATATTTGTCACAAATGTTTCTAGTCACAACATAACACAACCGGTATCTTTAAACGCGCTAAGCTCTGATCACAACCCAGTATTTTGCCGACTTCTTTGGTCAGGGGAGAAAAATGTTCAATATGTTCAAGATTTTAAAAATGCCGATTGGGCGCGTTATCAAACAGAAATTAAATTAAGGATGAGAAATGTTCCGATGAATGTAGAAAATGTTTCTTGTAGACAAGACGTGGACGCTATTGTGAACGATTTTACTACTCAAATGTTAAACGATATTGAAAAGTCTGTTCCAAAAGTTCCAAAAAGATTTTTTTTTGCAAAACTTCCCCTCCATGGAACTTATTAAGCTAAGAAACAAATGGAGACGAGAATGGCAGAAATATCGACAGCCCCTTTTCAGATACTTGGTACTACATCTAAATACTTTAATAACGAAACATATTTCAGAGTATCGTAATAAGGAATGGAATTTCAAACTGAACTCGCTTGAAAAAAATGCAAAGCCTTTTTGGAATATAGTTAAAGTAGTTAGGAATAAAAATAGGCAATTACCCTTTCTCAAAAATTCTGTGACCACCTTCTTTACAGACATCGAGAAAGCAAATGCACTTGCATTAAATTTTTCCAAAAACCATACTGTGTCGAGTAACCTGGGTGATCAAGTCACAAACAATATAGTGGACAACACTATCCAAAACTTTTTGGCGGACAGTTCCAACCAAATATCTTCTGTTGTCAATGTCACCGAAGATGACATTCAATTTTGTATTAATAACTTACACGTACGAAAAACAGGAGGTCTCGATATGATAAAAAATATATATATTAAGAATCTCCCTACGATCGGAATAAAGTTTATAACATTTCTTATATATCTTATGTATTAAAATGGAATATTTTCCTGACGCATGGAAATTAGCCAAGGTAGTCCCTATAATTAAGGTTGGAAAGCCCCCGAAAATCCGGAGAGTTACAAGCCAATAAGCTTACTTAGTAATCTAAGCAAAATTTATAAAAAAGTTCTTAAGAAGCAATGTTAAAACATATCAGTGATAATAATATATATCCAAATGAACAATTTGGGTTCAGGTGTCTGCATAACTCTTCTCATCAGGTGCTTAGAATATGTAACCATGTCAAGAGAAATCGGGTAGTGGGCAGATCTACGGGAATGGTTCTACTTGGTATAGAAAAGGCATTCGACACTGTTTGGCCTTTTATATAAATTATTAAATTTCCGCTTTCCGCCTTACATTTGTAAAATTGTCCAAAGTTTCCTCTCTCGTCGTAGTTTCAAAGTTCACGTCAACAGTGGTGTCTCTGATTTGATATTTTTTCGTTCGGGTGTACCACAAGGTTCAGTTCTTGGCCCAATTTTGTTTAACCTGTATACATCAGACTTTCCCAAGTTACCTGAATGTCACACTGCAATATTTGCAGATGATACTGCGATATTTTCTTCTCATGAGTTCACTCTCAATATTGAGAGGAATCTTACAAATGCGATGAAAATATTGGAAAAATATTACAGCAAATGGAAAATTAAACTAAATGAGGAAAAAACGCAGGCCATCTTTTTCACACGAAAAAGAAAACCCAGTTTTCTTTCCAATAGTCAGTTGCAGACAAATAGATCATTTATTAATTGGAAGCCCTCTGTTCGTTATTTGGGAATATATCTAGATACAAAACTTACATTTAATGAACATATCAATAAGACACTTAAAAAGATAGGTATTGCAATCAAAATATTATACCCTTCTATAAACAGGAAATCATTACTTTCAGACAATAACAAAATGATCATCCATAAATTGATTTTTCAGGCTATTCTGCTTTATGGTTGCCAAGTACGGGATAACTGTTCAAAATGTCATATTAAAAAACTACAAGTCTCACAAAACAAACTGTTAAAAATGATGCTTAATTTACCATGGCATCATTCAACCTTAGATGTTCACTGTAAGGCAAATGTTGAATTGATTTCAAATAGGATACAAAATCTCCGCTTAAAATTTATAGAACGCTGTAGTTTCGCTGAAAATCCCCTCATCACATGCTTAAATTCTGTATAACTAAAAGCTAAACTTTTTCCTTTTTTTTGTATTTATTTATTTATTTATTGTTTTGTTATATGTTACATACACAATTGTTTTTTGTTAAGTTCTGCATGTACCTACCTCGATTTGTTATTTATAGACTATTTCGACTTATTTATTTACTATTATTTATTAATAAATTATCACATCTATTCATTTTATTTATTTATTTATTTATTTGTTTGAAATTTGTTATTATCTAGTCATTTTTTTTTTTTTTGTATTTATTTATTTATTGTTATTATTAGGTAATGAGTTTATTTATTTCCTTTTTTTTGTATAATCTAGTCAATCTTTAATAATTTAATTATTGTTATTATTGACCTACTTATTTACTTATATATTTAATTATTTATATTAATATTTATTTACTTATTTATTTATATATTTATATATTTTTTTTTTTTTTTTTACACTGGAGGTTTTTCTCGTATTTTTCCCCCAAATTAAAAAATTATAAAATTAAACAAAAAAACAAAAATTATAGTCACTAGTCAAAAACTTATTATACAAATTAAGCAATGTTTTAGAAGAAAGATATATGCTATCACATCTCTAAATTGTAAAATGTGCGGTAACAATACTTATGTAAACACTATTATAAATACGAAATAAAATAAAATATCTATGTATCGTATGGTTGAATGAATTGTTAAGAACGCTCTACATATTTTGTTATAAACCATTTTCAATAAAACTGTTTTGTTTAATTGTGGGCGTGTCAGTAGGCGGATTTAAAAAACAATTAACACATGAGCATAAAGGGCCCCTAGAGAGTATATATAATAAATTTCAGCTCCCTAGCTCAAACTTTGGATTTCCAAAAAAAGTTTTTTTTTTTTAAATTGTGGGCGTGTCAGTAGGCGGATTTTGAAAATATTTACACATGAGCATAAAGGCCCTCCTAGAGAGTATATATTATAAATTTCAGCTCCCTAGCTCGAACTTTGAATTTTCAAAAAAAAAAAAAATTTCAATTGTGGGCGTGTCAGTAGGCGGATTTTGAAAATATTTACACATCAGCTTGAAAGGCGCCTAGAGAGTATATAATATAAATTTCAGCTCCCTAGCTCAAATTTTGGGTTTTCAAAAAAATTGCTTTAATTAATTGTGGGCGTGTCAGTGGGCGGATTTTGAAAATTTTATCTCCCGAGCAGTTTTAGGAGTCATAGATCATATATACAAAATTTCAGCTTTCTAGCTCAAAATTCGATTTTTTCGAAAAATTTGTTTTTTTGAGTTTGGGGGCGTGTCTGTGGGCGGATTTCAAAAATTCATAAACTTGATTATTTCGGGACCCTAGAGAGTATATGGTTAAAATTTCAGCTCTCTAGGTCCAGTTTAAAGGCCTAATTTTTGCCCACAGACGGACGGACGGACGGACGGACGGACATGGCTAGATCGACATTACTATCGATGCTGATCATAAATATTGTAACTTTTATAGGTCTACGGGCAATATTAAGGTATGTTACAAACTATGCGTCAAAATTAATATACCCTTAGAATAGGGTATAAAAACGATATGAAAAGTTTAGAGGGAAAGAGTCTATTTTTTGAAGGAAAAGGTCTTAGCCATTTTGTAACGAACAAAGCAAAGATGTTCTGCGAATTATTTGGAATCTCTAGTAATTCTTTAAGAAACCAAGTTAACGGTCTTAAGGTAGTCAACGATACAGCATACCTTATAAAAAAGTTAAAAGAATCGGTCAAGGACGAACAACGAAAAAAAAATCTTGTTGAGGGAAGTCGAGCATCACAGAAAAGTTGTCAACAAGCGAACAAAAGAAGGCGATGCAAACATCGTTTAAAATAGATTAATATATATAATAAATATTTTGATTCCCATAGTTCCTTATTATTCGAGTGTCTAGAAATAATTTATTTTATATTTTGTTATTTCTGGTTTTCGCAATAAAAGTACCTACTTAACATTAAAAAAATCTTATTTTTTGACTTCGCTTAAAACAAGTGACCAAAGTTTACAACCTCTAAATATTATAAAGAACTAACTCAAGGCTCAACCATATCAACAAACTTTTCACTACTTTAAATTAGACCTTATGTCAATAAGATTCACAAAGTCGTTCACTTAAGTCTGGCTGTCAGCACAAAAGCAGATCTTAAATCAAACATAATCAGTTCCGTTTACTAAATTTGGTTAACTCAAATAAGTCCGATGTCAGTTGGTATTGTTTTCGGTAAAATGCAGTTTGCACATACAAAATCTTCACAGCAAGGATAATTTAAAAAAAAATAATCTTCATTTGAAAATTTTTAGCAAAATTCTTCGGAAAAAAATGACATTTTGAAGATAAATCTTTACAATGGACGCTGTCAATTCTTCACAAAGTCCTTTACTCACAGGTCACATTCATTCATAGTAAATAAGTCGAGGTGGTATTGAACAGATAGGAGTCAAACACAGAACTAAGGTTGGAAAGGTAATACACATATAATTTGTTCTCAATAGCAAGTCTCCAGTGAAGGATTTTATAACACGACACGCGACGACGGGTATGTAGATACACACAATAATCACTTACGGGTGCGTGCGCAGTTTATGAAATAATGTGTAGTGAAATAACGCCAAATGAAATATTCGCTTTGAGTAGAGTTGTAAAAAAAGCAGTTAAGTTAGTACTGCAGTTAAATGAACTTAAAGACTTATTATGTAAGCCTATTAACTTACTTAAAGAATTTAACTGCAAAACAACATTCAGCAGTCACTTTGAAGATTGTGAATGGGCAGTTAAAAAAGCAGTCAATTGACTGTATAAGTTAAAAGAATGCAGTACTTTTTGACTTGTTGCATTCATTAAGTTAATTGTAAGTCTTTTAAATTCTTTTTTTTTGCAGTCAGTAAGTCTTTTGACTGCATTCATTTAACTGTAAGTCCTTTGACTGTTTTTAAGTCTTTTGAATGCTTTAAGTTTTTTGCCTGATTTTAAGTCGTTCGACTGCTTTAAGTCGTCTATAATATTGGATTCTTGCAAGTCCCTATTTTATATATGTATGAACATACAGTACGTTCTCGATTATCGCAACTAATTAAAACAAAGGTGGTTGCAATGACCGAGGTTATTGCAATAACCGAGTAAATATTTTTTTTGGCTCAATTCAAGATGCAATGATTTAATTGAAGCACTTTTATTAATTTTTTCTATTATTTCAATTTTTTTTTAATTGACAGTTTCACAATTTTTTTAGTAACATCCATTTTTTCCGAAACACACAAGCGACTGATCATGATCACTGGACAAAATTCATTAAACTAAAAAGAAAATCTTGCATTGTATAGATACATATGATGTATATTCATACAACTTCATCGTACCATCACTCAAAAGTAGCGGTAAAATAACTGCCGAGACAAAATGTAACGCAACAGAGAAAAACAAACATAGCAAAGAACCTGAGTAAATAAAGACAAGCATATAAAAACAAAAGTTGCACTTATCGCCAATTTTTAAAGAGTTGCGATTACTGCGTCAACAATGATATAAATTCAGCTGTTGCGAAAATCGAGGAGTTGCGTGAATCGAGGGTTGCGTTAATCGAGAACGTACTGTATATGTATATATGTTCTTTTAATAAGAGGTCCTTGCAACAACAAAAATGGTCCTTTAATCCTGGAAAATGTTTTTTTTCCAAAATGTAATTAGAAACCGCACGGTATTTATTGTGATGAACGTCATTTTGCTGAGAGGTCCTTGCAACAACAAAAATGCTCCTTTAATCCTGGAAAAAGGATTTTTTTCCAAAATGTAATTAGAAACCGCACGGTATAATTGTGATGGACGTTATTTTGCTGAGATGTCCTTGCAACAACAAAAATGGTTCTTTAATCCTGGAAAAAGGATTTTTTTTCAAAATGTAATTAGAAACCGCACGGTATGATTGTGATGAACGTCATTTTGCTGAGAGGTCCTTGCAACAACAAAAATGGTCCTTTAATCATGGAAAAAGGATATTTTTCCAAAATGTAATTAGAAACCGCACGGTATAATTGTGATGAACGTCATTTTGCTGCGAGGTCCTTGCAACAACAAAAATGGTCCTTTAATCCTGGAAAAAGGATTTTTTCCAAAACCGCACGGTATAATTGTGATGAACGTCATTTTGCTGAGAGGTCTTTACAACAACAAAAATGGACCTTTAATCCTGAAAAAAGGATTTTTTCCAAAATGTAATTAGAAACCGCATGGTATAAATGTGTTAAATGTTATTTTACTGAGAGGTCCTTACAATAACAAAAAAGGTCCTTCAAACCTGGAAAAGGATATTTTTCCAAAATTTTATTAGAAAGCGCATAGTCTTTCTGTGTTCAAGGTTATGTTACAGGGAGATCCTTGGAACCCCCAAAAAAGATGTTTTCTCAAAATGTCGTAAGAAATCGCGCACTATTTTTGGTTTCAATATTGAATTGACCGTTGACAGACGGAAACACGAACGAACAGAATAACTCCGCACTGAAAGAAAACAAGTAGTCATTTTCTTGAGTGAGATTTTTATATTTCATAAAACAAAGATAACAAAATAACTTAAAACAATGTCTTCGATTTCGAAAGAATAACAAATATGTACATATTAAACTATTGAAAATAAATAAAACAAATAAATCGTTGAATGTTAGACTTTGTCACTGTTCACTTTCAACATCAACAAATTTTCAAAATTGGAGTCTGAAAGAGCTCCACGATTAGGAGTGTTTAATAAACCAGCGATAGAAAAAAGCTGCTCTGCAGATGTTTCATCAGGTATGTTGTACCTTAAAAATGTTTTTTTTAATGTTGGGGTACTTGTGCAATCCGTCAAGAGATGGTGATGATTGGGCATACAATTCAAAACTTTCGTTCTCCTCAGACATTCTAGATGCACTTCCTATATCATCTGTAAATTGTCATTAGATACTTGATTTTATTTTTGTTAAACCAATAAGTGTATACTGTCAATAAAATATAGCTCAGATGTTTTACCTGACACGATGTAATGTGTCGTGTGCGACCTGTGTCCTGGCGAGGATTTTGTCGTACAGAATGTTGCCTTTAAACGGGCGCCATTTTGTACGTGTCGCTGCCCTGGTTTATGGCAGGATGTTAGGGACCATGGTACAAAACCTGAAACCGACTGGGCTTCATACAAAGCATCTCTCAATGCTTACAAAAAGGAGCTGAGGAAAGCGAAACGCTCGTCTTGGAGACTCTTCTGTGGAAAAATAGAGGAATCTTCGGAGGGAGCTAGGCTAAGAAAAATTCCTCTCAACCAACCCAGGCATGCCTAGCTATTTAAAAAAGGCGGACGGCTCCTGGATCACTTCCAGCGAGGAATCGCTCAATCTTCTACTGGATACACATTTCCCTGGTAGCTCCCACGTTACTAGCAAAAAACCGAACTTGTTTTATTCACTAGGAAACATAAAATTCCACACATAGATCCCCCCTCTATCAGGGGCACAAGTCTAGTCTTTTCGAACGAGGCAAAATACTTGGGTCTCATTCTGGATAGAAAGCTTAGCTAGAAACCTAACATTCAAGAAAGTGTTCGTAAAGCTACAGCAGCACTCTTCTCCTGCAAAAAAGCCATTGGTAATAAATGGGGGCTCCAACCCCGCATTACCAACTGGCTATACATTTGGGTAATAAGACCGATACTTATGTACGGGGTGGTTGTTTGGTGGAATGCCCTAGGCAAAGCAATAAATCGCGATAAGCTTGGCAAAGTCCAACGAAAAGCTTGTCTCTGCATGAGTGGTGCACTGCGCACTACCCCCTCTGCTGCAATGGAGATTCTGTTTCACCTGACACCCCTGGACATCTTTAGCAAGCATGTGGCTGCTAGTGCGTCTATCCGCCTCAAAACAACGTTCCAATGGTCCGAGAATGAAATCGGCCACGCATCTATTCTGAAAAAAATTAGAATCCTCCCTAGTAACATAGACTACACCACCCCTCAGACCCTTTTTGTCAAAAACTTCAAGGTCAAGATCCCTCCCAGAACATTCTGGGAAGGGCCACCCGTCGAAAATAAATCGATCCATTTTTATACTGATGGATCCAAAACCGACGAGGTGGTAGGAGGTGGTGTGTTCTCTTACAGGCTGAATCTCAGCCTCTGCTTTCGACTCCCTGATCACTGCAGTGTGTTCCAGGCAGAAATCTTGGCTATTAAAGAAGTCCTGTCGTTTCTGAAGAATAATGTGTTATCCGTCACGGATATCTGGATCTTCTCAGATAGTCAAGCTGCATTAAAATCCCTGGATTCTGGGCCCACAAACTCTATCGTAGTCCGTGACTGTAGATCATCTCTAGTGGAGATGGCGAAGCATTTCAACATCCACCTATGCTGGGTGCCAGGACATACAGACATTCCAGGGAACTGTAGGGCGGATGAACTCGCCAAAAAAGGAACTACACTACCCCTTCTACCTGATAAAGGTTCATTAGGCATCCCAATCGCTACATGCAAACTCATGTTTATGAGACAGACCATTGAGAATTGTAACCTTAGGTGGACAAGTGGCAACACTTGTCTAGCGACAAAGCAGATTTGGCCAAAGCTGGATCTGAAACGCTCTAAGTGTTTGTTATCTCTAAATAGATCTCACATTGGTGCTTTAATTGGTGTGATCACCGGACACTGTCTCATAGGCAGACATGCAACAAGGCTTGGCGCCCACACAAATGACTTCTGCAGAAGCTGTATGGATGAGGAAGAGGAGGAGAAAATTCTCCACCTTCTCTGCGCGTGCCCTGCCCTCTCTCAAAGACGTAAGCTCCACTTAGGATCCTTCTTCTACAATGATCTTAACGATCTCATTGACAATGACATAAAAAGTCTATCAAGTTTCATCAAAAGCTCCAACTGGTTCAACGAGTAGGAGGATGATACATCCGTGTGGTATCACAATGGGCCTGTCATTGGCCTAAGAGTGTCGACCTCTGCCGACTGCCACTGCAACCTAACCTAACCTAACCTAGGGACCATGGTCGAGATGCGCACGATATTTATTCTCCAGCACCTTCAGTCCGGGGGGGTTCTTTTAGTATCTTGACACTTACAAACTTTATCGTGCAAAAAAAGAAGAAGAGAGATCTGTTAGAAAAAGAGAAAGAAAGAGGAAAGGAAAACCAACCACACACACTTGCTAGGGATTCAGATGGTCGAATCCCTTGCCCTCCCAACCTTTGACGACCACATTCCATGCCTATATGGGTCGTCCCACCAACCAATAAGAACACCACACCACTTATGTTTAAGTCACCATTATAAATGAATTTATTCTATCATATTATTTAGACAAAAATACTATTTATATATTAAAGGACCATTTTTGTTGTTGCAAGGACCTCTCAGCAAAATGACGTTCATCACAATTATACCGTGCGGTTTCTAATTACATTTTGGAAAAATATCCTTTTTCAAGGATTAAAGGACCATTTTTATTGTTGCAAGGACCTCTCAGCAAAACGACGTTCATCACAATTATACCGTGCGGTTTCTAATTACATTTTGGAAAAAAATCCGTTTTCCAGGATTAAAGGATCATTTTTGCTGTTGCAAGGACCTCTCGGCAAAATGACATTCATCACAATTATACCGTGCGGTTTCTAATTACATTTTGGAAAAAAATCCGTTTTTCAGGATTAAAGGACCATTTTTGTTGTTGCAAGGACCTCTCAGCAAAATGACGTTCATCACAATTATACCGTGCGGTTTCTAATTACATTTTGGAAAAATATCCTTTTTCCAGGATTAAAGGACCATTTTTGTTGTTGCAGGGACCTCTCAGCAAAATGACGTTCATCACAATTATACCGTGCGGTTTCTAATTACTGTAACCTTATAACTTTGATACAACTCTTTTTATGTATAAAATTTCAATTCTTTTTATTTTTTGCCCGCTCTTTTTATTTTAAATTGCTCAGTGCTCACCCCACAAAAGAATAACTATTGGTTAAAGTAACATTATCTCTGTTTCTAATAAATAAAAATGTTACTTACTATTCTTTTACTGCTATTTTATAGGTTTAATTAAATATATAGTTGCTAAAATTGTTAAATTCATAGCTGTAAACAAGAATAATGAAAATAAATAAATAAATAAAATAATAATAAAAAAATACATTTTGGAAAAATATCCTTTTTCCAGGATTAAAGGACCATTTTTGTTGTTGCAAGGACCTCTCAGCAAAATGACGTTCATCACAATTATACCGTGTTTTTTCTAATTACATTTTGGAAAAAAATCCATTTTCCAGGATTAAAAGATCATTTTTGTTGTTGCAAGGACCTCTCGGCAAAATGACGTTCATCACAATTATACCGTGCGGTTTCTAATTACATTTTGGAAAAAAATCCCTTTTCCAGGATTAAAGTACCATTTTTGTTGTTGCAAGGACCTCTCAGCAAAATGACGTTCATCACAATCATACCGTGCGGTTTCTAATTACATTTTGGAAAAAATCCTTTTTCCAGGATTAAAGGACCATTTTTGTTGCTGCAAGGACCTCTCAGCAAAATGACGTTCATCACAATCATACCGTGCGGTTTCTAATTACATTTTGGAAAAAATCCTTTTTCCAGGATTAAAGGACCATTTTTGTTGTTGCAAGGACCTCTCACCAAAATGACGTTCATCACAATCATACCGTGCGGTTTCTAATTACATTTTGGAAAAAAATCCTTTTTCCAGGATTAAAGGACCATTTTTGTTGTTGCAAGGACCTCTCAGCAAACTGACGTTCATCACAATCATACCGTGCGGTTTCTACTTACATTTTGGAAAAAAATCTTTTTTCCAGGATTAAAGGACCATTTTTGTTGTTGCAATGACCTCTCAGCAAAATGACGTTCATCACAATTATACCGTGTGGTTTTCTAATTACATTTTGGAAACAAATCCTTTTTCCAGGATTAAAGGACCATTTTTGTTGCAAGGACCTCTTAGTAAAAGAAAAATATATACATATATGTACATATATGTTCATACATATTTTTTTTTTAATACACTATCAGCTCTGTGTCGTGGAGTGCTTAAAGCGAGCAACTATCACGAGCAGAAATTGCCGGCACTAAAAGTGCTCTCACAGGCTCATCATTTAGTGCAGGTAAAAATACAATAATTATGTACCTATAAAATACTAACACAAACACAAAATAATGCAAACAATTTAAGACATTAAAGCATTAATACGCAAAATATTTTTATACCCTATTCTAAGGGTATATTAATTTTGACGCATAGTTTGTAACATACCTTAATATTGCCCGTAGACCCCTAAAAGTTACTATATTTATGATCAGCATCGATAGTAATGTCGATTTAGCCATGTCCGTCCGTCCGTCCGTCGGCAAAAATTAGGCCTTTAAACTGGACCTAGAGAGCTGAAATTTTAACCATATACTCTCTAGGGTCCCGAAATAATCAAGTTTACGAATTTTTGAAATCCGCCCACAGACACGCCCATAAACTCAAAAAAAACAAAATTTTTGAAAAAATCGAATTTTGAGCTAGAAAGCTGAAATTTTTTATATATGATCTATGACTCCTAAAACTGCTCGGGATAAATTTGTTTTTTAAAATCCGCCCACTGACACGCCCACAAATATATAAAACAATTTTTTTGAAAATCCAAAATTTGAGCTAGGGATCTGAAATTTATAATATATACTCTCTAGCGGCCCTTTATGCTCATGTGTTAATTTATTTTAAATCCGCCTACTGACACGCCCACAATTAAATAAAACAATTTTATTGAAACACCCAAGTTTGAGCTAGGGAGCGTTTTTTTGATAAAATCCTTTAAATGTTATATAAGAAAATATGTTAACAAAATATCTTAACAATTCAACCATACTGAGACTTTTGTCACGCCCACTTATGAGGGACAGGAATAAGAATAGGGTATCCAACAGTTCGCCCAAGCGGACTGTAGCCCGTCCCTGTGTTTTAGCTTAATTTTACTAACATGCAAGTCAATCACATGATCATTTATATTATAGATTCTACTCATACGACTAATAGGCTCATGCCTCCCATAATTCGTCCTATGATGGGGGCTAAACAATAAATCAACACTACGTAAATTATGGGCACCACACCGAAAATTAAAGCCAATAGATGACAGCAAGTCAGGTGCATCTATTTGACCGGATATAAGCTGCTGTAAAAAAATGATATCGCTATTAAGCCTTCGTTGAGAAAGGGGTAACATTTGAAGAAGCTTGATACGTTGACTGTAGGGAGGAAGGTTAAATGGATCATCCCATGGAAGTCCTCTAAGTGCAAATCGAATAAATTTACGTTGAATGGCCTCTATTCGATTTGAATGAATGTTGAAGAACGGCGTCCAAACTTGTGAAGCATACTCTAGAATCGGACGGACAAAACAATTGTACAATGACATAGTAACGTATGGGTCATTAAATTCTTTCGCCCACATTTTTACAAAGCCCAGCATAGAATTAATAATATATATATAATAAAATATAAAATAATAATAAATAATAAAATAAACATATATAAAATAGGGACTTGCAAGAATCCAATATTATAGAAGACTTAAAGCAGTCGAGCGACTTAAAATCAGGCAAGAGACTTAAAGCATTCAAAAGACTTAAAAGCAGTCAAAAGACTTAAAAGCAGTCAAAAGACTTACAGTTAAATGAATGCAGTCAAAAGACTTACTGACTGAAAAAAAAGACTTTAAGTTACAACAAGTTACTTACAAGTTAGTTGAAACCGTTTGGATTTAAGCGCAATACTTATACTGAATTAATTCTGAGGCATGTAATGCAGGTGCTAAGACACACATCAACCTCAAAAAAGCATGGGGGAGGAGCAGACTGAGGTGACTGTTACAATCGAACCCCAATTCTGGTCCCAAATTTTGCCGGCTCAGCGGAAAGGTAGCAAAACCGCTGAATGAAATCAATCGAACCCCAACCCGTCGCTCAAATCAGTGGGGGTATAAGAAGTGTGGTTGGAGTTACTGCATTATGCTGAAATCGGCTACTGCAGCCGAGTTCAGCCCAACTCCCCAAACCCTGAATGAGGTAACTGAGGCAATCGAAACTTAGGCTGATCCCAATTTACCGCGCAGCGGAGGGAGAGCTACTGCTTTCTGATCCACGGACAGGAGATTTGAGATGACTCTTTCAACCGAACCTCAAACTGGTCTCTAGTCTTTTGCTAATACCGAGTCGGGTGACTGATACAATCGAGCCTCGAGTAGTTTATTAAATTCCATTGGAAAGAGGCGTGGAAGAATCGGCAGCACCGTCGACTTTTTGGTTGAGAACGGTGATTGAGGGGTTGACTGAAGCAAGCGAACTCTGAATCCTTCGCGCATCACGGGAGGACTGCAGCTTGCGGTGACTGTTTCAATACGAACAACAAGCTTACACTGGTCCGCTTCTCAAATTGAGCAGCGAACAGCTTAGAACAGTAGTAGTTGGGATTATGTCGGGTCATTGTCTCCTAAGGAAGCATGCTAGGCGGCTTGGACTGGTAGATGGTGTGGGACATGCAGGTTCTGTGGTGAGCTACAAGCCGAGGAAGACATAACGCACATTCTGTGTAAGTGCGAGGGTATAGCACGGAATCGTAGGAGGTTTCATGGAGAATACCTCTTCGAGAAATTGGGGTGGCTGAGCGACGCAGACCACAGGAAGCTTGTAAAATTCTTCAGGGAGATTGGATGTTTTGTCCAGGGAAAGTGTTTAGGTTTTTCTCCTTTTGAAGTTTTCGTTTCAATTCAATCTTCGAAGAATTAGGGTAGCTGAGCGGCACAGACCACATGAAGCTGGTAAAATTCTTCAGGGAGATTGGATGTTTTGTCTAGGGAAAGTGTTTAGGTTTTTCTCCTTTTGAGGTTTTGGTTTTAATTGGTTCCCTAGGGATCGCGGTATGCGAACTGCACAACCCTGTTTTAACCTAACCTAACCTAACCTACAGTGGTCCGCAGGAAGAGAGCAGTGAGGGGTTCTGATGACGTTTGTTTTGCTGATACTGCTTGGATCCTCAATGAGTCTCCAAAAATTTGTTTCCTTGAGTTGGCTAGTGGGAGGCAAATACGCAGGAGGTGCGTGATGGATTCCTCCTCCTCGACGTCTCTACAGCCTCTGCAGAAATCGTTTGAGGGTACTCCTATTCTGGTGGCGTGTGTGCCCAAAAGGCAGTGACAAGAGATTGCTCCGACTTCCGAGCTAATAGTTTTCCTTTGCATCATATTTTGTTGACGCACTTGTACTTATGCTGATCACCCATCCCATAAACAGGAATCTAACTCTGATATTCATGGCGGAGTAGAGTTGTGAAATCACAAGTGAAAATCACTTTCAAAACAAACAAGGCCAAACGTTTAAACTTGGCAAAATTTTAGGCTAGTGCGTTTTTCAATTTTCTAGGAAAGGTAATAATGCTTCTAGCAGAGGATTTCTTCAAGACTTCATTACGTAAGAGTTCTTTGAAGAAGATCCTCTTTCTGATTCCGCAGAGGGCTCCGTGGTTTCGTCGTCCTCGAGGCACAGCCTGCACTCTGAAGAGTCGGCTAAGTTCATTTTTTAAGGTGTTATCATAAGCCGTAGCCTATTAGGTCAGCCTGGCTAGTTTGACAGCTTTTTCATTTCATTCAAAACCTCCATGGCCAGGAATCCATCACTTTTGGTTTCGTTTCTATGGCTGACTTTCTGTTGGCTATTGAAGCAGTGTAAGACTGATTTGGAGTCAATTGTGTGTGAGCTAAGGGCTTTTATAGCTGCTTGACTGTCCGTGAATATATGGATGTGAGCGCCTTTGATACAAGTTTTGAAGATGTTTTTAGCGCATTCTTGAATGCCGAGGAGCTCTGCCTCGAATACACTATGGCTTTTCCCATTGGTATTGAGACGTTGAGGTTTGGTCCGTGAAAACCAGCTCCTGTACTCGATTCCATTTTAGAACCATCCGTATGCCACTATAATCCGATTTGGCGGTTCGGTGGGCTATTACTAGCCCATGCTTATCTATTTAGTATCTCCGTAGAGAATCGTTTATTGAAACATAATATTTTTTGAAGGCGGTCTGTAATCGCGCAGAACATACACACTTGGCCTAATACATTCATCTGATATAATAAAGGAGAGCTATAAGGCCCACATGTTTCGATAAAGAATGTATGAGGTTTCTCTGCTTTTCTGAGATTGCTTCGATCAAGCCATTCCACTGCATTTAAGATTCTTTACGCGGGTGGCTAGTAAGTATTTTGAACATCTTTGCCTTTCTTAAAAAAAAAAACAAGTTTACAAATACGCATTGAATGAAGTGAATTGCTCTGTAGAAACAAAGGCCCCTAAAGCTCATAAATGGAAAGAGAAATGTCATCACTATTCTTATAATTTTAATTTTTTTTTTTTTTTAATTTTGGTGGGAGCTCCGCCCCCATTTATTCAGCTTAATACAAGCCATATGATTTAAAACTACATACAAAACTAAGACTAATAGCAAGGACTTAAAACTAATACTTAGAACTAATTAGGTGGATGGTGAGGGTTGAATGGTGAGGGATGGAGGAGGGTTGAATGGTGAGGGATGGAGGAGGGTAGATTTGAGGGAAGAGGTGTAGCGATTGAAATCAAAGTGGATGTGGTTAGAATTGATCCTCTGCAATTGGATATCGGATCGTTCAAGCCGTACGACGTGCGACGGGTGGGAAGGTAGAAAAGAAGGGGGGAGGGGATCTTAAATTGCGAGGGTTGGTGTTTGTATTTGTATGGAGCCAGCGAGAAGACGATGTATAAGCAGAATGTCAGCGACATCTCTTTTTTTCAAGGGTCTGAAAGTTTATTAAATTAAGGCGTTCGTGATATGGTGGTAGGATAAGGTGATTATTCCACGGGAGCCCACCAAGAGCAAAACGGAGAAATCGATGTTTAATGCTTTCGATTCTATTAATGTGGACCCAGTAATATGGTGCTCACACTTGGGAAGCGTACTCTAGAATAGGGTGGACATAGATAATGTGAAGGGATTTTGTCATGTAGGGATTGGTAAATTCTTTAGGCCACCGTTTGACGAATCCAATTGCCGAGTTAGCTTTATTAATTATATCGTCAATATGTGACCTAAAGTTGAGCTCTCTGTCACAGAGAACACCTAGGTCGCGGATGGTTAGAATGGTAACAATGGGTTGGTTGTTCAAAAAGTATCGTCTGGGGAGACTGATTCCGCTTTTGAGGTCTTGTTGAAGAAGATAAGAGTCCTGTGGAGAAGAAATGATTTTAAAGAATTGAGAGTCGTCGGCATAGAGAGAGATGGAGGAGAACTTAACGATGTTGTCAATATCATTTGTTCCAGATTAAAAATTAGAGGTCCAAGTTGGATACCTTGGGGAACACCAGAGGTGGCTTGAAAACGCAAAGAGAGAACAGAGCGAGAAATAACGTTATAAGATCGGTTCTCAAGATAACCAAGGAAGGAGAGTTTGAAAAGAATCAAACGATGAGATATTATCAAATGCCTTACTGAAGTCAGTAGCGATTAAATCCACTTCATTACCACTTTCTAATGTGGTAAATGCGAGAGCTTGACAATTGGTCGATAGTTTGATACGTCATTCTTTGGTCCTTTTTTTGTGAACTGAAGGATGTTTTCCAGATTTTAGGAAATTTTCCAAGAGATAGAGAATGTTTAAAGATGTCAGCAATGAAAGGTGAAAGAACACATTTTAAGATGTATGGCTGGAAGGCCCTCTGGGGGAGTGAGGAGGGATATCAATCAGATTTCCTTTTATAAAACAAAATGAAAAAAATGATCTTGGGTCCTTGATGAGGTTAGCTGAAGCATCAGAAAGATAGCGTTAGAGACACTGAAAAAGGTTAGAGAACTGTAAGTAATTCGAATAATCTGTTGCAATTCTGGATAGAAGATAGATTGCTCATAGTTTGTTACGTTTATTACGAACTAAATGCGTTTTTTATACCACGGAGGGGAAGATGGTGAGGTTTTATGGCGCGAAAAAGGAATTAATAAGGAAATGCATTTAATTGCTTCGCCATAAAAATTGGTGGCGACCTCATCAACGGATAAGCTCGAGAAGTTGAGTTCGATTCTGCTCAGAAAGTCATTGGGCATTCGGAAGTTAGCTTTGTGGAAGTCGTAGGAGTAAAAGTTAGTTGGATGTAGGGATTGGGAAGAGGAGTGATAACAGAAAAAAAGAGCATAGAAGGGTGGTAAGCGTCAATAGTAGAAAGGCGTAAGCAACTTTCAATAATCGCTTAATACTACCCACCTCAAACGCGCAATACGCAATATTTTGACCAGATCGCTGTCATAAAGTTCATCGCTAAATCAGCTCCTCTAAAACCCAGCAACGCAAACCGGACAAAATATCTTGCGAACAACTTTTCACTCAAAGCGACTAAGGATAACTCCACCCACTTTTGAAAGGGCCGATGCTTCAGATCCGTAGGGCTGGACTGGGATTATTAAGTTCTTATGTAGAGTCTCCTTGGTCGTTCAGGTCAGGGCCTTACTACAAAGCTGCCCTGTCAGCCCAAATGAAAGCTGCGATTAAATTTTTGATGCGATGTCATTTTCAGATGGGATATCAGAACCGAGGTAGACAAAGCCCTTATAGCTACAAGGTTTCATATTCAGCTGCCTAACATTTTGCTTGCATATGTCCCAATGAGAGCTCCGCTTTTCCATTCACATAAGTGTCTGGAAAATGTAGAAGTGGATCAGGAAACGGGCAGCACGGAATGTTCGATGTTCGCTACATTATCAGCAAGGAAAAGTTGATGCATTTTTGAGGACGTCACTTTTTGGTGAAGACAATCTTTTTTTTTATCCAAATCCCAGAGCTCTCAGACTCGGCAATGGTTCATTGAACTATCAAGCAGAAATCCTAATTTTGGTGTAGAGGTTAGAGGTATAGGCATTCGTTTCTCTCCGCTAATAGGTGGTGTATGTTGTTGTTCCCTATAGGGATTGAGCTAGCCAACGCACTGACCTCTGCACCGTCGCCACTCAAACATTTAGTCACTTATTTACTTAACAGGTTCCTGACCCGTGGGGAGTCTCTGCCTGAGACACTGCAGTCATCCATCGTCCGCGTTCGTGGGCCCGCTACTTCCACTTGTCCAGACTGAGGCTGGGAGTCGAAGATCCTCTTCGGCGAAGCATTTTCGTTCATTTGCTCACATGCACAGCGTGTCTTTCAGCGTTACGCACACAACTGCATTAGTTTTGCTGGAATCCCGAATTCGGCTTTCGCCATTTAGAGTTCCTGACGTCTGACGATGAATGGCTATCATATGTGGATTTTAAGTCGATGAAAAGCTCGTGCGTCTCAATTTAAAATTGATTGGTTTTTCCAAGATTTGCCTAAGTGTGAAGATGTTGTCTATTGACATTCTCCGGGCCGGAAGTCTGTACGAGCCAATATGTGTGTTGCAGAGTGGCCTCAGACTTGCACACAACATTTTGCATAATTAAGGACTGTAATAAGTAGACATATGGGATTTGGTAGAAAGGGATTTTTAGGGAAACTAAAAAGAATCTAAGACTCAAGCCATACGAGCTGCTATTTTAGACTGGCTTTATTTACTTAATTTTATGCAGAGAGTGGAAAAATCTCCAAAGCTAATTGATTTTTAAGATTTGGGCTGTTGAGATTTATAAAAAAAATAATTTTCGATATGTCGTTAGTTCCAATTTTTGTAGTTTCAAGATTTCGTAATGTGGTGGGTGCAGTAGCGCAGAGGTAAGTGTGTTGGACTACTATTCTAAAGGTCTCAGGTTCAAATCGCGCCGGGGACAAGTAACACCTTAAAGTATTATCCACTGCCCCACCCCTTGCGAACGTCTGACAAACATCCAAACGTATCAATTGTCATGAGAAACTTTTAAGCTTAAAATTGAAGGTTTCTTCCACTTAGCACCAGTAAATGGTTGGAGAAGCTAGGTTTTAGGCCCTGTATGGTTCGTTAATCCCTAGTATTTGACGTTAAACTAAATTTGTGTTTTTAAGATTTCGTACTACTTTACTAACCGATCCACGTCAAATTCCTATCTCTTACGAAAGTCTGAAAAACACCCAAGGAAATAAGTTATCAGGAGAAGCATCTCAAATTTGGAGTTAGGAATAGCTCCTTTCACCGCTCACATAATGTGCTTAAATATAACTTCGCTCATACGAACACATGGAGAAGCTTTGCTTTAGGACCTATATGGGCTTAATATCGAGTATATCTTAATAGTTAATTATACTCGACTCGAAAGGGATTTCAGGGTTCTCAATAAGTGTCTCTATAAAATTTATATTTTCTCAATAGAATCTTGTCTAAAAAACAATACCAAAAGCTTCTGGACGTTCATTAAAAACAAAAAAAAATCTAATGGAATTCCTGGCAGCATGCAATACCTGGGTTCAACTTCCTCGGATATTCCTTCAATCTGCAATTCATTTGCAAAGTTCTTTATTTCCAGTTACACAACTTCTGTTCAGCAACAATTTTCTAGTCTATCTTATACAGAAAGTCCGATTAATATTGAGTGGTTAAGTATTAGCACTTCTGAAGTTGAAAAGCGCTGCTGAATTTAAACTGCGACAAACAGCTCGGGCCTGATGAAATTCCTCCATTTCTTCTTGAAAAATGCGCATTTTTAACGCTTCTCTCTCCAAAGGCGAATTTATCCCTGAGTGGAAAAAATCGTTTATCATCCCTATTCACAAATCGGGTTCCAAGCAGAAAATTTCCTATTATCGCCCGATATGCAAATTATCAATAATTCCCAAGCTCTTTGAAAAGATTGTTTACGATAAATTAACATTTTTGCTGAGGGAAGTTATTTCACCCTACCAACATGGGTTTGTTGCTGGTAGATCCACTACAACCAACCTTGCTATAGTCTCAATCTTTGTCCTTAGTAAACTTGAAGGATTATATCAAACTGATGTGATATACACTGATTTCGCCTTTGATAGAGTCAATAATACTAACTTGATAGCCAAACTGGAAAAAATAGGTTTTCACTCTATCGTTTTGAAATGGCTGGAATCCTATTTATCAGGGCGTATTCAATTTGTGTCAATTGATACTCTCCTTTCAAAGCCAATTTTTGTATCGTCGAGTGTTCCACAAGGAAGTCACCTTGGGCCGCTCCTTTTCTTTATTTTTATTACCGACATGCCCGATATTTTCTTAAATTCCATTCTCCTTTTGTTTGCAGACGATCTTAAATTCCCAAGAAGTATTCAATCTGAAGATGATTGTCATCTCTTGCAAGATGACCTTGATAGACGGGTAGTACGTACGTATGGTGTACGTTTAATGACATTCTTAGATGTTTCCAAATGTCAGTATTTTTCATTCAGCAGAAATTCCTCTCTAATTTGCTTTGAATATAAAATTGGAAGCATTATTCTTGAAAGCATTTCAAAAAAAAAGGATCTTGGAGTTGTATTCGACCCTAAATTTAATTTTGCCGCCAAAGCTAGTTCCATGCTTGGTTTCATAAACCGCAATTCCTCAGATTTTTCAGATCAATATATTGTAGCATTGATATATAGTGCCTACGTCAGTTCTCTTTTGGACTACTGTTGCGTAGTATGGAATCCATACTACACCATTCATTCCAAAAAATCGAAAATATTCAAAGAATTTCACAAGATTTGTTGTTTAGAAACTTGGCTTGAATATTGTAATGTCACCGTATACTACCCGATATCAGCTCATTGGCATTCAATCGCTCGTAAATCCTCGTAAAATATACTCAATAATGTTTATAAGTGACATTTTGTCCCATCATATTAATTGTCCATCACTTTTGTCATTAATAAATATGTATGCACCATCTCGCATCTAAGGGAACGTTTCCTTTTTCTGGAAGACGAACACAGAGTGATAAAGCTAATAACTCGCTGTGTCAGGGAAACTAACCGCATTTCAGATGTTATTGATTTCAATTTCCATTATAGTAGATTCCCTTTGAAAGTTAAACTACTGTCGTATTTTTCATCTAATTTTTGAATGAGTCATATATGTGCATTTCGAAAGTCTGTAAGATAATTATATCTGATTGATTGAATAAAAAAATATAATATAAAGTATAATATATCAGAGAACGCCACACACGTTGTTAAGATTAACAGCTTGGACTTATGCAATTCTCGTAAAGAGCCTATTGAACTTTCTATTAATTTGACCACTGCACCATTGTCACTTTGGCTCAAGCAGGGAGAGACACTTCACTTGCGAGAAGACGAGAAGCTCACACAAAGTACATCCACTACCCTATATGTTCCTCCATTACCCTTTAATAATGGCTCATTGTTTAAACAACACGCACTTTCTTTTTGGGTCACCCTTCCATTCTTTTGCGATTCAGGACACTCTGCTCTAGTAATGCGCTTGGCAGCCGCCATGTCTCATGGAGCTGGAGCGGTGGAGTTAAATAACGCCAGATTTGTGCATGTGGCCATATTTCGCTTTGTGAAAGTGTAATAAGGCCAATTTGGCATTGGTACTATTTTCAAGAATTTGCTCTTGCACCTACTCGAAATTTTTTTTTTTTTGTGTTCGGAATTTGCTGGAAGTAAAAAATCATCGAAAGACATTGCAGAGCTAGTACGCGAGGGATGCTTCTGCAATAGTGAGAGACTTTAACTCATTTAAAAAAAACTCCCGGGCGACTGACATTCGCCATCCCGAATGAGATTGCACCTAGTCGACGACTACTCGGCAATTTGTTTTTGAACTACATATTTGTTGAATTTAACAGATTTTACCCGTCTCAATCTCCTGATTGCATTGTCATTATTTAAAATTTTTAAGAATTTGCTCTTGCACCTACTCCAAATCAAACAGTGACCGCTAGCGGGGAGGTTGCCTTATTTAACTTTGACAGAGTGAAATATGGCCAAACGTTAAAATTTGGGATTTATTTTGTTTGGCGTTATTTCACTCCACCAGCTGGAGCTCCGCTTATTGGAATTAACGTTTTTGATGCCTGAAATGTTTGGTTAGTAATTCGGGTTACGCAGCTCATCGAGGGATTACATATCCACGGTATTACTGTACCTAGGTACCTCACATCTTAGTAAAGCTCTTAGAGGTCGCGGATGCCATTTCTCATGCATTCGCCCTCCTCGCACACAGGACCAAATACCGAAAGAACATTTTTCTGTCGAAGGAGCCCAGTATCAGCTCTTCAATTGGCATCGCCGAAATGATGCTTCAAGCGTTTTTTTTTTATTGCAAAAAATTCCTTCATTTTCCACCAGATTCTATCTTCTTGCATCTGTGAACGGCATTATTCAAAAATACAGCACAAAAAATTAAGAACGCTAATCTTCTCTTATCCACACAAAAGCAATTTATTATATTTGTCATCAATGAGATCCCTCTAAATGCAATGCACTCTGTGAGTCTTTCCACTTCAACGACACATCTTCCACAGCTCTTCCTTTGGCATTAACGAACAAAAAAATAAGCAAATGAAAAACCGTCTCCTCTTCAACTGCAACACACTCAACAGTGCGAGGAATCACCTAAAAGTGCACATTAAAAAGGATGCGATGAAACGAGCACATCCTGCCTCAGAATAAAAAAAAGAAACGATACACGAACTAGAATAAAGATGCTCTTCTCCTTTTGACAGACCGGACGACTCATGTTCGATATTTTCCCATTGATAGCACCACAAAAGGATAAGCCAAGGCCCGCTTAAACCATCATCAACCGTAGGGATATGTATCTCGAACACATCTCAATTGCGAATGGGATATCAGAAAGGGATGCTGCCACAACAACAAATATCGAATAAGATATGAACACGCGTGCTGGTAAGAAAATCTGTTTTTGAGTTGATACTATACCTCCATGCATACATGTATGCATATGTATGTACTGAAATAAAGATTAACCAAGGGCATGAAGTACACCTCTCCACCGCCATCGGTTGGCAGCGCACAAGAACACCGATAAAATGGCTAAAGCTGCGAATTTACCTTCCTCAATCATCAATTGTTGGTTGACACTGGCACCCGGATAGTATGGAGAAGAAAATTTCCCGTCAATTCTCATCAGGATATTCCACAGATTTATGACGCAATGCAATTTAAGTGTAAAAAATCCTGCACTGTGTATTAGCATCTTACAAAGTCATTCATTCATCGATAAAAGGAAAAATTTCACTTTGTTTTGTATTTCGTAGTGAATCCTTTATAGCATCCCACCGCGCGCCGTGGGATGCTGTCATTTATCCTTAAGAACAAAAGAGCATTGGCTGTTAGAGCGCCCAAAGTCAAGGATAAAATGCGGAAGTGATGGCTTTGTTGTATCGAGGAAATTTTACCCCACGTACACAGATATGAGTGTTGCTATCCTTTTGTTTCTTTATGGCGTGGAGTGTGGAGTGTAAAAAGATAAAATGAGCAGTCATTCCATTGATGTCGATATGCTGGTGACAGGGCGTTGTTGAGATATAATGATGATGTTGTACTTGTTTCCTGTTTCGTTGTTGCGAAATCTTGAAAGAAGATAGCATTATTTCTTGTTGTTCAGACAAGTGAGTCTATTTCTTGTGGGAGTAGTTCCTTGTGTCAATTGGATAAAACTGTTGGTGTGATTAATGAAGATGATTGGATGAGGTGTTATATCCTTTGATCGTGTATCAAAGGAATGCAGCTATTTTTGCGTCAAAAAATAAGGCCTTATACGCTTTCGCAAAGCGACATAAGGTCGTATTTCAGTCCTTGTCAAATGGCATAAACCAGTTGTCGCAGGTCCGCAGTAACACTTTTCCCCCTGCCCCACCATTTGCAAAAGTCAGACAAACAGTCTATCTGTATAATTTATTATGCGAGACTTCTAGAATTTACCGTTCGTATTAGAAAACGCATTGCAGGTCTCTTCCATTCGTGAAAATAAAATATAACTTCGGGCGCACAAATCGTTGGAGAAGCTAGGTTTTAGGCCCCCTGTAGACCGTAAATGTCTTATATCTATATTTTTTAAACCAATGAGTCGACCCACATAACGCACGTCAAATTAAAAAATCAAGTAACTTTCTCAAAAGTAATAGTGACAAGCGAGTACGATGAACCCGGTTAAACTATTCCTGTTTTTGGCGTTAACAGCAAATATAGGGCCAAATATGAGCCTTAATCGGGAGCGATTTTCGCTCGATTAAAAAAAAAACGGTTAAAAACAACCGACATTCGGTAAAAAATAATCAAGTAATTTTTGTCAAACTACCAGGGTTAGGTTAGGTTAGGTTAGGTTATAGTGGCAGTTGGCAGAAGCCGACACACTTAGACCAATAGACCAATGAAAAGGTCCATTGTGATACCACATGGAACTGTCTTCTTCCTACACGTTGAACCAGTTGGAGCTTTTGATAAAGCTTGAAAGACTTTTAATGTCGATGTTTATGAGATCGTTGATATCATTGTAAAAGAAAGATCCCAAATTTAGTGTTCGTCTCTGAGAGAGAGAGGGGCATCTGCTGAGAAGGTGGAGAATAATCCCCTCCTCCTCCTCGTCCAAGCAGCTTCTGCAGAAGACATTTATATAGACGCCAATCCTTGTTGCATGCTCGCCTATGAGACAGTGTCCGGTAATTACACCAATTGTAGCACCAATGTGCAGTCTGTTCAGAGAGATCAAACATTTAGAGCGTTTCAGATCCAGCTCTCGCCAAATCTGTTTTGTCGCTAGACAAGTGTTGCCACTTGCGAATGACTTGTGAGTGGCCCCACAATATCCATGTGGATATGTTAAAATCAACCACCTGGAAATTTAATTTGCTCAAAGGGTTATTTCGCATGTTTGTGAACCTGTTCCGTCTGCCAATGAATGCAACCCCTCGCCCAGCTGTTTATATCCTGGTTCATGTTAGGCCAGAAATATATTTTCTTAATTTTTGTTCGTGTAGCCCGGATTCCGGGGTGTGAAAGGGAGTGAATATTTTGGAATATCGTTTCTCTTATGTTTTTAGGGACATATGGGCGATTGGTGTTGGTCGATGTTTCACACCACAAAGACAAATCATAGGCTGATATTTTGATGAATTCCAACTTTATTTTTGACTTGGTTGGTATGTTGTTTCTGAGTGATGTGAGTTCTTCATCGTCGATTTGGGGTTTGCATAGCTCTTCCATCCCCGGTGAGGTAAGTTCGAGCGGTGCCGTGACATAACCCCAAGCGTCATAAGCCCAAATCTCGCAATTTGGCCTTTCACAAAGCGTCATAAGGTCCGTTTCATTTATTCCCGCTTTTTTTTAATAATCTAGCTTTTGCAATTGAAACTAGATGTTTCATTTTAAAATGTCGCGATTTTTTAAAATAAAACATCTAGTTTCAATTGCAAAAGCTACATTATTAAAAAAAGCCGGAATAAATGAAACGGACTTATAAGTAAAAACCAATTGAAATAAGTGAGCTTTGTTTTAAAGCTTTGCCATGATTTAAAATTTGTTTAATGCATAATCTGGTTATTTTTAACAAAGAAAAAATATTACATCACAAACATAGGTTTAACAATTCAACAAATAAACATAAATAAACTTTCAGGTACTGAAAAATTAAATTAAATAAATCTCCAAAATTCTATATAACTACATATGTGCTTTGACATATTAATAAAACAAACGAATTTATTTTCTACAGTTACTTCAATTGTATATTGTAAGCTTTACGACGCAAAAAAAAATTCTTGTCCATTTTAAGTTTTTATATTTCTGTACGAACTAAAATTGTTTCTTTTGATAAATTCGCAATTAATTTGTATAAGCCACAACTTTTTCGTCCAACTAAAACGTTAAGTCTGCGATGCCAAGCTTCAACATTGTTCTGAGTTCGAGGAAATCTTTAAAACTATTTTGCATCGAGAAAAACAATTGAAATGGATGAAATTATGAAAGAAAATGGGAAACAAGCAATATTCAATTTTGAACGATGACGTTTTTAAAATTCAAGTGGGATTCTGAGAAACGGGCAAAACGGTATTTTAAAAAGTGGGATTATAATAGATCGGGATTTGGAATAAGCGGGATTTTCAGAGACAGTAAGTTTTTAAGCGGGATTTTTAAAAAACGGGGTTTTAAAACGCGGGATGCCGATACGCTCCCTTGTCATCCTATGTCCAAATAACAAAAAACAAATAACCACAAAAGTTCAATAAAAATTGAATGATCTTTTCTATACCTATTATAATTGCCTAAAGTTACATTTCCTTATTTGTAATTATTTTATTTTATATTAAATAAACTTAACTTAACTTAACATTGCATTATAACATACATACCTAACTACATTGTGATAGTGAGTTTGGGTTATAAATTAAGCGTTAGTGAATTAAATATACCATTATACACACATGGTCTGCATTTGGATCGAAATCGAATTTAATTCACTTTTCAATTTCACTCGGAATGAAATTTGGTTTTACGCAATTCGATCGTTTTAGATTGTTTCGAAATCAGTTTCGAACTGTCAAAATCCTAAATAAACACAGAATGTGTTTGCTTTTAGGTCAACATTTAAATTAATAAGCAATCGATACAATAGTTTAAGCAATTTTCAATGAAAAAGGGAAAAAATCCAATGAGAAGCAATAAGAAGGCAAATTTTACGAGAAAAAGTAAATATATTAGATCTTCCGGAGGCGGAGTAAGTGATTTTGATTTACATTTTGGGGTAACATTTTTTTTTTATTTGTTTGCAGTTTTAAAAGCAGTTTCAGATTAGGCAAAGAAGCGTTTTTATATGTACTAAGCGAAATAGAACCAAATATAAAACCGTTATCAATTTCTTCGATACATTAACTTGCAGCAACACTTCGCTTCTTGGGTGAGGGAATTTACCAAAGTTCTGTTGGAAAGGATTTAAACATTGGTTGAGCAAGACCCACTGTGCGGTACAAGACGTGATTGTACCTTGGTCCACGGAGTATTGTACCTTGGACCGAAAATATTATTGAAAGTTTTCCTATAGTTTAAAGGTGAAAACTTTAATTAATTTCAATAAAAAGTAAAAATGGTACCATTCTTTATTTATTTCAAAAAAACAGCAAAAAAAACCATTATCTTAAAGTTTTTGTGTTGATTAAAAAAAAAATATTTCAAATACTAGTATTAAAAAAAAACTCTTTTACTAAAAAAAACTTAACAAAGGACTTCAATATTATTTAAAAACTTACTTTAAAGGAACAACATAAAAGAAAAACAAATTTATCACTTCAATATTATTTAAAAACTTACATTAAAGGACAAACCAAAGGTCCAAGGTACACGCGCTATGATAGGTCCAAGGTACACTAACATCACTTTAGCCAAACAAATTAGATTTTAACGTAGTATTCAAACCACATACGAACGACAATGTGTTCCTACCAAAAAATTATTAATACACTTACCGAAATCGATTAAAGTAGCGGAAAAGAGACAGAAAACTAAGCACTACATAACTTCAGAAAAGAGATAAAAAAGTACTTTTTTCACTGAAAACATGTTTATTTTTTTTCTGCCGACTCGTGCAGTTGTGCCGTCAAAAAGAAACTGAGAAGACAAATGAACAGAAGATCAACATTTTTGCGTGCTTTGTATTTTCCTGAAAATTGGCACTCGGACCAAGGTACACAGGTTACTTGGATAGAATAAATAAAAACGATGAGAAGTAAATACAATAACAGGGTTATCTAGTGAATTATGTGAGGACAATGAATGTCAGATTATTTAGTGAGGAACAGATCTCCACAATTGTGAAGACTATTTGGAAGAGCAAACAAACATTCGGGACTCGATTGCACAAACTATGTTTTTCTTAAAAGAAGTTGTTTCCAAACATTATTTCAAAGACACAAATGGAATGGAAATTCAAAGACACAAATTGAATGGAAAAGGTTTTAATGCGCTTTAAGGTATTCTGGCGGGGTGTTGCGACTGGAATTTCGTTCTGGCATTTGAGTTCTAGATTCAGGAGAATGTAATAGATAACATACTAAAATTTGACAAAATAACTTCAAAATTGACCATTCTGTAGCATCTTCCGGGCGCTCTGGCAGGGGTTTGCCTTCATTTGTGAACCATCATACAAAGATTTAAAGTTGACACTATAATATTTTTTTCAAGACTTTTTTACAACTCAGAGGCCCTGTAACTTCCAAAGCGCCCGGTCGAGGTCTCCCAGGTCTGTTATAAATCCGAAACCGACAATCCAAAAATAAGCCAAATTCTGTTGACAAAATAATCACGAAAAAATGTCGCCAGCTCTTCGTCTATTAAGAATTCATTTTAATAAATAATAATAAATAACGTAAACAAACATTTCGTTCATTGAAATAGTTTTTTTTATGAATTATCATCAACACTTTCTACAGTTTGTCCTGTATTCAAATTTAATTGAATTTCCTAGATTTCAAGACGTTTTTTTTCCACTGCCAATTATGTCGTTTTACCTTGTCATTTTGCTCCTTTAAAATATTGCAAAGTTTTTCAAGAGACCTACACGTTCTTTTAAGACTGTTTTTGTTTTCTTCGGCAATTTCAATAAATTCAGTCATTTTACTTCTGATGTAGCTTCCATGTATACCTACGAGTACCTATATCAAGTTTGCTGTCCATAATTCACACATTCCTTCTTGTTTGTGGTTTGTTTATAGACGGTTCGGTCAGCACTTCGGGAACTTCAGTAATATTGTCATCTCTGTATTTACGGTTCCCATACTGTCCAGTATTTTAACAGAAAATGATGAAGCAGTGGGTACACCGTAAGAAGTTGATCCATTAATGCCATTAACAGCACTAAATGCCAGTAAGTTTTGCAACGGCCTATTCTACGGCAGAAATTGGAAGAATGTTGTTTGATCCGCCACCTGTTGCTTTCGACCCTTTTTTATTGTGAACGAGTTTTTTTTCTAATATTGCACTTCCAATCAAACCAAAACTGCACGAACAATTTAAAATGTTCCTGTCAGTAGATTCAATAATGAACTAAAGTAGAAATAATACATTTTTCCATTCTGAAACATCTTTTGTTAGTGGCCCTTCGCTGTGTAGATCTCTTGTTAATGTGGACCTATCTCCTATAATAAACCTCTTCGCCAAATAAACCTTGCCCTGCCTTAAATTTTTATGATTTCCGCTGAAAACAATATGAAAATACAAACAAACCAAAAAGAATCACAATTAAAAAGCAACTTTCACTTACATTTCGCGTAATCAAAAAATCTAGAAACTGAACAATTTCACAACACAACAAATAAGTGAATTCATTCTGTTTGAAAAATGGAATGCAGGACACCGATTTTAATTTTCGAAATTCCAATTCACAATATTCACTTCTATCGAAATGCAGAACACACAATTTCACTTTCACCTCGCAAATTCACAAAAAGTGTAATGCTGAACATGGGTGATAGCGTCGGAACCACGTGGGACATTGTGTAAATCTCAACACGGACGAGGGTGAGTTTTTTTGTTTATTTTACTCAAAGTGGTTGATTGCCTGCAATAGTATTTATTAATTTATAATTGCAAAACAAAATCTTGTTCTATTCCCCCCCCCCCCACATAAAATTGAATTTGCCTAACTTAAGATCTAATTGATTTTTTGGAACAATAATGACATATCAGAAAGTTGTGTTTTGTATCTCGTAGCTCGTAGGTGAAACAAGTCAATCAGTTCCAAAAAAAAGGTTTAAGTGTAAATTCGCTCGTTTTTTTTTTAATTTTCAGTGTAACAAAGACGTAAGTGTTCATTATGTCAGTGTTAAACAATATGTTTAGTTATTTTCATTTCGTTTTCAGGCGAACAACGACATAATTGCTTATTGTTTCGTTGCTGACAAAAATATTAATTCTTAAAGTGGCGTAAGTATTATTTATGTCGTTATATAATCAAATATCTTGTTAGCATTCTCTACTTAGAACGTTCTAGACTAGCAGTTAAAAATTTGGAAGAGGCAAAAACCTCCGACACACAATCCTTACTTTAAAGAAAGAATCTTATTTTAAAGAAAGTTTCAAAAACACAATATTACAGTGAAATAGTTGATTCAGACATCGAGGATTTTTGAGCGGATAAAAGCAGTGAGTATGCACCATCAGAGAGTTCTTCGGGCGGACGGACTCGCCGGAGCCTCCAGAAGAGGAAGAGAGTGATCAGCCACCAATAAACATCGATTTGGACCACTCGCCTGCAAAAAGGGGAAGAAAATGTTACGGCAACCAGACAAATCGAGACAGAAAGCTGCAAAACTGTCAAGGATATCAGGAAAAATCCATGTGACAGTAAGGGGTAAGTCTGTTAAAGAAAAAGTAATAGGACCACCTTGCCCCGATCGTTGTAAGTTTTCACGTTTAACAAAATTTGATAATAATTTTAGAGATTAATTATTCAAAAAGTTTTGGGAACTCACTTCCTTGCAACGGCAGCGAGATTTTTTAAATTCATCCATTAAACAACTGCAGCAGAAATATCGTCTTATCTGTGACGGAGCCTAGACTACTTGCGCGCCTTTCAAATAACGGGAGCCGAGTTCGAGTGTGCAAACTTTTTTTGATGAGCACTTTTGCAATTAGCGAAAGAACACTTCAATCAATAATTCAATCCTAGGTTTCAGGTATAGCATCATTAAAAAGGATAGACGTGACAAGCATAGAAGCCATTCGAGGGTCGACCACGAAGTGCTAGATTCAATATGGGGGCACATAAACTCAGTTACGTGCTTCCAAAACCAATGGGGCAAACATCTTCATTTTTCTATAAATCAAGACATAATTTCTATAATTTAACTGTAAGTAAAAACTTAGTTCACTTAAAACTCAACGATAAGAAATTATTCAATAAAACTAGGAGTCGCCCCATGATCGAAATTCGACCAATTTATTCTATAAGTTGGAAAAAAAAACAATGTCGACTGTTATACATATCAATCGGAGAATGAAATTTTTCGACATTGCATTCTCTGATTTCATATAATATAAAATTTTCCCGGTATTTTCAAGTAACTTCAAGCATTTTCAAGTAACTTTAAGCATTTTCAAGTAACTTGAAGCATGTCCGAGTAATTTCAAATATGTTCAAGCATTATCAAGTAACTTCAAGTTTTCAAGCATTTTCAAGTAACTTAAAGTATAACTTCAAGCTTTTTTAGGTAACTTCAAGTAACTTTAACTATTTTCAAGTAACTTCAAGTATTTGCAAGCATTTTTAAGTAACTTAAAGCATTTTCAAGTACCTTCAAGCATTTTCAAGTAACTTCAAGCATGTCCAAGTAACTTCAAGCATTTTCAGGTAACTTCAAGCATTTTCAAGTAACTTCATGACAAAATATTTTTCCGTTCCGATTGACAGATTATTGCCTCACACAGCAATGTTGTTGTTGTTGTAATTTCATTAAATTCGCTTCATTTTACCCGCTGTAATTCATAATGTGTGTTATATATGTGGATAATTTTTGTATTGTGTACTTATATGTATTGTCCCCTACCTAAATATATATAGTGTTGCCATATCTATGTGACGTATAATAGCAAAAAAGGGGGGAAACACGTTATAGGCAACTCCGTATTAATATATAGATTATAACTTTTTGTAATTCAAGATATCGGAAATAAAGAATGAGATCGGTTCGTGTGTTTTTATGTTTCTGGAGGAACTGTCAAGAACTCGCCCTGATGCGGACGTTGTCTTTTACACTGATAAATGTGGTGGACAACAAAAGAACAGGTAAGATAAATTTACACGTAAAGAGATGGTACGAGGGCGGGTCAATAAGTCCGTGACTTTTTGAATTTCTGACCTCTTTACTGAAACGGCAACACTGCTCCTGTTAACAGGCATTTGTCAGTTGACTCCTTTCAAAATTTAAACTTGCTGCGTCAGTTAGTTTGTGTTTGACAGCTATTTTTATCAGACTACTCACTAATTTGAGGAGAAAATGGAAAAAAGTGAATTTCGTGTGCTTATTAAGCATTATTTCTTGCGAAAAAAAACCATTACCGAGACCAAGGCTAAGCTTGATAAATACTATGGGGACTCTGCACCATCGATTTCAATGGTAAAAAAGTGGTTTACTGAATTTCGTTGTGGCCGTACAAGCACTGAAGAAGCCGAACGGCCTGGACGCCCAGTTGAGGTCTCTACACCCGAAACAATCGAAAAAATTCACGATATGGTGTTGGCCGACCGAAGATTGAAAGTGCGAGAGATTGTGGAAGCCGTAGGGATCTCGCATGGCTCAGTGGTTTCAATTTTGAATGATCACTTGGGCATGAGAAAGCTTTCCGCAAGATGGGTGTCGCGTTTGCTCACAGTCGGCAACAAACGCAATCGTGTAACAACTTCACAGGAAGGTTTGGCATTGTTTAATCGCAATATGGAGGAGTTTTTGCGCCGTTTTGTAACCGTGGACGAAACATGGATCCATCACAACACACCAGAGACCAAACAACAGTCAAAACAGTGGGTTTCTAAGGGTGAATCGGCGCCAAAGAAGGCCAAGGTGGGTTTGTCAGCCAATAAAGTTATGGCGACTGTTTTTTGGGATGCACGCGGGATAATCCACATTGACTACCTTCAAAAGGGAAGAACAATCAATGGGGAATATTATGCCAACTTATTGGACCGATTCAATGACGATTTAAAAAAAAACCGACCTCATTTGGCCAAGAAAAAAGTTCTTTTCCACCAAGACAATGCAAGGGTGCACACATGTGCAGTTGCCATGGCAAAAAACCATGAATTGGGCTATGAATTGCTCCCTCATCCACCCTATTCTCCAGATTTGGCTCCAAGCGACTACTTCTTGTTCCCAAACCTGAAGAAATGGCTTGGTGAAAAAAGATTTGACTCCAATGATGAAGTCATCTCGCAAATAAAGGCCTATTTTGAGGACCTCGACAAATCATTTTTTTTGGAAGGGATAAAAAATTTGGAGAAGCGTTGGACAAAGTTTATAGAGCTCAAGGGAGACTACGTTGAAAAATAAAATTATTTTTTTATCAAAAAATCTGTGTTTTATTCCAAAAGTCACGGACTTATTGACCCGCCCTCGTATCTGCAAGAACCATTTTATTTTAGGTTCATAGTCGGAATGTATTTGTATGCAGTGGAATAGCTAGAAATAAATTTCAAACGCAGAATGAAGGAGATGCAGTCCATAGCGTAATTGAAAAATCAATTAAGAAGGCAGAATAATCGGGACCAATATACGTGCCTGATCAATATGTATCAATTATAAGGACTGCAAAAAAAAGGAAGTCCTTCTATTGTTAAATAACTAGACTTCACAAAATTTTTTTGATTTTAAATTGCTTTCGGATTAAATGGCCATCATCACTACAAAAAAGATGAACATGAAAAACAATGTTACGATTTGTTAAGTTGAGTACATTTTACAGTTACAAAAGTAGCTATAAGGATGTAACTAGGGAAAACGTAGAACTCAAAATTACGAATAGGCGCTCCGGAACAAAGACTTAGGAAAGCCTGCGTATACGTCAAAAATACAAATAACAGCCAATAAAAAAGCTGATCTCTTGAGCCTTTTAAAAAAGAATATCACCCCTAGCTTTTATGAGCCATTTTTCAAAAGCATCTCCTAAGTTAAAAGTTCCACTGACCAAGTTTTTTTTATAGGCAGATATCTACATGGAATTTGTTTTTTATTTTGGTTATTTTTTTTCTATTATTTTTTAGTGAATTACTACACCAGAAAGTGTGTCAAATTCTCTTTATGTTACAACTAACTATAATTATTTTAAAAACTGTGTTTCTTATTTTTTTTAATAAAAACTATTTAAAAAATTTCAATTGCGTTTTTCTTAGAATCAACATTTCTGCACTTACATACGTCGTTGTTTTACTGGAGGTGCGATATGTCCACACTAGTTTTAGCATTTGCTTATATAAAAGCAGTTTGTTCTCTATAGCTCGGCGTAACCAATACACTTCTCTATATTTATTACCTAGCTCTTTGGGTTTTTTCTTTACATGCGCTTTCCATTTCAGCTTTGCATCCAGTGCCATTCCAAGATATTTAGTCTCGTTTCCAAACGGAGTTTGGACCAAGTTTGATTATTTATTTTATAATAAGTAAAATTTACATGAACAGATTTGGTCTCGTTGAGTGCGATTCTTTAAACCTTAGTCCATTAATTTACTCTATCAAGAGCTTCTTGCAGTTTTTCCGTAGTCTCTTCGACCGTTATACCTACTGCCAGGATAGTAATGTAGCTAACTCAGTGCCTACTACGTGTGGTATATCACGAGTGTATAGTAAGTATAACACTGCTCCAAGGACGCTTCCTTGCGGCATATTAGATAGGTATTTGTCCAAAATATTATATAGATGCTCCTTCAGAGCTTGTCGTAATATAAATTTAAAGACTTCGTGACAGACCTTGTCAAAGGCTTGAAAGACGTCAAGGAATACGCTTGAACAAATCCGTTTTTCTTCAAGAGATTTTTCGATTACATGTGTTATTCTATGCACTTGTTCAACTGTAGAATGCTTCCATCTGAAAAAGAATTGATGATCCGGAATGAGATGCCTTTCTATTACCGACTGCATTCGCCTAATCAATGTTCTCACAAACACCTTCAATATAATTGGAAGAAGCGAAATTGGTCTATAAGACATACATATGTTCATTCGGCGGTTTTCCGGCCATAAGAACCATTAGGACTCGGCGACTTTCCATTGACTGGGAACATATTCTAGTAGAAACGCGACGTTTATAATAAACAGAAGCTTAATTAAAGTTTTTCTAGGTAGAGCTTTAAGAACCTCTCCCGTGATTAGGTCGTATCCAGGAGCTCTCTTAGGCTTACGTTTTCTTATTTCTCCCTTAAGTTCGGTTAGTGTTGCATTTTGTTTCTTATTGCACTATTGACCTTATAGGACGTGTTTATATTTTGAATAAGATGTTGCCCATCAAACGGTTTTGGAGATTGGAATTCGAGAATAAGTAACTCACAAACCAGTATAGTGCAAACTGTAACAAACCCTAGTATATGCTGTACCAATAGGGTATCTAAATACATAATCTGCAATAAAAATGGAACAGATGTACTAGAGCTGCTCCAAATGTATGATCTTATCGTGTTAAACGGCTGTACCGAAGGTGATAGAGAAGGACATTACACATTTGTCGGAGGGCAAGGCAATTCAGTTATTGATTTTTGTGCTGTAAACAACGACTGGACTGGGAAAATTAAAAAAATTAAGGTACAATGCAAAACTTTTTCGGATCACATGTCAATCGTGGTTGAAGTTGATGGTGAAACACCCTCCCATCACAAAAACCTGCCCCTGCTACCTAGACTTAAATGGAAATCCGAAAAAAACAAATTCCTACCACCGGTTATTAGACAGCTTGCTCTCAGCAAATAATTCGATACCTGAAGAAACAGAAACACTTGCAAATCAAATAACTTGTTGTATAAGAAGTGCTGCATCGAACAATATTTCAAATATAAGGTAACCATTCAAACAAAAATGGTTTGATAGAGAATGCATAAATGCTAGGAAGAAATCATTTGCCCTTTTGCGTGTCTGGAGAACTTGTAATGACCCTGATGTTAAAAAGTGGTATAACCAAGTGAATACCCACTACAAAAATCTATGCCTAACTAAGAAAACTGATTTCGATAATCGGCAAGCTCTCTTACTTAGTCAAACAAAGTCTTCGAAGGACTTCTGGAGAATAGCAAGGGAGATTAATGGTACAGTTTATCAAATAGGTACAGGAGTATCTGCTGATGATCTATCCATATATTTTAAACATCTTCTACTGGATAACTCAAACCTTTTTTTCTCGTATGCAGACCCGCTCATTTTCGACGATTCCCTAGATGGTGAGGTAACAACTGACGAAATTAATGCTGTTATCATGAAATCCAAAAATGGAAAGGCGCCAGGCGAAGATGGGATTCCGTACGAATTCTACAAAAATGCTAGTCCAACCTTAATCAACTATTTGAAAGTTCTCTTCAACAGTGTGTTCTCGAGTGCAGACATCCCTTCATCGTTTAAGAAGTCTGTAATATTCCCCATCCACAAAAAGGGTTCGCTGGAAAAAGTAGAAAACTACAGGGGAATCTCATTCATGAATGTGTCAGCCAAGATACGAGTATTTTGTGGCATACTTGTAGGACGATTAGAAAAATGGGTAGATGAAAAAAATATTCTGACAGAGCGTCAAGCTGGATTCAGAAAAAACTTTTCAACCGTTGACCAAATATTCACATTATCTTCGATTATAAGAGCCTTTCAAGCCAGAAACAAGAAAATGTATAGCTCTTTTGTAGATTTCATTTCATTTCATTTCATTTCATTTATTTTAGCATATTAACGTTACACAGTAAGATCCAAAATCTTTTTAAATTGCGTAAGTTCCAAAGGTACATTCTACTATTTGTTACGTTACTACTATTTATTTACAACAATAACAACAGTTAAAATTTAGAAATATTGTTCATAATTCATCATCAACAAAAAAAAAAGAAAAGATGTAAAAAACTGAATTTAGAGAAAAAAAAAATTAAGTAAAAACAAAAAAAAATAAAGAGAAAAAGAGAAAAAAAATTCAAAGAAAAAAGAAAATAACAAATCATCATCATCAAAGTGTTTCTAAGTATTGCTTAAGCTTCGTTTTTAACTGGGTTGTACAGCTTACCATTCTGATAGATCGGGGAAGGGAGTTCCACAGCCGAATCGCATGGGTGAAAAATTGGCGTTCCGATACTAAATAAGTGTAGCGCATAGGTAAGAGGTCACAGCTTCTGACAGATCGCGGGAATCTTAACTTATTATAGAGGTAGGAAGGTTGACGCGTTTGCATTATACCATGTAGTAATGTTAATGTTCTTAGCTTGAAGAGGTTTTCAATGGTAAGTCCGTATATTGATTTTGAGAAATTGGATATGTGGTCGAACCTTCTAATCGCATAGATATAGCGCGCGATGCTATTATAAGCAACCTTAAGCTTACGTTTATGCTCGTAATCACAATTTGCAAAAAGCTCACACCCATATAATAAAATCGGAACTAGTAAGGTTTTTGCAAGAATCATTCTCGTTTTAATGGGGGTGATTTTTTGTGTAGCCCAAAGCATACGAAGGCTACCATATAATCTACCAACGGTTAACCTTATGTGGACATTCCAAGTTAGCGTTTTATTAAATACTAAGCCAAGGTTTTTCGCAGAACCTACATATTCAATGGGTGTATTGTTGAGACATATTTTGGGGAAATACGATATATCTACTGGCTTCCTGGATATTACTAGGCATTTCGTCTTTAATGGGTTAAGACAAAGCCCATTTGATCGAGCCCAGCACACAATCCTATGTAGATCCTCATTCACTTCACAAGCCCCATTTTCGACAAGTCCTAATGGAAAACTTTTTCGCACCTGGACATCATCAGCATACATGTCAATTGAGCAGTTTAGTGAACACGAGGGAAGATCATTGATGTACATTGAAAAAAACAATGGGCCCAATATCGATCCCTGTGGAACACCTCTGCTCAAGGGAAGAAACTCAGAAACAGAATTGTTTGCGACAACAGCTTGATATCTGCCATTTAGGTATGTGGAGATCAGACTTGTGGAAAATGAGGAGAACCTGAACTGACTTTTCAACTTACTACATAGGACTTCATGGTTGACCGTGTCAAATGCCTTAGAAAAGTCCAACAAAGTAAGAAAAGTCACACTGTTATTGTCTACAGCTTGCCTTATTTCCTCCACAACATTAATTAAAGCAGTAGTACAACTGTGATTAGGCCGGAAACCTGACTGGTTACAACAAAGTAGGTTATTTCTTTTTAGAAAACTCCGTATTTGTTTGTTCATAATTTTTTCAAGAACTTTCGACAGATATGGTAGAATGGCAATTGGCCTAAACTCGTTACGACTTTTCGGAACAGGTATGATTTTAGCTCGTTTCCAAGCACTGGGAAAGATTCCTGTCATGACAATTGTGTTGAACAAATGCGTATTGAATTTCAATATATAAGGAAGGATAGCCTTTATAAACACCGGATGAGTTTCATCAAATACAACAGCATTAGATTTAATAGCCAAGAAGCTCTCTAAGACATCGGTATCTTTGATAGCTTGAAAACAAAAACTATTTGGGGGATCCATGATGTGATTGAGAGTCGTTAGAGCAAATCGAGGGGGATTGGAATGTTCACATGTATTAGAGGAGGGAAGGGAAGTAAAGTTTTTATTTAGTTCATTACAGTCAATATTAGCAAGATTGCTGTTTAAATGTTTACCCACTCCAATCTCTCTCAGATTTTTCCAAAGCTTGTGTCCAGCCAGCGAAGGATCAAGTCGTGGAGCATAAAAGTGTTTTTTAGCTTCTCTTATGTCACATGTGACCCTATTTCTTAGAGCTCGATATGCATTGAGGAACACATCTAAACGAAAACGCTTCCAACACTTATAAGCTTGGTTACGCTTTCGGATTAAATCTTTAATGGTATTTGTAAACCAAGGATGGTCATTTGCTCTAGGAGGTTTAATTACAAGTGGAACATGATTATTGAAAATATTGCCTATACTACTCTGAAGTTACTTGATCATCAACGGATGGCATTTCATAGATGCGATACCATTCAATCGATCTTAAATTCTCTTCAAGTCGAACCAAGTTAATTTTCTTAAAATCTCTATAGCAATAATTTGGGTTAAAAGTAACAGGTTCACATTCAAATGTTAGATGGATGAGGTCATGATGGGAGAAACAGGAAGCGGAAAGTTGATTATAGTGGAGGACTTTATGCAGATGACTTACAAAAAATACATCGAGGAGTGTACTGTTATCCTTGGTAAAATGAGTAGGTGTAGATGTATTTACAGGCATAAGATTTAAAGTTCTCATACTATCAACGAGGGACGTATCCTCAAAGATATTGCTATTAAGGTCTCCAGCAATAACAATAAAAGGTGATATGTAAGACAACTCATCTAACACGGCAATCAACGGATTTGTGTTAATGCTGCGGCTTGGTCGGTATATTGAGCCCAGTAAAATTGTATTCCCCTTACAAATAATTTCAATAAAAAGGTACTCAATCTCACTACCAGATGGCGACTCACGTATTAATCGACAGTTTAAGCCTTTACGAACATAAATTGCAACATCTCCCCCAACACGCTCAACTCTGTCAGACCGAAAACATCTAAAGCCATCCAAGTTACACAAGGCCTTACTTATGTCAGGCGAGAACCACGTTTCAGAAACACAAACAACATCAACATTCGAACCTTCAAATAGGAACCTGAATTCATCTATTTTCATCCGTAAGCTCTGCGCATTAATATGACACACCTGTAAGCCATTACGACGACGACACAAAATTTCTATCATTACACGCGTGGTATCCTCACTAGCGCTGCCTGCAGGTACCCTTTCAATTCTCTCATTGGGTACACCCATTGATAATTAATTTTAATGGCAAGCACCGTGTGAGGAACACGTCACTTATAAAAAAGTCAAGCCGCACAAACCACTCTAGAAACCAAACAATTAGCAATGACACAGAAATGATGATGATTGGATATTTTAGGCAAATATGAAATTTAATACAAATAAATAAAAGATAATAAACTTGAATTTGGATTAAATTAGAACAATAAAAAGAAAATAGAAAAAGAGGTATGTAAATAAGATATAAAGAAAACGAGAAGTAATTATAACGCTGGACCTGGGCGATGTTCATCAGGATCATTGACATCATCAGCTGTTGTTATCGTTTCTGCTCGCGTCGTGGCAAACTCAGCTAAGTCCTCCATGGTTTCAATCAGTATTTCCTCGTCAGTACCGGTTTTCTTGACATAAACAAATCCACGATTAGTAAACACAGAAAACAGTTTATGCTCTCGTTTAATTTTAAGAGCTTGGAGCAGGAGAAAACGATTTTTAACTGTTAAGCATTCATGAATGTTTACGTTCGCCTTTTCAGTACCACAATCGTCAAAGCCAAGATCTCGGAGGTGGAGCGTTTGTTTTGTGGATTTGCGGTAACCAGCAACCGATCGTAAAACGAAACTTTTGTCGTGCGGTGTAAAGAATTTGATAATTATTGGCGGTGACAAAGTGTTTATTTTTGATTTGAGGCGAAAGATGCTCTTAATCATAGGTGGTTTAATGTCGACATTGAGACAAAGTCTATTAAACAAAAGTTTAAGATTTTCTGTCGGCAGAAATGGAATACCTTGTAATAGTGCATCGCTCATAGTTTCTTTTCTTCATTAAATCCCATTCGTGTGATGATATTTTTTATTGCCTCGTCGTGTTGCTTTACTTGTTTTTTAAGCTCTAGATTTTCTTCCTTAATTGTTGCAATTTCGTTTTGCCTTGATTCAAAAAAATGCAAACGCTGGTTTACGTCATCAATTGTAGATTTCAGTGCCGCAACATCAGTGTCGATTTTGTTTGTTATTCTCTCTTCCGATTCTGCAATTTTAGTTGTGAGAAGAGTGGTTATAAACTCACTTTGCTTAATAAGAGTGGATTCAAGTTTCGTCCAGATTTCCCCTGTGCCATCATCCAAAGAGAGTTTTTTCTGTACTTTTGGTGCGGGTGACGGTGACATTAACAGCTTTTTTGTAGATGGTGAGTACTGAGGTCTATTCCGTTCTCCAGACAGTTCAGCAAATTATAGATGTGAGGGTAAATCAGGGGTAATATTGATTCGGTGGCAATTAATTGCACATAAGACACAACAAAATTCGTAGGAATAATTTCACTTTTAAGACGATTTATTTTAATGAAAACCAGAGTTAAAATATTTTATGTTTATCGGCTTATAAAAACACAAATGTTTGTTAGTTCTACTATGATATTCAGAAACCTTGGCGCGTACTTTGAACCACTTAAAACTGAACTTGAATAGCCACTCGATCGCACACGTTAACTTAGTAACGCAACATTACTATGACTCAAGGCAGCTTTTGATCTTGTTAGCCGAAGCGCACTCTTCTATAAACTGTCTCAGTTGGGTATTTCTACAAAATTTCTTAAGACCATTAAAAAAATGTATGCCGAAACAAGTGCAGCAGTCTGGGATGGAAAGGATTTCTCACAATGGTTTAAAACACAGACCGGTGTAAAGCAAGGATGTCCTCTTAGTGCCTTATTGTTTTCTCTATTTATAAACGACATAGAAAAAGATTTACCTGGTGGAGTACGAATTGCTAATATCGTGGTCAATGTCTTGTTATATGCCGATGATCTTGTTCTACTCTCTGAATCTCCTGAAAATCTCCAATTGATGATAAATCGTCTAGCCAGCTACTGCACAAAATTGGGACTAACCATCAACACCGACAAATCTAAAATTGTGGTCTTTTCCCGTTCACCACGAGTGCAAAGTGGAAATAGATGGTTTTACAATGGAAACCGATTAGAGATTGTGAAGGAACTCAAATATATAGGAGTGAAACTGAACCCAACCTTAGAATTTGGTAATCATCTAACGGATAAAGCCAAGTCTTCCCAAAGCTTAGTGAATCTATCATGGAAAAATGTTTTTGCAAACAAACGGATTCTCCTTTCAACGAAATACAGAATATTCGATTCAGTTGTTAAATCAACTCTTTGTTACACCTCTCAAGTTTGGGGATCAGACGAGTACGAAGTAATCGAGAAATTTCACAGGAACTTCTTGAAAAAATTATTCAACTTACCAATGAAATCCCCGAACTACACAATCTATTTGGAAACGGGTCTTCCAATGCTTTTTACAAGCACTCTCAAATCGCAAGCGGATTACATCATTAAATTAGGTTCGTATCCAGACTCCCGAATAACCAAAAAAATGCTTAAGAAACAAGGACTGGTGGGCGTCAAGATGGTTAAGAATTGGAAACGCGTGTGGAGAAACTAGTTCATTCGATCTAAACAACCTGAACAACTTAAAGAACCAACTTTATCGAATAATAAATAAAAATGAAGATGCTATTCGTGTGCGATTTATAAAGAAAGCTCGTGAATCAGATAGCAGAGTATTGTATTCTCACTTGAACTTCAATCTAAAGGATAAGAACTATTTCAATGACTCACTCAACTATAGTGAAATATCTCTTATTTTCAAAGCAAGATGTGAGTTGATTGGTTTAAATGGCAGCCCATATAATGGAAGCTTCAACCAGTTTTATAATATTTGCAACTTAAAAGCGAAAGAAGACTGCTTTCACATTATTTGTGTTTGTCCAATCTACAAACCACAAAGACTAGCTTACCTCAGAAAAAAATTCCTTACCATGCAGGAGACAAAACAAATTCTGAACGAATGTGATTGGAAAAAGTTATTTTATTATATTAAATCGATTTACAAATACAGGTCGCTATTAATAGCAGAGTATGATTGATTAAGTGTATTAACAAAAAAAATAACTATATTGTTTAAGTTACAAATGTACATGTATAAGCATTTTGCTAACCAAGCTGACGGCTAAGCCATAGCTTTAAAATTTATTCTTACTTGTAAAATGTAATAAGAACATGTTAAATAAATGAATTTCTTACTGAATTTCTTACTTCTTTCAAACGGTTTAAAAGTTTCAGGAGTGTGGCAAAAACTTTAGCTTTCTCTTTATCATGCCTGACCCATTCATCTTGGTTTCTCCTTATTGGTGCGGCTTGAATTTGAAGTTTTTTCATACCTTTTAAAGCCTTCCAAAGCGAGTAATTATAACCTTTTTCTGGCGTTAAACTTTCTATGTAAGTTTTTATTTAATTATTCTTAAGGTATTTAAGAGATCTTTTTAGTGAGTTGCACAAAAGGTTGAGATGTAGTTTATGTTCCGGAGCCCGAGTTTGTTTACGCGCTTTTCTCTTCTCCTTAATCATTTCTTTTATTTCCTTTGAATAAGTTTGAATGTAATTGACCAACGTTTTCTTTGTTTTGGGAGTATTCTTCCACGCGGCATCCTGTTAGATTTCAACGAAGCGATCAACCTCAGTTACAAGTTCATAGGTCGTTTTAAGTGATACGTTCAGCTCAATATTTATTTAAATATCTTTTTTGAAGCTTCATAATCAGTTTTCGCTCTGGTTAATCTGGCCGGTCCTACTTTTTTAATCAGAACTTCGCTTATCGTCATAATGATTGGAGAATGATCAGAGGAGAGATCAAGATCCGCGAGTTATAGAAGTTTGCTTTTAGGTGATAAAGTCCGTCCGCGTTTGAAAAGGAAATCTCGATATGAAAATATTTTTGCATAAAATCCAATATACCAATATCTTTGGTTGTGTCTGTTACTTGCGGATCAAGTATCCCTCACATGCGACGTTCCTAGCTGCGCAGTTGCAAACATGCCAAGTGAAATCCAGAGTGGCATAGAAGTCGCAACAATTTCATTGGATTAGTAAACCCTTTTCGATGCAGAAGATCCTTCAGCTCGCAGTGTCAGCCTTATGGGCAAGGGTAGTTTTTTCTTTTTAAATACGGAATAAAACTAAGCTTTTCTAGACGTTTGTTTGTGCGAAGTTATATTCTTCGGAAGAATAAAACGGATCCACATTGACGTTGGATGGAATTGGAACCTTTCGGTCCTTTCCACCGAACTATGTTCTGAGCCCCCACTTAACTGATAAAAAGTCCACGCTATTGTGAGAGATATCTTGAGAATCTTTGACTTTGATCGATCAGGTGGGGGCTATAAGGCCTTGCCAGTCTTTAAATGTTAGGTTAACAAAAGTCTTAGCTAGAGAGGCTTTCACATGTTTGAAAACCATGAACGTTACTAGATATTCAAAATGTTAGAAATATAAAAGTATAAGGCATTTACAGGCCCTAAAACCTAGCTTATCCAACCATTTGCTTGTGCGAAGTGGACGGGACCTACAATTTTAAGCCGAATCCTAACGGCAAATTTGAGAAGCTACTCATGACAATTTATGCTTTGTTTGCAAGAGGATTGAAAATGTTTATGTAGACCAAAATCGTAGAACACATCTAAGCGATAGCGAATGGCCAAAACTGTTCCAGGAAAGAGCGTCTTCAAATATCAGCCGTCTTTTTCGGGGCGACAGGGTTGACCGAAACCATGTCATCGCCGGTTTCATAAAGCTTGATTTGGATAAAAACTGAATTTTGAAGAAAAAAAATGTCAGAAACAATAAAAGTTTAGATACAAATTTTGAAAATAACTGGAAGCAGGGTACTTAGGTTAGAATGATGCTCTGCCTCAGCAGAGATTGAACGTGAGGATTTGAACCATTCAACTTCTTATTATGAACTTAACGCATTAACTACTGATATATATTAAAAATTCATTGCAGTTTTTATTGTTTGATCAATTCTAAGCTCCACAATTCCACATCTTCTTGAATTCATCTGAATTCCGGTACGGTATCCGCCAGGAGTATATTAATTTCACCATTTTCCATCTTACATTAGCTCTTCCATAAAATAACCGTTGCCTATCATCAATTTAAATTTAACTGTACTCAAAAAACACCAATATTTCCAAGTATTCAGATCTTCGAATTTCGAAAATGCGCTCTCTTACCACGACCTAGACCAAAAACAAGTTCTCTTAAAAAATACACTGTATTTGAAGTAAAATTTCCCTTTTCCATTTGTTGTTCGTTTCAAACATGCGCATAATGTGCCAACACAAAAAATATCCACCACTGTAACAGTGAACTGGTGAATATCTATTGAATAAAATGATTGGTGCAATATTAAACGCTCCCGCTTCTATCGCTTTCGAGCGTTATCCTCGAACCGAATATCACTGCCTAAAATATTTGCATGTCTATCTGCCATTATATGTAAGATTTCATTGGGTCAAACATTTGACACCAGCCACTAAACTTTCACCATTACGTCAACGGAGACTGCCAACAACGAAAACCAAATCAAATCTTCTAGTAAAAGCAACATGGGATTGTGGGTTTTCCGAAGGGAATTATCTTACTTTAAATATCCTCCTGTTCAATGGGGTATGTCCTGGCAAAAGTTTTGAACCTGCTGTTCTGTTATTCTATTTTTTTTTGCGGCCTTTTTTTTACTTTTTGTAGTTGTCAGTAATATTTTTCCAACTTTAAATGAGTTCATGAACATATGGGCGGTTGAAGGATATATGTACATATGTACGCATATATTATGAATTTGTTGGGTGATTTGGCCCCTTTTTAGAGTGTGAGACTGGTATTGGGATAGGTGCTTGATAATGTATGCCGTAGAATGAGAGAAGGAAATCCGAACTCAAACAAATATAGCCTTTTCCTTTGTCAAGGACAAGAGGGGGCTACGGGTAGATAGAGCCCGCGGGCGGATAGGTATAAGCTGCTTCATAATAATTATTCGAATTCCAAATTGGGAAACATGTTCCTGGTGTTTTTATTTTTTTAATTAATTGGCAAAGACTTGGAACGTTTAACATAGATTGTCAGAAATTTCAAAGCACATGGCGCGTTATTTTTCTCGTAATGTTTTTTATGTCTTACTTTAAGTATGCATCTTAGTCGGAAGGCTGTATGATTGTGGCGCAATTTAACGAGTAAATTAAACATCGTAATGTTATCTCAAGCTTGCTACTTTTAATTAAAACAATCGTGAGCGTACAAAATTTGATTGTCCTAAGTATGAGTGCCATTTGGATATAATGGCCCGTTTTTTAAGACACCTATACACAACTAAAAGTGCCGACTTTGTTTCGACTTACACCGCAAAGCTGTAAAAGACTCCAATCGCTATTGAAAATAATTCTTCAAAATTGTTCAATTTAATGAATTTAATTGTGACTACAGACTTAACAAAAATAAATCGCCATCTATTTTGAAGTCATGATTCAATTGAAGCAATCATAATTAGTATTAAAAATGTTGGAGTCAAAGCGAATGGATTCTTCTTTATTGCTTTGCATTCATTAAAGTATCTTTAAAGCAATGCTAGCGACTGAATGCATTTAATTATTAAAGTCCAAATGTGATCGTCGGGCGCATAAATCCTTTACGTCTGAAGCCATGCTGCAACACACTAATCGTACCAGTGTGGCCTCCGGTCCGGCAGATTGACAATAGACCAAAACTTCACACTAAGGCAAATCCTGGAAAAGACCATTGAATTTCGAGTCAAGACCCACCATCTTTTAATCAACTTTAAGCCTCATATGAAGGCATTCATCGCCAGGAGCTCTACGTAGGGATGGCTGAATTCGAACAGCTCTTCCGAACAATTCCAAACCTATACCGGATTTCGGGAAGGAGATGCGCTGTCATGTGGCTTCTTCAATCTTGTCCTGGAGCAAATAGTAGGCAGGACAGGTGTCAACACGGAAGGCACTATCTTCAATATATCCGTCAAAATACTGATACGGCCGATGATCGGCCGATCTCAGCGTGCCGTGTTAGAGGCTTGCATGGCGATTGAAGAACAAGCAAAATTTGGATGACCTTGAAGTCAACGAAGTACATGCTTTCAACAAACAAAACAAACATGTTGTTAGCAGCAACTTCGAGGTAGTTAGGGAGTTGGCCTACTGGAGCAAACATCAACTCCACAAATGACATCTTAGTGGAGACCCGACGAAGACTTACCTTAGGAAATCAAAAATCAAAAACAAATGGGCTCCAAGCTCCTAATTCGAAAGACGGAGTGTAAGCTCTACGAAGCACTGATACTGCCAGTTCTGCTTTACGGCACCGAATGCTGGACGATAAGCAGGAAAGGAGAGCTAATTTCGGGTTCCTTCGAAAGAAAAATACTCCATTGGATATTTGGTTAGGACGAATGGAGGAAAAGATATAACCGCGATCTCTATGAGCTGTAGTTCTAAAATATGTCGAATACATTGGCTCGGCCAATTCGAGCGAATGAACAATAATCTCTAGCGAAGAGGATTTTGACTCCCAGCCCCCAGGTTCGAGACGATAAGGAAGACCGATCCTCCTTTTCAAATGCCAAGCCATCGCGGATGCAAGTGCGCCTGGGCTGGACAACTGGAAGCAGCGTGCCTGGGATCGCGGAGGATGGAAGGCAGCAGTGTATCAAATTTATACGGTCGTCAATTTGAGCTTATATCGTATCAAAAGCCGTAAGCAACAATGTTTTGCTCTAGCAAACATTTGCCTCACATTACCATTGAAAAGCTCCAACGGAGGACAATTTTCCTTATGAGTCCTCCAGTTGGACGACATTCGGGGGCGTTTGTTAGCGCGTTCATATAGATTTTGCTGGCCCGTTTCAGAAATGGTTTGTACCCACAACCACCGCAGCGCGAGAGATGAATGACTGAACAATGACTAAATGCTCCTCAGGTCCTCCGTTTAAGTAAAACGAATACTTCAAAAAAATGCTAACACGTTTTTGTGGTTGCTCATTGGGGAATGGGTGAAAACATCTTCCCAGGTTGTTGTTGTATTTATGTATTTAGTTCTCGTATGCCCTAAATTTTTATTTATTTAAAGGATGAGCTAAGATTGAAGCGGTGGAGGCCGTCCTTCGGTAGGTGGGTTGCGTGGAGAAAGAAGGATTAAGTGTTTTATTCTTTTCTTGAAAAACAAAATGGTTGGAAGGAAGCAAGTTAAAAGCAATCATAGTATGGTGGTGTTGCCTATGTCCGAACACCACCGGTAGTCAAACACTTTAAAAAAAAAATTTAGAAACTGCGAAATTTTTCAATTTTTAAACTACAAATGCAAAATTGTGCACATGCATGCCATCTAAACTTGATACATATTAACTACCTACCACAAATGAAATTCAACCCAAAGTAATGGCAAAACAAAAAATTGTGGAGCGGTGTGAAGGAATGTGTGTTTTCTGGTGCACATTCTGCAATATTGCTGTTTATGGTTTCTATTAAAAAATAGAATTCTACACGTATTTACTGTGGGTCAATTTCCTCCCATGTTTTTTGGTTAACTATTGAAACCAATTGGCAATCCACTCTAAATACACTAAACGAATGTTTTGATAAATAGGATTAATGCTCCAAAACCGCACACAATTTTTTCACAAGGAAAAGAAAGCTCGGTTTTCTTATCTAGCTGCAACTTAAGCAAAGATATGCTACCTATTGAATGGAATATTCTTGTTAAATATCTTGGTAGTCATTATACACTGGCGATCACAAGGATGAGGCCTATATGCGAATATTTCGTTGCAGGAGTTCACATCAGCGATTTGTTTTTCAAAGTTTTGTTAAGAATATTTAAAAAAGCGTTGAAAAATCGATATAACGAAGTAGAACAACTTTTAACATACTCTATAAAGAAAATCTTTAGGCTTCTAGAAAACACTCAGAATTATATGTTGCATCTGAAAACAGGCCTGCCCCATCTTTACATCTTTACAATTCGGTTGCATATGGAGTACATATTGAAAGTAATGGCGCTTTCCAGCCACCGCCTTCCGCATATATTGGCAAAACATGCAGTGCGTGGACAGCTTCAATTTTTCGAAGAATGGTCCAGATTAAGTGCAGAACATAATGTCCCGATAACAGAATATAATGCCGAATTGTGGAAAGGATATATACAGGAGCTGTTAAGGAATATTGATGAAGCTTACCATGCCAGGTCCACAGCGCAGCAGAGTGAAGGCAGGTATACGTATCGAATACTCAACCATGATCTTATGGAGCAAAACAATTTCCATTACCAAAATAGTATAGATACGATTTCGTCAATTTTTAAGGTCAGAGGGTAACTTCTTCGTTTAAATTATATGCCGCATAGATCGGACATCAATCCAGAATGCAATTTATGCAATCTGCACCTGAGAGAAGATGTCCACCACTTCATTGGAGTCTGTGTTATCTTGAGAAGTATCGAAGTATCAGAAGAGCTCATTGGGTAAATCCACACTTAATGAAGGCGAAGTTGTTCTGTGCTCGAATGGCCAGGATTGGAATGTACTTTTAAGTTTATTAAAAGCTGCCATAAATGTATGAATTAAATATAAAATCACAATTACTAACTAACTACACTAACTAGTTATTTTGCTAAACGTATTTGTTATATGGCCCGGAAGGATATTACAAGATTTCAATTTGTGATAAAAAATTGTTGACCAAAATATGTACAAATGGAAATAAAAAATCGCATGTACTTCAGTGTTGCTACCGATTAGAAAAAGGGCGTACACGATCTACTAAAATAAAATAAAAATGTCCACTTTTACTAGGCCTGTTTCACTAGATCGTGAACACCCCTTATATATAATTCCTTTTATAAGGCCCTTTTATTCAACAACATAAGGAATCTTAACAGCTTCATTCTCTGTTTTTTAATTGAAACATCATCCTTTTTAGATTTCATTATTTATATTGAGAAAATCATTTGCAAAGTCGCCCACCTACCAGTTCGTTCTTTCAATTAGCATTGAAAGTCAAGATGGAAACAGAAAAATCGAAATATTGATTGCTTCCCTCTCTTGTCTTCTTCTTTTATATATTTTTTTTTTCATACCTTAATTGAAGCCCAAATTATCCATTCATTCCGTCGTCGCCTTAGACAACAACTGCAGACATCAGCAGTATTGTATTGCCTGGCCTTTCCCATGAGGCAGTAGCCATTTACATAAATTTCACAGAATAAAAAAATAATATTCTCTTCATTTTGTTTTTATTCCCCAAACCAATTCATTATTCATTATTTAAATTTGACCCTTCAGAGTCCTTCTTTTTTCACTGTTTTCTGGATGATTTCGATGACATATTTCATGAGACTAAATTTAATATTCGTTTTCAATAATAACTGGATTGAAAATCGATTTCCATTGATGGCATTCGCAGTGGGCTACTGCAATGTACATCACCATCGTCCTCTTCCTTCTCTTCCTGTGATATTCATCATTGTCCTTGAAAGATGAAGAAATTCCATTGAAAAATCGTCCCCTAGTATCATCGTTTTCAAAGTGACGGTGCCTGCGAGTTTAGAGTATAAGCGATGGAAATGGAACGGGAATCGAGGCTTCTTAAAAATGGCCTGTATGGATCGGATTGGAATTGGAAGATTTATTAAATATGTGTCCAATTGTTTGTCGGTAAAATGCAGATTTGAACATTGAACAGGATAAAGGATTAAATTTGAAGGAGAGATGGAAACAAACGATATAAATCGGCTCTAAACATAGTCCGAACCAATTATATAATTAAGGACTTGTGATAGTCGGCAAACCTAAATACGCAAATGAGGCTGGAAAAACAACTTATTTTAAATGTGCACTGAAGGAAATGTCCGAGATGCTACAATGGCAATAAGTTCCGTATTTAAATGAGTTTCTTTCATTAGAAAGTATCTACATAGATCAAATACAAAGCAGTTGCTACCGACTATGAAGAGAATCTTCACCGCTGTCGTAGCACTGGCATACATGCTAGGCTGTCCCGTCAAACTTTTTTTTAAAACTTTTTAAACTAACTCAGTCGGTGGTCGGAGCTAGCCCGTAACGGTCGTGGTGCGATGGTAAGTACCTGCGGTAACAAGTTATAGCTATACCGGACTTCTGGGGGCGTGTGTGACCTGTGCCATTCTTACATTTAATTTAATCATATATAATTTAAAATTACTAAGACTTATTAGTAGACTTATTTTAAACCGAAAAATGAAAATTTGGCAAACAATTATGACTTAATGTCAATTTAAGGTTCCTTTAAAATACAAGTTGTTTTTTGTTGATTTCTAATGGGGCTTCAGTTTTTTTGTTTTTAGATATTGTTTAAATTAATATTTATTTATACTAAATCATTGATTTATTTTACTTAATATGAACTACATAAATAAATAAAACGTTAATATTTTTTTTAAAAAAGTCCTTGGGTTTCATTAAATACAATACCAAAGTTCCATACGTCTCTGAGACGTATGATTATTTTTTACGTCATTAAAATATGATTATCTTTTTAGGGTTAAAACGTAGAATCACAATGAGGTCTGGGCCTCGTCGACAAGAAACAATGTCGACAAAATAAGTTACCAACAGTAAAGATGTAGTCAAATATGTACTTTTCATACAAAGTGATCTCAAAACAAAATACAATGGCAGAAATCCATCTAATTCTTCCGAAGTGTTTGTAATTGTCAGTACAGAAATCGAAAAGATGTGGAAGAACGCGTCGATTCCAATTGTGTGTCATAGTCGAATAGGTAGACCTCACTTAACACGGGGGTTACGTTCCTGATAAATGGCGTGCCAAACGAAATCGTGTTAAACGATACAAGAAACTAGTGCAAGAAGAGTGGTTACCTTTCATGATTTCAGAAAACTGTCCGAATTTTTGTCCAAATATGTTTTATTCGAAGTTGTATTATTATTAAAGATGAAAAAAAAAATCCAACATCAAGTATGTACCGAGCGAGATTCGTCAAAACAAAAAAGGAACTGAGTAAATTGGACTGAAACCGGTTCCCACACCAGCATCCGCTTTCTACATGTAAATCGGAGAAGTTCTTTTTAGATGTATGTAGATTACTTAGACTTTACATTAGTTTAAGTAACCCATCTGAATAGCTTAAAATTCGTGTGGAGTATATAATGAAAGTGTATGCACCAGTGTGGTTTTCGATAAAAAACAAACCGTTATCATTGTATATAAACTTTATAGTAAAATCATCAACACGATTTCAAAAAGCTGGACCTCCACGAATTTGGAGACAAAAAGGATGGCGTGATTGCTTCTCAATTTAAGCATAAAATATTTGTATGAGCTTTGAATTAAGGGAAAACGAAGAAAAGAGAACCAAATAAACTGTTGGTTAGGAAACAGAGCCAAGAGTTTATTTGGTCCTCTTTTCTTCGATAAGGTATTTCGTAAGGATTTCTGACAAAAATAAGAATTCTATCATTGTATGTAATTTTGTTATCTTATATGGATATCTCGCATTTCAACTGATTGCCTCTGATCGCGCCGTATGATTTTAATACTGGACGTGTAAGTATTTATTGTTCTGCGTAACAGCCGAATACTTTTTGGTAAATAGAATGTATGATGAGAGGCAGATGATGGAAGGGGAAAGGAAACATTTTTCTAAAGGATATTCAAATAAAAGCTGATTTCGGTATTTTGGTATTTTCCATCAAACAAGGAATTACGAGTTTAGGATTTTTTAGGGTTTTGTTATTTTTGCTGTATCTCGTCCAAAAATGCACCGATTTCTATCATTTCTTCAGTATTTGATTCGGAAATATTTTACAATTTATTTGTATCAGCCGTTATTCAAAGAAATAGTTGTTGGATAGTTATATTTATCTATTAGGGAATCGATCATATTGTAGCTGGCCTATGTTGAGGCAGGTCACTTGCCATTTTACAGTTTCTTTGTAAAATATTCGTGATCAGCATCGATAGTAACGTGTATCTACTATCTCAAACTCAAGCTAGAAAGGTGAAATTTTAACCATATACTCTACGTGCCCGAAATAATAAATGTTAAGAATTTTTAAAATCTGCCCACCACGGCCGTAGCCAGGACCTAATGTATGGGTAAGTTCCATTTTTTTTGGGTGAGCTGACATTTTTTTTTAAAAGAAAGTTAAAATATATACAATGAAGTTCATATACAATGGTCCGAGCACCTTAAGTGCTCGATTTTAAGAGTATTTGCTTAGCTCTTCATCCGGTAATAATAAAACAACTCAGGATTAGAATTTAGTTGTAACTATGACACTGAACTTCTGATTTATTTTATTGGGAAAATGTTCCTCTTATATACACAAAACAAATTGCGGAAGTTAATGTACGAGTATGTTCATTAATGGTCACTGATCATGTTGAAATCAAAAGTGGGTTACTGTGCACACGTGATTTGGTTTGTTAGGTGCACACACAACAATACGCAACTTTTGATACCCCTCTCGATAAAGAATTTTTTTCATCATGCAACACCCTGGCGTACAGTTAGAGTGGCATTTATACCAAAAATTGGCAGAAGTGACTACTCACTCGCTTCAGAACAATCAGTCTGACTTCCTTCTTGCTGAAAAGCTTGGAAAGGCTGGTCGAGCTTCATGGCAAAACTGCTTTGCGATTGCACCCATTATCTTAGATGCAACATGTCTATCAACGCGGAAAATCCTGCGAGACTGCGCTCCAAAACCTATTTGGTAGAATTGAGAAGCGCTTGACAAGAAAGAATACGCGATGGGCATTTTCATCGATATTGAGGGTGCTTTTGACAATGCGACTTTTGACAGCATGTGTAGCTCTGCTGTCATGAATGAAACGTTAATTGCTCATGAGGATTGTCCGTTTTGTCACGTAAAATGATCAACCGACATCGTTTTGACAATAGCAATCTCTCTCTTGCCACAGAGATATCAGCCGTGTTCCTTTGCACGCGGATATACGGATAATTTGAAATTTTGCATGTAAAATACAACAACAACTAACCTATACGCTAACTTTAGCGGGGATAGCTATCGCCGCTAAGTCAGTTAGCGGGGATAAACAGTGCTTTCAAACCGCATTTTCTTCGTTTCTGATGAACCGATGCGATGAATTTTTCAGGAAATTTCAAAGTTTGACATCCATCCGACCACTAACACATCCCGCCGAATATTTTGTTCGTGATTTTATTATCTATTTTTTTTTTTTCAAACTTCATTATAAAGGTAATTGAATTTAGCAAATCTGTTAATGTGAAATTGTTTTTCATAATTTTAGAATAAGCTTGGCATCAATTTCAATTGGCGGAAGTAAATATTTTTCAATTTCAGGATTTTCAATACAAATTTCTAAACTACAACTTACAGCTTTGTCCCGGTGCATGTCATAGGTGCATGTGTGCTGCCAAGTTTTTTTTTGATGAATTCTTAAGCGGCGATGGTCGTTTTCCCTATATCAGCGTGCAAAGAAACACGGCTATCGTTCGATTGTTTTCATTTTGCAAGATCGCCGATTTGTGAAAACGTGAAGTGATAGATGAGTTATCATTTCAGTTTTCAAAGCAGGTTTTCATTTTATCACTTCACGAACAGGTCTTATGCGATTCTCGAACGCTTTATGATAAATGGCTGTCAGAGTGTGTAGTAAAAAGTACTAAATGAAAAATCCTGTCACTTATGCATCATTTTGAAAGATTTTATTTATTTTAGTTGCGTTGTGAAATGTCGGAAATAATTATACGTTTAGTTATTAATAATAGAGCACGTAATAAGCAAAGGTATTAATTTATATTGAGTCTGTGCTTTGTCGTGAAAAAAAATTATATTTAATTCTTTCGTAGTTAAAAACTGGGGACACTGCGAGGATCCCTTCGAGATCGACAGAATCCATTCGACGTAGCTACTGAGAAACACTTCATTCAGCTGTATAGATTCCCGAAAGCTCCTTGCATGGATTAATTGAATGAAATTAAGCTATTTCTTGATTCAACTCAACGTTGAAGTGTGCTTACAGCCATATAAAAGTTTTGAGTATGCTTTGCGTTTTTTCGCCACTGGTAGTTTTCAGCGATCTATCTATATCCTCTTTGTCTCAGATTGAGAGTGAGTCGCTGTGTTACCGAGATTTCTATTGCGTTAAATAGAATAGGCCATAAATATGTAAAGTTTCCAACTAGAGATCAATTTCCAGCATAAAGACGCAATTCTACGAAAAATGTGGCTTCCCGGGTGCAGTTGGATTAGTTGATGGAACACACATTAAAGTATGTGCTCCAAGAAGAGAAATTGAATACGTATTTTACTATAGAAAAGGCGGCCATTCGATGGACGTTCAAATCGTATGTGGCGCTGATCTTACCATTTTTAGTGGTAATGAATAATATGGAGGAACAGCCCACGACGCATACGCATCAATGTCATACTCTTGAAAATCTGTATACCGAAGGAGAACGAAACTTTTGGCTGCTAGGCGATGGCGGTTACGCACTGCAGTCATGGCTTACGACTCCTATCATTACGGCCACGTCCGAGGCAGAGAACAGATGTAACGCAACTCATAAGCATACAAGGGCTCTTTTTTTTAATCAAATCGTCATGCTGATCATTTTTAGGGTTCCGTAGCCAAATGGCAAAAAACGGAACCCTTATAGATTCGTCATGTCTATCTGTCAAACCCATACATGTGGGGTATCTATGGATATGTCTTCAAAAATGATATTGAGGTTCATAATATCATTTTTTTCTAAACTGAATAGTTTGCGCGAGAGACACTTCCAGTGTCCAGTGGTAAAATGTGTATCCCCCCCCCCCCCCCCCCACTGTAACTTCTAAAATAAGAGAATGATAAAACTTAAAAAAAAATATGATGTACATTCCCATGCTAACTTCCACCGAAAAATGGTTTGAACGAGATCTAGTAAGTAGTTTACAATTTACCTTTCATTCAATCAAAATAAATAAATAAATAAATTAATTAAATAAATAAACTCAAATATATAAAAAAAAACATTTAATTTCATAAACATAAACCTTATGCGTAAACCGTTCAAAGTTACAACGAACTGCAAGAACTTTTATATTATGTTACTTGCTGCTACGGAATCCTTCATGGGCGAGTCGAACTCGCACTTGGCCGCTTTTTTTTATATCCGCTACAAACTATGTATCAAAAATATGCCCCTCTCGTATAGGGTATACAAATTGTAGATTCTAAAAATAAAAATTCTTAAAAGAAACAAAATGTTTTGTTTTTCATATTTTGGAGAGCACTTCCAGCAACTCGTCCAATTTATTTTTTGTTTCCGTTTGTATCATGTTTTTTTTTCTCCTCGATTTCTAGACTTTTTTTCATAATTTTAAATTTTTTCTCCTCAATATCCTTGAAAACAGTAATGGCGTCATAAGTAGCATTGCACAAAGTTCGCCTCGGCCGCTTTCGCTCGTTCCTCGTTGAACTCGACGGCCGATTTTTTTTCTAGAAGCGTCTCGGCAGTCCAACTTGCTGCTTCTTCTGATGTCCGGGGAAACATCCCCAGTTCAGCAAGCATTTCCACGTTGTTCAATGTCACAGTCTTAAAAAAAATTGTTTACGAAACAAAAGTATATTTAAACATGAAGTTCGATACCTAATGTAATTGGTTCGAATCCTATCTCACAAACCAACGCTGAGACTCCTTCTACGGCTTCTGGAGTTATTATGCCATAAATCCGTCTATCTAACTCGAATAGATCCTTAATTGGAAGGAATCCGTTGACTCCGCTTCTACGCCGCTGTTCTTTAATGGCGCGTCGAGGCTTCGCACACTTATTCTACATATATACATATAAACATAACAGCATACATATAAAAAAATGTTCTATATAAAATAAATATTTGTAAACTACTGTAAAACTTACGTTAACTCCTTCCAATATTTTCTCCACTCACAGTTCCGCCTAAATTGTTCAGCTTTATGCTTAACGATTTCTATTCGTTATCCCGAAAATGAGCACCGTCGGCTGTTGTAAATCTGCAAATTGAATTATTTATATTATATACATTTTAAAAATATGATAATATTTATTATATATATATACATATTATGGTAATATTTATTTATTTATTTATTTATTTATTTATATATTTATGTTAACGTAAAGTTACTTACTTGCCATTGGCCAATTGCGGTCTCTCCTCTAAATATTTAATTAAAAAATATTTTTGAGTCTCCGATGCCCTTTGCTTATTTTTGTTTCCCATTTTGTTTTACAGCTTGTTGCAGCGACTTTTCACAGAACAAGTTGACTGTGATGAAAAATTTATAATGTAAAAAAATGTTGACATTATGTATGTATGTTTTAATTTGTTCACTGATCGAGAATCGGACTCAGTGTGAAGCTGTGATAAAACTTAACACTTCACAACACCACAGAACGATAACCGACCCCCAGGTCTTAAGGTGCGATTACACGGTAATTTTTTCGAGTCATTTAAATGACGCTCTGACGTAAAAATTGCGTCACAAAGCCGTCATTTTAATGTCGTCCTGTGTGATCGCCATTTTTGGGACGACATTTTTGGCGTCATTTAAATGACTATCAAAATGACGAAGAAAATGACATGAATTTTGTGCCATAAAAATGACGGAAAAAAATTACCGTGTGATCGCTCTTTAATGACGCCTAGGACAAATGACTACACTTTTTGGCTGTTGCGTCATTTAAATGACAGCCTCCAAAAAATGACAAGGCACGAAATTCATGCCGTGTCATTTTTCTACGCAAATGATAAATGACACAGCATTTAATATGATATCTGTGCTTTCATTTCGTGTTTTTTGCATGTGTCTGGCTGCTATTTTTGTACAAATTACTATGAGTGAACCGTTGCCGTCAAATGCCGACAATATGAACTATTCTGTCAAGTATCATGTGAGTTTGAATACCGAAAGTACAACAAAGTCGAGCAAATTAGACAAAACGCAGAAAACAGGAGTAAATAGGGATAGGAAAATTGGCTATTCGTGGAGCGACGAAGAAGAATCGTGTTTGATTGTGGCGGTGCAAAAGCAACGGGCGATTTGGGATATCTCAGTTCCAGAATACAAATTTCAACATGTCAAAACCGATCCTTGGGCAATTGTTGTACTAGAGCTGACCATCGACGCAGTTGATTTAACCGAACCCAGAAAGAAGTGGAAATCATGTGCAGCAACTTCAAGGTTCGTGACTGCGCAAGACAAAATCCGGTCAAGGTGCAATCGATGCAGGTGATGTAAAATATACACATTTACATTACTTTATTCGTGGTGATTAAAAAAGTATGGAGCGGCGTGCACGCCAGCAGCACTTCGGCATCCAGATTGATTGGCTGTGGAAGGACATGAAAACGCGCTGACTGCTTTTAAGTCTTTTGAATGCTTTAAGTCTTTTGACTGATTTTAAGTCGTTTGACTGCTTTAATTCTTCTATAATATTGGATTCCTGCAAGTCCCAATTTTATATATATATGATTGTATGTATATATACAGTGTTGGCCAAAACTTAAGCACGAAATGATTTCGCTTTGGAAAAAGATGAAGAAATTTCAAAAAATGTATTAGAATTTTTCGTTTCTAGATTTTTCTAATCAAAATATATTCGCCTTCAATTTACAAGTAACTATTTATATATTAGCCTAACTTATTTTTTAAAATAAGAAATTAATCGGAACTCATTGAAAAACAAGAGGACAAAACTAAAGCACATGCGCCCTGTATTAGGAACAACTCGTCCATTTTATCGTTTACTTTCAATGTGCTACAATTTTACCGTTTTCTGAAACATGATCTTAACAATGAGAAAAACAAATAGTTGTGTGTCATAGCCATTGTAGATGGAGATTGGTTATAATTTAAAACAATAGAGTGGTGAAATGGCGCGCAATAAATATTCCGAGCAGCTTAAGAAAAAATAGCGTCTGGTTTTTATAACGGTGAATCAGTTATGTTAATTGCCAATAAATTTGGTATAAGCCGTACAGTGATTTCCCGCATCATTACTCGATACCGTGCTCGTGGAAATGTGCAAATGGTTCACAGTGGCGGTAGACCTCGAAAAACCACCAGCCGCGAATCATCAGACTAATCAAAAAGGACCCTTTCATATCGTCGAGAAGTTTAAAAAGGTAATTGAGATTAGAGATCTCAAGCAGTCATCCCATCAAGCCTTTAATTTCACCGAAAAAATCGAGGTGCAAGGCTGGAGTTTGCAAGGGCACATTTAGACTGGACTGTGGCCAAATGGAAAACGGTGCTCTTCTCTCACGAATCCAAATTTAATTTGAAGGGTTCTGACGGCTTTCGGACAGTACGAAGGCCAAAAGGGGAACGATTCAATAACCGTTTCGTAAGGGGCATAATCAAGCACGGTGGAGGCAATATTATTGCCTGGGGATGTTTTTCCAGTCAAGGAGTCGGCCCGATTCATAAGATTAATGGCGTAATGGATCGTATTATGTATCGAGACATTCTTCTAAATGTCGTGCTTCCTCATGCAGAGGAGAATATTCCGTTGCGATGGATGTTTCAACATGACAACGATCCTAAATATACCGCATGCCTTGTGAAAAATTGACTAGACGAAAACGATATTGCTGTTATGAAGTGGCCAGCACAATCGCCTGATCTTAACCCCATAGAGAATCTATGGGAAATTGTAGATCATATAATTGATCGAACGAAATGCCCTAACTTAGACTCCATGCTTCAACAAACTGAAATAGCCTGGAACAACATTCCTCCACCTCATTGACCCCATGCCTCCTAGATGTGCTGCAGTTATACAAAATAAAGGCTACGCTACCAAATATTAGCAATGAAATAATGTTTTTTTAACTCTTTTTTTTTTTGAATTCGAGTGTGCTTTTGTGTTTTGTCCACTTATTTTTCAATGAGTTCCGATTAATTTCGTATATTAAAAAATAGGTTAAGGTTAATAATTAAATAGTTACTTATAAATTGAAGACAAATATTTTTTCATGAGAACAATCTAATAACGAGAAAATTATCATACCATTTTTGAAATTTCTTTATCTTTTTCCAAACCGAAATCATTTCGTGCTTAAGTTTTGGCCAACACTGTATATATGTTATTTTACTAAGAGGTCTTTACAACAAAAAATATAGGGGCGGGCTATAGTCCGCTTGGGCGAACTGTTGGATACCCTATTCTTATTCCTATCCCTCATAAGTGGGCGTGACAAAAGTCTAAGTATGGTTAAATTGTTAAGAACGCTATACATATGTGTTCGGCAGACGGCTATTTCTGCCATGCTTGTGTTCTCAAACACAAACTATTATACATATATTTCATGAAATAAAGAATCTAATCTAAAAAAAAAAAAAAAAATCCACATAAAACGAAGCTTTTGTAAAAAAAACGCTCCCTAGCTCAAACTTTGGTTTTTCAATAAAATTATTTTATTTAATTGTGGGCGTGTCAGTAGGCGGATTTTGCAAATATTTACACATGAGCTTAAAGGGCCCCTAGAGAGTATATATTATAAATTTCAGCTCCCTAGCTCAAATTTTGGTTTTTCAATAAAATTGTTTTATTTAATTGTGGTCGTGTCAGTTGGCGGATTTTAAAAAGTTTATCTCCCGAGCAGTTTTAGGAGTCATATATCATATATAAAAAATTTCAGCTTTCTAGCTCAAAATTCGATTTTTTTTGGAAAATTTTGTTTTTTTTTTTTTTTTTTGAGTTTGTGGGCGTGTCTGTGGGTGGATTTCAAAAATTCGTAAGCTTTATTATTTCGGGACCCTAGAGAGTATATGGTTAAAATTTCAGCTCTCCAGGCAAAGTTTAAAGGCCTAATTTTTGCCGACGGACGGACGGACGGACGGATATGGCTAGATCGATATTACTATCGATGCTGATCATAAATATAGTAACTTTTAGGGGTATACGGCCAATATTAAGGTATGTTACAAACTATGCGTCAAAATTAATATACCCTTAGAATAGGGTATACAAATGGTCCTTTAATCCTGGAAAAAGGATATTTTTCCAAAATGTTATTAGAAACCGCACGGTATAAATGTGTTAAACGTTATTTTACTGAGAGGTCCTTGCAACAACAAAAAAGGTCTTTCAAATCTGGGAAAAGGATATTTTTCCAAAATGTTATTAGAAACCGCACGGTATAAATGTGTTAAGCGTTATTTTACTGAGAGGTCCTTGCAACAACAAAAAAGGTCCTTTAAACCTGGAAAAGGGATATTTTTCCAAAATGTTATTAGAAACCGCACGGTTTAATTGTGTTGAACGTTATTACCAGTCGTGCTTCTGCTGAAACGCTCTCTCGCATATTTGTGTTCTGTTTTTCGATGTGGGGCTTGACCAACCTTCACATACGAAGGCGATTGCGATATAGTTCAGGTTTTTCTTCGCGCAATTCGAGCAGTAATCAAGCACAAAATCGACTCCTCTCGCGACGGCTCAACCACTTCTTTTGCTTTCGTCGCGTTGGCTCGTAATCAAGGTCGTCTTCACTTCTTTCCAGCACACACGCTGCCAAATACGAAGGCTCCGCAATTTCCACCATCCTCGCAAAAGTTGAGAAATAAACACTAAATGATAGAAGCTATAATTTTCTCATTCATTATGTCATATAGTCATTACGAAATCGAAATAATAGGAAAGGTGTCATTTGCCATTTTGATGAGGCAAGTCATTACCGTGTGATCGTCATTTTTTCGCTCTTCATTTAATGACATCCCAACGGAAAATTCTAAATGACTCGAAGTGCCCGTCATTTGATTTTGGGACAAAAATGACGATAATAGCCATTTCGTGTGATCGCCATTTTTTCGCAAATGACCAATGACGAATTGTAGCTTCAATGTCTCTCTAATGCAACATTTTTTCCTGACGCTACAGCTTCATTTAAATGACTCGAAAAAATGACCGTGTAATCGTAGCTTTACTCTTAAGTCAATATTGAAAGAAAATATGTACATAAATTATTTGAGTAATCAAGTCTTCAAATTCAAAATTACGTTTTCAGCTTATAGACCAAGAAATCACTAACTGGTACTACTCTGTACAAGAAAAGACAGAATATAGCTTATTTTTATTGGGATTACTTTTTTGTGGATCTTAATCTTATGTGAGAGGAATAAACTCCAGCAAAATGCTAATCGACTTTAACTTCACGAACAGACCCAAACGAAGAACATCGGAAAGTAGGTGGCCGGTTTGCACGGCTGTTGTTGTCTTTCTGCTGTTGTGCGGGGCAAATATGTTGCCAACATAGTCTTAGATTTGAAAAAAAAAAAATGCTTTTAGTATTAAGACAATTCGGTATCCTAAATTCAGCCCAAATCATATTTTACAGTTTGTAGATTCATGTACCTGTAAAACAGGATAGACTCGACAAAATCCTTAAAACTTGATCTGAAGTCACATTTAAATAGTAAAATGTCTGATGTGGTTTTGATCAAGATTATGTTTTCTTTTCCACTTGTCCACTGCTTCATGTTCCTCTCAGATTGATGATTCAAAACGTAGCCCAACCATCTTGTCTCCTCAAATTGTTTAACGGATTGCTATAATGTCAATCAGTGTGCTTCTTCTAAAGAGCCACGTACACGACACATCAGGTAAATGTTTCGAATTTGATTTCAGTTTATTTGGGGACGTGCCAAATTTAATTTTATCCCATTCAAATGGACAAGGACTATTTTTTTTTCAATTTCATAAAAAAGACGAGTGACAAAGAAAAGGCAGTAAGACGACTGGAAATTAAATTACCTTAAACAAATGGAAACAGGATCAAAACGTTATAGAGGTGATTTTATGTTAATTAGATTCAAAGCATCAGGACTCTGGTAAATAATTTCAAGAACATCGAACATTAATTAGTTGAACAGGTGGTGTTTTGCCTATCTACGACTGGACTTAATGAGGCGGACAAATAAAGGATAACAAGAATCAAATTACCGTTAATGAAAACTAAACGCAGAGACGCCAATATTCATTTTGAAAGAAGGGATTCGTATTTACATTTAGATATAGGTATATGTGTGTTTTAATATTGAGCGCGTGTTATTGTTTGGGTTCCTTTTCACTTCAATTTCCAGTCCATTAAATTTTAAAGATAATTTTAAGGACAATTGAGCTTGTTTCCGTTGTTGTTCTCCCTTGCTATTGTTGTCAATCTCTGTTACCGTAGGTAACTACGCCCGCATGATCTGAGAATCATATTACGCTTACGTGTACACACCGCAGTGGCAACGAAAGGCTGGTTGGCATTTTCCCTAAGGACAACGACTGTCCTTGTTGCTTTTGTTATTCGCCTCACATGCCCGCAAGATGTGTGGAAGTTGAAAGAAGGTGAACCGCTATTTAATCAGTGTTGTGTCAGCCCGGGTATGAGTGAGGAAGCTATTCTTTTAATATTCTTATGCTGTTTTCCCAGGGACAATGGATTTATTTATCACTGTATGTGTGTATGTCAATTCTACTATATATTTGCAAAAGGAATCAACAAATTGATTTATCTCTTTGGCTGTATCTTACGGCTGAACGTTCGGAAGACATTTGTGTGTTTTTGTGGTGAATAATAGGATATTTTTTTAGAAAGACATTTTCTGAAATGCTGCCTATCTAATTACGAAGGATATGGCCTTAGAAGTCCTTGGATTGTGGCCTATCTTGTGTTTACTTTCATGAATAATAACTTGAGATAAATTCAATCGTAAATTTGTCTGTTCAATAATGTTCGTCACGAAGAAGGAGGTAGCTATGACACGACGAACGTGGCCGGAATATGAAATTACTCGACTGACTTGAATGTAAAGGAGGACTATCAGACAGTTGCTGGTTTGAAGGCTGATATAAAGGTATGTATCTACTTGTATTTTGTAGTGCGAAAGCAAATGTACATAATAGAGCTTAGATATCTTCTATCAGTCAAATCTTCCGAAGTAAGGAATTGCTATTTGGATGTCTTCAATATTAGGCATTGACGGCCAATACAAGGCCTAAGACCTAGTTTCTTTAATTATTTGCTTGTGCGAAGTGGAAAGGACCTAACATTTGAAACCGACTCCAAACGGCAAATTTGAAAAGCTTCTTATGGCAATTGATACTCTTGGATGTTTTTCAGCCTTTCGCAAGATATGGCGCAGTGGACAAAAAAACTCAACGGGTTACTGCGCCTGGGCCCGGAGTGAATAGAAACCGTGATCCCGATTAATAGTCCAAAAGGGTTTGCACCTCAGTAGTAAAATTTCGGAGCAAATTTGTAAAAAAAAGTGGAGGAATTCGAAAATTTCCGGAGTAAATTTGAAAACGCAAGAAAAACTCGAGTTTTCAAAAACTGTAGGTATTTATAGATAACATAAATTTATTTAAACAAAAAAAAATCACATAAATTCCATTTGTTTTAGACCGATAACTATTAGTTTAACAAAAAACAAAAATAAATCACAAATTGCATTCTTTTCAGACTAGAAAAACTAAAAACTATCTTGACTTTGATCTCATATCACTGAGAACGAAATGAACGAGGAACAAAGTAAGACAAAAATGATTTCGTTCATAATAGAATTTCAGATTCAAAGTATTCACAGACATTCAGAGTCATAGACGGAAAGTTGGCGACATTTTTTCGTGATTATTTTGTCAACAGAATTTGGCTTATTTTTGGATTGTCGGGTTCGGATTTATAACAGATGTGAAGTTCTAGCAGACCTGGGCCAGGCGCTTTGGGAGTTACAGGGCCTCAAAGTTGTAAAAAAGTCTTGAAAAAAAATTATAGTGTCAACTTTGAATCTTTGCCTGATGGTTCACAAATGAAAGACATTTTGTGTACTGTGATTGCCAGAACGATTGAGCGGTCGCAAACCCCTGCCAGAGCGCCCGGAAGATGCTACAGATTGGTCAATTTTGAAGTTATTTTGTCAACGCTCAAATTTCAGTATGTTATCTATTACATTCTCCTGAATCTAGAACACAAATGCCAGATCGAAATTCCAGTCGAAACACCCCACCAGAATACCTTAAAGCGCATTAAGCATAAAGGGCCTTTTCAGCAGTTCAGCGGTCTGAGAAATTGTGTCATATCTTCGAAAGTTTATACACGAATGCAAGTTTATTAATTGATTCTAACAGGCCTCTTATAGATCTTTCAAATAATGTAACAAACTTAGTCCAAGCATTCATACTTTTAAAAATATTTCATTTTAAATTCGAGCTTTTAAAATAAACCAAACGCGTTTTGTACTCATGATGTCTGCATATCATGATGTCTCCGATCAAATTGTGTTATCATTTTTATTATTTGGTTTTAATTCATTGATTTGTTTATCGCGCACGGTTTCTTTTTACCGTACTCCAGTGAATGTTGATGAAAACGATTTTTCGCGCCTTTACCTGTTGCTTGTTAACTTGCTAGCATTCTATTGAAATCACTTGCTCTGATTTCATTACGCGTAAGAGTAACCCAGCGTAACCGAACCTCTGATTTCATAGCGCGACCTATTATAAATAATCCCTTTAAATATGTCATCGTCAAAGTTGATATGCATTTTTTGTAATAATTATTATAAAGTTCCAACAGCTCTATGTCATTTAGATGGAACCATAAGTAAAACGGACAAATCTGCTTTGATGAAAGTTTTAGAAAAGAGAGTTAACAGCCAAGCACCTCCAAGTGTCGATGTAGTTGTTCTCGATGGATTTTTTTTGTCGCAATTTAAGAAACAATACTGAACTAGACTACGACATTTTAGGACCATACTAAATACGGCCTCCTGATTTCATTAAAGAACTAAGAAATAACAACTTCAAGGTGGCCTTAGTAAAGTTGTTAATACAACACTGGGAAAGAAAAAAAAAAAAACCGTTTATAGGCAAGAAAACTATTTATTTAAATTATGATTTATGTTACCGATTTAAATGTCATAACGATAAAGTTCTAAAAGTAATTGACCACACTTATTCCTGCGAAGGACATGAAGAAGCGGACACAAAAATGGTTTATCACATAACTAAGATAGAACATGAATCGAACATGTTGGTTAGATGCTCTGATACGGATGTTCTTGTAATACTTTTGGGAAATATGTAACATCTGAAAAGTTCAATGAATTTATGGATGGAGGTTAGTGTCGGAAACCATCAACGATATATTGATGTTTCAAAATTGTACCTCTCCTTAAAAGAGCCACTATCAAGTTCTTTACCAGGTTTTCATGCGACAACTGTTATTATAATCCAGCACTTTTCAGAAAAGGAAAATTGAAGCCGTTGAAACTACTGGAAAATTCCTTAGAATTTCAAACAGGATTCGCCAAGCTAGGGGAAACTGATTCTGTTTGCACTGAAGCGGCCTTTAAAGTTTTTGTGTGTCGCATGTATAACATCAGAAATACAGAAACAGTAGCCAATGCCAGATACCAATTATTCAATAACACGTATAAAGTAAAGCACCTTAAACAAAAATTTGACGGTAAACTTAAAAGTTTTGATGCTTCGAGCTTGCCACCCTGTCGATCTGAGCTGCGACAACAACTCTACGCACTAAATATATATCTTCTATCTGGAACAAGGCGTTTTCTAAAAAAACAACAAGTAGAACGGATGGCTAGAAAACAATGGAAATTATGATTTTGTGTGATTCGAAGGGGATCAATTACCGGCATTCGTAAATGATGTCATTATTCAATCGTCATATGAAGAAGAATTTGAATTAGGTAGGTACATCTTAACATCCGCTGACATGTACTTTGGCGTCATTTAATTACATATTTCCAGACAACGAATGTAAATATTTTCAGCGAAGGAGAGTGATAGAAAACTTGTTTTGCTTGTGTTATTACTAGAAGGAAGGTTTTTTTTAAAACATAATAAATAAATAAATTTTTTAATTCAAATTTCCATATTTAAATATACATATTTCAATAATTAACCTTTAAATTTGTTCAAATAATTTCAATAAAATAATCTTATGATTACGCTTAGTAGTGACTATTGTATTGTGTTTAGGCTAAAGATAAAGACTTTTTTTTTAAATTGCCTAACAACTAAAAAGAAAAATCATATAAGGTTATCTAAGGTATATTCAAACATCATGAGTAAAAAATGCGTTTGGTTTATTAAAATGAAATATTTTTAAAAGTATTAATGCTTGGACTAAGTTTGTTACATTGTTTAAAAGTTCTATAAGAGGCCTGTTAGAATCAATTAATAAAGTTGCATTCGTGTATAAACTTTCAAAGATATGACACACATTTCTCTTGCAGACCACTGAAAAGGCCCTTTATGCTCAATGAGCTTTAAGGTATTCTGGCTGGGTGTTGCGACTGGAATTTCGTTCTGGCAATTGAGTTCTAGATTCAGGAGAATGTAATAGATAACATACTAAAATTTGAGCGTTGACAAAATAACTTCAAAATTGACCCTTCTGTAGCATTTTCCGGGCGTTTTGGCAGCGGTTTGCAACCGCTCAATCAGTCTGGCAATCACATTACACAAAATGCCTTTCATTTGTGAACCATCATGCAAAGATTCAAAGTTGATTTATGTCTTTCATTCAAAATTTAAAATGATACCTCAAATTTGAACACCCTTTACTTAGTTATACCCTATTCTTCGTTTTTTTCGATAAAATCCTTTAAATATTATATTACAAAATATGTAGAGCGTTCTTAACAATTCAACCAAACTTAGACTTTTGTCACGCCCACTTATGAGGGATAGGAACAAGAATAGGGTATCCAACAGTTCTCCCAAGCGGACTGTAGCCCGTCCCTATGTTTTTACCCTCATTCGCAGCAATCTGCGAATGACCAACAGCATGACTGATTTGTGCGAAAATATTTTCTGCAGGCGTCAGTCATTCTAATTAAATTCTGTTCGTAGGCTTCATGACATATAAAAGGCGAATTCATAAACACAGTCATATGCCAAAATTCAATCGGATGCTTATTTGGTGCCTGCAAGTTGAAAATACGTTTTCCTGCTTTCCTGCTGATTTTTTATTTCATCGGCACCATCTGCCCTACGCCAAGATGATTGCTGCAAACTGTCGACGTTTACGAGCGTTCATTCTAGATAACGTAATAGGCATGCATAGGTTCGATTTAATTTTTTTTTCAACACAAACAGTGCAGATCTTTGTAAGTCAGGCGAAGAGCTGAAGAAATTCTGGAGATTCACTTTCACACATGAATCCGCGTGGTTCTACTAAAGCGAATTACTGAGCTGTTAAACAGCGGTTTCTTTTATTTCTCTTTTTCAGATTCCCAACAATTTCAAAGCATCCTAAAATGGATACAATGAACCCAAACTGTTGGTCTAATTAAGCCGCGACACAAAAGGGCACCTCGTACCTAGAGCAGCTCGCTGCGGCGTTCTACCAATGACGTCAACGTAATCAGGATATGGAATTAATGGTTGAATTCCAAAAGGTAAAAAATTTTCGCATTGTAAATGTACACTGCTTTTATAATTCCAGGTTATGAATGCTTTTGCGCTGCTTTGCATTTGTGATACTTTGCAATTTTTGACGTTTTGGAACGACTTCGATGCGAACTAGTGTATAATGTTTCAAACACCAATAATGTCTAAACAATTAGTTACAACCATACTATTTAACAATGCCAACACATTTAAGCATATTCTTTATTTAAAAAGGATGCAGTTTACTCGGAGAATGTCTTTGCTTTCTTCAATTAAACAAATGAAAAGAAATGTATCGCAGTGTAGAAATTATTTAAAAGTTTTAGAATCATATCCAAACGATGTGTTTTTTAGTCATTTTCGCATGAATAGAAACATGTTTTCTGGTAACTTTAAATGTACCTTTTAATTTAAACCAAATTTATGTACTTTATTTTCCTCACTTGAAAGAATTCTAAAACCCATGAGCAAGTCTAGAAAAACCGGTAGACCTGCCTATTCATTGAAGCAAATGCCTCTACGTAACTCTCTGGAAACTCGCCAATCAATGTAGCTTTCGGAAGATTTCTGATCGCTTTGGAATGGGAAGAGGAACCGTTTATAGAGTATTTACAAAAACATTGATGGGATTGGAATTGAATTGAATTGAATAATAAAGTTAAAAAAGAAATTCAAAAAGTAGCCCGAAAATGATGAATACCGGAATTAGAAGAAAAACGCTCTAATCCGTTCCCATTCGTCTTGGGATGTGTGGTTGGAACCTATTTTAAAATCCCAGCACCTTTATGGAGTTAAAGGGCGTATCCGACAGCAATTTCATATTTACGGATGTGTTTGTTGGATATCCTGGTTCTTGCCACGATGCCGCTGTCTGGCGTGCTAGCCCATTACAAAATGCTATTGTAAGCGGCAACATAAAAGTACCACTGGAGTATCATCTACTTAGAGATTCGGCCAACCCTTTTAATATCCATTTGATAGTTCCATATAGAGACAATGGACACTTAACAGCGGAACAGAAGAGTTTTAATTTTTGCCACAGCTCAACACGCGTATTTATTGAGCAAGCATTCGGTGTTTTAAAAAAAAATTTAGAATCTTGAACTTTATATCTGTGCAAAAGATTTCAATATTTAAATGAATTGTAATGTCATGCGTGATTCTTCACAATTTTATTATTTTGCATAAAATCCCCAATATTATAAATGATAACCATTATCCAATTCCAAACAACGAGGCTACACTAAAAAGAGAACGATTTACTACACTATTCTCCGCCTTAAGTTTGTCAGAAATAAGAGCGGAATACCTATTAAGTATTTATGTATATTATGTTATAAACAAACTAAAAAGAATTAACTCCAAAATAAAAAAAATATAGTAGTAAGGCCATCAAGGTACACGGTCCGAACTTCAAAACATCTAAATGGCACACTGAAATGAAAGAATCAAAAATGGCTCCCTGAAATTACGTCAAAGGAAATTAGCCCAAAAAATGAAAATTTGAAAAAAGCCCAAAAATCTCCATACAAAGTTGTGGTGTTTTTTCCTAGGAAAAAACGCCCAAATATTTTGCCGCGAAATTTGGATTTTTTCCATAAATGTTTCGGCCATTTTTTCCATTAAAGGAAAATGAAAAAAGGCCAAATAAAATATTTTTGAAAATACGCCAAAAATGTTTCTTTTTTGTTTTAGGAAAAAGCTCCATAAAGTTGCATTCTTTGGCTTACTTTTTATGTTGTTTTGCCGTAATTTAAATGCTTTTACCTATTTTCAAGAGCACTGATGTGATGAGAAATAAAATGGAAAATTTCAATTATGAAATAATAAGTGGAAAACATGTAATAGTAAACTTTTGTACGTAACACTGCAGAAACAAATATGTATATAAAAAAAAATCTGTATATAAGGGAGATGTTCTCTATATTTGTTATTTAAAAAACTGTCAATCTAAAATAAAAATAACAAGTGATGGAAATTGTCTGAAGGCAAAAAACTTTATTAATCACAATCATCCTGATCAAGAAAATCAATATAATGAGTTTAAAGTGTTCGGTTGTATTAAAGATGAGTGCTTGAAATCAGCCGTAGTCTTAAACGATACATATGCTCTGAGTGGTATATATTGTACAGTTCAACTGTTTTAAATTCACAAATAAAAAAACAAAAAAAGTGATCGTGTGGAACGGCGCGACGCGACGCTCACCGCCCTCCCCCCCCCTGCCCCCCGCGTTTCGTCAAGAGTCTGTAGTTCTATTTTACAAGAACTATGGCTAAATAAGTCCACAACGAGTTTTGGGACTAATTTCCATTATAAATTCTGGAAATTAAACCAAAAAAAAAAACACCTTTTTGGTCTTATTTCCAAATCAAATTTGGAAATTATGCCAAAAGAATAAACTTTTTCTGGCGTAATTTCCATTTGATTTTTTGGCTATTTTACCAAAAACATGGCCTAATTTCCTGGCATTCTGGCGAATTTTCATTTTTAGTTTGTGGTGTTTTTGCCAAAATTATTACACCCCAATTATTTTGGTCTTTTTTCCCAAACATTTTTTGACGTAATTTCTTTTGGCGTAATTTCAGGGAGCCAAATGAAAGAATCGAAAATTTATAATTTGAATTTTATTTTATTTGCAGCACAAACGACTGACTCAATTTATTAATTAAATGAGGAGACCTTTCAACTCGCTCATTCCTTCCACTCCTTCTTGATCCCCTAACTGCTTTAGATATTCTCTGTCCTTATCCGATTCTGACTGGAAGAAGTCAATCAGTTCGCTTGTTTTCTTTCTTTTTTTATTGTGTGGTATTCCGAGGTTGCGTGCTTCAGAAGTCTCCGGATCATCTATGACTTCCCCAAAATATTCCATATTGTTTTCATCTAACTCCTGCAAATACGCATCCACATTATCAGGTTGAACAACGACCGAATGTCGTTCAAAACCTTTTTCTTCCTTCTTTTATTGCAAAAATGGGGAATAAATTGCAGTCTGGTGTTCACGAATAGTTTAATGAACTCATTCGTCCACTTTCTGTTACTGCAAATCAGAGTAAAATGACAGATTATTACAAAATATATTATTTTACTTACGACTCCAGCGATGAATCCATTTTATTTGGCGGTTTAAACTGAAATATGAGATGCCATTTGCATCATAATCATTCTTGATATTGACGCTCAGAATACAAAAAGCTGTATGGGCTGCCACTCCCAAAATAACAAAAAAGATCAAACAAAACTCTTATCCTTTCGAAATATGTGAAATTATTACAGAAAAGAGGAAAGCTAGAAAACGCTGGCAACAGACAAGGGCGCCAAGAGACAAGACCACACTGAACAACTTAAATTATATAAGCTCAGAAAATCTGTAAGAGAATTCAATAATGAGTCTTTGAAAACTTACCTCACAAGTCTTACAAATGATGCTAGTACCGAATACTCGCTCTGGAAGGCAACAAAGAAAATGGGCCTGTTCAATAGCTTACATTCCGCCAGTAAAAACCAGAGAAGGTAACTGGGTGAAAAGCAGCCAAGAGAAAGCAAACACTTTCGCTGAGTATCTTGAAGACGTATTCAAACCTTATGAAGATAAAGGTTATCAAGGGCTCGAAATAAGGTGTGAAAAAGATAGACCTATTCAGCCGGTAACAGCTAAAGAACTTGCCAAAGAAATTAAAGAAAGCATAAATATAAAAAAGGCTCCAGGGTTTGATTTGATTACAGGAGAAATTTAGTAACACTTTAAATTAAGATATGTGCCAAGCATGTGGAAAGCCGCAGAGGTAATAATGATACCTACACCAGGCAAACCATCTAACGAAGTTACCTCATACCGCCCAATATCTATGTTGTCCAAGTTATTCGAAAAAGTGCTGGTAAAACGTCTACAAAAAATAATAGATGAAAAATCGCCAATTCACCAATTTGGATTTAGAAATAAGCACTCTACCATTTATCAGGTACATATAATCACAGATAGAATCGAAAAATCATTTGAAGAGAAAAATGTGTGCTCTACAATATTTCTTGATATAGCACAAGCTTTCGATTAAGTCTGGCACAAAGGACTGATACACAAATTACAAAAGCAACTGCCGAAGCAGTGTGCGACCATTCTGGTGTCTTATATATCAGATAGATTCTTCAGAATCAAACAAGATGCAGAGTACTCAACATTAAGAGGGATTAAAGCTGGTGTACACCAAGGCAGTGTGCTAGGTCCAGTTCTATACCTACTTTTCACTAGCGATCTGCCTTAAAGTGAAGAAACCACCATAGTTACTTTTGCAGATGACACAGCTGTCCTTGCTGTGGGAGCAACTGTCGCTGGTCCAGATGGTATTTCCCCCATCGTTCTGAAGAGGTGTTCTTCTACGCTGGCAAAACCACTGCGTAAGCTTTTCTATCCGTCCTATTCTTCAGGGCTTTTTCCGGGAAGATGGAAAACAGCATTTGGCAGGCTGTACCAAAAAAAGGCGCTTCTTCTTCTCCCTCCTCCTACCGTCCAATTGCACTTACGTCCCTTCTTTCTAAGGCCATGGAAACGCTGATAAACCGTCAGTTAATGAAATATCTTGAATCGCGAAAACTTCTTAATGACCGGCAGTATGGTTTTCGCAGCAACAGGTCCACTGGTGATTTGATGACATATCTAACCGCAAAGTGGAACCAATCTCTTCATCAAGGTGGTGAAAGTAAGATTGTTGCGCTTGATATTTCAAAGGCATTTGACAGAGTTTGGCATCAAGCTCTCTTGTCGAAAATGCGTGCATTTGGAATCGATGATACTCTTCTTCAATGGATTAGAAATTACCTTTGGGACCGTTCAATTCAAGTTGTTTTGGACAGTTTCAAGTCTGCAACTCACCAAATAAATGCTGGTGTTCCCCAGGGCTCCGTTCTGTCCCCGACTCTCTTTCTCATTTTTATAAATGATCTCCTGTCTGTTACTTCTAATCCAATCCATTCCTTTGCTGATGACAGCTCAAGCTTTTCATACTCGTTTCTTGGGTCACGCCCCTCTTCTTCGGGTCTGAAACTGGAACGGCAACGTATGTTAAGATCATTAAAATCCGATCTTAACAGCATAACTCAGTGGGGTACAACCAATAGAGTGGAATTTAATGCTTCCAAAACACAATGCTGTCTCCTGTCATTAAAGCAAAACCCACACACACTGCCATTATCCATGAACGGCACTTGCATCGCTGAAACCGAAACACTTTCCATACTAGGTATGTGCGTCAATGGCAACCTTCGTTGGAATGACCACATATTCGATGTCGCCAAGAACGCTGCGAAATGTCTAGGCTTCTTTTTTTTAAAAATATACACTATCAGTTCTGTGTCGTGTAGTGCTTAAAGCAAGCAACTATCACGAGCAGAAATTTGCCGGCACTAAAAGTGCTCCCACAGGCTCATCATTTAGTCCAGGTGTTAGTAAGGACAAAACAATTAAAAATACAATAATTATGTACCTATAAAATACTAACCCAACCACAAATCATGCAAATAAATTAAGACATTAAGGTATTATTGCGCAAAATATTTTTCAGCTTAATTTTACTAACATGCAAGTCAATCACATGATCATTTATATTATAGATTCTACTCATGCGACTAATAGGCTCATGCCTCCCATAATTCGTCCTATGATGGGGGCTAAACAATTAATCAACACTACGTAAATTATGGGCCCCACACCGAAAATTAAAGCCAATAGATGACAGCAAGTCAGGTGCATCTATTTGACCGGATATAAGCTGCTGTAAAAAAGTGATATCGCTATTAAGCCTTCGTTGAGAAAGGGGTAACATTTGAAGAAACTTAATACGCTGACTGTAAGGAGGAAGTTTAAAAGGAGCATCCCATGGAAGTCCTCTACATAAGTGCAAATCGAATAAATTTACGTTGAATGGCCTCTATTCGATTTGAATGAATGTTGTAGAACGGCGTCCAAACTTGTGAAGCATACTCTAGAATCGGACGGACAAAACAATTGTACAATGACATAGTAACGTATGGGTCATTAAATTCTTTCGCCCACCTTTTTACGAAGCCCAGCATAGAATTAGATTTATTAACAATAAAATGAATATGCTTGGCAAAAACCAGTTTGGGATCGAAAATCATTTCCAAGTCAAATGAGAAGCTACTAAAATTTATTTGGGAACAGCTAGTTAGATAACTAAAATATTGCTCATCTATGTGAAGAGGGGTCACCCTAAACGACTTACTGAAATAATCTGCAAACATATTGCTTGCATCTAGCGAATCAGCAGTTGTAGAGCTATTGTAAGTAAGTTTCGATGGATAACCACCAGTTTTTTTCTTAGAATTAACAAATCCCCAAAAAAAAGTTTGGGGTCCAATTTTAGAGAGCATTCCATTTTACTTATTTAGTCAATATACAAGGTGGCGCAAAAATAACCTTCCGATGTTTTTTGGCTGTAATTTATTAAAAAAAAATTAAAAACTTTGATTCTTCTTATGGATTATTTTTATTTGGTCTTTTAATTTTTTTTACATCAAGTCGAGAATATGATGTCATGTAAATGGCCGCCGCCACAGTTGATTGTCATTTGAGCCCTTTTTATGGCATTTTCCATCACTTTGGCCAAAACTTCCGGCGATAGGTCCTCACATTGTTGACGGATATTGTCTTTAAGAGCTGCAAGAGCCTGAGGCTTGTTGACATAAACCCGCGACTTCAAAAAGCCCCACAAAAAGAAGTCTGGAGCGGTCAAATCAGGCGATCTTGCTGGCCAGTGCAAATCGCCAAAACGGGAGATTAGGCGCCCGGGAAATGCATCCTTCAGCATATCGGTTGTGGCACGTGCAGTGTGTGCCGTTGCACCGTCCTGTTGGAACCACATATTTTCCAATCCCAATTCATCAAGTTGCGGCAAAAAGAACTCGTTGATCATTGCTCTGTAGCGCTCACCATTCACAGTAACCGTTTGGCCCGCGACGTCTTCGAAGAAAAAAGGTCCGATGACTCCTCCAGCGAAAACAGCACACAATACAGTGACTTTGAGCGGGTGTAATGGCTCTTCGTGGGTTACACGCGGATTTTCAGTGCCCCAGAAGCGTAAATTTTGCTTATTTACGTACCCGCTAAGATGGAAATGGGCCTCATCACTCATGATTATTTTTGATGAAAAATCATCTTCCTCTTGGTGGTGATTAAGGATGGCTTGAGCGTATGTAAGACGCGATTGGCGGTCAGCAGCTAACAGCTGATGCACCGTCTGGACTTTGTACGGAAACATCTTCAAATCTTGTACCAAAATTCGCTGTAAAGACCGTCGACTGATACCCATTTGCGTGGCACGTCGTCTGGTCGATGTCGACGGCGCTTCCATGACATCTTCGGCTACAGCAGCAATATTCTCTGCAGAACGGCTACTCCGGGGTCTGCCACGCCTGGCAGCATCTCGTGTTGTGCCAGTCTCTTCGAGGCGAGCGGCTAAACGTCGCAGTGTTTCATCAGTAGGCGTTGGACGGGTAGGAAATCTGCGACGAAATTCACGTTGTGCCAAAGTCACCGACCGATTATTGCTCAAATAAATAGTCACCAATATTCCGCGTTCTGGAGCAGTGTAGCGTAACATTGTTTATTAACGTGTATTTCGCATGTGTTTACTACACAAATGTCAAAACAGAACTGACATTAGGGGCCAATCGCAAAATTTATAGCATTTTCTGATAGGAGGATTACTTTTGCGCCACCTTGTATAAGTTGCAGGATAAAGATTTGAATTCGTTGAATAGTGTAAGATAGAGCTCAAGATCTGAATGGCGGAGACTTTTTAAATAGTTCTTCCAAGCCCTATTACGTCTGTTTCGTATTGATTTGAGCTCCTTAGTGTACCAAGAATGGGACGTTTTCAGATTTCTAGAGGATTTCACAGGAATCACTTTTTTCATGCAGTTATCCATCAAAGAATAAAAGGAAACTACTGCATCTTCAATATTAGAAAACGCAGTAAGATTAAACCTAAGCTCCTTATCATTGAAGCGCCTTCTCGTTTTTCTTAGAAAAACGAGTAAATTCCCACAGTAAAATGTGGTGTGTCTGCCTGGTAGTACAATGGACCAGTATTGAGTCTGAGTGCTCCAGTGCAGAAAGTCTCACACACTCCGACAAAAAAAAAAAAAAAGATTAAAATTAAAGCTGGAAATTTCATCAGAAAGCCTTTGAAAATTTGCTGTCCGAAAGTGAAAAGATTGCGAACGATCATACGAATTACTATTTTCGTACAAATGTGCGCCTAATTCAATAAGTACATCCAATGGTGGATGATTATTATCTATGTTAGTTATACTGAAGTGGGATTCCAGAACTACAGTACTAACAGAGTCAGAAGAAAAAACAAGATCGAGAGTTCGATTTTTGAAGAGTCAAAGGATGGGATGAGATGAGAATCATCCTCAGGAGGTACCCATCCAATATGTGGCAGATTGAAGTCGCCTATAAGTAAGACAGTGCTGTCACAACAAGATATGTCAAAAATATGGTCTAGTGCCATAGAAAGTTCCGAATACAAGGAACACAGACGATACGATGGAATGTACGCATTAACAACATATAAATGCTTGTTCTTAAGTGTAATTTTTACACAGATAATTTCGACGGTTAGTGGAAATGGAAAGTCAATCTTTCGTGACTCAAGGTTGGAACGAGTAGCAATCAGGATACCTCCTCCAAGCGCTTTCAGTTCATTTTGATGACGGTCGTTTCTGAATACGGAGAACTCATGATTGAAGAGTTCCGTGTCTAAGATTCCGGCATTAAGCCATGTTTCCGTCAAGGAGAAGATATCATGAGAGAGGGCTTGGGAGTTTAAATATACTTCAGCGGTTTTTGTGCGGAGTCCCCTTACATTTTGATAGTAGAGGGACAGCCTACTGGGTTTTTTAACACTGACGAACAAACTTTCCTGCGACTTTTTGTCGACCGGGGAGTAAATTCTTTTACTAACGTATTTTGAGGCCATGTAGTACTATTGCACAGTATTTCGAAATATATTGGAGGGGCGACAATTTTGAAAGACGCAACAAACCCATCAGCCTTACTGATTGTGGTGCATTTGATTGAGTCATCTTTTGGAAACAAATTTATCGAGACCAGATGGTTCAAGACATCGTCTGAAGAAGTGTTTGATTTTAGTCGAGAAATGAAAATGGATTTTGGTCTGAGAATCGATTCAATAGATGCAGATTCCGTACCTATGGAATGAATGAAGCATGTGGTACTAACATTAGGAATGGGGGCATCGTTACAGTTTTTTCGCTGACTCCTAAGATTAAACCTTTTTGCCTTTGGGTTTAGCGTAGAGGAAGGCACATCACGTTTCCTTTTTCCTGCGAGTAGAGTTGATGAAGACGATGCCAAATTAAGAATGGGCTCAGGGGTTGCTTCAACAGTAGGGAAACCTATTGTGTCAAATAGAGTCAATGTATCCATGGCACGTTGGGTACACTGATTTTCTTCATTAGTCGGCAGCTCAAGGTCAGTAGACGTTGAGGCGTCTGCCGAACTATGGGGATCAGAGAACGTTGATACATTGAAGACAGCAGTATTGAAGTTGTCGAGTAAGTCCTTAAACTCCTTAGACAATGTTTGTATGTCAGCCTTGAATACTGACATTTTAAAAGCAAGGGTAGACAGTGCTAATTTTCGACACGGGGAGCAATACCATAAGGCGATCTCCGAACTTTTTATTTTATCCATAAATGCGTTGGTTGAACCAACATGGAACATCATGCTACAAGGGCCATAACAGGCAAAAAGGGGATTGGAGGAATTTTTAGATTCCAAGCATTTTTCAGCGCTGCAATCCATTTTAAAACTGGGATTACAAAAAATGAGAAGAAAAAAAAATATATAGGTATAAATGGAATCGGTATTGAACTCGCGCAGTATAAACTGCAAGCACGACCCTTTAGCCAGCTGCACCAAGTAGGTCAGTGTTAGATGGGGACAAATTATACAAATAAGACAGTAATGAATTATTTTATGAAAATATTGTAGAAAAACAAGAGAATGAAATACTGAAATAAGCTACACTTATAATTAAAAAGAGAAAAGAAAGATGAAATTACACAAAAAGAAAAAAAAAACAACCGCTTACCAAGCAAATACGAAAAAGAAATTTGGGTAGGTACAACTTTTGTTAAACAAAAAAAATGGTCACTAGAAACATTAAATCAAACTAAATGTTCAAATAGTAAGATTGTATAATAATTAGTCACACAACACTACACTAAACAATTATTGTTGCAAACTAAAACAAGCAAAATAATAAAATGAAGCACGCACAGAACAAAACACGTCTAGCTATGACACTCTTAACTGTGCGATGTAAGAAATATTTCACTTCGTCTGATCTGGCTACAATTTATAAGGCGTTTATTTGTCCGAAACTGGAGTACAACGCTCATATCTGGTCTGGTGCACCAATAACTTATTTGGAGCTACTTGACAGGATATAAAAACGCGCGATAAAACTCATTGGCGACCGAGATATAGCCAGATCGATTGACTCTCTTAGTCGTCGTCGCAATGTCTCCTGTCTCTCGTTATTTTATCTACATTTCCATCATAAATGCTCTAACGAAATAGCCGGTTGAATTCCACTCCTTGAACATTTCAACCGCAATACCCGCCATGCAAGGAATGCTCATCAGTTCACCCTCAAGCCTGTATTCGGACGTACAGTGAAGTACAAAGAATCTTTCCTGTGCCGTACAACACGAATGTGGAATGCTCTTCCACGCTTTATTTTTCCTCTACATTATAACCTACAAACATTTAAAACCAACTTGCATCGGCAACTCTCCCTTTCTTCTAATCCTAATTTCCCTAACGCCCGGGCTGTGTATCCAAAACATGATAAGGGTACTAAAAAAATCCCTTTAGTGCGCGCAAATTATAAAAAAAAAATAGCAACAAAAAAGTTTCAAACAGCAATAAACAAACAAACAGCAATAAACAAACACACATTCCAGTCTACATTAAGACCAATGTAGTGGAATATTCAAATACAGCCAAATATCTAGGCATGACTCTAAACACTAAACTGCGTTGAGCGCACGTAAAAAAAAGATGAGTTGAACATGCGATACAGTAAAATGTATTGGCTTATTGGGAGATACTCATCCCTGTCTAACTGCAATAAGTTATTGCTATACACGCAAGTTCTGAAACCAGTATGGACCTACGGGCTCCAGTTGTGGGCATGCACATGCCAAACAAATTTACAAACAATTCAGGTTTTCCAAAATAAAGTACTAAGGAACATAGTTAATGCACCTTGGTACATACGCAATGCTGATCTGAATAAAGATCTAAATGTGGAAATTGTTGAAGATGAAGTTAAGAAAGTTGCGCAAGGGCACAGAAGTAGGCTTCCCAATCACGTAAACACAGAAATAAAAGAACTTTTAAAAAAATGACAATGCAATCAGGAGATTGAAACGAGTAAAACCTCTTGATGTACGAGTATAAGAGTTAGCTAGGGCTAAGAAATCAGGTATTGTTTTCAAACAAAAAAAAGTTTAGAAATCCGACATCCGAGATTTATCTCTTAAATCCATGAAATAGTTAAAAACAAATTGGCGATTAGTCGTCGGTCGACCAGGTGCAATCTCATTCGGGATGGCGAACGTCAGTCCCCCGGAAGTTTTTTTTAGATGAGTTAAAGTCCATCACTATTGCAGAAGCATCCCTCGCGTACTAGCTCTGCAATATCTTTCGATGATTTTTTACTGCCAGCAAATTCCCAACACAAAACAAAAAACAAAAAAAAAATCATTCATGATGCTGTGTTTGCTTTGGTCGCAGTTGATGCATTCACAATGCGTTTTAGAAAAGTATGCATTGCATCACAGTAATGCGTTTGCGTTTGGGAACGCTTGATTAAGCAGTATTGCAGAAGTACCTACTGCGTTTTGGAATTTAGCCAATAGCACAGATTTAAAAAAAAATTGCTCCTGGTATTGGCTCTCGAGTTTCGCACAATTTTCTCAAGTTGAATCAGGTCAACTGCGCTCTGAGTTGACCTACGTCTCATCTCATGCAGAGACGATCTGATTCATTTCATAATATTTTGCAAATTGAATTCCTCAAAATAAGTGTTTGACATAAACAACAAAGTCACTATGCAACGTCAAATTAGTGCGCTCATTTTTTTCCTTTACGAAACTATACTTAGCAACAATTTCAGTCCAAGCAGAACAAAGAATGTAGATACTTCAAGTATTTCTCTTATCCACCAATAAAAACACCGCACTTCATCAAATTCTGTCAATTACTTAGGACATCCTAACAAAGTCAACAACATGTGTGTCATCTAAATTAAGCTTCGAGGAACTTCCCTTATGTCCTACCGATTTCCAAATGTCAATAATTATACGCCTGCCGAAAGGTCACGTATACCATAAAATGCTAGGTAAATGTTTCGAATTCGATTTAATTTCACTTTTCCATTTGGGGGAACGTGACAGATTAGATAATCTCATCAAAATAGTCAATTTTACTTTATAAAGTGTAGGTGCCTATAGTACACGTACCTGCGTTATTTCCTATGAATAGGACATCAAAGTTAAGTTTTATTTCGTATAGATTTCGCCGATATTAAGCTTGTGGAGCAAACTACAGTAATCTTGAAATGAATGCAAAGCAAAGCAAGAAGTTTTCTACATGGATTCTCGTATCTTAATCCGAAATAATAGGCTCAATTATGACTATTTGAAATTCAGGATTTAAGAAATCCGTTTTACAGAGCTGTTTAAACATGCATTATTTATATGATTTACTTGAAAAATAATAATGCATTAGCTAAGCGAAACACAAGGTTACCGAGTTGGAACGTTGGAAGTATGAGTGGTCGTAGCTACGAGCTTTAAGAGATGATGGTAAGGAGGCGAATAGATATATTGTGTTTTAAAGAAAGGGAATGGCGGTAATCGGGCGTTTCTTGGACGTTAGGACAAAAGCTTTCAAGATGTTCTACTATGGTACGGAACAGGGCAGGAACGGAATCGGTATCATCCTTACGGCAGAGCTACTTGACAGCGTCTTGACCATTTAAAAGTTCACTGCTCGTTTGATGTCTCTCAAACTGTTGATGCAAGGTGATGCGAGCAGAGAAAAATAGATCCATTCTGGCTAGATTTTCACAACCTGATCAAGAACATCCCAACAGAAGAACTTTGGTTGTTGACGGAGATGTGAGTGGACATGTCGGGAAGTTCAACGAATACTATAAAGACTGCCACGGAGGACAAGAATACGACACCAGTAATTCTCCGGGTGAAGATATCCTAAACATGTTCAAGTCATTCGGTCTTATCGTTCTAAATAATATTTTCCTAACACAGAGCCGCCACCTGGTACAGAAGTGGCGGAAATGAAACCCAGATGGATTATCATTTGGTAGCACGATTCATGAAGCCTCGGATTGAAGACTGCAATGTGATCCTAGGAGTGGCAATCGCCCAGCAACACCACTTCCTCCTTACAAAACTTTTTATGGCGGCGGACACGAACGACACTAAGCAAACAAAAGTGTTTGCGAGAATCTAATGGTAAAATCAGGACAAAGAGAAAGGCGAATTATCTCCATCATATCATCAATGAAGTTGAGGATGGAGAGTGCAGACCACAACACATGCGAAATTCCCTAGTACGACCTTGGTTGGGTAGACACAAATCACGGGGCAAATCACAGGCTATCCATGAACTCCTATAGGTCAGCTTGAATAGAAGCACAACCATTTTTAAAATAGCCGATACATGAGACCGTGAACAAACAAATATTCTTACGAATTCGTGCCGCATGTATGAAAATCTACACAGCATGTGCTGGCGCAAGTTTGGGACCTGCAACATGTAGGCACAATCCAAAAAATGTCGCAGTTTGTGAGTACACGACATGAGAAAGCTTTAATCAAGTTTGCCTATCTTATAAATGCATCGTTCAGGTTATTGTACGTTCCACGACAATGGAAGGTAGCTGAAGTTATAATGGTTCCAAAGCCCGGTAAACCACTAAATGACAAAAAATCATATAGGCCAATATCGCTCTTACCGATAATGTCGAAGGTATTCGAAAAACTTTTGTTAAAGCGCCTACATCCGATTATCGAAGAACGTCGATTAATACCTGCTCACCAATTCGGATTCAGGACTAAGCATTCTACAATCGACCAGATTTACAGAATAACTAATGTAATTGAAAAAGCCCTAGAGGAGAAAAAAATATGTTCTAGTGTTTTTCTCGACGTCTCTCAGGCCTTTGATAAAGAATGGCATACAGGCTTGAAACATAAGCTAAGATAAGCTTTTCCGAAACAGTTTTCTGATATCCTTAGTTGTTATTAATCAGACAGACTCTTTCGAGTAAAACACGGAAATGATTACTCTGAATTCAAAGAAATCGCCGCAGGAGTTCCCCAAGGAAGCGTTCTTGGACCGATCCTATTTCTAATATACACTAGTGATATTCCGCAAGAAGAAGGCACAACAGTAGCCACGTTTTCAGACGATACAGCTATATTAGTGGTCAGTTATACCGTTGAATCACCAACTAAAAAACTCCAACGTTCTATTGATAGAATTTGTGATTAGACAAAGACAAAGAAATGCGTATTGCTCTCAACGAGGCCAAATCAACGCACGTGAATTTTACTTATAGAAATGTAGACAACTTACCCATTTTTATTGATTCGGTACGAATTCCGTACGCAAACGAGGCAAAATATTTGGGAATGACACTGGATGCGAAATTAAAATGGAAACCGCACGCCAAGAAGAAACGCGAAGAGCTCGCCATTCGATGTAAACAAATGCACTGGCTGCTTGGTAGATTTTCCCAACTCAGCATACAGAACAAGCTGCTTTTATACAAGCAAGTACTAAAACCGGTGTGGACATACGGTATACAACTTTGGGGTTGTACCAAATCCAGTAATATCAAAATTTTACAAACTTTTCAAAACAAAGTGCTAAGAAAAATAGTAAATGCAGCATGGTTTATCAGAAACACTCACATCCACAGAGACCTAAGTATGGCTACCGTCGAAGATGAAATAAGTTACTATATTTATAATCAGCATCGATAGTAATGTCGATCTAGCCTTGTCCGTCCGTTCGTCCGTCTGTTGTCAAAAATTAGGCCTTTAAACTGGGCCTAGAGAGCTGAAATTTTAACCATATAATCTCTAGGGTCCCGAAATAATCAACTTTACGAATTTATGAAATCCGCCCACAGACACGCCCACAAACTCAAAAAAAAAACAATTTTTTCGAAAAATCGAATTTTGAGCTAGAAAGCTGAAATTTTGTATATATGATCCAAAGCTCCTAAAACTGCTCGGGAGAAATTTTTTTTTTCAAAATCCGCCCACTGACACGCCCACAATTAAATAAAACAATTTTATTGAAAAACCAAAATTTGAGCTAGGGAGCTGACATTTATAATATATACTCTCTAGGGGCCCTTTATGCTCATGTGTTATTTTTTTTATCCGCTTAGTGACACGCCCGCAATTAAATAAATTTTTTTTATTGAAAAACCAAAGTTTGAGCTAGGGAGCGTTTTTTTTACAAAAGCTTCGTTTTTTTTTGATAAAATCCTTTAATTGTTATATAACAAAATATTTAGAGCGTTCTTAACAATTCAACCATACTTAGCATTTTGTCACGCCCACTTATGAGGGATAGGAATAAGAATAGGGTATCCAACAGTTCGCCCAAGCAGACTGTAGCCCGACCCTATGTTTTTTATATATTTTGCGTACGCTCAATGGGTTTTTCTGTAATTATTATAGTACCTACCCTTATAGTGTAAGGCCGGCCATTCACTCCACAAAATAAATGCGCAAATAGCTTTGAGCAAAAATCAAAATTGTTTTGATTTTTACACAGTTAACTGTACAAACACCGCCATTCCCAATACAAATGCACTGCGCAAACGCCAATTTGCGCAGTTATTTTGTGTAGTGAATGGCCGGCCTAAGAAACACAGCGCAGTTATTTTTGTTTTCTTTTTGTTCAGGTAGCACCCAGCAAATGGTTAATTGCCGGTATTTAGGATAGGAAAGAAGTTTTGGTTTTGTTCTAGGGTTTTTTTTCTCCACAGGCGGTGCCTAAATTGCTTGAGGGAAATCTGTTTCTTGTGTGTATTGCATTTTAAAATCATGGTCCTGGTCGGGATTCAAATGCGCGAACTGCCCATCACTTAGTGAATACACTAGCATAGCACCATTCCCTCACCATCGCATGTACATGTTCACTACATGCGGCAGCCACAAACATGTAGAGTATGGTATGTACAAATTATGACGGATTTCTGACGTCATTGCCACATGAACATGCGGCTTTTGCATGTCGTGTACTCGAAGCATACGAAGCACAAAGTCGTATTATGAATGGATTTATATTAAAAAGGCTTCGAATGAAAATGGACCCAACTAGCCTTCGATTAATAGAAAATATCGCCCTGAATATTCGCTGAGCCGTACCGTACGAAAATCTTAATGAATCAGCCTATGCGAGGCCAAACAAGCAACGCAAAACCTCAACAAATTCAAATAAACAGGAAGCCATGACCAACGTGCTTTTTTCGTAGTTATTAGTTTGCTCTCTACCTAAACATAGGTTTAGGCAGGCTGATTCACGACCAACAACGCTGTTGCATCATTTTGCCGAACGACACCAATAAAGAAATTCCAGGTAATTTATTCGCTTAACCACAGTTCTAAGGCTTTGCATACCAATTCTAAAGGTTATTATATCCCTACATAGCATTGATCAAGCAAAAATGTGCACCTAGTGGAACTTCCTATAGTACACGGCGCAACCGGGTCCACTTTCAAAATACTTATACAGCTTTAGTCTTATGAATAATTTCACATCTGGATTTGTGACTTGACTTGACTGTGTGACCTACACAGTCATAAGGATTAACTTAAAGGGATGCGTTGTCCTTTGCTGGTTGTGAGAATTCTTTTGGTAATGTGCAAAAAAAAAAAGGACAAAACCTTAGCCCATCTCGTGTCAAAGGCTTAAAGCAACCTCGCATATAACACACCAGCACACACATGGCCCACCTCCTCGAACTATAGGTCCACGTCGATGACGACAACGACGACGAACAGAAGGATGATCTGCTGATATGATAATTCACAAAGCACAACGGAAACCGACAGGTGTGGCAGCTTTCCTCAATTCTACAAAGTAAAGAGGCGAAGTGAAGCATTTTAAAATTCTTATTTCGGTGTGTGCATGTGCATGCCTTTCATGCTAAGGATCAAAATGTACTCATGCAGGTGTTCGCCTGAAATAACTTTAGCTATTCACAATTTGCTGACTGATTCAATCTGAAGCATTGTCACTGCCCGTACGAATTCCCTAGAAAAGTGTATCGTCCAATCCAAGGCCACTAGCACCAACTCCTTATTCGATGGACTAGCAATACTAGAAGTGGTGTTTCATCTACGACTGAGTAATAACTTATTCGTCATTTTATCTGTAAACCAAAAACAAACCTCCCTCCATTATATTGTCATTGAAACCAGAACTCAGTACAGTTTGTTAGGAATAAAAACCAGACGGCGCTGAAATTAGTTGAAGGTTTGGGAAACATTTCGATTTTGCACCGTGGTTACCGATGGCCAATTCGAGAATGTCGAATGGAATGTTAATCTCAGATATGACATAATTGACAATTATTTATTTGACATTAGGTTATTTTACCAAGGGATAACTGAAACCCCCAAAAGGTCCTTAAAACCTAACAAAAGATATGTCTCCAAAATGTCCTTGGAAGCCGCGCAGTATTTATGTGTTGATTGTTATTTGACAAAGAGTTCCTTGGAACCCCAATGAGGTCCTTAAAATAATAACTTCTAAATTTCTGTCTCTTAAAAATCATACCTACTAAAGTTTATTTTAAAGGTTGTTGCACTTTAAAATCGCGAGCGTAATAAGAAGAAAACAAGAAGAAATCGCGAAAATATTGCGGCCAACACCGCCAAGCCGAAATTTTACTAAACTCTCAAAACGAAAGTGCGAAGAGCGCGAGTGCGATAGCCATTAGATACGAGTATACCTACATGCTGGTTTACCGGTTGCCCAGGAAGGGGTGGGTTCAGGTGATAAAATGAATTATTTTCGGACTCGCGCGAAAGCAAACAGTAGGTATTTACTTTGGTTGTTAAAGTAATTGAATTTATAGCAGAGTATATCCATATAATGAGTAGGGACACCCTCGACGTTTTCTTTATCAGTTCTTATCAGCAAGTATGCTGTGTCACACAGGCATTAGAAGTAGATGGATATATTAAGTACTGTGTAAGATAGGGATAAAAGAGGAAGACTGTTTTTTTCGGAAAATGGTACAGGTGTACAGGGTGCTACGTTAAATAAAGACAAACATTAATTTGTTATACATTTTTATTAAAATTAAACTACACGCTAAGATATTTTTGCTTGTTGTTGGCTTTTTTGATAATCCTTTTAAATTATAGGGGAGAGTACCATAACTCCAGCCGTCCACTTCACGTGGTAACGAATGTAAAAGAATGTAAAACAACATAAAAAAGGAAATTGACGGAAAACAAAAATTAAAACCAGGAAAAATTGTGTGGTATCACATAAAAAACCATTAAATCGTAAATTTCTCGAAAAAAACAATGTCAAAAAGTCTTTCACCCTCTCTATCACCCATTTCAGTCCAACTATGCTTGTCGAAATGGAATAAAATTAGAGAAAACATAGAAAGAAAAAACCAGAATGAATAACATAATATACTTACAGGAGCAAGTCTGTCCAAGAAAATCAAAATAAAAACTGGATGAACTCGTAATACAATTAGGTATTGTATATTTTTTTAAGATAAAAGTCGGTTCTAACATCTTGTTTTTAAATCAAGTGATTCCCATGAATAGTTTTTAAAAAAAAAAAAATTCAAACTCAAAGTTTCTTTAAATCCAGATTCCTTAAATGCAAAAGAAACTTTGCAAACACCCAACCTCGCACCTACCCCAAATCCTACAGTGAGCCCAAGCAGAGGAGTTCTCTACTTGTTAGAAGGATATCATTATTTTTTATTCATTGACGTCGAGGAAAAAAAAGTCCATAAATAAAAATTTAATAAAAATTAGGTTTGGTAATTTTCAATTTTATGGAAAACTAGCAGACTTAAAACCATATAGTTTTCAGTATTCGATTAAAAACTAATAACAAGAAAAAATAGTAAAAAAATTTAGTATGTTGCATTTTCATTTTTTTCGAAATTTAGTTTGAAATTACTATTAATGGAAATGACTTCATTTAAAAACAGTATGATAGAACCGACATTTAGCTTTAAAAAAATGTGCAATACTTATTGTAAGTATTGAAAATAACAAATATTTTTTTTTCCATTTGAAGTGTTTTTTTTAGAAAATCACCCCTCCTGCCCAGTAGGGACCCCCATACTTTAGTAAAAAATCTGTTATCTAACTGTTCAAAAAACCGTTATTTTTCCTTGTCGCCTGAGTTATCGTACTATTGCCAATTAATTTTTTAATATATTATACATTTTCATTTCAAAATTATTACAAAAGTACAAATTGGAAAAACGACAAATAAATTGTTGGTCCAGGCTGTCTATCGCATCTAAAAATCTTGAGAAGGGCGTGTTAAGTGCGCACCCTCATATTCTTCGAAATTTGTAAATAAGGAGGAAATAATAGGGGTCTGACTTTATTTCAGCTGCCACTTGTGTTTTTCAGGTTTGTTTTTTTAATTTAGCCTGCATTTGCGCCACCGAAATCAACAGTTTTATAGTCAAATTCGGGTTTGAAAATGTTTTTCACATTGTCCTTCTTTTCGGGTGATTGTAACTGCATTTCAACGTCGGGAAGCTCTAAATTCACAGTTGTCTCGCAGTTTCCATGGGTTATATACTCCATGTACCTACTTTGCTGAAAATGATCTTTTAAATGAACAGATGAATTCAAATGGAGTCAAACTTGAGATTTCCTGCTAGGTTGCGTAAAACCGCGAAGGTATTTTCCTGGCAATCTTGATTGAGGTTTCTCGTTAAAAGGAACTGAATACCATCTCCCCTTCAATCGCTTGAAATGTCAATGAGAGCATTTATATTCTGCTGCCATCCTTTTAAAAATAGCATCTTTTTATTTACATTTTCAGACTGATCAAAAAAAGTAATAATTTGGAAAAATGTATTCATTTCATTTAAGAAATTGACTTGCTCTTCATTTCCAAAAATATGGCCTTTTGGATTTGTTTGGGTGTTTAAACTTAGCCGAATTTAAAATATCAGTTATACCATATTGCCTAATCTTTCGATCGTTTCAGCAGTATTGATAGATATTGTAATGTCCCACGTAAGTATTGAAATTAAACACGTTTCGTGACTTCAATATAAAATATATTAAGATAGATGCTTCACCGGTCATATACAGACAGCAACTGGCTTTTTCTCCCAGAGTACTCAGAGTATTTTACAATATTTTGGTGTACTTATACTTATATATATATATATATATATATGGCTATGTATATGTATATGTATAATACTGTATAATATATATACTACAATGTCCCCCTCAAAATTCGAAATATTCACTTTTAATTTTTCTTTATTACCCGTTTTGAATATCTATTTGTATCCTGAAATTGTTTCCAATCTATTTTCCTATTTAATTTTGTACTCTGTTTTTCCGTGTTAGATTCTACTTCACTATTTTCATTTACATCTGTTATTATATTATTTTCCTGTTCATCATTATTTGTGGTTTCTTGGATTTCAATTTCATCACCTGATTTATTTTTTTCAAAATTTTGTCCTTGGTTATCATTTCCCAAATTAGGAATTTTTTCTAGAGGATCAAATACTAAACTAGGTATATAACCATTATGATTTCTTGCCATACATGAAGTTAATTGATTTAAATGTCTTTTCCAAATAATATTTTTTTTATTACACATTTCTACCAAATAGTGTTGTTTCCCTATAACTTGTTTAATTTTCCCTTTGGACCATGTTTGTTTACCCGCAATTGAATAATCTTTCGCTAAAACGTTATCTCCAATTTTAAATTTTTTAGTATTTGATCCTTTATAATATTTTTTTGTTGTTTTTCCTGCATAATTTCTACCCTGGTTCTAATACTTTCATTTCAAGTAATCTTCTGGCTATTTGTATTCTTAAAAGGATTAATTATATTGAATCTACTTCTCAAATTCCTGTTAAACATTATCATAGCCGGTGACATACCTGTAGTGCTGTGAATAGAGTTGCGATAATCCAGTAAAAATGATTCAAGTCGTTGGTTTAATTCTACTGTTGATTTTTTAAATTGCAACGCTCTTTTCAGTGCAAGCTTGCATATCTTTACTCTTTACACCGTTTTCCGCTTGTCCGTTGGTAGCAGGATGACCCACCGGACTCGTTATGTGAAGAATTTTGTTTTTCGCTAAGAATTGTTTAAATTCGGCAGAGACAAACAAGGGTCCATTATAAGTTACTACGACTTTTGGTATGCCAAACCGCGAAAAGAGTGGACGCAGATGCTTAATAGTGTTACTACTGGAAATATTATCCCCCATGTCTATACATTCAAGCCATTTACTATACGCATCGCTTAATACTAAGAACTTCCTGTTGAAAATTGGCCCCATAAAATCTAGGCCATGGCCCATCTGGCCTTTCCCAGCTACTCGTAACTAATGAGGCCTTTTTCTTTATGTCCTCGGGGCACATTTGTTCCCTGAAAAAGATCTTCTTTCTAATTCCGTTTAGGGCCGGACATTCACATAAAATGTGTTCACCTGACTCGTCCTCTTCAAGACAGAGTCGGCACTCAGGAGAATCTACTATTTTCATTTTGTGTAGACGATATCTTAAACCATGGTGGCCAGTAAGGTAACCAACTAAGTTTTTGATATCATGCCTGCTTAGGTTTAGGCATTTGCTGGCATTTTTATTGAAAGGCCGAACGGCTTGTTTGATCTGTCTTAAACCTGGGATGCTTTCCCAAAGATGGATACATTTTCTGTATTCCCAGCTTTTTATTGCTGCCGTTGCTGCTGATCTAGGAGTGCAGCAGAAGGGTTCGGGACCTATGAAGGGTGTTTGCGAACCTTTTCTGGCCAGTTCGTCGGCCTTTTCGTTACCTTCCACCCCGACATGACCCGGAACCCACCATAGCTTGGTCTTGTTACTTGTTCCGAGTGCCTGTAGGGTGTTGAAGCAGTACATGACTGATTTGGAGTCAATCGTATGCGAGCTAAGGGCGTTTATAGCTGCTTGACTATCCGTGAATATATGGATGGTTGTACCTTTTATACCAGATAGATTTATGTGGCTAGCGCATTCTTGAATGGCGTGGAGCTCTACTTGAAATACGCTGGGACTTTCCCCATGGGTATGGTAAAGCATTTGTTTGGTCCGTATATTCCCGCTCCTACGCCCGCTTCCATTTTAGAACAATCAGTATACCACTTTATGCCGTTGTGGCTGTTTGGTGGGTTATTACTAACCCATGCTTCTCTCTTGGAGATCTCCGTGGAGAACCGCTTGTTGAAGCATAGTGGTTTATGAATGCGGTCTGTGACCGCGCAGTTCATGTTGAGTTCTGCCAGTTCATCAAGAAGGGTTTTAAGTTCCGGATGATCGTTAAGACTTATCTCGTTTAACTGTATTTGACTTATTGCACTGCGGATCGCCACTTTTTGAATGTATATGTGGAGAGGTGTAATACCTGTTATTGCCTCTATGGCAGCCGTTGGACAGGTTCGCATGGCTCCGGAGATACCAAGGCACGCAAGCCGTTGTACCTTTTTGAGCTTCTCTATTGCGACCTTTTGTGTGGATTTTGTCCACCATACAATGGAGGCGTATGTTATAATGGGTCTTATCATCACTGTGTAGATCCAGTGGACAATCTTTGGAGAGATTCCCCAGGTTCTGCCATATGTGCGTCGACAGGCCCATAAAGCTCTGTTAGCTTTACTGATTTTGTTGTTGATGTGAGAGTTCCAGTTTAGTCTTTTGTTCAGGATTACTCCAAGATATTTGACTTCGTCGGAATACTCAATGGTCGTGCCATTTAGTGAAATCTGGGCTAAGCTGAGATTTCTTCTTTTTGTGAAAGGAACTATGATAGCTTTACTGGGGTTTATGGAGAGATTTTCCTTGACGCACCAGTCTATAGCTATCTTAAGGGCGTTTTGCATACGTGAAGTAACTACGTTTGATTCTTTGCCCCTAATAATGATGACCAAGTCATCAGCATACAGTATTATGTCGTAGCCTAAATTACTTAATTTTTGAAGTAGTTCATCTATGACCAAAGACCACAGGAGGGGTGATAAAACTCCTCCTTGTGGACAGCCTTTTATAGCTGATACTGAAGTCTGTCCTGACGAAGCAGTAATTTTCCGACTTTCGAGCATCGCTTTTATCCAGTTTATGGTGGGAAAGTCTACCTTTCGGTGAATTAAAGCATTTGATATTGAATCATAACCGGTGTTATCAAAAGCACCCTCTATGTCAAGAAAAGCGCATAGTGCAATTTCTTTGCAACGGTAGGCGTTGTTTATGTGATTTGTTAGTTTTAATAGGTCGCCTTCCGTTGATTTGCCTTTTTGATACGCATATTGACGGGGGTGTAGAGGCATGCTAATAGTTACGCATTCTCTGATATGAACGTCAATTATTCTTTCCATTGTTTTCTGGAAAAACGATGTCAAGCTTATGGGACGATAGGATTTAGGTAGTTCACTAGGTTTGTTACCTGGTTTGGGGATAAATACTACATTGACCTCCCGCAAGTGCGTGGTATGTAGCCACAGTTGATACTGAACCTAAATAAGGCAATCATGTTAGGTAGGAAGAATTTCATACCCTTTTGAATGAGGGCTGGAAAAATTCCGTCATTTCCTAGTGCCTTGAATGGTTTAAATGAGTCTATGGCCCATTTTACCTTATCTGGACTAAATAATTTACCAGATAAACTATTATTTCTGCTGAGGTTAGTTGGATATGAAACCTCAGTAGTGTGATCAGTTGTGTGATCGACAATTAGGGAACCAGTCAAGTGAACTTGCAGCAAGGTTGTGAGAGTTTCTTCCCGGTCGCTTGTGATTGTTCCATCAGGTTTGATGAGCAATCCCATGCAGTTTGAAGGATCTATTGAAAGTGCTCTCTGGAGCCGCGCCACTGCTGGGAGTTTTTCCAGATTTTCGCAGTTTGCGCGCCATGAGGCCCTTTTAGATCTTCGCAACTCTTGGTTGTATTTGGTTAACAGGGATCGATATTGATCCCATACGCCCGTGCGTTTCGATTTATTGAATTGTTTTCTTACCTTCTTGCGGATAGTTTCCAGGTTTTCATTCCACCATGGTACGCTTCTTTTTACCACGGTGCGCTTTACCTTACAACTACTCCTAAAGGATGAGATAATGATGTCGTTAAGCTGACATTGTGCAGCGTCCGCATCACTCGGTGTTAGTGGTGAATCTGGTAGCAGATCAGTTCTGATTGCCAGATTTTCACTATAGGTTCTCCAGTTAGTTAATTTATTATTGTATTTGACCGGCGCGCACTCGGTGTTGCATCGCAGCCTGAACATAATATGCATATGATCAGACAGAAAAGCTTCATCAGACACGTCCCAGTCCTCTACAATGTTTTGTATAAAAGGAGACGAGAGACTAAGGTCTAAAACTTCTTCTCGTATACAGTTCCTAAAAGTGGGCTTATCTCCTTTATTTAGAATAACTAGGTCTTTACTATATAGGTAATCTAAAAGTAACTCACCTCTTTTGTTTGTGTCTCGGCTGCCCCAAATCTGGTGATGTGCATTCGCGTAGCAGGCGATAACAAGATGTACTTGCTGAGTTTGGCAGTACTGGACAAGTTCCTGTACTGGTGTAGGTGGTACCTCCTCTATGTCCCCAGCAAAATACGCCGATGCGCATACGAACTTGTGTATCACATGGCCATTGTGGCGTTCAAATAAAACGGCGACCAGGTCCCTAGTATTGAAACCTGGAATGAGAGAGTATTTTATATCTTTCGCAATGGAAAGAGCTGCCCTAGGTCTGAAATTACCTTTGACAAAAATTAGCTCTCTATTTCTGCTGTTAAAACCAAAGATCTTACCTGTAGTTGCCCATGGTTCCTGGATTAAACCAAGAGCGACGTTCCTTTCGGCACATCTTTGGCTATAGGTGTCCGATGCACCCATAGCGCGGTGCAGGTTTGCCCGCAGCACAGGCAATGATGGCCTTACTCGGATTATTACGATGCATTAAACAGTTGTCACATGATTTGACGATATTTTCTATATCTTTACAACACTATCAGCTCTGTGTCGTGGAGTGCTTAAAGCAAGCAACTGTCACGAGCAGAAATTGCCGGCACTAAAAGTGCTCTCACAGGCTCATCATTAAGTGCAGGTGTTAGTAAGGACAAAAGAATTAAAAATACAATAATTATGTACCTATAAAATACGAGTACTAACACAGACACAAAATAATGCAAACAATTTAAGACATTAAAGCATTATTACGCAAAATATTTTTTAGCTTAATTTTACTAACATGCAAGTCAATCACATGATCATTTAGATTATAGATTCTACTCATGCGACTAATAGGCTCATGCCTCCCATAATTCGTTCTATGATGGGGGCTGAACAATAATTCAACACTGCGTAAATTATGGGCACCACCACGAAAATTAAAGCCAATAGACGACAGCAAGTCAGGTGCATCTATTTGACCGGATATAAGCTGCTGTAAAAAAATGATATCGCTATTAAGCCTTCGTTGAGAAAGGGGTAACATTTGAAGAAGCTTGATACGATGACTGTAGGGAGGAAGGTTAAATGGATCAACCCATGGAAGTCCTCTAAGTGCAAATCGAATAAATTTACGTTGAATGGCCTCTATTCGATTTGAATGAATGTTGTAGAACGGTGTCCAAACTTGAGAGGCATACTCTAGAATCGGACGGACAAAACAATTGTACAATGACATAGAAACATAAGGGTCATTAAATTCTTTGGCCCACCGTTTTACGGAGACCAACATAGAATTAGATTTATTAATAATAGAATTAATATGCTTAGCAAAATCCAGTTTAGGGTCGAAATAAACCCCAAGATCCTTAAAATTATCAACACTACAAAGAATGTGTTGAGACAGAGAGTATTTAAAGGTGGAAGGGATATTCTTTCTAGAGAATGTCATATGTTGACATTTAGTTGGGTTCAGGGATAAACCGTTTTTATCACACCAATTGGCGAAGCTATTAATGTCAGATTGAAGAAACATTCTGTCTTTTTTTTTTTTTTTTTTTTTTTAGATAAAAAAGGAAATCCAAATCCCAGAGCACTCAGACTCGGTAACGTTCCATTGTACTACCAGGCAGAAATCCTCCTTTTGGTGTAGAGGCATGTAATTGGGTGGCGTATGTTGTTGTTCCCCATGGGGATTGAACCTGCACCGCACGGGTCACAAGCCAACACACTAACCTCTACACCGTCGCCACCCATAACATTCTGTCTTGCTGACTAGTGATAGATTTATATATTTTCATATCATCAGCGTAGATCAGGATATTACTGTGATTTATACATTATCTAACAACGGCCACCAAAAATAACTCCGGGCTAAACTTTTTGATTTTACAATACCCATGTGTGCCCTATGAATTTCATCAATTACAGACTTCCTTAAAACGTTGGGGACTACCAATCTGTAACCCCAAAATATACAACTCGACTCAATTGAAAGTTCATCTTTCCGCACAAAGTATGGTTTTATATCCGCATCCTCTACATACCCGGGCCAACCGTCATTTATGTACTGAGTTACTCTTCTCAGAAGTTCGTCTTCTTTCGTTGTTTTTTTAACGTCATCGAACGTTACAGGGAATTCAACACATGCTTTTAAATAATTTAAACATACATCAGTAGAATGAAGTCTTTCTTTGTTTGGGGTATCAATCGGTGAACGCGATAAATAGTCGGGTATGTTCTCCTTAGATTTCACATATTCCAACTCGAACTGATTCCCAGATATGAACATGGCATAGCGCTGTAAGCGATTAGCCGACATTGGCGGTATCCCTCTTTTCGAACCGAAAGTCGAAATTAGCGGCTTATTGTCGTACACCAAAGTAAACTTTCTACCATACAGGTATTGGTGAAATTTCTTCACCCCGAACATAATTGCTAAAGCTTCCTTTTCTATATGAGAATATCTGGTTTCTGTGTCTGACAATCTTTGCGAAGCAAACGATATAGGACGTTGAATACCGCTATCGTATTTATGCACTAAAATCGCCGCTAGACCCCTTGGACCTGCATCCACTATTAATTTAACTGGAATCTTGGGATCGTAATGTGCTAGTACTTGTTTTGACGTTAATAATTTTTTTACATTTTCAGAATAATTATTTTGACTCGGACCCCAATTAAATGTATTTTTCTTCGACAGTAAGTCATATAACTCTGCAGCAATTGAAGACAAATTTGGAATAAACTTCCTGTAGAAATTAACTACTCCTAAAAATGACTGGAGTTCTACAAGCGATTTGGGTTTAGGTAATTTCAACATGGCTTCAATACGCTGTTCATCCATGTGAAGACCGTCCTTGTCAATAACGTGCCCTAGGTATTTAATCGTTTTAACGAAAAATTCACATTTGGATTTGGAAACTTTTAACCCTGCATCATTTAATCTCTTTAAAATTTCTATTAAACTTTTTAAATGTTCACCCCTATTCCTGGCACTAACTAAGACATCGTCCATGAACACTATGACGCCTTTTATACCCGATAATAACCCTTCGATAATTTTTTGGAATAGCGCTGGTGCTGGCGCTAACCCATACACCAGTCCGGTATATTGAAATAAGCCTTTTGTAGTCGAAATAGTTGTTAAGATTTTTGAATCGTCCGCCAAAACAATTTGCTGATACCTACGCCATTGACAAATCGAGCTTGGAGAATTCGTTTCCCCATGAACTTTAGCAAAAAGCTCTTCTATTTTCGGCATGCTATACTGATCAACACATAACTGAGAATTTAGTGTGACCTTAAAATCTCCACAAATTCGTATGCCCCCGTTTTTTTAATAATTGGAACAATCGGTGTACCCCATTCAGGATAATCTACCGGCCCAAGTATTCCTAAGCTAACCAGTTTCTCATTTCGCTTTTTACCTTCTTCTTTACTGCAAAAGGTAACCGCCTTGGCCGAAAAAACTGCGGCTGCGCACCCTCCTTTAGTTTTAGCGAAACCTTATGTTTTTTAAATGTGCCCAGATTTTCATCAAACACCTCCGCATACGACTCAATCATGTTTATTAAATCATGATCCGCCTTTTCACAATAATGTAAGCCCTCAATTTTAATGTTAAATTTCTGCATAAAATCTCTACCCAGGATTGGAGGACCACCATTTATAACCACATATATTTTCAGTAGTACCTACACTTCTATTCTTATAAACCACTGTCACCTGAATTGCACCGACAGGTGTTATTGAATTTCCACTATAACTCTTGAATAATGTGTTTGTTTCACAAATGTTGCAGCTCTCAAAATATTTTTCGTAGGTGTACAACAAAATAGCTGATACTGGAGATCCACTGTCGATCTACATAACCATCGCAACTCCATTCACTGACACCTTCCCCGTAATTGGCTCATTTCTAGCATCCGTTTTACTAAAAAAGAAAAGAGACAGTTCATCACTACTCCCACTACCATCTTCCATATAATTAAGAGCATTTTTTTTCTTCAAGTTGGACACTGTTGACATATTTACTGTACACATTTTTTTTAAATGACCCTTTTCGTTGCACTTGTTGCAAGTGTAATTCCTAAATCTGCATGTAAAATAACCGCACACAAAGCAACGTCTTTCCCTGGACCCATCGGTATTCTGTGATTTCCTGCTGTTGTCTAGTTTTCTCGTATTAATGTGATACAACGCGCTTGTTGAGGGTTCTGCTTTTATGTGAGCTCGCTCCTCGTGATCAACGTGGTGGTATTGTTGTTGTATGACATCCACTGACGATGCTATTGTGATTGCCTTTTGCAATGATAGTGTAACTGCATCTTCTAAAAACAACTTGTCCTTAGCCGGACCTTTGGGTAACCCCATAATAAAACGGTCTCGCAAAGCCCCTTCCAGATGACTGCCAAATTTACAGTTTTTTGCCAATTCCCACACTCTTGCTGCCCACCTCATTATTGACTCATGGTCATCTTTATTTGCCAGATAAATTTGATTTCATTCTGCAAAAACGGATATTGTTGGCTCAAAATGCGTACAAAGTGCTTGGATACAAATGCTATAGGTGGTTGTCTCTGCACTTATAAGAGATGGTTGGATTAAACTTTCCAGCAATTTATATGACGTTGGGCATAAGCCACCAATTAAATTTGCCTTTTGTTTTTTAGCATTCTTCGTTGTTTCGTCAATATCGTTTGCGATGAAAAACTGCTCCAAATGAACTCTTTATAAGTTCCAATCGTCCTCCTCATGATTGAACGTAGGTGCTTTTGATGAATACGCCATTATAGGCAGGTACACTTTTCTAGTATGATGGATTATACTTCTCTTGTCACCGTATGCATACTATTTTTTTTTCGCACGCGTACTTGTTAAATGTTATTATATACGTATTTATTTCTCGTCGCCAATGTAATGTCCCACGTAAGTATTGAAATTAAACACGTTACGTGACTTCAATATAAAATATATTAAGATAGATGCTTCACCGGTCACATACAGACAGCAACTGGCTTTTTCTCCCAGAGTACTCAGAGTACTTTACAATATTTTGGTGTACTTATGGTTGGTTGGTTTTAAGTGGCTGTAATTCCCGCCATCTGACGAGGGAAAACACAAGTAGCGCAATGAGCGCCGTTTTGATACCACAACTAACGGAACCTAAAATTAAAGGGCGAGATGGATATTATTAAGGGGGCTCAAAACCATCTTGTGGAGTTGAGGAATTTGATGATGTTGTTGAAGTGGATGGTATGAATGGCCGAGAGGTCATTGTAAAACGGATGCCTTAGTGCGCTGCGTTTGGTTTTGGCTAAAGCCGGACACTCACAGAGAACATGGAACACTGTTTCACTCTTTTCTGTGTCAGAGCAGCTGCGGCAGTGGGTGTTGTGAGGGATGCCAAGCTTGGCTGCGTGAGTGCCTAAAGGCCAATGGCCCGTACTGATTGCCGTTAGTCTGGCGACATCAACACGAGTTCTGGCTAAGAGGTTGTTTGTTCTGGCATCATCGTAGGTTGGCCAAATCTTTCTTGAAATTACACAGTCCGAACGATTCGTCCATCTAGTCTCGGCCCCTGAGATGAAGTGCAGGAGGATTTCTTTACATATCCCAGCGGAGGGAAAACTTCCTCCGCATGTGATACGCACAAAGCAGAGCCACGTCTGGCGAGTTCATCGGCTCTCTCATTTCCATCAATGTTCCTATGGCCGGGAACCCAGACGAGAGAGATATCTAGCCGATGACAAGCCTTATTCAGCGTATCCCTGCATTCCACCACAAGCTTGGACGTAGACTTAGTTGAACTAACAGCCTTAATCGCGGCCTGACTGTCGACGAAGATGCCTATTTTTTTTCTGTGTGTCAATATGTTGAGAAGCAGTCTACACACCTCCTTAATTGCAAATACTTCTGCTTGAAACACGCTGGCTGCGTTGGGAAGGCGAAGGGTTTTAGAAATATCTAGCTCTGTAGAGAAAATGCCAGCTCCTACTCCACAGTTCATCTTGGAACCATCTGTGAAGATAGGTATGTCCAATTCATTTACGACCGCATTTTCTTTCCATTCTGATCTAGAGGGGAATCTCACAGAGAAGCTTTTATGGAAGTTGAGTTTGGGTATAATGTAGTCTGTACCTATTAGACCTATGCCTTCGGGAAGTGAAAGAAGGATGCTGGTATGGCCATATGGCCTTTCCGACCAACATTTAGATTCCTTCAATCTAACAGCACTACACGCTGCAATGTTTTTGATATACAGATCCACTGGCAGAAAGTTGAGAATCACATTGAGCGCCTCGGTCGGGCTTGATCGAAGGGCTCCAGTGATTCCAATTCAAGCTGTTCTTTGGATTCTGCTTAATTTAGTGACGTTGTAGGCTTTACTTAAAGCGGGCCACCATACCAGGGATCCGTAGGTGAGGATGGGACGTACCACCGCTGTGTACATCCAACGAACCATCTTTGGTTAAAGCCCCCACTTCTTGCCGAAAGTTTTGCTACAGGCGTAGAAAGCAACGCTTGCCTTCCGCACTCGGTGTTCGATGTTGGACTTCCAGTTGAGTTTGGGGTCAAGCGTGACTCCAAGGTATTTTGCGCTGGTGGATAAAGGAAGATTTTGGTTATTTAAGCGGGGAAGTGAGAAGGTTGGTATTTTGGTTTTGGTGGTGAAAAGCATCAGTTCAGTTTTGCTTGGGTTAACGCTTAGGCCACAACTTGTAGCCCACCCGCTAATCTTACCCAGTGCTCTTTCCATGATTTCACTTATCACGGTCGGAAACATTCCTGATACTAGAACAACCACGTCATCCGCATACACAACGACTTTGATACCCTCCCTGTCGAGACTTGACAGGATTTTGTTAAGAACTATAATCCATAAGAGAGGCGAGATCACCCCACCTTGAGGTGTTCCTCTACTTACTGATTTGGTTAGAAGGGTATTGCCTATTTTTGCTTGAATGATCCTCGTTTTGAGCATGGAAATGATCCAAGAAGTGACGAAGTCCTCTACGCCTAGTTCTAGGAGAGATTCCTGGATCGATTCAGTGTGGACGTTGTTAAACGCGCCCTCTATATCTAAGAAGGTGGCTAAGGTGTATTGGTGATGGAAGAGTGACCTTTCGACTGTACGCACTACCTCATGAAGAGCGGTCTCCGTCGACCTGCCCTTGAGGTATGCGTGCTGTGAGTTGCATAAGGGAGACCTTTCAAGGCCTGTTCTTATGTGAAGGTCAAGTACGCGTTCTAGGGTTTTGAGTATGAAAAATGTTAGGCTAATAGGACGGAAGTCCTTCGCGGATCCGTGACCTCTTTTACCAACTTTCGGTATGAAAACTACTCGGACATACTTCCACGACTGAGGTATGTGATTTAGTAGGATACTGCTTCTGTAAATTTCAACTAGTAGGGGCACAACTATCTCGTCATATTTTCGAAGAATGATGGGGAGAATGCCATCCTGCCCTGGTGATTTATACGGAGCGAAGCTGTGAATGGCCCAGAGAATCTTTTCCTTGGTTATAATGCGCTCAATCTCCTCCTGGTGAGAGGGGAGCTCTCCCATCAATTGGGGCGGAAGTACGCAGTAGTCAGTGCAACCAGGAAAGTGTGTGTTAAGTAGAAGCTCCAAGGATTCGTCAGTGGATTCCGTCCAGGTTCCGTCCGTCGTCCGTTCTCTTGATAAAAGATGGACTGGAGTGTCCTGTGTGGATAGAATTTTACTGAGTCTTGCAGATTCCTTAAGAGAATCGATGGATTGGCAGTATTCAGACCATGCTTGTGTCTTAGCTGATCTGATAGATTTTTTTATAGAACATTAGGCAATCCTTGTAGGGTTGCCAAAACTTATGCCTATAGCAGATGTTGAAAATGTCCCTAGTCAGCCTTCTGAGGATGGTTAGGTCGTCATTCCACCACTGCGGTAAGGTTTTTTTGCTATATTTAACGGGACAGGATGCCTTAAAAGCTGTGTTCATAGCTTTGCCTAGTGCAAACGCAATTGTGTCCAGTTCTGCACCTGATTCAATTTTCAGGTGTGGTAGATTAGGGAGTTTAGAATTCAATATTTGACCGAATTTCTTCCAGTCAATTCTTTTTGGGTTTCTGTACGGAGTAGGAGTATCTATCTTGATACCCAGATTGAAGAGTATCCACTCGTGGTCCGAGAAGGACTTTAGGTTGGAGACTTTCCAATTCTCAACCCTGAAGATGTCATTGTTTGTTTTGAGTGTAATGTCTAACACTTCTTCCCAGCCGTTATGAGTTTCCGTACTTGGAAATATAAAGGTAGGGGTGTTACCTATAATACATACACATAGATCTGTAGTTAAAAGAAATTCAAATAAAGACTCACCTCGTTCATTTATTTCTTTGCTGCCCCAAAGATGATGTCGAGCGTTAGCGTCACAGCCTATGAGCAGACTGCCTTGTCTCGCTTGTATCTCTGCTGTGAGTTGCTGCACTTCTTCTGGCGGGGATGGTTTATCGTGCGCCATATAAGCGGATGATATGAATGTGGTTTGGCCCTGGGTGAGTTCAAGCTTAACGACGGTTAGATCACCCGAGCTGAAGTTGGGACATAAGAAAGCGTTAATGTATTTTTTTAGCTAAAATGCATGTTCTTGGCTTACCGACGTCTTTTTTGTAAAAAAGGTTGTAGTTGCTGTCTGAGAGGCCCATTATGGTAGTCTTCCTGACCCAGAGCTCTTGAATGATGCCGATGTCAATGTCTTCCTCTCTGAGGAAGACCAGAAGATTCTCCGATGCACATTTCGAGTGCTGGAGATTCGACTGGATGACTTTCAGCATGTTAAGATTGGGTGTTGGAAGCGATCGCCAGTTCCTCCACCACCATATTTGGCAGCGGCGACAGCGTCTATGTCATCCTCGGGTACTGTCGATCGGAAGATCTTGAGTTTGGCGAGCCGTATGCCAAAACTCAGCTTGCAATCAGCTGCTTCTAGTGCCCCTAGGCACTCCTCGTTGATTAGCAGCAGGTAGGATAAGCTGTTTTTCTTGGGTTCTTCTGCCTTTATGACAGCCCAATCGTCCATAGCAATGGTCGGATTTTGAAGCTTGAGGCACTTAAGCAGACTCTCAGAGTCTATCTTCATTACCGGTAGCCAAATACGGGCCCTAGGTCTCGTGGGGATATCCTTGGCAGGGATGAGCTTAAGCTTTAAGCCCTCCCAAGCTTCGGCGATCTTGTCGATGCATGAGCCAAGAAAATCCTTAGAGTACTGGTCCACATATTTAATCACCCGATATCCTCGTACCATTTCTGCGCAGTCGAAACTGGGTAATTGGTTGTCAACTCCGGAGAGCACGTGTTCCACAACCATCTCTGATAGTTTGGCTTCGATGCTACACCAACGGTCCGACACTGTTTTACCGTTTTTTTCCAACTCGTCTATAATGGCGACCTGAAGATGGTCCCTCACCACCTCGGTGAAGGTTCTGGTAGCCTGTGAAGTGGATGGCCCCTGGAAGTTATTTAATCTAGGGGCGATCTTGGATCTTTTAGAGGTGTGAGAGGTCTCATCTTGGGACCTGTTTCTCTTCACACTCTCTTTCTTTTGTTGATTTTGCCTATGGTTGTTTTGGTAGTTGACGTACTCATCCACCACCTTTTGGTACTTTATTTTGTCCTCTTTATCCCTCTCTAGAGTCGCGCCAGTCTCTTCATTCTTCGCAATCTTTGCAAGAATGTAGACAGCCCTGTTGTAACGTGACTTCAAGAGAGAGCCAGAGGACTTCTTGAGTTTGGGTGCACTATGGCTGGTGCTCCCAGTTGTGGGTTTTTCAGTTATATTGAGTGGCTTTTGGATACTATGGCTGGTATCCTCGGCCATAACTGTAGAGTTGGAAGTGGTAGGTTGATCGCCTGAAGGAATACTATGGCTGGTGCTCCTTAGGCTTGAGGGGTCAACTACTGTCTCCTGGCTGGAGGCTAATAGCTCCTCCTCGGAAGAGGTCCCTAAGAGGGATTCTTCCTTTTTTGTTTTTTTTTGTATTTTTTTTTATTATTTTTTTTATATTTTCTGTTTCTGTTTCTTTTATGTTTTGGTTTTTGTTCATTTTGTTATTAGGGTCCCACGAGTACGTCCGGAAAAGAGAGTCCATCCCGGCAGAGCCGACTTACCGAGATAAGGCACTTAATACAGCCGACCTTGCCTGGGCGTCGGAGCGAGCTCGTGCGCGCCTGGTTTTACCCCCAGCCTTTCATCCTTGGGTACGGTTTGCTTGTGGACTTATACTTATATATATATATATATATATATGGCTATGTATATATGTATAATACTGTATAATAAATATACTACAGATATATTACAATATTTTTAAATTGAAAAACATTTGACCTTTATCTTTTAAAAAACACATATACGCTCTTATTTTTTGCTCTGAGAACTAACACGCGTATTGTGTTTTCTTCACTTGTTTCGCACGACTAACAAGAATTAAAGTCAATAGCTACGCCTTTGAAAATACATTATGAAAAAACGTAACGCCCACCCAACATTATTGCAAAACCAGTGTGACCAACTACCATACAAACTAGCAAATAAACTGTCAAATAATTTTTATTGTTACTAGGTCGAACACCGGATTGCAAAGAAGAAGCATTTATTTTCATATTTTTGACTGTGGGGTAATAAAGGAGGTTCATGGTGTAATCAGTAAAAATAATAAACAGAAAAACCAGCAATAAACCGTTTTAAAAAAAACTAAGCGGGTAGCAAGCACTGCACGCAGAGATGGCAGAGTAGTTTGCGTCAGGTAGTCAACTCGTTTAACTACACGTAGTTAATCGGGTAAACTACACGTCTGATTTGTTTCATTTACTACCTACATATATTTGCTACGTGTGCTTCCTACACACAAAACGTTAAATTTAAATAAGAATTACAAAACAAAATTAACTAGTGAAAAACACTAAACGACATAAGAACCATGTTGCGTAAATGAGCTAAATCGAGGAATTCGAAGCTTTATAAAAGAAAAACGCAAATTTAATAATGATCTTTTTTATTTTTGCCATTCATGTTAAGAGTATAATGTATGTCAATGAGTTTCTTTGAATATTCTTCGTTAAGCCTATTCCGGATTTTTTATGAACGAACGATCACTGCGAGAACAGCCTCTCTATTGCTGCAGATGATGCTGGAATACTCAGTAAACGTATAGCATACTTTGATATGCCTAGATGCTGTCTGGATGCCAAACTCTAATAAGTCTTTGGCACCAAAACTTCACTTCCACCACAGTTGCCTTCGCCAGTATCACCATAACCACTTTCTCTAAGCTTTTTATTCAAGGAAGCAAAAATGCCCTGACCTTTGATGATTTTGTCATAATAGTTTAGTTCTGCAGCTGAGAATATTTCAACGAAATCTAGCGTAACCTCGTTTCGCTACGACTTTGTTAAGTTTTTGCCAAGATATCTTAGATGCAAGCTATATGCCGCTATTGCATCGATTGAGAGCACCATTTCTTTCTTTGCGCTGAGAAAGTGGTCATATTTGCCTGACAATTGCATCTGTAGCCACAAATCTACAGCTTCAGAGAAAATAGTTGCATCATCTTGACACTTGTTGATCAATTTGCAAACTGGATCGTAGATATAATATTCCTCCTCTATTGACTAGATAAAATTGTCATTAAACAATAACTACTTAATTTCCATGGTAATCTTTTTATCAGTATCTGTAGCTGCTAAAGTCTTCATTTGATTCAGGTTGTGCAAACAATTTGCGAAGCAGACGCTGTAAATGCACCAGCGTACATCTTATCAAACGTTCTCTTTTTCCCCCACAGTTATCTTTCGATTCAATTTGTCAATTTGGTGGTTAAATGGACACTTCAAGCTACGTTTTGACGTCCAGCGCTACGTCTGCTACATTTAATTACGTTAACTACATTTAACTACATTTAACTACATTAACTACCTACCAAAGAAAATGTTGCTTTGAATGTGCCACTAAAGACACCGCTCGAAATAAAAGCCGAAGTTGACAATCTGGTCGAAGCCATTCAGGGCGCAGCTAGAAAAACACTCCCTTCCAGAAGACAACTACACGAAACAATAAATTCAAATACATGCCTGAAATCGAAGACCTCATCCGAGAAAAGAGGAGAGCGCGTAAGAAATGGCAACAATCCCGCGCACCTCCTGATAAAACTTATCTGAACCATCTTTGCAACAAACTTAAAAATGAGCTACAACATCTAAAAAATTTCGAAACTTCTACTTACCTCGAGGGCTTGACTGCTGAAAAGAGCTCAAACTACTCACTTTGGAAAGCCTTGAAGTCCATAAGGAAACCCAAAATGCACTCTCCACCAATAAGAAAAGCTAACGGCGAATGAGCAAAAGGAGACAAGGAGAAAGCGGATTTATTTGCCAAGCATCTAGAAGAAACATTCAAGCCGTTCGATGGACGACCTTTAAACGATGAACCGAATGCTAATACGGCATCCGATAACTATAAAGTAAAAGCCGTATCCTTTTCCGAGCTTCGAATGACAATAAGAAAGCTGAAAAATAACAAAGCTCCAGGATACGATCTAATCACTGGCGAAATTCTGAAGGAGATACCGAAAAAAGCATTAGTTAAGCTGCTCTACATTATAAATGCTTCCCTGAGACTTTTATATGTTCCATGACAATGGAAAGTAGCCGAAGTCATTATGGTTCCCAAACAGGGGAAAAGTACAAATGATAAGAAGTCATATAGACCTATGTCGCTACTGCTGATAATATCCAAGGTCTTCGAGAAACTTCTCCTAAAACGATTAAAACCAGTAATTGAAGAAAGATGCTTGATGCTAGATCATCAATTCGGCTTCCGGGTCAAACATTCCACAATCGATCAGGTGTACCGAATAGCGAATGAAATTAAAAAAGCTCTAGAATGGAAAAAGATTTGCTCTAGCGCTTTTCTTGACGTATCGCAAGCCTTTGACAAGGTATGGCACGAAGGTCTAAGGTATAAGCTGAAGGCAATCCTACAGAAAAAATTATACGAAATACTGAAATCCTACCTTGGAAACAGACTCTTTCGTGTTAGACATGAGACTGAATTCTCGGAATTCAAAGAAATCCACGCCAGTGTTCCGCAAGGAAGCTTTCTCGGCCCAATCTTATTCCTGCTCTACACAAGAGACATACCACAAGATGAAGGGTCCATCGTAGCAACGTTCGCAGACGATACGGCTATCCTCGCAATGGATGAGTCAGTCGAATCATCAACGGGAAAACTCCAACGAGCCCTCAACAAAGTATGCGAGTGGACAAAGACCTGGCGAATCGCCCTTAACGAAACCAAGTCAACGCATGTCAATTTCACGTACAAAAAGATAAACAACTTACCTGTTTTCATTAACCGGTACTGGTATTTGTACCAAACAAACGAGGCAAAATATCTAGGAATGACCATAGAAGCAAAACTTAAGTGGAAGCCACACGTTAAGGAAAAGCGTGACGAACTCGCAATCAAACTTAGAGAAATGTATTGGCTACTCGGAAGATATTCGAAGCTAAGTTAATACAACAAACTGCTCCTGTATAAGCAAGTGTTAAAACCTTCTTGGACATACGGTATACAACTTTGGGGTTGTACCAAAGCAAGCAATATGACTATAATACAAACATTCCAAAACAAAATGCTAAGAGAAATCGTGAATGCTCCATGGTATATAAGGAATAGTGATATTCACAGAGATCTAGGAATTGCTACCGTGAGTAACGAAGTAACAAACTTTGCTCGCAAACTTCGTACTCGTATTCATGGTCATTGCAATAATGAAATAATCCGTACTCTAAACGTGCCAAACCTTGAGCGCCGACTACAAAAAACGACATCGTTTGACCTAACGCCATAAGAAAAAACCGCATATAATGACGGTATTAGTAGGTGCGTTCGCTGGAAAGCTACCTACCAAACGCGATTAACACTACTGAAGCGTAAACTACTTGTTATTGTTAAGGTTACTTAGTCGTAGTCATCAAAAAAAAGTGAACGAGAGGAACGAATTTCATACTACTATGAGCGCGCGCGTCCAGTCCTCATAGTGCCTCTCTGAGGGGTGAGGTTTAGCCCGTAGGCATACTAGATAATATATGAATCGGGCATAACCAATGGTACGGGCCATTGGTATCTTAAGAAGATGCCTCACCTCCAGGCGCCACCGAAAAAAAAATACCTCATTTATGTAGCAGACGTAGCAAATGTAGTAAATCAAAAAAAATTGCATTTCTGCCATCTCTGACTGCACGAAGTGAAAAGATACACACAACGAAGATTAAGTCGATACGCCTTTAAAAAAGCATTACGAAAAATCCCACAATCATTCGTCTTACGAAGCACGACGCTTGTAATTGTATAGGCAAAATGCATTGTGTACCCTTTTTTCCACAGCGGTCGTTCCATAAGGAATAAAACACATCCTTTTAACCTGCTTCCACATATTGTAGGCTATTTTCTGCATTTTGCTTTGTAGTAGTAGGAAATGTATATGTAGAGAGAGTGTCCCTACTCATTATATAGATATACGAGTACTCTGATTTATAGACCGAGTTCCTGTTATAAAATTAAAATGGGCGCCACACAAAAGAACGAGCGAAAATGAGAGAAACCAAGAGAAGTAAAAGGTGAGACATTTTTTTGCACTACGTTATAAAACTCCGTCGGAGCACAGCAAATTTTATTTCCGTTCAGTGCACAGGGGAACAATGCAAGGACTGGAAGGACGCACGATCGCGTTTTCCCGAGGGGCGAACATTTTCACAATTTAATGGGTCGCGTGTCCCGGGGTTTACCGACGATTTGCTACGACCCGATCCTACCGAGGTTAATAATTTTGTCACTTTATAACCTAGTACTTCTAACGACTAATATGAAAATTAGATATGACTGGTACTTAGTTTTTTTCAAGGTCAAAACCGCCAATTCATTTTTCCTACCTCCCGCAAGTTGGTGGGCGTGACCCCGCCTCGACAAAAGTCCTTTTTCCACCTCGAATTATCCGAGCACCAAAATTAATTTCACCCTATCCTCCTTTCTCAAATCACTTTTCTTCACTTTTTAACTTTCAACAGAAAATTCCCTCAGGACGTTAACTCTACTACGCTGTTGCATGGTGAACCAAGAAGTGGTTTCCGGCTGGTTGTGTCCATCCGATCGGCCGGCATCCTCACTCACACGTTCATACATTCAAGGGGAGGTAGCGCCAACGACAGTTTTAACATGACCATTCAGCTGTGGCTGTTGTTTATTTAAATAATATCCCCTCAACAAACCATTTAGGATAGGAGAACGAAGGAGTTGGTAAGCAAATTACTATTTCAATGATTTATTCCCCTATTCTACCTCTGTGGAATTGTGAGCAGGTTTGGGGGAAAAAGGGGGCATGCCGATGGTGTGCCATTCTTAACATAAGTTTTGTTTACGTTGGGCTAGCGGCCATCGTTCAATTTGTGTCTCGGCCAAGTTTGGTATGCTGTCCGCCGAGACATCCAATCTTTGTTATTGTTGAATGGAGTGCTCGTCTACTACCCTTCTCAATTCTCAATTTCATGGTGATATGTTTTGTGTTTGTTTGAATTTGTGTTACGCCGGTACGGTGACTATCATTTTTCCAGAGCGGTCGGTGTCGTATCCAGTTGTGCACCGCTCGGTTATCGTGAGGGTGTTTCACAGGGCCGTCCGCCCGCACTCCTCTGCTGCTCCTTCGCTGCTACCACAACGAAAGTTGGTTTAAAAGGGAGCGTCATCCCTTCCCTCATCGAACTTGGCGCACTACCGTGTTCGTGGTAGATCTTTATTCGCATTTGACTATTCAGGCCATCCGTCCGCGCCCATCCATTTCATTTGGATTTGAAGGGTGGATATTTACTTGGGCTACGCCGTGTCCACCCTACCGTTGCAGAGCGTCAGTCTGGTTGCAGAGTGCTTTTTACTTGCACTGCGCCTTTACAGACCGCCCCCGTCTGTAGTCGTTTTCATAGACCGTCCGTCTGTATCAGCTTTCACAGTATTCGCGTCCGCAGATCATCCGTCTGTATCGAGGAACACCTCCATGGGCTCGTCTACCATCCAACGGATGAGACGCATGTTCGGGTCTCCTGCCCTTCAATCCACCTGTGGTAGTTGCTCCTCAAGGCTCTAGAGATGTGGACCAATGGCTGATGGGACAATGGTTGCAACTCCACTTCATCAGACCATGGGAACGCATACCAAAAGATGGAGTGTGCTAGGAGGGTAATGGGAAAAGAGAATAGCGCGGGAAATGCCAGGGAAACACATCTGCCTTCTAGACTTTCTTGATTGGGGCACCGTTAAAACCACAGGCCCTTATTTTGACTATATTTGACTGCTAGGGCTACAAACCCGTCCTAATAAAAAAATAGAGTGAATTTGGAGTGAGTATTATTCGTTTTTTTTCTAATCTCAAAGAGTGAGCTACTACTGAGTTGCAGAATTCGGTCTTTTTTTAACCGAATAGTATATTCTATTGTTTGTATAGAAAATTGACACTTGGCCATACAGGCACTGAATCTGCATAAGATTTCCTGCGATTTTCATGATATATGGAAAAGGAATAGTTCACCAAAGGCATGCAGTTTTTCCTTTGTGAATGTGTGATTTTGTTGCAATAAAGTAGACTTTTGTATCTTAAACTGCCAATCTTTTCTTGTATACCTTCAGCTCGTGTCTTAATCTCCTATCCTGATCTGCTTAATTTTTTTTTCAGGATAATAACTTAGCAGTTAAGTATTTGTTTTCATTGCAAATGTGCAATGGGTGGCTTTTGTTGCAGACAAATATAATAACACGTTCATGATGATAATTGAATGCATTCCAGACCATTACTTTTGTATCTAGGATCTCCGCAGTTAAGCGCGGGGAAAGTTTAATGTTTGCATATATACGAACGGTGTCCTTAGAGTAAATTGCCCTCAATAGAAATGGTTCTGGAAGAAATAAGTATCCTTTTCGAACTGCAGTTATCACAAGAATTGCAGAGCAGCAATAAAATGAAACTATAGAAAGCTCATGCAGATATTTGCGATACTATTGGATAAGCAAAGAATTAGAACTTTGCGGTGCAATCAGCGTTAAATTCAAGCTGCTCATGTTTATTAGATAATGTAGCTGGGTATTTGCAATCAGGGCAAGCGGGTTGCAATAGTGCGATGGTTGTGAATTCACTAAGTGATTGGCAGGTTGTACTGTGCAGACAATTTTTCCTATTAGATATTTAGAACAATACCAACCTATAAATCATTTATTTTTTTCTCACCTACACTGCCTCTGAATTCCATTTGAATTTAATTCTGCAGCTCTGTGTGAGTACACAGAATTATGGTAATGGCACACAAACTAGCAGAAGGCAATAACAGCCGCACAATGAGAAAAAAAAGTAACAAAACAATTCGTGGCTGATCAGAGAGTGTGCGCAAAAGCTCCTAGTGCTCATATTAAATCAAAAGGGGAAATCTTGTGGTGGAGACTTCTGGAGCTCTGCATCCCGGAGTGCTAGTATGAAAAAAAAACGAGAGCAGCGAAGTCACGCCTCCACACCATAAAAGTGGTTCTCCACGATCATCGTAGTCTTCAAGTGTGCATGTACCAAGAACAGCTTGGGTGCACTTGCCATCTGAGTGCAAATGTTAATTTGATGGTATGGAGGGCTGAGGGAAATAATGAGTTATAGATGGTCGGTAGGATTAGATTAGAGCAAGTACACAAACATAGGGCATGCGGGATTAAATCGGTACTTTGTTTATGAACTAATTTTGTTCGTAAACAATTTTTGCTCGAAAACAACTTTTGTTCATAAACAAGGTACCGACCTAGGCGAGGACTATATAAAGGGTTATGTTTGGAAAAACGTAGTAATAAAAGTTTAAGATGGCGTGTCCCAAAAGTTTAAAATTAAGTTGGCGAGTGCCATATATATAAAATTTTTTTTTAAGATTTCTAGTGCTGAATTAGTGTTAAAGTTAATTAAGGACTAGAATATAACACCTTAGAAAACGCTAATGACTACAAATAAAGATACCTATAATTATAAGAATACCTTGTCCCTAGTGTAAGAAAGATAATAAAATATGTAAAGGAAAAGATTAAATAAAAGAGCGTCAGACTGCCATCAATTTTTTTTTATTAAAGAAGATATATATATTTATTAAATTCATTTTAGCCTAACAAATAACCTAATTGGCTCGACGAGGTCGCTTCCGGTCGGGGCGAGGGGACGTCACAATCGGCTGCATACCTAGAATGGAAGAATGAGCCCTATGAGCACAGCTGCATATACATTATTTCTACTTATTTAATGTATTAACCAAATAAGAGATAAAAGACAATCCCCAACAAAGGAATAAATTGCTAACGAGTGGAGCGGTGGACGGGAGATGTCGCAACAAAAATACGAAGTACACGAGATGTGTGATGAGGTAAATCTGGCAAGGGGACACCCAGCAAGCCGATCTACATCCAACCGCTGGCGCCTCTTTAGGGAGGAAACCGCATCCCTAACCGCGCTCGGATGGCACACAGCACACAGAGCAGGAAACCGCACATCTCCGTGTGACAGAACAAAATATCGGACAGGCGGAAACACCCAGCGAGTCGACGAAACAAACGGTTGGCGGGAGTACACCAACCATATTGCTCTCGATGGCAAGGGAGGAAACCGTACCCCCAACCACACCCAGATTAATAATAGATTAAGGGACAACATTACTGATCGCTAACTTCTCTCACCTCCACTGCATCGTGCCACGTGTCATATTTCCCCAATCGGGACTACCAAATAAAACAATCAATTGTTCCTACTTGAACAAGCAAAAATTACAAATTTATCAACTATAACATCTACACTACAACCAGTACCCTTGATCACTGAGTCACCGTTCTTTTCTCTGAAGATTTATCCTCAACACAATCACAATTAAAAAGTATACTACGATTTCTTCACTCGATTTAGACAGTCCGCACAACTCAAAGGTTCTACTTTTAGTGACCTGACCTTCTCCGCAACTTAATCATATCCTTGAATAAAGGATGGAGTGGGAATTAACACATGATCACCGTCCGGGGTATGGTCATAAATTCCTCCGTTGCGATAAGGAGTGTTTGGCTGTGTGCGATTACACTGGTATGAACGTGCCTGGGTAGAGGGATGATTGTCCTTGCACGTATACTTGCTTTAACGGGGTACAGGTACGAGCATTCGCACATCTGGTATGCATCGGCGGCTTTTCTTTTTGTGATTACCACCAACGGCAACCCTCGAAACAAACATCGCATGATCGGGGTAATCCCGCAAATCGCTATCGTTTGAACGATGCCATGGGTAAATATATGGATGGTTGATCAAATTTGTGTAATTTGAAATAACAAAAACAGCAGAAAAAGAAAAGATAATACTTCCCCTTTTTTTCTGTCTTACACTAGTAAGAAAACAAATAAACATAGTGACTAGAAATAAGATGCTTAAACTTAGTGAATAAAAGTTACAGTAAAACTAGTGACTAAGAAAATAACTGGCGGTTGCCGAATAAAACAATTACTATGACTCGAAGATAGCACAAAAAGACAATTTAAGAACTAAAACACCTTGACCGAATATGATATGAACGAGCTTTGTTTCGAAGTGATGATTGCAGCAGCAGCAGCAGTTCCCGATTGCAGACCAACACTTAAGTATCTTAGATTAAGCCTCTAATTGTATAGGTACTTACCTATAAATTTAGATACCTTTATATTTAGTGAACATAAAATTACTCAGCTTTAAACTTAGATAGATACCTTTAAATTAAGTTACCTAAAATTAATTTCCCTTTAAGATTAATGTTCTTGAAAATACTTACCTTTGAAAGTATTGCTGGTTTAAGAATAAACTACCCTTAAAAATTACTATAACTTTACAGTAAATCCCAGATAAAATAAACTTTCATTAAAATTTTATAGTAACGTGAAATTTTTCAATAGACTTCAATAAAATCAGCTAATCACAATTTCGAAAATTCATTCTTCACGTGCATATACACTTCGCTTCAACTGAATAAGCACACAAATTTGTTAACATTCGTTGTCCACTTTTTCCAAACCTTGTGTCGTAAATATATCATTTGATGATGCTTACTGTTTGCTTATGATGTTGAGAAAATAAATCAGAAAGAATAACTCAAAAAGAACCGCTATTTTTCCCTGGTTCTTTTGCAAAGCATTCAATATGGAAAAATACAGTTTTATTTTGCGTCAACTAAATAGACACAAATATTGAAATTGGAAATAAAAGTTATTGGGATTAAAATGAAATAAGTTTTTCTTAAAAAAGTTTTTTATTGGTTGATTTTAGTAGTGGGTACTGGCAACTGTATTCGTAATAGTTTCGTAAATCCAACCCGGCATGGAATCGTACAGCCTCTTTATGTAGTCCAGCAAAATTTCCCTCCGGGCCAATTTAATGGCTGCAATAAGGGATTCTCTGTCCTTAACTGACGGCCAGACTCATAAACTTTTCGTACTAACCATCCCCAAACGTTTTCTATAAGACTCAGGTCCGGTGAGTACGGCGGCCACTGAAGCAATTCCACATTCTGCTCCTCTATCAAATTTTTTACTATGCGCGCGGTTTGGGTGGGGGCGTTTACCTGCTGAAAAGGCCAGTTTATGAGTCAAAAAATGCCTGCAAATTTAGGAAAATTTCTTTCTAAATTTCCTTTACAACTTAATGCAGTCATTTTTGAGGTTTAAAACTCAAGCTCAACAGTGCGATAGTAGCTAACTGCTCCCCATACCATAACACCACCTTCTCGACTATGATGCCGCGCTAAAGATCTTCTTCTTTCCTCAAATCGTGGAAGTAATAATTAAACCCATCAGGGATATCAAAATTAAACTTCTTCTCATCCGAAAAAAACTACGTGACGCCATTCATTTTTAAAACTCCTATGGAGTCTAGAGAATTCTAAGCGCATACACTTCCGTTTCTCGTTAAGTGGTGGTTTCTTTTGAATTTTCAACCGTTTTAGATGTTTGGCACTATTGATAACCCTTCGCACTTTTATTTCCCGAGCAAACTACTAATTAATCGCGGTTGAAAACGAAATAAAATACGCGATCGATGCACAAACGAATTTTTATCAAACTGTCAAGCAAACGCGAAAAGTGCAACAGCCAACAAAAATATGCTGGTTTTCCGGTCGCTCAGCTGGGGTGGGTTCAACGAAAAGCGCTAAGTTGCGCTCAGATAATTGAACGCTTTGAAATTAGCGAATCTACAAATAAAAGTTTGTGTGCTTGTTGACGTAGAGGAAAAAAATATGTATATTCCTCCGATGACAGTAGCACAATGGGCGCCACACAATTTTTGTTGGGAAATTGTGAAACCTGAAAAACCTGAAAAACCTGAAAGAACCTGAAAGAAAAGTGAAATTCCGACCACCGAAGAATCACGAACTGAAAAGAAAGTTCCAGAACAAAAGGAAGACAGTTATTTTTTTTTTTGTACCACGTTATAAGTCCTCGTTGGGGCACGGCAAATCACTTTTAATTAACGGAAATTTTGGTTTAGCACACAAAAGAGATACGGGATTGCCGTTTGAATTGGCGCAAGATCGCGTTATCCCGAAATAAGAAGATTCTATTAACACGGTCGCGCGTCGTCCCTTTGTTTTCTTATTTTTATTTTATCCTGGTTCTCCTTCCTAGACGCCTGTTCCTCCTGAGTAGGCTTTGGATTTTGATCCCGCTTAGCAACTTCCTGCACACTCTATTCCCGATTCCTTCCTTTCAGAACTTTTTACTTCTCTTTTTTTCCACTACCCTTCTCAATTGGTTACTTTTACTTTTTCTTTTTTTTCAAAAACCACTAATTATCAAAGAAAACGTCTATTTCCACGACTGGTCAAACAAGAACTGATTTTCCAGATTTCTTTGTCCATTCTGCCGGCCAGTGTCCCTCACTCACACCATCATCCAACCTTGGGGAAGCAGAGCCAACGGCAGCCCTAACGTGACAATTCAGCTGTGGCCCTGAAATTGTCGACTGCTTCGTACTCCCTCACTCACACGTACTTGGGATAGACAATTCACAGCTCCCACACGATAACTCAGCTGGCGCTCTGAGTGTATCAACTGTTCCTTGTTCTACCCCCACCCATTCACGCACATTCACGCATTTGGCTGGACCATGTCGTTTTTCGCTACACTGTGTCATCTTTACACTAATGCGCTAACATGATCCCGCTAATGCTCTCACGGTTCTCATTCTTTAGAATTCGCCCATCACTGGAAACATCCAACGATAAGCGAACCCTCTGGCCGACCATGGATCTACCCTCACACATTTCAATTTGACAGTTCGCGAATTTAATAACAAGAAAAAGTAACCTTTCGTGAAAAGTAAATATTAATTACACTAATTCGCGCATTAAAAGTTAACTTTTTCAAAAAGAATCAATTGATACATTTCGATCATGTTCCCTCATTCAACCAACTTAGGGTAGGTAGGTAGGAATCACAAATAGGAGGCATAGGATTATAAAAATCCCTAGGACCAGGCACCAACAATCCTAGTCGGGAAAAACAATCGACCAGGAAGTTTTCAAAGTCGGGATTTATCTTTATCTACGCTAATTTGCCCTAGCTATCTCGGTGGGACCGCGCGCAGATTTTGGGGAAAAGGGGAAATGCCAATCTTTCGCCAGTTCTCACATGTATGTATGTAAGTATTTTAATTTGTTGTTTAGTGTTTTTTTTCTTCTTTTTCGTACTGGTGTCTCGTCATGAATTGACTCGTACAATTGTGGCAAGTGTTGTGAGAGTGTGTATACGTGGCCGTCCGCCCACACGTCTCTATGGCTCCTCCGGTGCTCCCTCGACGGAGTTGGGTCGAAAGGGAGCGTCATCCCTTCCCTCATCGAACCTGACTCAATACCGTCGTGGTAGATCATGATTCGTTTTCTGGGTCTTTAACTTTTCGAATCGTCCGCCCGCGCCCACGAATCGTTTTTAGATTTGCAGGGTGTCTTGTGTATATTTCTTTTATTGTGTACACCCTGCCGTTGCAGACCGCCGTGTTTTGGACTCACACTCCGCCTTTTCAGACCGTCCTTCTGTCACCTTCTTCTCAGACCGACCGTCTGGTTGCATGCACTTTGGCCCGTTGGGAGTCTCCTGACGGTCCTTGTCAGGCTCACCATCCGGACTTACTCGGCCACCGATATCGTCCTTCAGTACAACAGACCGTCCGCCTGTTTGGATGTTGCTTTCAGTGGTCCTCTTCGTCAAGCGAAAGGGCTTCCTCAACCTTGGGCCACCTGCCCTTGCTAAGCGTCTACCTGTAGTTGTCGCCTACCCAAGGCTCTAGAGAAGTGGGCGCATGGCTGATGGAACCATGGCTGCCCCTCCACTTCTTCAGTCCCTGCATACGCGCACCGATAAAAGAGGGAATTGGTAAGGAAGTCAGGGAATAGAGAGTGGACCTTGTTGCGGGAAATTTTACCGCAGCAAATCCCACCCTCACCTCCAAGGAAATGTGCTTGGTTTTCAAAGAACCCCAAGCCATTTCCAGAGGCTAAGGTTGACAACACACAAAGGAAGGGTTTGCCCATCATTGGCCAATTCGCCTGTCCAGATAGCAACAAAATTAAAACGTTCAATCAAAACGATAAATGAAAAATTAGTACCAAGACCGAGCTACGTTAATGGGGACGCTGGACTAGTCGTCGGCGGCACTGTGATAGGGCTTAAGGTCCTTCACATGCCATGTGCCATGATCTCGACCGTTTTCATCGCTCAACGTGTACGTCCACGAAGAAACGCGTTTTTAATAGTGAAAGGTCCGATATATTTCGGGGCGAGTTTCGCGGCATAAAAATTAGCGGCGTCGGATAACGCGAAATTCCTTCGCCATACGATTTCGTTCGGGAGGTATTGGACATCCCTCCGTCGGAGGTTGTAGGCTTTCGCGGACTTCTTGGCTGCCGCCGCTAACTTCCTACCGATGTCGATTCTTAGTTCCTTAACCCGGTTTTCTACCTGCGTACCCCTGATTTCCTCATCTGGCCCCACTATTTGGCCCTCATCTGCTATACCTAAGCTCCGACTATCTAACCCGCTACTAGGAGTGGCTGCTCCGTTGTCGTCGTCTAGTCCCCTGTCTTCGGTTTGTTCACTTGCAGGGGTTATGACCCGACCGCAAGTTGACATCTCTCTCCCGAAATTTGCATAATACGGGGTCATACCTAAAACGTCGTGATTCTCGGAGACATACGCCCTCAGCGTTGTCTTGATAATCTGGTTAATACGCTCGGCAGGATTAACCTGCGGATGGTAATGCGCTGTGTATCTTAATTGTGACGCGTACGCCTGGCAAAGCGTTTTCAACTCCGTACTACGGAATTGTGGGCCGTTGTCACACACGACCACCGACGAAACGCCAAAAAGTAGGAAGAGTTATCTTCAAGTTCCCTACAGACTGCTTTAGCGGTAGCAGATCTCGGCGCGAATAACAGCGGAAATTTAGCGAAGTAATCTACTACCGTCAGGATGTAGATGAAACCCCTATTGGACTTGGGAAGTGGGCCTACCAGATCTACGCAAATCATTTCGCTGGTTTCTCATTCACCGGCTTCACCTGTTGGCAAACAGAACAACGTTTAACGTACGACGTTATATCGCTCTTTATCTTCGGCCAATAGTATTTGGAACTTACTCTAGCGTAAGTTTTTCGGACCCCCATATGCCCCGCTAATGGCCTATCATGACACTCGTGTAGGATCGCTAATCTGCCTGATTTCCCCACTACTAATATCCATGCTTGGTGATCTTCATGAACCACGACATGGTGCGCTTTTACAAATTTAAAAAGTCGACCGTTGTCAACTCTTCACGCTGGATATGCCAGCGGGTTCGCTTCCACAGCTGTTATCATCTTCGCCACCCAAGGGTCCAAATACGCATCTGAGATTTCGGCAACCACCGGAACTCCTCGCGATAATATGTCGGGGACGACATGCTCTTTCCCCTTTCTGTGGACGATCTCAAAATCGAACTGCTGAAGCCTCACCGCCCAGCGTGCTAACCTACCGAGGCGACTGCATTACCAAACGATGTGGACTGATTTGTTTTTGCCGGAATATTGATGCTATGGATGTAAACGATGTTTATTTTCAGCAGCGCGGGGGGTGACTTATGCCACACGCTGGTGAAACAACGGATCTATTATGTGACAATATTCCTGGACATGTGACTTCGCGAAATAAAGACTTCAACTGTCTGCCAAAATCATGCGATTTAACAGCATTTGACTTGTTCTTTGGAGCTATGTTAAAGATAAGGTCTACGCCAAAGCTCCACCAACGATTAATGCATAAAAAGACAATATCAGAGCTGTTATTCTCGGTATGCAGCCGCAATTAAGCGAAAATGTTATGAAAAATCTCATCAAAAGAATGGCTATTTGTATGCATATCCGAGGCAGACATTCAGCAAATACGATATTCCATTACTAACCTCAGAGTATGTACAGTCGACTCTCGATAAATAATACTCTTGATAAAATGAATCTTTCATTTAATTGAAGATTTTCTTTGGTTCCTTGAGAATCTATCTATAAATTGAAAAAAACCCTATGTAGGTATATCTACACTCGTTAATGTGAACCGATTGTGCTGGCTATTTCCCTCACAACACGCTCTTAATTGAAATAGACGAGGCGACCTTTCGATAATTTGAACTAACTAATGTACGATACGTAAGCAAAATAACGAAGGAAACGGTTGCTTGTTCGAACCTGTATACTTTTTTGAAAACTGAATAAGTTTATTTTCTACGTAACTCAGCGTGCAGTTGGCTCTGACTTATGGCGTTTATAGCTTTGGTTTATGCTGCGTTAATGTAAGTGTCGTGAAAAAAATGAGTCGAGGTACGTGCTTCTCTATCGGAGAAAAAACGTCGCGAAACAATTTGGGATTCTTCCATGGACAATTTCCAATATTTTGAAGAGGAGAACGCTGATCGTCGGATGCAAGTAAAGTGGATGCATGAAAAGGTCCCGGGAAGGTCAGTATCCCGCTTTAGAGGATTGTCTAATGGCTTGGTGAGACTAGAGGACAAAACATACCACTTGGAGGTTTAATGCTAAAAGACAACGCTTAGTCGTTTGCAACCTTGATAGGCGTTCAAGGATTCAGTGCTGGTGAAGGCTGGCTGACCAATTTTAAGAAACGTCAAGGCATTGTTTTTAAAAAGATTTATGGTGAAAGTGCCAGCGTAAATAGTGCAGTTTGCTTAGAGTGAAAGAAAGAACTACACCGCTTGCTGGAACACTATGACCTATGAGCCATGTAACATTTTCAATACGGATGAGACCAGCCTTTTTCTTAAATGTCTCCTCGACCGAACCTTGACTTTTAAAGATGAAAAATGCCACGGTGGCAAACACCTCAAGGAAAGGATCACAATATTGTTGGTAGTGAACATGGACGGATCGGATAAGTTAAAACCACTGGTGATAGGAAAACTGCTAAACCACAATGTTTCGAGGGTGTGAAATCACTTCCTACAATTTACCGCTCAAACGAAAAATCGTGGATTACAGCTGAGTTATTTAACGAAAGGATTCTAAATTTGAACGATGACATGGCAATCGCTTTGCGGAAAATTCAGCTATTTTTGGACAATTGCACTGTTCATAACAATACGCCTCCCCTTTCCCACATCAAACTAACATTTTTCCCTCCTAACATGACATCTAAGCTTTAGCCGTTATACCAATGAGTCATCCAAAATTTTAAAACGTTCTACTTCATAGAAGTTGTGTCCCTGCTGCTGAACAGCATAGATAATGGAACGCAGGCCAACATAACAGTTCTGACTGATATGACCCTGAGTGATAAGGCCCGTTGAAGCAACGGCAATTTTCAACTGTTTCAGGAAATGTGGATTCCATAAAGGCACACCGATTCAACAGCAACCGGAACCAGTTTTCTATTCTTGTTAGGACCTTTTTCCTGAGCGAAGAGATTTGACTTTCGAAGACTATGATGACGTGGGCTTTCATATTCCTCTGTCTTTTATTTTTTTTTTGCGTGTAGCTTGGTGAAAATCGTTGAAAGTAATCGCTTGCGAGCTTTGCGATAGTGTGGGACTTGAAACACCCAGGGAAGGCATGATGCTACCATCCTTCCAGTAATCGCACCTAGTAGTCAGACTAATCAGCAATTTTGTTCAAATATTTACTTTTGAAGCGATGGACAAAACCCCGTTGGGACCTTGCCGTCGATTTAAATAAAAAGAAAACAGTGAAATTGAACAAAACTTTATTTTAAGTAAATTTCCGTGTTATATAAAATTTATTCAAGAGTAAGTGCCGAATGACCAATTGCTTGTTCTATTCGTCTGCTGACTAGTGAATGACTGACAATTTGATTTGATTTTTCACTGCCTTTTATACTAATTTTATAAAGATGAAATAAAAATGTGTGTTTTGATAATTTTTAAACAAGTGAAATAATATAGGTGCTTTTCAAAAGGAATTTAATACATTTTTTATATAATAGTCTTTACGAATATTTATGTCATTTAGGATGGCCGCTACATTTTTGTATTTTATTATGTTTTTAGGAACTATCTTTGGTTTGATACCTTTTATTTTTTAATTCATTATATTTGTTATTTGTTCGTGTGATTATGTTCTTACATATACATTTCTTTCCTTTTTACCTAGTTAACTAGTTGAAAAGGTTTTACTCTATGTAATCTTCTAACTAAATTGTTGTTATTAAGTAGTTGGACTACTTCTAAATTAGCATGGTTGCGAAGCCTAACTTCATGTCTTCTTGTGACCTACCGAACCTCGTCCTCTACCATTTCAATTTTTAGTTACGAATGTAGATCAACATTACGCATGTACCACGGCGCATTAACAATATTGCGTAATACTTTGTTTTGAAAGCATTGTATGCTGAGTTATGAGTTATGAGTCTTACTTGTGCACCCCCATAACTGGAGGCCATTCCAAATTGGTTTTAATATTTGCTTGTAGAGAAGCAATTTGTTGTAGATTGAGAGGCATGAATACCTCCCTATGAGCCAATACATTTTATTGTATCGTATATTTAGTTCATCTCGTTTTTTTTTTGACATGCGCTTCCCAACGCAACTTTGCGTCCAAAGTCAAGCCTAAAGTTCAAATGCAGAACTACTTTATTATTTATGCAAACAGGTATGTGTTGTACGTTTTTATTTGTAAAGTTAACATGAACCGACTTCATTTCATTTAATTTTATTTGCCATTTTTTACGTACCTTGCAGTACTCCAGCTTTGATGTGTTTCAATGCGGAGTATTCATCCTCTTATATACGACTCTAGTATTTCATAGTACTGTTTTGGAAGATATTTTTGTAGCTTGCGGATTAATCCTTTGTGTCAGACTTTTTCAAAACCTGTGTTACATCAAGGAAGATGGTAGAGCATATTTGTTTTTCTTCTAAAGCTTTTTCTTTTATATCAGTTATTCTGTGGACCTGATCTAATGTCGAGTATTTATTTCTGAATCTAAACTGATGGTTTGTGATCAGTGTCTTTTCTTCTAGAATCGGGTGGAGTAGTTTTAGGAGCATTTTTTCGAATAGCTTAGACAGGATTGGCAGCAATGATATCGGCCGATATGACGTTACTTCCCTTTGCAATTTGCCCGGCTTAGGTACGATGATAACTTCCGCAACCTTCCACATGCGCGGAACATACCTTAGTCTGGAAGCAAAATTTATTATCTGTGCTGTTTTTTTCATACCTTTTTTGGGCACATTTTTCAGAATTTCAACCGTTATTAGATCAAATCCTTTGGCTTTTTCGGGTTGATCTTTTTCTTTTTTTCTTTGGCTATTTCCCTAGAGGTTACTGCTGGAATCGATCTCCCGTCTTAGCACATTTCTTCCGTTTGTCGGGAATTATCATTATCGTCGTTTGGCTTAAAGACGTTTTCTAGATATTCCGCAAATTGCGTTTTTTTTTTTCCTCTGTCTGATGCTGAAATTCTGGCCGATTCGATTGACGACAAGGACGCTGACGATGAAAAAGAACCCGTCCCGATACCGTTCGTCTCTGCCTTCATATGCGCTTAGATCGGAGGTGGGTGATGAATTGTTTTCAGCCCACACAACGATAGAAAACTCGCTTGACCAAGCACGCTGTCCTCAGTAACTCAAAAAAAATTACTGATTTTTTTTTTTAAATTATGGATAAACTTGGCTGATTACAAAAATGTTTGTATGAATGATTTGAAGAAAATATAAAATGATTTTTAAAATATTAAAAAAAATGTTCTCGTTAATTTGAAGAGTTTCTTTTCCTCTTGATAAATAACTCTTAATAATTTGAATTTTTTGACAAGTCCGCACGCCTACAGATCCGATTTATCGAGAGTCGACTGTACCTACTTTCAATTTAAATAAAAATATAAACAGTTTTATAAAAATGTTGCGTTTTATGATTTATTTAAAATGACACCTCTTGTTGGATGACCCTTCACTATTCTGTGAGTGCGCATACCAAGCATTCAAGAACCCATTTGGTATTCAATAGAATGTTCAAATGCCTATGCTTGAGACTTCTTGCATATGCCAATAAGTGAATACCGCAGGCCTTTAACCCCTGATATTGCACTGAGCGGTAAAGCACCCTTTCATTCTTAGCGATAGGAAGGAAGCTTTTTGATTTTGCTCTTTTGCAAACTTACTTCAAAAGCTATCAAGGAACATATGTAAAACGATAACTTTAAGGAAATTCCAATACAAAAAAATCCTTTGGCTTCGAAGTTCTGTTATATCAAAAGAGTAAAATTTCACTTCAAAAACCTCTCTAACCGACCTACTTCAAATTATTGTGGCTAAAGGAAGTTCCAGTTACCCTCTTAAAGTTATACCAATACACAGAGCCAGCCACAGCACCAACCAGCCGAAATGACAATAATTCCGGTCGAAAGTTTTATGAAAAATCCAATCGTTGAAATGTTGCAATAAAAACTCAGAAATACCAAGGATATTCTATAGTGCACATTGCTCTTCGAAACTGTTCGTTGTCGTTGGTGTGGCGTTTTCTGCATAAAAGAATCCAAAATGCAATACCAAAAGTCCCTGATCTGCTGTCGCCTGCTGTATCCTATCGATACAAAACGAAAAATAATAATAGTATGAAACAAACAGAAGATGCAAACCGTTGAGCAATTTAGTATTTTTCACAGTTATCCTGTGCAATGTAGAAATTCGATTGTTCCGAGGTTCGAGAAGCACAAAGCAAAAGCATGTTTGGGGCCATCTGTAAGTATTTCACAAAATTCCACCCTTTGCATTTCCAGTTAAGAATGATGCAAGCGGCAAAGCAGCGGAGTGCGGAGGATGTATTTAACCACCCCGCCGGAAATGTAGATTGAAGAAACGGTCTGCAAAACAAACGACAGAGAGCAGACGGATAGCCATAGTCAGGATTCAGGTGGTATTAAATTCTTTGAAAGCGATTTTCGATTTATCTCGGCTTTCTGTATGTGTGTGTTGTTGACACTTTTCGTACACACATAGCCGAGGGTGAGTTTTCTTTCAATTTCTTTCGATTTGCCTTGCTTGTTTGTGTTGACACTTTGAGGAATGCTCCACTCCAAGAACGTGTTTGTTAAGCACTTATTCGCTTTGGGGTTTGCAAGGGATATTCCAATTTCAATTTTCTATTCTGAATAGTGAAAGGGAACTTTACCGACGAAAACAAATCTCATAATTCATAGTCTCTGACAAGCCGAAGATAAAAAAAAAAATTAATTGAGTGTCATGTTGTGAATTAGAATCGAGAAGGCTTGTTAGTTTTGAAGATGTAACCGGTGATAAGCTGTCAGAAACAATTATGCACAATTTGTAGGATTGCCAAAAGTAAGGAGCAACTAATGAACTTCTGCTTGGAATCGAAATCTGAATTTAAATTGCGATATTATTGAAATTAGAATCTGAATCAGGATATCGGCATCGTTGATACCTAACTACCCTTTGCCAACTACTTTGGATGAGACCTTAATTGAGTTCAATTGGCATTAATTTGCTTGAAAGTGCAATCTAATGGGACGACAGAGGACCGATGATATGATTATAGATGGGTGTGGGTTTTTTTTCTATGTCGCTAGGAGGTACATACATATGTGAAGATTTCGTCGGGGACTGCTTTAATGATGCGAGAGAATATCTCAATATTTGAAGTATTAATTTGGGTAGACATTCTCGTAGATCGTTAACAGATGCTAGATACCGTCAGGGTCTTACTAAAGGATAGTGTATGAAAAAGAAATAATAATATAGAAAGAATACTAAATTGAATGTTATCTATTATTATTATTTAATTAAGTACCTAAATCGTATATCACAACTTCATCAGGCGCTAATATTATTTTTGATTAATTATGTGGTTTTGCCTCTGGGGTTATTTATTTTTAAAGGTGGAAAGAATAGAAAGCAGGAGTGTGGGACTTTAGCTCGAACTAAAGCCATCTCTGCTGCGAACCCTTACTATCCATGGTACCGCCGTTAGGCATTTCATACCGGGGGGACTTAGCCATAGCTGCCTCTCTCTGTGTTTTTGCGGGTGTACACTGGCGTCACGAAGATGATGCCATACATTTTGCAATCGATTTTCAGTCTTTATACCTGTTGGAGATTTTATACCCAGAAGCTTTTACTACCTGTGAACAGGTACTTATTTTCCCAACAGTAAGTCATACAATTAAAGGATAAATTAGAAGCGACAGCTGGAATTTCGTAGATCAAACAATGAGCTACTTAAAAAGCGTATAAAAAGATGCGCACTAGGATGGGGCCACATGCAACATCTTCGAATGAAAGGAAAAAATTAATAAAATGTTTACATTTTATGGATTTAAAACATTTATTTATTATGTGTTTCTACATTAGTAATGAGTATGCCCGCCACTTTTTGATATCACCTCTAAAAGACGGTTTGGAATTGAATGATGCATTTATTTTAAAATATTTAAGAGAAATTTGGGCCCAGGCATCATGTATAGCTTCAATTAAAGTGTCCTTTTCTTCAAATTGTCTGACGCCTTCATGCAGCTTACGAGGTAACCATGCTCAAACATTTTCGATTGTGTTTAAGTCCGGTGAATAGGGCGGCCATGGCAAAAGTTCCATGTCTTCTGATTGAATCCAACTTTTAACAACTCTGGAAGTGTGGATAGGGGCATTGTCTTGTTGGAACATCCAAGACAGGGGTCCGAAAATGTTTAAGCTCCTCCTTTCTTAGATCACGGAATCGGGGCCGTCACTTTTTTTTTCCGAAAAGATAACGCGTTTCCATTCACTTCTCCAAGCGAAATGTTCTCTTGCTAAATTCATTCGATGCTCTTTGTATAATTGCCTCAAAACAGGTTTCTTTTAAAGTTGTCTTCTCTTTATAGTACCACTACCGTTGCTATGCTGGCTGATACTTCGCTGTTGGCCCTTATTTTAGCCACTGGTAGAGAATTCGAGGAAGTCCGTAGAATAACCCGCTTTTCTCGAAATGTTGTGGCTTCTGCCGTGCGTCCGTTTGATTTTTCCCACAGTGTTGTGGATCCGCAAGATAACTGTTTATACGAGTCTTTTCTCGGCCTGGGAGTCCTAACTCCTTGAAAGCATTTATTTTTCCTCTTTTTGTCGCTGTCAAAGTCTTTTGGGAACCCATTTTTTAACTAAATAAAAACCGTTCCTTTAAACGCTTTTTTAAATACTCTTAACAAAACTTTGAAAAAAATTGCTGTGTGAACTCCTGCAAATAAATATTTGCAATTACCTCATCCTAGTGACGCATCATTTATACGCTTTTCAAGTGGTTCATTGTTGGATCTTGGGAAATTCCAGCGGTCGTTTCTTATTTACCCTTTAATTTTATGACTTACTGTTGGGAACATTATGTACCTGTTCACAGGTAGTAAAAGTGTCCGGGTATAAAATTTCCAACAGGTATAAAGACCGAAAATCGATTGCAAAAGGTATGGCCTCATCATTTTGATCGCCAGTATATGTGTAGGATCATTGTATATACACTTTATAGTATTATCATAACAGCGAGTTTTTTATTTTGGCCTCACGTTGGTAGATGGCGTTTTAAAGGTTTGTGTCTTAAATTTTGCTGTCACCATTTTTTTTACACACTTTGAAAACGAAGAAAGAATACCAAATAAACTGGTTTATCTCTCTTTATCGAACATTTCATAATTGCATTCCCATGAATGTTGTATTTTTTTTTCTTTGTAAGAAGGAGCACAGGCATTTTTGTTGTTTAGCAGCTCAGGTTGCATGTAGGATTTCCAAGTAAGTTAATTTGTATAGATAATGGATCTCGCATTATCGATTCTGTGGTCATGCCATATGATTTTCATTTGTATGGAAATGTAAGTATATGTATTTATTTTTCTGTGTAATTGATGATTTGCAATGTTGCCTTCGCTTAGGCAAGTAGTATTTTTGATGAGAGGGAGATGATGGAATTATAATAAATCTGACTTCTTCGTCTGCGAGTAGAAATGATGGAATAGGCGATTCGTTTGAAAGGAAAAATTGAATAAAATTTGATTTCGGTATTTTTCATCAAATGAGATATTATGAGTTTGTCGCATTTTAGACTCTCACTGTTTCGGCTATATCTTGTCGCAAAAGGTACCGATTTCTATAATTTTTTTTTGTAATTGATTTAGAAATATTCGATCTAATTTTTAAAGCAATGACATAATTTATTTTTTGGCAGTATTGTGCCATGCAGCACCACCACTTTTTGGTCAATAGGTACCTATACGATGAATATTTATATGGATAATAAGAATTTTCGTTGTTTTGCGTAGATTGCTAAATTGGAGTATTGCGCAAGTTTATTTATCTTTAATCAACATGTAAAATTGTTGGTATATATTTTAAAGTCCATGTACCTTTTCAATGAAGCATTGAGGAAGGTCACTTGTTGGTATTTTTTGCTTAATGGAGGTTGCTTGATTGTTTCTCTTTTGCATTAAACGCGATCTAACATTAGATGTACTTCGAGGCATTAAGAACGTCACTACAAAGATTATACTGGCTAACTTTAGAGCTTTTAGGTAAGCTCCAGCAATTGTAGAGTGTTCTATTGTGTCTCTTGGCGGTTCAAGTTGAGTATGACTTTCATTACTATAGTCCCAGTATATTCATAGTTTTAATTGTAATCCGCGTTGCGACTATTGGATATCAGAAAGAGTTGAACTGCTTTTTGTATGCATATTGGTCTAATTTCATTCGTGAAAGGATAAGTTGTGCATATGGATATTTTTATAATATATAAATCCTAATTCTTTTATACCTAGTATAGGTATGTAGTCCATTGTATGGTAGTTATTACACTGGACTATGTTGCTACTATGTTGCCTATAGTTGCCAATTATATACAGTCTTGTTCGTATTGTGTTCATTGTTTGCACAGTCCGTCTGTTTACCAAGATAGATATCTTGCTCTTAAGCATATTGTATCTAATCTTATCAAATTTAATATCTGATTTAATATCGAATGTAGCACCGACCGCGCTGGCCCCAAATTATGCATGTATTAATTTTTTTTAATACAGATTTATTAAAAGATATTGAAATTTAAAAACTTTTGAAGTTGTATTTAAAATCCGAAATTTCCTATTAGGGATAATAGAGTTCCAAATACGCGTTCTAGAGGAAGACCAAATAATTTGAGAAATCCGTCCACTTTTCGAAATAACTCCCCGTTCAGGAGCAATGGAATCCAGGCCAATAGTTAGTCGTACTCCACCTGGGGCTAGTGTAGGCTTTTTTTTTTTTTTTTTTTTTTTTTTTTTGTCGGGGTGTTTGAGACTTTCTGCACTGGAGCACTCAGACTCAATACTGGTCCATTGTACTACCAGGCAGACACACCACATTTTACTGTGGGAATTTACTCGTTTTTCTAAGAAAAACGAGAAGGCGCTTCAATGATAAGGAGCTTAGGTTTACAGCACTCACCATATCCGCACCAAATACCTGCCACCTGATACGAGCAAAAGCAGGACAATAACAGAGGAAATGATCCGCAGTGTCGTCGCTTTCTCCACAGGCTTCGCAGTTGGTGGTGTCGCTTAGGCCTAGCACCTTAAGGTGTTTGGCAAAAGCGTAGTGTCCCGTAAGAACGCCAGTAGTCTGTCTGCAGTCTTTTCTGTTGAGAGACAACAAGAATGCCGCGGATTTCCCACAGACGTCGGGGAGCATTTGCTTAGTCTGTCTGCACCCTGGAGAGTCATGCCAACGGCGATTGTGTTCATAGGAAACCCAACCGTCAATGGAAGCCCTGACCGAGGACGCAGGCAGACAGATCGCTGGTTCAGGTCCTGAGAGGTTCCCCTCTGAGCCTTGTCTAGCAAGTTCATCGGAGATCTCATTTCCCGTGATCCCGTTATGACCCGGGACCCAGACAAGTTTAAGTGAATTCAGCCTTTCGACCGAATTCAGAGATATCTTGCACTCACGTACTATTTTGGAGGTAGTTAGGGGTTTGAGTAAGGCCTTAAGCGCAGCCTGACTGTCGCTACAGACGCAGATACTTCGCCCCCTCCACCTGTTCCTCGTAACTTAGTCCAGTGTAGGCTTAAGCCATGATCAGATTTCACCACAACTGGTAGATAACCAAAATAGTGATGATAATAATGAGTGATGAGATGTTAATGAACGTCCACCTGTTCAAGAAGAATCCACAGACTCGAGGCAAACCAACGAGTTTTCATTCGTGAAATGCAGTCTATTCGAGATACCTTAGTTCGAAGATTGGACAATTTGAATTTAAATACTCCCAATGTGAATCCTACGAGACCTTCGAACGCTCGTTCCGACTTCGAACATTTTTTAAATAACGCTTCGTTTTCGACCTAACGCACAGTGTGACGAATCGCTGATTTAGCGGAATTAAATTAAGATTAAATTTTTTAGTTTTTTTTTTAATTGAAATTGTTCACAGAATAGAATATAACAATTTTTTTTAACATATGACTACAAATTTCAAGACAAAACAATACATACAAAACAGCTTATTTTAATTATACCCTATTCTAGGAGTATATTAATTTTGACGCATAGTTTGTAACATACCTTAATATTGCCCGTAGACCCCTAAAAGTTACTATATTTATGATCAGCATAGATAGTAATGTCGATCTAGCCATGTCCGTCCGCCCGTCCGTCCGTCCGTCCGTCCGTCCGTCCGTCCGTCCGTCCGTCGGCAAAAATTAGGCCTTTAAACTGGACCTAGAGAGCTGAAATTTTAACCATATACTCTCTAGGGTCCCGAAATAATCAAGTTTAAGAATTTTTGAAATCCGCCCACAGACACGCCCACAAACTCAAAAAAACAAAATTTTGGAAAAAATCGAATTTTGAGCTAGAGAGCTGAAATTTTTTATATATGATCTATGGCCCATAAAACTGATTGGGACATAAAATTTTCAAAATCTGCCCACTGACACGCCCACAATTAAATAAAACAAATTTTGGGAAAAATTGAATTTTGAGCTAGAAAGCTGAAATTTATTATATATAATCTTTGGCCCATAAAACTGCTTGGGACATAAAATTTTCAAAATCCGCCCACTGACACGCCCACAATTAAATAAAATATTTTTTTTGAAAAACCAAAATTTGAGCTAGGGAGCTGAAATTTTTAATATATACTCTCTAGGGGCCCTTTATGCTCATGTGTAAATATTTTCAAAATCCGCCTACTGACACGCCCACAATTTTTTTTTTTTATTTTTGAAAGTCCAAAGTTTGAGCTAGGGAGCTGAAATTTATAGTATATACTCTCTAAATAAAACAATTTTATTGAAAAACCAAAGTTTGAGCTAGGGAGCGTTTTTATTTACAAAAGCTTAGTTTTTTCGATAAAATCCTTTAAATTTTTGTCACGCCCACTTATGAGATATAGGAATAAGAATAGGGTATCCAACAGTTCGCCCAAGCGGACTGTAGCCCGCCCCTATGTTTTTTTTAATTATTTGGTACATATAAAAGTTGCAAGTATTCATGTTCCATGACGCTTTTCTTTCTTCTCGGAAAGTATCTTAGACTTGCTAAGAATTGGATCTGGGGTTATAAGCAATCGATTTGAGTTCAGTATTTGTATCTACACGTGATATTTTTCTGGTAAGAAGTTCCCTAAACCTTCTATTTTCCTTGTCTCTTGCCTCTTGAGCTTCTTCTGAAAGTTGTCCGATTGGAAGTATAAAAGTCGAAATTATTTGTTTTCCATGAAAGAAGACCTTATGCACACTTACTGGCTTAAAATACCAGGCATAATTTTCAAAAGCATCTGCATCTATTGGGAACCCAGACCCAAGAGCTTCTAAGATGATATGAAACTTTTTGATAATTTCTTTATCTATCACTGTAATTTGGGCAGTCTTTTCATCATCTCTAAAAAATCGTCTAGCCTTGTTCCCGTCATTAGGATTGCCAGACTGTTGAGTTGGCATATCTACCAACAACCCTGTTTCTCTTGTAAATTTTTCTTGGATTAGTTATTTTCTGGCTTTGACTTTTTCTTTACTGCCTTGATCTTTTACCTGCCGCAACTTGACATCTAATCTATAAGCTTTTTTCGGTCTTCCTACTCTAGATGAAGAAGGTATTTCATCTAAGATATGTTGTGGTAATGTTAGATTTTCATTTAGCCACAGAGAATTTGAATTTTCGAAGCGCTCTCTATGCCGACCACTTTTGGCCCATGTCTCGTCAAATCTTAAACATAAAGTTTTAAAGGTTAATTTGATTGACTTTGTTGCAGCCTCAGAAAATATTACATGGCTTAAGTAACCCACAACAAAAGCAGAAACAGCATCTAAGCGCTTAATTTTAAATTAAGAAATCCAAACATAAAAAATTTGCTTTTTCGTGATTTCCATGGGCATCCTAAAAATCATACGAACGAGGTGGCCAACTCGCAGTTCCATTTCTTGAGATGATTCGGTTTCCAAACGTTTGGCTCAACAAAGTCATGGTTGCACGCGCTGTATGGCATGTTACCATACAGCTTTGTTGACAAACCCGTGAATTCAGAAATGAGCCTCATCGCTGAAGATGATTTGACAATAAAAATCTGGTTCAACTTTCAGTTGATTCTCAGCCCATTCACAGAACACACGACGCAATTGGTGGTCCGCTGGCTTTAATTCTTGCACCAGTTGGATCTTATATGAATGTAGGCCAAGATCTTTCCAAAAAATTTTCCAAGTAGGCGACGGGCAGCGACCGAGTTGCTGGGAACGGCGTCGGATCGATAAGTTCGGGCCCTCTCTCACACTCACGTCTACAGCAACGATGGTTTCTTTTGTACGCATGGTACGGGTTTGATTTGGGTGAATATTATCACAAAGAGTAAATGTGGTCATCAATCGATTCATAGTATTACGTATAGCTGCTCAGATGGACGATTATACGCACCGTAAACTTGACGAAGTGCTCTCTAAGTAAGTTTGGCGAACAGAGCGCGAATTTTGGAAATAAATTTCCACGATTAGTAAACGTTGCTCTGGTGTAAGTCTTTCGATAGTGAATTGCCAAAGTATACTGAAAAAAAGTCAAATACACTTTATTAGTATGACAGCTAGTTTGACAGTTATCCCTACCCTATCACAAACTTTATACTTCTATAAAAAACACCCTATATAACTGGCATTTGTCTGTGAGATCCTCTTTTAAAGATGCATGCCCATGTACGTGCCTATGTCCGCCTGGCCTGACGAATTTGCAGCTGAGTTTTGATAAGTGACACTGGGTCCGCTCGCATTTACTGTGCTGCTTGTGATTTCTTCAATCGCTATATCACAGGCTTCGCTTGTCGTCAACCTGAATTCAATAAGTGCCCTCGATGTCACTTGCCCGCCAAATTCCCTTTACAGGAAGTTCCCAGCCGCCGTGAACATGCGGCATTCCGACAAGGCGTTCTCAGCATTCTACCTTTTGCCATCGCAGTGCGGTCAGTAGAGGTCATCCAAGTGCTTATATTGAAAGACGTAATCACGAAACATCCATGCCCCGACGAGAGCTGTGTCAGGTAGAAATTTACTTCGCCATGTTTTTTTCTGATCAATTCGTCTATGTTGAGGATCAGCGCATGCGTCCATCTTCCTTTGGCGGAATTCTTCCACATGTATTGAAATTCTCTATTTAGAGCCTCGTTAATGGTTCCTATGCCTTTCGGTTGGTACTCGCTAAGAGCCCCGGACTTTTTTATTTCTAGGTCCATGGGTATTTTGCCAGAGATAACACTGATCTCTTCTGAAGGCGCAGTTTACTCTAAGCGATGCAATTCTATGCGCCTAGTTTGTCCTTCCTTATCTTTCCTAGTTTATCCTTCCTTATCCTTCCGATCCGTCGCTGATGCCCATATAGGGGACGCGTACATCAGGATCGACTTTCTCACCGCAGCTATAGTAGGCTTCTGATTGACTGCCTGGTTCCTCCAACGTTTGGCGTTAGAATCGAAAGTGACGCCACTTCCCGAGAGGTCCTTTCCCCGGCGTACTTCATGTGCTCTTTAAAATTGGACCTGTGATCCAGTATCATTCCCAGGTACTTAATTGGTGAGCTCGATCCGATGGTTTTTTTGTATGGTAAGACGATCTATCTTTTTCCTGCTACTTATAAGCAGTAGACTAGACTTTTTTCATGCTGCTATATTAAATCATTGGCCAGTGCCAACAAGATATCTCAAGTAGTTTGCCTTTTATTTTGAAAAGAAGTTGTCAAGTCCTAGACCCTGACGCTGCAATGATATTCTTAGGCCTTTCCTGCTCGACCAAGTCGATTGCTGTTAGTTCTGCTTCGGTTGAAATTTGAACGATTATATGCTCTTGGTTTTGACATTGAAGCATGTGCCGTGAAATGAAGCCAAGAATTAAGATAAGATTCAGGCTAATATACTCCTCTTAGGTTGTGAGTGGAAGATCTGTTTGCATATTTTTTCTTAATTTCGCCTGCAGTGCATCATTTCCCCTTAATGCAGCGTTTATGTCACTTTTTGAAAGCGAAATAAGACCAAATCAGATCAAAGTGAAACAAAGCCAAATTAAAATGTTTAACTTTGTGAAACGTGCAGACCTATTCAATGTCTCCATGGATAATCAGAGTGCGTTTGACAATCCCACTTTTTGCAGCACTGAGTCTGCCTTATCATCAAAGGATGTCGCGTCGGTCAGTATTCCAACGCAATAACAACTGCTCCAACTTATGGTATTTTAAGCGTTGTTCATTTGTTTCGTGGAGAAGTTCGAATGAAAAACTTATTGGTTGTGCGGTAATTTATGCATGCTTTTTAGGACAGCAAGTGCTACCCCGCATTTAATATGCTTATACATATTTCACACAAAGCAAAAGAAGAAGAAGAATTTACAACAATCATCACTTCTAAATCCCATCGATCTGCTTATACAAGTCCAATGATCCATTCTCTACGAAAAATTCTTCATATCCCTCTATTAACCTCTTATCCTTTTCCAAATACATTCTTAAATAAAACTCCACACAATCCAATTTTATCTGAAGCTTAACTTTATTTTCCAAGGAGATAATATTTCCACATAAAGACGAACAATCTTTCAAGGATTTATCACAGCTATGATATTATTGTTGATTTCGTTCCCTCAAAAGTCCTTCATACTTGTTTGTAACAGTAAGTCATTGTCCAAACGAGTGCAATTCGATTACAGTGAGTGCAGTAGCATTTTTCGATTTGATTTCAATTGAGATTTCATCCTCATTTTCGTGATGTAGTCAGGATGACAGATTCAATTGTTAGAAATAATGTCTTTCCATGCGAAATAACCTCAACGTTGTAATAATTTTCTACAAAAAGGACATCGGACTTGGTTTCTGATGTTGTTGTCATAGTCTTCTTCGTTCACGTTATTGTCCTTATGCGCCTTTTAGTGAACTTAACTTGTGACTGGTCAATAAACACAATGAAGTCGAGTCTTTTGTGTTGAATCACGTATAAGAAACTTTTCAAAGCTAATGAAGAATTACCTTCCAATTGAGTTGAGTCATGGATTTGAAGTTGAAAAATGACTGGTGGATAAAGCGTAATATCTTCACCCACACGGAACAAACTCTTATCAAACTCATATCAAAGGTCTGCACGAAGAATAACATAATCATTAAAGTTAAAAAGTTTCCTCCTTAAGGAATAGCATTAAGCTTAGCTAATGAAAAGGAAATCGAATCAGTATTAAAAAGGGGGCAAATGAAATGAATACAAAGGATTGTTTTTTTTTAGAGTTTATAAAGAAATTAAGCGCATATGCCAGGGTAATTTTTGGGCGTGCCCAGAATGGGAAAGGCGCGTTAAGGTGAAAATTGAGGTGCATTGTATTCTGGCGGGCTGTAAAAACATCCATGGCCTTATCCTTATCCCAACACATCCGTTTAACTTACTCTTTACTTATTGAATTAAAAATATCCCAAGAAATTATTAGGCATCAACGAATTAATGGATACTGAAAAAGAATCGTAACGGATACTGTTTGAAGGGGAAGGGCTCAACGTGGCTTTTAGTTAATTCGGGTATCGACCGCTTGTTGCGTGAGGCAATGGGTTCGAACCGTACTCCAATCGGAGTAAATTTAGTCCAATTTTAAGAAAGAAGCAAAATCTCCTCTGCCACTTCGCTTTTTTGATATCTATTCCTTTTTTCCGCACTGAAAAATTCTTTATCCAAACCACATGAAAGTAAATTACAGCACTCTCTAGCGAGTTAGCATGTCCGGCTAAAGCTGAAGCATGCGATGCCCTGTTAGCTCCACTATAGCTGCCATTACAGGGTACTGTCTAATACGCAAACACGCATTAAGGCTTGGAGTTTATTTAAACGACTTCTGCAGAAAAGAGAAGTACTAAGCCTGGTTATGACCATATTCGACCAACTTGATCTTCTTGGTTTCAACGTTATGTACGCGAAAGTCATCCTTGTAGAGTCATGGCGATCAGGTTGCGCATGAGACGCACCAATACATGGCGACCAGTACTCAAAATGGTTAGTGTGGCTGCGCTTGTTGCAAGATACCGAGTTGCAACGTCAGGCCTGAATTTAGGTGTTTCCCTGACATGGAGCTCCATACATTCGTAGATGCTAGCCAGCATGGCTATGCAGCCGTAAGCTACTTAAGGTGCTTTGATGCTATGGTTGTTGATTGCTCTTTGGTGGGCAGTAAAACAAGAGTGGCTCCCTTGAAATTGATGTCAGTGCCAAGGTTGGAACTGCACGCCGCTGTACTCGGGGGTCGACTGGCGAGGACCCTAATTGCAACTCACTCTGTCAATATAGCAAGTAACGTTTTGGTCAGATTCTCGCACAGTATTAGCTTAGCTGCGATCTGATCATCGGCGCTATCGCCAGTTCGTGGCCTTTCGAATTAGCGAAATTTTGGAGTTAACAGACGTATCCAGCTGGCGATGGTTGCCTTCTGCCGAAAATGTAGCGGATGCGGCCACGAAGTGTCAAAGAATCCCGGATTGCTACAGCAATAGCCGCTGGCTCAACGGACCAGTTTTTCTGAAGCAAGATCCAAGTTTTTGGCCACAGGAGAGTGGCAAGGGCTGTACATCAACGGAAAAAGAACTCCGTGTGCAATATATTGGTCTTCATACTACCGACAAATTTCTCGGTGGACCACCTTTATCGATGTATATTCCTAATCCATAGAGAACTATATTATAGCGGATGCGGCCACGAAGTGTCAAAGAATCCCGGATTGCTACAGCAATAGCCGCTGGCTCAACGGACCAGCTTTTCTGAAGCAAGATCCAAGTTTTTGGCCACAGGAGAGTGGCAAGGGCTGTACATCAACGGAAAAAGAACTCCGTGTGCAATATATTGGTCTTCATACTACCGACAAATTTCTCGGTGGATCACCTTTATCGATGTATATTCCTAATCCATAGAGAACTATATTAAAAGCTTTTGCACCTCTTAATTCGTGTGAAAAATTGACATTTTTCCTGTTTTAGTTTACGAATAATATTCTCACATGAATCTAGAGACTCGCCAATAGACATTTTTTTAATTGAGAAATCGGAAATATTAATTTAGTTTATTCATATATGAAGATATTCGCTCGATTTTTTCAAGAGTTTAGTGGGAGGAATTTTCACTTCTGGAGACGCGGCTGACACAATTTCTTCAATAGCTTCACTGTCTCAATTGTGTGACGCATACCTCAAACGCAAAAACATATTTTAATTTCGTTTGACATACCGAAACAATCTGAAACAATCAGCTGAAATGTATACTGAACTGCTGCACTCCCCCGCGGGGAGCATCGATTTTAACAACCCAAGCTACACGTTTGATCGACTCATTTTATTCAATCCAGTCAGTGCGCGCGACAAGTTCTTTTAAGCCCTAAATTCGATCCATCATACAGTGGAAATCATACAAAATTCTTATATAAAACGTAAGTTAATCCACAGGTAAGATTGAAATCTATTTTTCTTTTCGTTTTATTTTGATTTTAAAAGAACATTTTAATGTTGCGTCTTTAGGAGTCAATAAAATTTGGGCCTAATTTGTCGCCGCCGCCCGATGTTCATGCTATTCAGCTTATATGGTTCCCGTATACGCAAGGGACCTGAGCAAAAATATTCCCCAAAAAAAACAAGTAAGGTTATTGTTTGCTTAAACGGCGTGTAGTGCAAATCATAATCGATTTATTTGGTGCCCACAGAAAATTGCGGACCCCCATCAATGGAGTTCGGTAGTGCCCCATCACCCATATTCATGTTAAGGTATATACAAAGACCGAACTGGAGCGGAAGAAATAATTTTTTTTTTTCATAATCTTTCATCGCATCATTAAAAGAAAAAGAAAAGAAAGTGCCATACATAATCATCTTAAACACAAAGTTCATTTAGTGCTTGCCATGAAATACATGCGCATGCATAAATATTTGTATGAAGTGTTGAATCAACTCTCTTTTTTTTTAAATTTTGCACTAACGGAAAGTTAAATTTATTAACATCAAATAAGTATTACTTTATTTGGTAAAGTGAGCTAGGTGTTTGCCTAAGAAGTATACAGCACAACGTGTGTAAACATCAACCAAACAAAAAAAAACCATTAAAGTCAAAACCATCTTATACCAACGACAGAAACATGTGGTCACATCTTTTTCATCGTCTGATCATACGAGTATAATATGATCATAGATTTCTGAGACAAAATCCTTAAACTTTTTTTTCTATCATTTTTTTTAAATTTCTAAACACATAACATTTGTGCTTAAATAAGCAAATAACGAAAAATATAAACATATATACCACTACATACCTAAAATATCTGCTTACATTAAATTAAATACCTACCCTAATTCCTCCAATAGACTAATCGTTATCTAGTGCATTATTGCTATGTCAAAATATTTATCATACTCGTAAACATGTTTCTTCTTTATAAGATTATTTTTTCTTCATGAACATACATAAAGGGTTTTTGAATAAGAGCGTTTTTTTAAATAAAACAAAAACGGTTTTGGATATCAATGAAATTCTTTATTCCTGTGAAAGTACGTTCGATGCCATTATGTATGGAACTCGATTTCTTTTGCATGGCCACCACGGGCACGCTTGCAGAAGTCCAGACGCTGAACCCAATTTTCGACGGTTTTCAAGCATAAATCGGCCGATACTGCTGCAATTTCACATTCGATATTCGTACGAAGTTCATCAATCGTCGCTGGCTTGTTGGTATAGACCATAGACTTAACGTAGCCCCACTGGAAATAGTCTAACGGCGTCAAATCGCACGACCGAGGCGGCCAAGCGACTGGACCATTTCGTGAGATAACACGGTTTCCAAACTTGGTTTCCAATAAATTGATTGTAGCATTCGCTGTGTGGCTTGTGGCGCCGTCCTGATGGAACCGCATGTCCTCCAAGTCAATATCATCCAATTGGGGTCAAAAATATTCGCAAAATTCGCCACAACGACGTCACAGAGATGCCCAACGCTTGAGAACGACGTGTGAGAGACACATTTCGGTCTTTCTTCAACTGAAGCCTCAGCGGCAGCAATATTCTCGACACTACGGGCACTTCTTTGTCTCACTGGCACGGGAACATTTTGTACTGTGATTGGTGATTCAAATTTTTCCACTAGACGCTCAATTGTTGATCTGCTAGGACGTTTATGACGACCATAAATTGGACGTAGCGCTCTTAACGTTGAGGCCACTGACACCTAATTTCTATAGTAAATTTTAATAATTTCGACTCGTTATTATCTCGTATATCTTTCCATCATGAAATGGCAAACCTTACTGAAGACAAATGTCAAAAGAGCGGCAAGAAATTCTGCGTCGTTTGCTGTCCCTGTCGCTCTACTTTTGTAGCGTCCCTGTTGAAAAACCCTTTACATGCATTTGTATAAAACGTTGAAATGATTTCGATTCGTGTTTAAATTATCTGCTTTTAAGGTTGTGATTGTGTAGATACGTGTGGGGGTATCTTATGGGACTATCCTATGGAGATATGGACGCAGGATATCCATGGTGCATCTCGTCTCTCACCAGATGCATAGGGACAAGGCATGTCCAACATGTTCCGCAACACCAGGAACATCGTCAGCTGCTTTCGGTTTTTATCGCTCTTTTTATTTCACTTAAATTTTGTTTTTATCTTAATTCTCCCTTAAATCACTTTCTTCTCTCTTCTACTATCTTGAAACCTTTATGAACACTATCAGGCACGAAAATAGGTATAGGAAGGCAGCAAGTTCCCACCCCACCTCCGAGCTAACGCCGCGATTCCGCAAGCGTGCCTATTGCTGCCATGGTACTTAGGTCAACCACCACATCATTTCCATCAACCTACCTGTACATCACAATTGTCACTATTAGGCAAAGTTTGTAAGGACTTCAGGAGTTTGCTCTGGATTCCCTGTTTTTGACACTCATATCAAGGGTTTTAAGTTTTTTTTTTCAGAGGGCACTTGTTGTGCCCGGGAATAATGGATGATCTAGCGCGCTTAGAAATTTTGAAAACACAAAATAACGAGAAACGCACGGAATAAATGTAAATATGTAGTGCAGGGGGACACTTCTATGTCTATCATGTGCCGTCATGTGCTTTCAAGAGAATAACTCCGACAAAAGTAAAAATACTAATATTTAACACACGCCATTAGTCTTGTCCAGTCTAACTAGTATATACGTCCATTCATATATGGAAGCAGGATTAAGATAAATAACCCGCAGCTATTGTCAGGTATGACTGAACTTTCCATAAACAAGAACAGCCGGCCTGAACACTCATGCAATCATCTAGCAACAGCAGCCTTGGCGTTTTTATTTTGGTCCTTGGCTCACTGAACCGAAGCAATTTTTAGAAACGAAATATTTTTTAGTTATTCCGTTGATTTAGTTTTTTGTTTGCACATTGTGTTTTTCCAGAAGCAGAGATTGGTATGCCTCTGAGTTCTGTTAGGATATCTCGTGTAACCTCAATTTTAGCTCGTCTGCCTTTCCTTCCGTTTTGAAGCAGTATTAACTATTTTTTTTCCACCAGGATATTGTGTGACATTTGGTTTTTGCACATGAGATGTTTCTTTTTTATTTCATTTTTTGTCAGCTGGAATCTATGACATACAGCCAAGAACATCCGGGTTAAAAATGTGCCCGTTTATATTGGGATCAGGGTGTTTTGAAGTGACGACGCTTTAAGCCAAAGGTCGAAGAGCGTTAATAGATACGAGTAGGTAGGCATTTAATTTGAGTCATTTATTGAACCACTTAAGGCTTCAAAGCAAACGCGATTGCACTGAATAATTACTTTGAATTTTCGAAAGTGTAAATGAATAAAGGAACCCTGCAGACTTGAAAGAAAAAATACAAATAATTTTAATGTCACTCCCGTCTCCCGTGGGTTTTTTCTCTGGCTCAAAAGAAAAAGATTTTACAACGCAAATGGGAAAGGGAAAGAAAGAAATATAAAACAAAAAATCGAAACCATCAAAGCAGCTAAATGAATGAAAACTTAAGAAATATAAAACAATTGAAAAGGTACGAACAATTTTTTTTTCAACTTTTCTTGATAGTAATGAATATTATTGTTTGGAAATATTTTTACTTTTTAATATATTTTTTTTGTTTCAAAGAAGTTTTTTCTCTCAACTTGATGTATTTTGTTTTGTTCTGCTTCGTTGCCATTTGCAATTCATGAAAACAGAGTTTAATTTAAACTTACCTTTTGAATTGTTTAATGTATACCAAGCTTTCTTCGTAAAGAAAGTGATTTTGAAAATAGTTTTAACGTTGAGTGTCCAAGTGTTGTGTATCTATTGGGTGAATGTGCAATAAAATGCAATAAGTGTCCCTTTTATGCAGGTCGTATATTTCGAGGAACTTTCCAACTTTCAGTATAATGGCTTGAAGCGTAATTTTTGCTTGGAAATGAGTTGACTATTACTTTTTTTTTGGTTTTATAATCTGCACGCACTAAAGGGGATTTTTGGGACCCTTGTAATGTAATAGCTATACAGCGCGGGCGTTAAGGAAATTAAGGTGAGAGGAAAAGGAGAGACGCCGATGCACTTTGGTTTTGAATGTTTGTAGGTTATAATGTAAAGGAAAAACAATGCGTGGAAGAGTATTCCACAATCGTGTTGTACGGCTGAGAAAAGATTCTCTGAAATTCACTGTACGTCCGAACACAGGCCTGAGGGTGAGCTGATGAGCATTCCTTACATGTCGGGTATTGCGGTTGAAATGTTCAAGGGGAGGAATGCAACTGGCTACTTCGTTTGAGCACTTATGGTGGAAATAACTATAAAATAACGAAAGGCAGGAGACATTACGACGATGGCTAAGAGAGTCAATCGATCTCGCGATGTCTCAGTTTTATCGCGCGTTGTACTCGAGTTTCGGGGCGAATAAATGCCTTATAAATTGTAGCCAGATCAGAAGGGGTAAAATATATCTTGCATCGCTTAAGGAAGCCCAGACATTTCGCTGCGTTCTTGGCGACATCGAATATGTGGTCATTCTGTTAAGAAAAGTGCAACAGAGTAGGTTATAAATTAGAATAAGTTTATTTGACGTAATTCATTAGATGACGTTCCTCAATGTTTAATGAATGTATTCAGTGATAGTTCATTTTCAACACCTTCCCTGAAGAACTATTCATTTTTAATTTATACAAAAAAGTTAACAATTAAATCTGAATTAAACAATATAAATTTAGTCTGAAAGTTATTTAATTATAATTCATTTAAACAAAATTTGAAAAGTATTTAAAAATATACATATTTATATGTTATGAAGTAGGTACTATGTTTGTTACTAAATAAAGTTCATTGAAAATATACAAAGTATTTTATCTATTATTTTAAACCAAAATTGTTAGTAAAATAAATTTGTTTTGCATCAGGTACATCTTTTGTGAGGATATCTGCCAACATCTGATCATGATGTTGGAAGGTAGTGCAGTTTGATTTCTGAACTCTCTAACTTTTGACGAATAAACATGCTTTGTTCTCGGCGAATAAGAGTTATTTGAAGCGATGTGGATAGCACTCTTGTTGTCGCAATGAAGTATGTACCATTGTTTTTTGTTCATCAGGAGATAGCTCACCTTCCAGGTATTTAAGCCAGACAGACTTTTGGATAGCAGCAACAACTGACATAACCTCAGCTTCGGTTGAAAATATCGCTATGGTTCGTTGACGTTTCGTGGCCCATGATATAGCACCAGATTGGAATGTAAACACATACCCACTTGTAGAGCGCCGGACTTCCATAACACCAGCCCAGTCTGTATCACTGAACCCAGCCATATCACATGCTTCCTTCTGATAGACAATGCCTTTGTCAATCGACCCTTCAGGTACCTCATCACACGTTTGACGGCTGACCAGTGCGCCTTCCCTGGATTTGTACCAAATCTGCTCAGTAGATTCACGCCGTAGCAGTTATCGGGGCGTGTAATTTCAGCAGCAAAGAGCAAACAGCCTATGCCTGCATATAAGAAACATCCTTAATTCGTTGTGATGCAGACTTGTCGGCCACGATGTAAGCGTACTTGGCATGCTTGCATCAAGGCTCAGCTTAGCTCGTCGGATAAGGGTGGATCTTTGCTTTCATCAACTATGGTATACGCATAAAACAAAAGAAAACTTTTCATGCCAAGAATTGGGACACGGACATTAGAGACTATACTACGTTGGTATGGTTATTGGTTTCACTTCAGCTGCTGTTGGCTGGTATGGATGCCTTGTTTGTTTCCCTCCCTATAATAAATAATGTAAACGCCAATGACAGTCCTAGCATCATTATTTTGGGACTGTCACTTACTCAACAAATGTTAAATTTAATGATTAATGGTTTTTTATGTGATACCACACAATTTTTCCTGGTTTTAATTTTTGTTTTCCGTCAATTCCTTTTATTTGTTTTGAATGAATAGCCTTACATTCCTTACCACGTAAAGTGGACGGCTGGAGTTACAGCGCTGTTTCACGGTCAGCCACAACCGATCATCAGACTCCTTATGTGGTGCTGGTCTGTCTTTTTCCTTCATTTATCCCGAAATTCCATTTTCTTCCACTGGGATTCGAACCTAGACCAGCGTCTTCTCAGGCAAGCACTCTTGCACTGTGCCATTGAAGCCACGAGTTTATCCAGTTTTTATTTGCAATTTCTTGGACAAACTTTTGCTCCTGTAAGTATACTATGTTATTCATTCAGGTTGTTTCTTTCTGTGTTTTCTCTAATTCTATTCCATTTCGACAAGCATAGTTGGACTGAAATGGGTGATAGAGAGGGTGAAAGACTTTTGACATTGTTTTTTGTCGAGAATTTTATGATTAATGGTTTTTTATGTGATACCACACAATTTTTCCTGGTTTTAATTTTTGTTTTCCGTCAATTCCTTTTATTTGTTTTGAATGAATAGCCTTACATTCCTTACCACGTAAAGTGGACGGCGAATCCCAGTGGAAGAAAATGGAATTTCGGGATAAATGAAGGAAAAAGACAGACCAGCACCACATAAGGAGTCTGATGATCGGTTGTGGCTGACCGTGAAACAGCGCTGTAACTCCAGCCGTCCACTTTACGTCTTCTTTGAATTATCAAGTTTAAGCTAAAATATAACAAAAAAAAGGAATATGTACCTATATATTATGTACTTACCAGAGTAGCCCGTTTTTAATTTTGCCACGCAATATCTCGAAAATATTTCCAATCCTTTCCATTTTGAATTAAGAGGATAATAAAATTAAAATATCTTTCCACGCGTTTACGTCACCCAAATAAAACTTCTTTTCTCTAATCAAGGAGACAAAAAATTTTTATTTTGCTCATTCATTATAATTCCGGGATTGCACGACGATATTCCACAAATTTGTGAGAAAACACTTATGGATTACACATTGCACAAAAACCCGGTGCAACAGGAATTTTTACACTTGTAATCAACATGTCTATTCTTACAATTTTTTTTTGTCTAATCACAAATTTGTGGGTTCATATATTTGTATTTGGTGAAACAGAAAACCAGATTACAAATTTGTAATTGTGATTCACACGTACAAATTTGTGGTTGTAATTTGTAGTTTGGTGAAATAGGCCCCTGGACATTCGATCACTATATGCACCTTCGCGCATCACAAACCCCATGATAAGACTATTTAGTTCATATCTATGCATTTATTATATTTCTTTATCGAACATTTTTAAAACTAGTATTTGACATTATTTTAGCCTAGCGATATTTTATTTACAAAAAAATGATTTAAAAAAAAAGAAACTAAAAAAAAAACCTAAAAGAAATTCCTTGAACTCACTGTGCTCGAAATAATCTAATAGAAATGTTAAACGGGAATTTTAAAGAATTATGGATGGTAGCCACGTATTTATGTAGTAAAATATTTCAATAAAATTATTTATATGTGTATAAATGCCAATTAAAAATTGTAGGTGTATTGTAAATTTAATTTCCTCTTATTTTAAAAGTTAGGTTTTTGGGAATTGACTGTGTTGATTTCAAATAAAAAGTAAAAAAATAAGGATAAATGTTGCGTTTAACTTACTTATTTTAATTACGTATGTATGTATTTAAGTGTTCTGCCCTTGGCCAGAAATTGTGCGCACAATATTCGTTGCTTAGATTGAATTATGTTTTTTTTCCTGCTTTTGCAGGCACTTGCTGTAAATTTTGAAAATCTATTTAGTTTTTTTTTTCCTTTTTTTTTTTGTTAAACCTTTAATGTACCCACTAATATGTTAATTTTCTTTTCGTTTTACTAACTTCTCTTTCTCTTTTGTAGTAACCAATTTTTACACATTATATTATTTTTATACCCTATTCTAGGGGCATATTAATTTTGACGCATAGTTTGTAACATACCTTAATATTGCCCGTAGACCCCTAAAAGTTACTATATTTATGATCAGCATCGATATTAATGTCGATCTAGCCATGTCCGTCCGTCGGCAAAAATTAGGCCTTTAAACTGGACCTAGAGAGCTGAAATTTTAACCATATACTCTCTAGGGTCCCGAAATAATCAAGTTTACGAATTTTTGAAATCCGCCCACAGACACGCCCACAAACTCAAAAAAAAAAAAACAAAATTTTGGAAAAAATCGAATTTTGAGCTAGAAAGCTGATATATATGATCTATGACTCCTAAAACTGCTCGGGATAAAATTTTTTCAAAATCCGCCCACTGACACGCCCACAAATAAATAAAACAATTTTTTTGAAAATCCAAAGTTTGAGCTAGAGAGCTGAAATTTATAATATATACTCTCTATGGGCCCTTTATGCTCACGTGTAAATATTTTCAAAATCCGCCCACTGGCACGCCCACAATTTTTTTTTTCGGAAATTCAAAGTGAGCTAGGGAGCTGAAATTTATAATATATACTCTCTAGGGGCCCTTTATGCTCATGTGTTATTTTTTTTTAAATCCGCCTACTGACACGCCCACAATTATATAAAACAATTTTATTGAAACACCCAAGTTTGAGCTAGGGAGCGTTTTTTTTTGATAAAATCCTTTAAATGTTATATAACAAAATATGTAAAGAGTTCTTAACAATTCAACCATACTTAGACTTTTGTCACGCCCACTTATGAGGGATAGGAATAAGAATAGGGTATCCAACAGTTCGCCCAAGCGGACTGTAGCCCGTCCCTATGTTTTTTTTTGAAAAGCACTTTAATAGGTTAGATTTACAAAATTTCTTTTTCTATTTTTTTTTTATTTTAAACAGACCAATGAATTTAGAATTTCGGTAAGATTTTAGAAATATGCTTCAGCAAATAATAAGATTCGCGACAATGGGGGTCGGGGTATACTGGTAGCACGGATATAATATGAAAGTATTTTGATACGGGAATAATTAGATTCTTGTTGTTTTTCTTGAGTAGCCACGTTTTCGTTTAATTCTTTCTTTTGCTTATGTGAGTTATTGCTTGTACTGGTGGTTGCTTCTGCTGAGAGGTCAAGCTGTTAATTTCCCGATGGGCGCAGCCTTTGATGTTTCGGAGAGTTGATCACTATGGAGCGGGACTTTCCGATTGCGGAGCGATAGCCTGGATTATTATATGGCGGTTATTGCCAATAGGTCGGATACCTGGTAGAACTACAAGGTGGTATAATATCGGCAAAAATATTTTTTCTGAGTTAAACTTACCGCTCAACCATATTTTTAGCGGGGTGAAAGATTTTGTAACTGCCTATAAATATCGTGATCGCTTCCAATGTATTACGCTGGTGTAAGTCACTGAACGAAAAAAAAACCCAAGCTCTAAACAGGATGCAGCTCATAGGGTAGGGATGGTTGCGTGTACGCTTGATGGCGGTTGTAACAGAAAAGAGCGCAATTACGCGATGTACTTAGGATATTCCCTACTTAGGTTCCTGTGTTCACTATTGGGCTAAAATGAGCAAACTTTAGACCATGTTCGAAAACGTTAACCTATCGGTAAGGTAGCTCAAAATAATTCAACTTCTTTGGCAGATTTTTATTTATTTTCCAAGCAAACAGCTTCGTAACAGTTGTTTTTCATTTTCATCTTTGGGGCAAATATCTGAAGACAGCTTTTGATTAAGGTCTACCGGCGTGGAGATAGGGTTGCAGTCATCCATGTTAAAGCGTCTCAAAATATCTGAAATATACTGAGATTGATCGATTTTTAAGAACGACTTACTTCGCTGGATCCTTAATACACTATCAGCTCTGTGTCGTGGAGTGCTTAAAGCAAGCAACTATCACGAGCAGAAATTGCCGGCACTAAAAGTGCTCTCACAGGCTCATCATTTAGTGCAGGTGTTAGTAAGGACAAAACAATTAAAAATACAATAATTACGTACCTATAAAATACTAACACAGACACAAAATAATGCAAACAATTTAAGACATTAAAGCGTTATTACGCAAAATATTTTTTAGCTTAATTTTACTAATATGCAAGTCAATCACATGATCATTTAGATTATAGATTCTACTCATGCGACTAATAGGCTCATGCTTCCCATAATTCGTTCTATGATGGGGGCTAAACAATAATTCAACACAACGTAAATTATGGGCACCACCACGAAAATTAAAGCCAATAGACGACAGCAAGTCAGGATCTATTTGACCGGATATAAGCTGCTGTAAAAAAATGATATCGCTATTAAGCCTTCGTTGAGAAAGGGGTAACATTTGAAGAAGCTTGATACGTTGACTGTAGGGAGGAAGGTTAAATGGATCATCCCATGGAAGTCCTCTAAGTGCAAATCGAATAAATTTACGTTGAATGGCCTCTATTCGATTTGAATGAATGTAGAACGGTGTCCAAACTTGAGAGGCATACTCTAGAATCGGACGGACAAAACTATTGTACAATGACATAGAAACGTAAGGGTCATTAAATTCTTTAGCCCAATTTTTTATGAAGCCCAGCATAGAATTAGATTTATTAATAATAGAATTAATATGCTTAGCAAAAACCAGTATTGGGTCGAAATAAACCCCAAGATCCTTAAAATTATCAACATTACAAAGAATATGTTGAGACAGAGAATATTGAAAGGTGGAACGGATATTCTTTCTAGAGAATGTCATATGTTGACATTTAGTTGGGTTCAGGGATAAACCGTTTTTATCACACCAATTGGCGAAGCTATTAATGTCAGATTGAAGAAACATTCTGTCTTGCTGACTAGTGATAGATTTATATATTTTCATATCATCAGCGTAGATCAGGATATTACTGTGTTTTATACATGCCTTAACATCATTAATGGCAAGTATAAATAAAATTGGTCCGAGGTGACTTCCTTGGGGAACTCCAGACTCAGCTGTGAAAGATACAGATAGCGATCCTCTAAATTTCACTTGATAAACCCTTGATCTAAGGTATGAATTAATCAATTTTATGAAACATGGTGGGAAACCAAAAGCCCTGAGCTTAAATTCGATTATTTCATGGGACAGGTGGTCGACTGCCTTAGAGAAGTCAGTGTATATGCAATCCATTTCGTCCTAATTCTCTAAGGCTTTAGAACAATAATGCAAGAAACTTAATAGATTAGCGACAGTGGATCTGTTTTTTACAAATCCATGCTGATCATTACAAATTATATTGCGACAAAGAAATATTAACTTTTCACAAACAATTTGTTCAAAAAGCTTAGGGATACACGAAAGCTTTGAGATGGGCCTATAATTAGTGATATCACCACGTTCGCCTTTTTTAAATACAGGTGTGATAAAAGCACTTTTCCATAGACTAGGGAATTTACCTGTACTAATGGACAATTCAAACAGATACTTAAGATATGGAGCAATTGCATGACTGCATTTTTTAAGAACAATCGGTGCAATGCCATCGGGACCTGATGAATAGTAATTCTTCAGAGAAGAAATACATTTCAAAATTATTTCCAAATCGAATGAGATACTACTAAAACTTATTTGGGAACAGCTAGTTAGATACCTAAAATATTGATCATCAATGTGAAGAGGGGTCTCCCTAAATGACTTACTGAAATGATCTGCAAACATATTGCTTGCTTCTAGCGAATCAGCAGTTGTAGAACTATTGTAAGTAAGCTTCGATGGATAACCATCGGGTTTTTTCTTAGAATTGACAAAGCCCCAGAAAAGTTTGGGGTTCAATTTTAAAGAGCATTCCATTTTACTTATATGTATAGTCAATATATAAATTACAGGATAAAGATTTGAATTCATTGAACAAAGTGAAATAGAGTTCAAGATCTGAATGGCAGAGACTTTTTAAATAGTTCTTCCAAGCCCTATTACGCCTGTTTCGTATCGATTTTAGCTCTTTAGTGTACCAGGGATGGGACGTTTTCAGATTTCTAGAGGATTTCACAGGAATCATTCCTTTCATGCAGTTATCCATCAAAGAATAAAAAGAACCTACTGCATCTTCACTATGAGATAACGCAGTAAGATTAAAATTAAAGCTGTTAATTTCATCAGAAAGCCTTTGAAAATTTGCTTTCCGAAAGTCAAAAGATTGCGAACGGTCATACGAATTACTATTTTCGTACAAATGTGCGCCTAGTTCAATAAATACATCCAAGGGTGGATGATTGTTATCTATGTTAGTTATACTGAGGTGGGATTTCAGAACCACAGTACTAACAGAGTCAGAAGAGAAAACAAGATCGAGATCTGAAATTTTTTATACAGCTAATTTGCTGTAAGTCAAAAGACAAAATGTTGTCTAGTAAAGCGAGCTCTTGTTGGGCAGAGTCAAAGGATGGAATGAAATGAGAATCATCCTCAGAAGGTACCCATCCAATATGTGGCAGATTGAAGTCGCCTATAAGTAAGACAGTGCTGTCACAACAAGATATGTCAAAAATATGGTCTAGTGCCATAGAAAGTTCCGAATACAAAGACCATAGACGAGACGATGGAATGTACGCATTAACAACATATAAATGTTTGTTCTTAAGTGTAATTTTTACACAGATAATTTCGATATTTAGTTGAAATGGAAAGTCAATCTTTCGTGACTCAAAGTTGGAACGAACAGCGATCAGGACACCTCCTCCACGCGCTTTCAGGTCATTGTTATGACGGTCGTTTCTGAATACGGAGAACTCATGATTGAAGAGTTCCGTGTCTAAAATTCCGGCATTAAGCCATGTTTCCGTCAAGGAGAATATATCATGAGAGAGGGCTTGGGAGTTTAAATATACTTCAGCGGTTTTTGTGCGGAGTTCCCTAACATTTTGATAGTAGAAGGATAGCCTACTTGGTTTTTTTTAACACGGACGGACAATCTTTCCTGCGACTTTTTGTCGAAAGGGGTGTAAATTCTTTAACTAATGTATTTTGAGGCCATGCAGTGCTATTGCTCAGCTTTTCGAAATATACTGAAGGGGCAACAATTTTAAAAGACGCAACAAACCCATCAGCCTTGCTGATTTTGGTTCATTTGATTGAGTCATCTTTTGGAATCAAGTTTCTCGAGACCAAATGGTTCAAGACATCGTCTGAGTAAGTGTTTGGTTTTAGTCGAGAAATGAAAATAGATTTCGGCCTGGGAATCGATTCAATAGTTCCAGATTCTGTACCTAAGGAATGATTTATGTCGAAAATATATGCACTGATAGACATCGCTGCGCCTTAAGCCCATATTTATCAGAACCTGATTGAGCTTCTCATTCCACTCTCTACTGGATTGCTTGAGTCCATAAAGAGATTTATGCAGCTTACATACTCGATCGGAACAATCTTCAAAACAGCTTGGCTGAGTCATATAAATATCTTCTTTTAACTCGCCGTTTAAAAATGCCGTTACAGCATCCATGTGATGTACAAGAAAATCATGTCTTGCCGCTAAGGCCAACAAATAGCGGATTGATGTGTACCGCACTACAGGTGCAAAGGTCTCCGTGTAGTCAATCCCTTTCTGCTTACAAAAACCTTTCACAACCAACCTTGCCTTCCGACGAATAGGTTTACCTTCAGTGTCAAATTTTGTTTTGAACACCCATGTCGAACTAATAGCCTTCTTACCATGCGGCAACTAGGCGGCAACCAGGCGGTCCAGGTTTCATTTAAAAGCAATGAGTCAAACTCTTCTTGCATCGCGTTTCTCCAGAGTTTAGCATCACAACTCGACAGAGTTTCTTTGGGACCTCCAGGATCCCTGCAAATTAGATCTTCTGCTACAAAATTGTAGTTTGGCCTTTGCAGAGTCATAATTCGTTCAGAACGCCGCATCATGTCTTCATCTTCTATAGTGACATCTTCATCCGGAACAAATGTTTGCATTATGTCAGCATTATCATAGTCTGGATAATCGCTCGTAATAGTAGATATCATGAATGGGTGAAGCTTCATGGGGTTCAGCTTTTAAACTAGACGTTGGAAATTCTCGTAACACTTCTTCCCCTGAATTGACAATGGAGGTCTCTTCATCGTCCGAGAGGTCAACTAAGGGTGAAACAAAAGTATTAATATTGTTGATGTCATTGGAAGTTACCTTGATATCTGATTCCATGAATATGGCATCTCGACTCGTTATTATTTTCTGCGTCAAACGATTAAACAATCGATAAGCTCTCGATTCTGTACTGTACCCAAGTAGAATACACTCTACTGATTTTGCTTCTAATTTGGTCCGCTTTTTTTTTTTTGAACGTGTGCCATTCCTTTGCAGCCAAAGATACGAAGGTTGCCCAAATCTGGCTTTCGTCTTGACCAAATTTCTTCTGGTGAACAATCGTTGTTTCTAGATGGTACCCGATTCATTAAGAAGGCTGCAGTTGTGGCCGCTTCTGCCCAGAACTTGTTGTTCGAACCGGAATGCAACAGCATACAACGCACTCTTTCAATTATATTACGTTCCGCAATGCCATTCTGTTCGGGCGTATAGACAGCAGTTTTCTGGTTTGTTTACCTTTAATACAATGCATTTTTCATCATTCCCCGCAGAGAATTTGACACTTGATGAAGAATTCAGTACTTTGGTTAGGTTCTTGGCACAAATATGGCCTAGTTTACGATGCCACAAATCATATGTACTCGCCACTGACAGTGCTTGTTCGCTATGTGCTGGCACTTTCATAGGTTCACAATTTAGACGATACAAATCATTTATAGTTCTTGCTGTTGCAATTAAATTGCTTTCATCATCATAGATTTTACAAATGTCATACTCAAACACCACTTTGTTTCAATTTTTTGTCATCTGACGAACTGAAAGGAGATTAGCACATAGTTCAGGCAAGTATTCGACGTTTTTTAACACTGCATTGAACTTTTTATTTTCCAAGGTTAATTTCATGTCACCAGAACACTTCACAGACATTTTGTGATTATTTGCAACGATGACTTCTTTGTTTGTGACCGACTGTTTTTTATTTAACAGAAAATTTTCTTCACTCGTCATATGAGTCGTAGCTCCTGAATCAACAAACCAGTCTGAAGAGCTTTTGTTGTTGACAAAGAGAGAAGCAAAAAATACTTTATCTCTCCTATTCTTGTCGCTGCTATTGCTTAACTTCTTGTTTCTATTCGGGCAAGATTTGCTAAAGTGATCAGCCTGCTTACACCTTACACGTATGGCAACGATACCTGGCTGGAGATGCTTTCTTTTTTGTGTACAGTGCGCTATCAATACCTTTCTTATCAAACTTTACATCTTGGAGTAGCAAGTTTTTCACAACGTCCACGGTAAGCTCCGTTTTTGGAGTTTTCCACTGCCAAAACCAGTGCCCGAACGTCATCAGGCAGACCAGCTAGCATTAGAGATGCTGTTAATTCGTCGTCAATATTTAAGCCGGCGTTTTGAACTTTGAGTGACGTAAGAACCATCGTATTGATATACTCTGGCATTGATTCGCAGTCGTCTAACTTGAGTTGTACCAATTGCTTTAGTAATTCAACTTTTCTCGTTAAACCACTGTCATCATAGGCTGAAACTAGAGCATCCCAGGCATCTTTTGCCACAGTACACCTTGCGATATGTGCGAAGTTACTTGGCTCAACCATTAAGGTTACGAGTATTTCAGCTAATGCACGCTCATTCAATTCCAAACTCCGTCTCCTTCCGATCTGCTGATAATCCTGTTTCGATTATCTTCCAGCAGTTCCTTATAACCAGGTATGACTTCGCAGTTCGCTTCCATATTTGTCGAAGTTTCCAAGAAACGAATATGAGCAGCTGAGGGTACTGTCATCAGCAAAGGATTGGATTGGATTAGAAGTAACAGACAGGACAACATTTATAAAAATGAGAAAGAGAGTCGGGGACAGAACAGAGCCTTGGGGGACACCCGCATTTATTTGGTGAGTTGCAGACTTGAAACCGTCCAAAACAACTTGTATTGAACGGCCCGAAAGGTGATTTCTAATCCAATGAAGAAGATTATCATCGATTCCAAATGCATGCATTTTGGACAAGAGAGCTTAATGCCAAACTCTGTCAAATGCCTTTGAAATATCAAGCGCAACAATCCTACTTTCACCGCCTTGGTGAAGAGATTGGTTCCACTTTTCGGTTAGATACGTCTTCAAATCACCGGTGGGTATGTTGCTGCGAAAATCATACTGCCGGTCATTAAGAAGTTTTCGCTATTCAAGATATTTCATTAGCTGACGGTTTATCAGCGTTTCCATGATCTTAGAAAGAAGTGCTAAGTGCAATTGCTCGGTAGGAGGAGGGAGAAGAAGATTCGCCTTTTTTTGGTACTGGCTGGACAAATGCTGTTTTCCATCTACCCGGGAAGAGTCCTGAAGAATAGGACAGATGGAAGAGCTTACGCACTATATGTGCGGAAGTACATTGGTCCCATGGAGTATTCTACAGCTGACAGCTGGAAGGTCATTGTAAATGAGTGTCGGGATAGATTATGAGGCCGAATTCTTGACGATTTTAACAAATGACCAAAAGTTTTTACTATCCGTGGGACTTTGTAGTATTTTTTGCCTCAACTTTTGGTCATAGGAGAATTTGACACGATTACTGTACCGGAATGCTATATAGGTAGCTTGGTAAAGTGACTTGTTCCAGGCAGCCCGCCGTTAATGAGCGCCGGTGACCCGTTATAATATTAACCAGTCTAGCAACGTCTGCACGTGCTCTGTAAATGAGGTTATGTGTTCTATGTGCACATCATCTTGTTAATGACGCAATTTGTTAGACTCTGGTTTTGGGGTAAATTGTAAAAAGAGGTTTGCTGCATGAATGCTAGCGTCGAATCAACCTAATCCGCATATGATTCCACCAACGGAATAATAACAAATACATTTTATTTAAACTTTTTAATGAATGAATCACAAAGTTCTGTCAAATGAAACAAAATTAAACTCACCCACAATCTTGCCATATTTGACAATCACTTGCAATTTGACAGAATTAATAAAATTCAACGGGGGTTAACTTCATTTTTATTGATTCACATATATTCACCGATAGGATCAGGCTGTGCCCTTTTAGGGCTAAGGGGACGGGGGTAGTGGGAATTGACTGCCTATTATAGGTAGCCTGTGGTATATACTTTACTAAATGGTGTGTACAGGTGAGGAAAGGTGTGATCCTCGACACGACATGCAGCATTTGACACGCTTGCGGTTGCACAGCATTCACTGGACGGTGGGGTGGGTCTTTGCTGCTCGATGTCTACCTGACTCAACAAAAAATATTCCTGACAATAAATGAAAGAGAGAATAGAAGGCAAGAGGAAATGAACCGTGACCTCGCACACCTGCGGTTGTTCACGTTCATTGGGGCTATTGATGAAGTAGTTAAATGGCTGACGTAATAAGAAAGGAAAATGACAGGTGATATATGGATTCCTAACATTAATCGTGTCGTGGAGGAACCCTCTCATTTGAACTGACTAATACCGTTAAACCATGACTACTTTCTCTTCAATGTTTATAGGAGTTGTCCCAAATCGCGATCACAAGGAAATACCCACCCATCTTTATTTCGATAATTTCGGTTTTTTGTATTCGATTCAGAATTGATAGTTACATACGAGTAGACCACAAAAAGCCAATTTAGCACCTCATTTCACAGTTTTGACAAATTGTGCAATTTTTTTTTTATAATTTTTTTTTATTAAAATTTTTAGTTTGCATGCGAATTTTCCAAAAAACTATTGACATAAATAATTTAATTTAAATTTAGGATTATAGAACAGATTTCTGGCTTTCAAAACCGGTATAGTACCTACTTTATTGCAAGTGGTGCCGTTCCTTCACGAAGGGTAGTCACCTTGTCGAGTGCACCATCCATTGATGGTGCCGGTGTGAAGGCTTAACGATGTTTCATACATCCACTAAGACCTCCCCAAATACATTCCGTCCTGCCCCAATTCCCCCGTTCTCCCCTACCCCTCCTCACTCCTGAGTATCCTGGCGATCTCCGGAGTATCCTGGCGATCTCCGGATTAACCAGCCTTACCTGCATATTGCGGATCTCTGTGCAGGCGGACCTCCTTTCTCCGCTACTCGTGGGTTCAAAACATGAATACAAACAAAAATAAAAACAAAAACATCAAGACCGGTATCTCTTCTAAACCGGGCGGTAGCACGGCGACCTTGCTGTCTACTGACGCGGCTCCTGCAACGAAAAGTAGCACTGCGACTGTGAGTAATCGTGGTCCAGTTGCTACCAGCAGCAGTGAGCCTAATATAGGCAAAACAATTCCTAGCAGCGGTAGGATTGTGGCACTTCATGGCCCTTCCGTTGTTAGCCTTACAAAAAAACCAACCACGGATCCTAGTACGTCTCGCAGTGGATGTTCGCGACATCGCACTCCCTCGAGGGCGTACTACAAGGACAGGCCTCCTTGAGAAGGACAAGAGCGCTTACAAGGACTCCACGTCCAAGCGCCAGAGATCGGTGGAAGAAACCACTTCGGTTTCCAAAAAACCTAAGGTGCATAACACCAGCACCACCTCACATTCCGCCCCTAAATCTCAAAAGTCCTACAGCGATGTCCTAAAGGACAAAATCGTGGTCACCGTGATCGACCGCAGCGATCCGGAGGGTAGAATTTCCCCCGAACGATGGCACAAGATGAAGAATAAGCTACTTAGCCTCTATGTGGCCTTCATGAAGGATCATCCTGGACCAGCTCCAGTAACTGAAGATGCTGGACTACACCAAGGGCATATCCGGCTCGTCGCATGTGACCATCTCAGATCTTTGGATCTGTATAAGATCGCCATAGGCAAACTCGGGGAAGTTTGGCCTGGAGCGAAGCTTGAGGTTGTTGCGAAGGAGGATATCCCGAGCAGACCGAGGGCTCGCGCGTGGATCCCTGCTGAACCCCACTCAGCAGAAGAAGTATTGGCGGTCATCAGACTGGGCAATCCCTAACTCCCAACCCATGACTGAAAGGTTGCGAAACTGAAAGAGCATAGGGGATCCTTCAGATCAGCTATAATAGTGATCAATCAGGAAACCCTGGCTCCTTTGGCGAAGACCAACGACGCAATCCATTTCGGTTGGGATAAGATCACACCTCGGGTGTACAAGAAGGATGACCCTGACGCTAATAAGCCTCCGCATCCCCCTGACACAGGAATTAACACTTCTGATCCTGGAGCATCAATCTCCCTTCCATCAATGGAAGATGATGACAAAATTAAGGCTGCTCCCACTCAGCCCTCCACGTCCACTGCTAACACCATCTTTAGTATGGACACGGAAGACCCCCTCAGCAAAGTCCTTAGTGAGGACGAGTTTTTAGGCTCGTCCTCGGACTCAGACCTAAATAACACCGTGGTGGAGGTTCCTCTGCCTGATTGCGACGATCAATGTTGCGATTAGTACAGATCAACCTCCACCACTCCAAAAAGGCTTCGGCCTCCCTTCTTATCCGTCTTTCTAAAGATGGAGAAGATATGGTCCTGATCCAAGAGCCATGGATTGTTAACGACCTAGTTCGAGGACTCCAGACTCATGGATACAAATTGATGTATGCAACAGACCAAGGTAAACCTAGAACTTGCATACTGGCAAAAAGTAGCTTAAATGTATTTCTACTCCCTAATTTCAGCGACCGTGATGCAACCGTAGTGAGTCTAGAGACTGCTCGCGGCACCCATTGGATAGCCTCGGCTTATCTGGCCCGTGACCACGTAGGGTCCTTACCTGGTGTCAACCTAGAGGGACTGATCGCGGCAGCTGAACATCAAAAAACTGGACTCATTATTGGATGTGATGCCAATGCGCACCATTCAGTATGGGGCAGTTCCGACATCAACGACAGAGGTGAGTCCCTTTTTGATTATATTCTTAATACTAATCTCATTGTGTGCAACACTGGTAGTGAACCTACCATCATTACAAAAGATAGACAGGAGGTTCTAGATATAACTCTGACCTCCGACTCATTCCATCTGGAAATTATAAACTGGAAAGTCTCGGCGGAACACTACTTTAGTGACCACCGTTACATTCAATTCAGTTTAGCTGATGACCCTCCTCGCCAACCAGTTTTTAGGAATTATAGGAAAACTGACTGGCTCAAGTATAGAGAAGTGCTGAAAAGTTCTATGAAATCTGAACTCCTAAGTCCTCCCTGTAACACCATGGAAGCTAGATAAGAGGGTCAGGGTACTCACCTCGGCCCTCAATAAGGCTCTGACTTCTGCCTGCCCGCTCATACGGCCTAGAGGCAAAAATAAGCCGCATTGGTGAACCCCAGCACTAGGACTTCTAAGAAGCAGTTGTAGGAAACTGTTCAACCAAGCCAAGTTCACAAAAGCTGAAACCGACTGGGCTTCATACAAAGCATCTCTCAATGCTTACAAAAAGGAACTGAGGAAAGCCTAACGCTCGTCTTGGAGACTCTTCTGTGGAAAAATAGAGGAATCTTCGGAGGCATCTAGGCTAAGAAAAATCCTCTCAACCAATCCAGGTATGCCTAGCTATTTAAAAAAGGCGAACGGCTCCTGGACCATTTCCAGCGAAGAATCGCTCAATCTACTACTGGATACACATTTCCCAGGTAGCTCCCACGTTACTAGCAATAAAAACCTATCTAGGTCAATTGCACGTACCACTAACTTCAAAGGTCTGATTACTAGGGACAAACTGCTTTGGGCGATACACAGCTTCAAACCATACAAATCCGCTGGGCCAGATGGCATAATACCAGCTGAAATTCAAAACACCTCGGATATCATCTCGCCTTTGCTTGAAGTAATCCTGGAAAGCTGCATAGAAATGGCTTACATTCCGCTGTTATGGAGAGAAGTAAAAGTAGTTTTCATACCCAAAGCCGGTAAATGTTCCCTTGTTCATCCTAAGGATCTCAGACCCATAAGCCTATCGTTAGTCCTTCTAAAAACATTAGAAAGGCTGATTGATATCCATCTGCGTACTAACATTGATACAAGACTTCTGTCTACGGCTCAACATGCATATGGCAAAGACAAATCTGTTGAAACAGCCTTACACACGTTAGTACGTTCAATCGAATACTCCCTTCACCATAAAGAGTACACTATGGTTGCATTCCTGGACATTTAGGGTGCTTTTAACAACGTCAATACAACCGCGATCGCAAATGCACTGTCAGATCTGAAGGTTGATGACTCGCTTGGTGAGCTTATTAATCTACTTCTCACAAGTCGGATTATAAACTCGAAACTGGGTATGACATCGGCCAGAAGATCTGTCGCCACAAGGTGGAGTCCTATCTCTCCTCCTTTGGAACTTAGTGGTGAATAAGCTGCTGATGTGCCTAGAAAAGGAGGGCTGCGGTGTGATTGCCTATGCAAATGACGTTGCAATTGCCGCCTCAGGGAAGTACCTCAACACCCTGAAAGAACTTCTCCAAAACGCTCTTAACAAGCTAACTACATGGGCAGATCGTTGTGGGTTGGGTGTTAACCCCCACAAAACCGAACTTGTTCTATTCACTAGGAAACATAAAATTCCACACATAGATCCCCCCTCTATCAGGGGCACAAGTCTAGTCTTTTCGAACGAGACAAAATACTTGGATCTCATTCTGGATAGAAAGCTTAGCTGGAAACCTAACATTCAAGAAAGAGTTCGTAAAGCTACAGCAGCACTCTTCCCCTGCAAAAAAAGCCATTGGTAATAAATGGGGGCTCCAACCCCGCATTACCAACTGGCTATACATCTCGGTAATAAGACCGATACTTATGTACGGGGTGGTTGTTCGGTGGACTGCCCTAGACAAAGCAATAAATCGCGATAAGCTTGGCAAAGTCCAACGAACAGCTTGTCTCTGCATGAGTGGTGCACTGCGCACTACCCCCTCTGCTGCAATGGACATTCTGTTTCACCTGATACCCCTGGACATCTTTAGCAAGCATGTGGCTGCTAGTGCGGCTATCCGCCTCAAAACAACGTTCCAATGGTCCGAGAATGAAATCGGCCACGCATCTATTCTGCAAAAATTTAGAATCCTCCCTAGTAACATAGACTACACCACCCCTCAGACCATTTTTGACAAAAACTTCAAGGTCAAGATCCATCCCAGAACATTCTGGGAAGGGCCACCCGTCGAAAAGAAATCGATCCATTTTTATACTGATGGATCCAAAACCGACGAGGGGGTAGGAGGTGGTGTGTTCTCTTACAGGCTGAATCTCAGCCTCTGCTTTCGACTCCCTGATCACTGCAGTGTGTTCCAGGCAGAAATCTTGGCTATTAAAGAAGTCCTATCGTGGCTGAAGAATAATGTGTTATCCGTCACGGATATCTGGATCTTCTCAGATAGCCAAGCTGCATTAAAATCCCTGGATTCTGGGTCCACAAACTCTATCGTAGTCCGTGACTGTCGATCATCTCTAGTGGAGATGGCGAAGCATTTCAACATCCACCTATGCTGGGTGCCAGGACATACAGACATTCCAGGGAACTGTAGGGCGGATGAACTCGCCAAAAAAGGAACCACACTACCCCTTCTACCTGATAAAGGTTCATTAGGCATCCCAATCGCTACATGCAAACTCATGTTTATGAGACAGACCATTGAGAATTGTAACCTTAGGTGGACAAGTGGTAACACTTGTCTAGCGACAAAGCAGATTTGGCCAAAGCTGGATCTGAAACGCTCTAAGTGTTTGATATCTCTAAATAGATCTCACATTGGTGCTATAATTGGTGTGATCACCGGACACTGTCTCATAGGCAGACATGCAATAAGGCTTGGCGTCCACACAAATGACTTCTGCAGAAGCTGTATGGATGAGGAAGAGGAGGAGACAATTCTCCACCTTCTCTGCACGTGCCCTGTCCTCTCTCAAAGATGTAAACTCCACTTAGGATCCTTCTTCTACAATGATCTTAACGATCTCATTCACACTGAAAAGTCTATCAAGCTTCATCAAAAGCTCCAACTGGTTCAACGAGTAGGAGGATGATACATTCGTGTTGTATCACAATGGGCCTGTCATTGGCCTAAGTGTGTCGGCCTCTGCCGACTGCCACTACAACCTAACCTAACCTAACCTAAGTGTTGCCGTTGTTTTTTAATAATTTTTTTTCAATTCAAGTCTTTTTTCTAAAATTGCGGGCGTGTTATCGTACTCTCCCCAAAAATCGTATAGCGGTGTACTCATTCGTTTCCGATGATCATGATGTGTAGAGGAAGCTTTAAGCTTATGCTCCTTGTTAAAGTCGATCGAATTTGTTTGTTGTTTTTCTCCGCGCGTACTTTTATGTGTACTACTCGTATATATATCATAAAAAACCAAATATTTATTTGTGGCTTTATGTACAAAAGAAATGAATCGGTATCCTCCTTGCGGCAGAGCTACTTGATGGCGTCTTGGACCATTTCAATGTCCAGTCATCGTTTGATGTCTCCCAAACTGGTGATGCAAGGTGAGGTGTGGAAAATTGTCAGTGCATATGCTCCCCAAGTTGGATGCGAGCAGAGAGAAAAAGATGCGTTCTGGTTAGATTTTCACAAACTCTTCGAGAACATCCCAAAAGAAGAACTTTCGTTTGTTGGCGGAGATTTGAACGCACATGTCGGGAGGTCAAACGACGCACGACTATGAAGGCATACGTCATACTTACAGTGGCGGAAATGAAACCTAGATTGATTAGCATTTGGTAACACGTTTCATGAGCCCCGGGTTAAAGATTGCAAAGTGATCCTAGGAGAGGCGATCGTCCAGTAACACCGAGTCCTCCTGACGGAAATTTGTATGGCGACGGGGATTAATAGAAGAATGATTTTGAAAAGGCCTTTGATTGACAACCAAGGGTCTGTTAAGGGTGGTGCTAAGACAGCGAGGCTAGAAAACTACGTAGAGATCATTTACATATATGATGGAGGAAAGGCAAAAGTAAGATGCCACGTGTCGTCGTCACCGAGGAGTTCGCAATCAAAGTCGGTGTACACCAGGGAAGCGTCTTAAGTCCCTTGATATTTATTACAGTCACTGATTATCTGCTTGAAGGAAAAGTGACGGACCCGGTGTATCAGTTATTCTTTGCTGACCATGGAGCCATCATAAGCGAAAATCAAACGTGCCTGCAACAAGCACTTGATGTATGGGTGTTCTCTGATCCACACCAGACATTTATATGAATGGAGGAGTGATTCCCAAGTGCGAAAAGTTCAAATATGTGGGATCTATGATCAATAGCGAAATAAGCTTTGATGACGACATTAAGCATCGCGTAAGGGTAGGGTGGATGAAGTAACGGGAAAACTCAGTCATCTTTTGCGATCGAAAAATGCCCCCTAAGCTGAAAAAAAAGATCTAGACAGCGGTTGTGCGCCTGACGCTCACATACGGTTCACAATGTTGGTCAGCGTACTAAAAGTATGAGGGCAAATTAACGGCAGCTGAGATAAATATAGATTAACATATATAGATTGATCAAATAAGAAGTTCCCAGATCCTCGGAAGCCTTCATGTCAAATAACCTATCTCGACGAAGATGTAGGGCTACCGGCGTAGTTGGTATTGTCATGTTCAAAGAAGAGATCCTACGAACCCTGTCATAAAGGCAATATCAATCAATGTTCCAAGACAAACGCGAAAGAGAGGCAGACCTAAAAACTGCTGGATCACACAAATGCAGCAACACCAGCATTTGATTGACCTGAGTGACGAAGTGATTAAACATCGGGACTCCTGCCGCTATTTTCTGAGGTCGACCCGGCAAACCACACAGGCGGACCAGTAGGGATGCAGTTAAGTCGGATGGCTATGCTCCTGCTGTTCTCTCTTGTAGTTCGCTTGACGTCGTGGGCTGGATGCGCGTAGGATAAACATGCGCTCAACTTTTGGGTCCGGAGTGCTTTTGATGCTCCTCAGATTATTATTTGAGATCGCAGGTGGTTGTTGTGTGTGCACCCAATAATATAAATCACTTTTGATCAGTCACTCACATCTTGCTTGCAATTTGGACTTTTTACGGAAACAAGTTTAAGTCCTCATAAATTATCCGTTGTAATGACCGTCTGCTAACTCCAATTTGCGCCGATAAGTTTGGAATCGAAACGTTTGGATTTGAATTGACGATGCTACAGCCGCGATTGCGTCTTGAACCCGAACATAGTTATCTCGATGACACGGTCTTCGTGTGATGCTTCCAGATTCGGCAAACATGTTTACCAGTCTCATAATGTTCCATCTACTCGGGGGAGTACCGTCAAACTGCCGCCTAAACTCCCTTTGGACGGAAATGATGGACTGTAAACATGGTTCCGCTGCACTATCCAAATCGGCTCTTCGGTATCCCAAGCATTAATTTTAACAAATCTAAATAGTAACTTGCCAAATAAAAAAAACATAAGCCGATTACTCACATAGAAAAAAAGTTTTTGCGTTTTGTTTTTGTAGCACGATTCGTGCACCGCCCTTTAGTTCATGTATTCAAGGTTTTTCAATAGGGACATAACAATTTAGCACTTTAATACAAATGTGGCGTTATTTTTTTTTATAAATTATTAAAAATACTACCGAATTAAGGAAAATATGCGCTATTCGACAGCAATAAAGCAACACGTGCTTCAAGATACTCGAATGCATTCACAAATAGTGACCGTGTGGTATGGATTTTTTTTTACCAGATTCGGATGGAGTTGAGGACCGTGATATGTGGTTCCAACAAGATGTTGCTACACAGCTGGTCAAACAATTGATCTATTACCGAACATTACGGGAAGTTTGGTTTCGTGTAATCTCGTGAAATGGACCGGCCGAATGGGCCCATTCGTTCTTGCAATTTAACGCAGTCGAATTTCTTTTTATGGGGTTGCGTTCAGTTTGGTTTATGCCAAGAGGCCAACAATGTTAGAGAACCTCAGGAACAACATTGAACGCGAAGTCGACAACATTTTGGCCAATATCTTTGGAAGACGGGTGTAAAACTGACTCCAAGAATGCGAACGCTGCAAACGTGCTCTCAGTGAACGAGGTCTCAATACATACAATAGTTTGTGTTACAAGCAAAAATGTACGGCGGCTGGCCATAATTCTTGTAACCATTCTTATGAGCAACCGCGGATTCATTTCTCAAAGAAACGTGGCTATTATCAACAGCGGTTGTCGATAGAATGTTGTTTTTGTTTATCGTGTAAATTTGAACATTCTTGTGGATAAAATAAAAACGGAAGTGAATATTGGAATGAAATAAGACACTTTTTAAAAATGTTGTTTTGTATTTATTAGCCTAAACTTTTGGTGTAGGTTTATTGATTTGCTTTAGCATTTTCCTTTGATATAAGTTATGAATAGAATAGGTAGCAGCTGGGCTCAATAGATAAAATGCATGGTGGCTTGTTTTTATTTTTAGCTTTAACGATGCGCTCATTTGTCTCAGCGACTAGTGCACTTCCGCACATAGCGCATATATGCCCGGACCAGATTGAATGACGAAGGAATTCTTACCTGATAATATAGGAACAACATTTCGCAGTACGTCAAAGCGATTAAAAAAACAATTCCAAGGACTTACATATTTCCAATTATTCAGCCGCTACAACGCGAGCTTTATATTTAGGTGGAAGTTTCATCTTTAAATGATAAATTTCTAGAAGCTTCCATAGACTCTGGAGGTACCTTTTGGAGTTTGCTGTAGCATTAAGAGTTGTTTGCCCACAGAATGACAAATTATACTTGAACAATATAAATCCCTTTCAATATCTACCTATACAAACTTTCTCCAAACCCTTTAATTTAATCCAAATTTGATTTTATAAATTTTCCGCTTCAGCTACAAACATCTCTTTAACTTTTGTTGCTTAAAGTTGGGTCTCTCTCAATTCAACTTAATATGCAAAAATCACCTTTCGAAGCTATTTTCTGATTTCTACCATACGCTGTTTTACTATATAAGTTTTCGGTACGCACACCGATGTCGATTTTGATGTCGATGCAATGCCATATGACTTAAGTTTCATCAACATGAAATCGTTCTTCTAATACACTTTCTACTTCGTTACCTTTTTAGCTCCTGTTACCTCTCGCTGTCTCGATACAAACTACAAAGCAGTAAGAAACAAAAGTCAAACTTTAAGGTTATATGTGTTGCGAGTAAAAAGCATTGATCCATCCATAGCCATACTTTTGGTGTTGGAGTTGGTCGTTGCTCTTCGAAATTTCAAGGGTCCCTTCACCGTCGTTGTCCTATAATGAAACATATTCCAACATTTATGACAAACTATTTACGGGGTGGTAAATACACGTCTCACGTTGTCGTCCTCGTCCTCTTGGTTGTCGTTGTCGTTTTGTTCATTACGCTCTGCACTGCAAGTGACTTAAAAATGTAACATCAAGGTATGTTCTGTGTTGTGGTACCAAGGTACCGCGAAAAAGCCATTGTCGAATCCACTTTTGCATACGAATTACACATTAAATGCAATTTCTTTGTGAAAATTTCAGTTTTGTTTAATTAATGTTTTGGCGCTGAAAAGCAGGATAGGGACAAGGACGACGAGTATGAGAGAATCCCGGAGGTCGTAGTCGCACAGATCCAGCGACTGTTGGTTTCACAAAGTTTAGTCATTTCGGTTATTTACGTTGAACTTAGTTTTTCGAGTTACAAAATCGTTTTTTCAGTTCCACCGGCAAGGATATGAAGGTTCGTGGGTCTCTTAAAATTGTACATGGTGTGTCAAGTTAAAAGGATAGATATGGGACTCGTTTTCGAGAACATGAAGCTGGAAAAAAAAAATTGTTGGTATCTGTGGTTATTTTGCAAGAGCCACTCGTGGTCGAATTTTACGCAATTTAGCTGGCAGTTTAGTAGACAGAAATCCTTGATTGGCAAAAACTGAACAACAGTAAATTTACTCTCGAATGGATGTGTCTTACGTTATCAGTTTGTCTTAATGATTTCGACACGTGCATGCTTCCATTATTGATTATTGTTTGATCAACACCGGTGATCTCCAGTCGTGTCAACCCACGGATTTCCATGCACACTTGCGGGACAGCTTTAAGACGTTAAGTGAGTCGCTAGGCTCACCTGGATGTTCAATTAGCCTGGATGTGATTTCCCACTTAGTCGCCTTTTACGATAAGCGCTGTTTGGCGAGCGTTGCAGTGATATTCTAAGCCCGCCCCTGTACGGTCTCCAAAAGGCGACTAAGGCTACAAATTGACCATTCAGGTGAGCCAAAAGCTTGTAAAGTTTGACACGACCGGAAATCGCCGGTGTCCTAAAAGGTCGATTAAAGAATAATCAATAAAGGAAACATGCAAGTGTGATCGGAAAAAAGAGGCAGTCCGAAAAGCTCCTGGATCATATCAATGCAACCACACCAGCAATTGATTGGCCTCAGTGATAAAGTGATCCGAGACCGATGTTTATTGAAGTCGAACGGTCGAACAAAGTCATCCTTTTCGGAAGATGCCCTAATTTTCAATTTTAAAGTTGACACTCTCCGCATTTTCAAATTTAAAGCTGCATATGATCGCATTCATCATCAGAAGCTCTACATATCGAGGAAGAAATTCGGGATCGCGGCAAAACTGCGGTTTTATTTGGAATCCACTCTTCCCAAGTGTTTCAAACTTACAACCGATATTGGCAGGGAGATGTGCTTTTATGTGAGTTGTACAAGCTTTTTCTGGAGCAGATAGTACCGAAGGCAGTTGTCAATATGGAAGGTACTATCTTCAACTTATCCATCCAAATGCTGGGGTTTGCGAACGATATCGACATCATTAGCCTATCACAGAATTTCGTGACGATTGAAGGACAGATACAATTGGTTTGCCCTTGAAGTCAACGAGGTTTGCTTTTAACAAACAAACAAATACATCTGTCCACCGACTAGGACAAAACGTCACTCTTGATATCAGCGACTTCGAGGTAGTATAGTAGTTCATATATTTCATACCTATACCTCAGAGTAAAGAGCAATAATAATAATAACAACCGTTGCTACTTCGGTTTGACAAAACATATGGGTTCAAAGCTCCTAACATGGAAGACCAAGTGTAAGCTCTACAAAACACTGATACTGCCAGGTATGCTCTACAGCGCCAAGTGCTCTACAATCCAAGCTTTTAGCTAAGCTCCAGCAATTGTAAAGTTTTCTATTGTGTCTCTTGGCAGTTCAAGTTGAGTATGGCTTTCATCAGTATAGTCCCGGTGTATGCATGGTTTTAATTGTAATCCGCGTTGCGACTATTAAATATCAGAAAGAGTTGAACTGTTTTTCGTATTCATATTGGTCTAATTTTATTCGTGAAAGGATAAGTTGTGCATAGGAATATTTTGCAATATATAAAACCTAATTCTCTTATAGTATAGTCCGTTATCTGTTAGTTATGACACTGGATTATGTTGCTACTATGTTACCTATAGTTGCCAATTATATACAGTCTTGTTCGTATTGTGATAATTGATTTGCCGTCCGTTTGTTTACCAAGATAGATATCGTGCTCTTAAGCATATTTTATCTAATCTTATCTAATTTAATATCTAATTTTTTTTTTTTTTTTTTTTTTTATAAAAAAAGGAAATCCAAATCCCAGAGCACTCAGACTCGGTAACGTTCCATTGTACTACCAGGCAGAAATCCTCCTTTTGGTGTAGAGGCATGTGATTGGGTGGCGTATGTTGTTGTTCCCCATGGGGATTGAACCTGCACCGCACGGGTCACAAGCCAACACACTATCCTCTACACCGTCGCCACCCCATTAATATCTAATTTAGCACCGACCGCGACACCAAATTATGCATGTATTAATATTATTTTTTTTTCAATTCAGATTTATTAAAAGATATTGAAAGTTAAAATTTTTAAAGTTATGTATATTTAAAATCCGAAATTTCCTATAATGGATAATACACGTTCTAGAGGAAGAGCAAGTAATATGATAAATTCGTCTAGTTGTAGAAATGCGACTCTCCGCTCAGGACCAATGGATGAAAGAGCAATAGTTAATCGTACTCCACCTGATTTCACTACAACTGGTAGATAACCCTCCTGCAGCAATGCAATCCGGTCAGGCAAGTAACCACAATAGTGATGATAATAATGAGCGACGAGATATTAATGAACATCGCTCACCTGTTCAAGAAGACGCCACAGGCATTAGAGCTTTTACGTCACCATTTCAACGAATACTCGAGGCAAACCAAGGAGTTTTCATTCGTGAAATGCAGTCTATTAGAGATACCTTAGTTGGAAGAGTATACCGTTTGACAAGACCTTCGAACGCTTGTTCTGACTTCGAACATTTTTTAAATAACGCTTCGTTTTCGACCCAAAACAGACAAGTCAACAAACTTCTTCAGTAAGTTCAGTTCGTAAGGGTGGCGACGGTGTAGAGGTTAGTTTGTTGGCTTGTTACCCATGCGGTGCAGGTTCAATCCCCATGGGGAACAACAACATACGCCACCCATTCACATGCCTCTATACTAAAAAGGAGGATTTCTGCCTGGTAGTACAATGGACCGTTACCGAGTCTGACTGCTCTGGGATTTGGAAAAAAAAAGAAAAGTTGAGTTCGTAAAATTGAAAAGTGGCAAATTTCATTTGACGGGTCCGAAAATATCCACGATTTTCTTTTTAAAGTGGGTCTCCACTCGTTAGCAATGTAGCTGGGAACATGTACTCGCAAGGCCAATAAATAATCCAATTTCAGTGGTTCATGAATACCCGCAGCTATTTTGACAAGCTGATAGCTGAGCACTCGCTCGTATACACACTATAACTTATCTTATCTCATTTTATCTACGCGGGTGGCAATGGTGCAGTAGTAGTGCTCTTAGCATTATAAGGGTACTGCAACAACAGAAAAAAATCCCTTTAGCGTAAGCAAATTATATAAAAAAAAAAAATCTCTGCCTCAACTAATATTTTTTCACATGCAAATATGGTTTATAAAGCATTTGGGAATCCTCACTGCTGAAATGCGAATTTCCTTCACCGATCTAAACATACACACCAATTGTATTAAAAACAAAGAAACAAGTTATAGGTGACTGTGGTGGTCGAATTGCAATATGCCTTAACCTACCCCAAACTTCCATCGAAGCCAACAAATAATATACCATCAATCTACTCGACGACAATTCCCCACATTTTTTTATCCACCATCGCTCCTACGGTAGGAGTCCTACCTTTAAATATGAATATCCATTTTTCACTTGCAAATATGAATTATAAATAAAATCATTTGAGAACCCTCACCGCTGAAATGCGACTCTCCTTCAACGATCATACACATACCTATACATACCAATTGTATTAAGTATCAGAAAACATAGCCTACCCCAAACCGATGACAATTCCTTTAACTTTCCGCCCTACCGTCAACCAGCAGCGCTACCTGTGTCATCTTCCTTCTCATACACCTATACACTATCAAACAAAAATTGTCAGTACAGGCATTATGGAGGAGCTTTTTTTCTACCAGTGGTGCCTGTAGATACTCTCACGGCACTCAAACGCAAGAATTGCCACTGCAATAAAAACCAGACCACTGTCATACCAAGGAATTGTTGTTGTAATTTTCCTAAAATTCGCATACAACCCACGACAACCAGTCTCCCACACAGCCGAATGGGAATGAGCATGATCGGCTTGTGTTCGCTTGCTATTATCATCCACCAAAATAAGCAGTGTGTGTGACTGAAGCACATCAGAAGAGTATTACCATCTCTACAATGAAGCATATCATTACGGGTTTTTCTATGGATTTTGTCAAAAAACTTTCGGTTTTGGTGCTTTTGAGAACGAATTATTACTTGGGGTGTTGCCATTCGGTTTTAATTTGATTGTATTTGTATTGTACAGCTGCAGAAGTGCAGTTTTTTTACCACCTGTTTAGGTATATGACATTGCGTCGTGGTTATATAATTTTGTATTCTAATTGCCTGATTGTGTCTACCTTTCACAATACACATATAGCGGAAAGGACTGGGAAATGTTTTTAAAAAATCTTGCTGATTGAGTTTATGTCGCAAACCGTTTAAATAAAAAAAAACATAAATACATCCTTTCATCTCATTATTGTAATGTAACTTTTAAGTTTATTTAAGTGATATAAAAATAACCATAGACCAAACACGTCTTATTTCAACAATCGCTTTATTCAGACTCTCTTGGCGAAACCAAAAAATGACAAACAGATCATACGTAAAAGGACTTACGGTCAATAGTTTACATAAGAAACTGTCGTTCGATCGAACGATAATGCAGCTATTCACTATATATTATTAATGTAAAAGTAAATACGTAATTCATTATACATTTGAACATTTGACAAAAGAGATCACTGGGTGGCCAAGAGACATTTCAACAAGTTAAGATTTGAAATAAAATAAAAGAAATGTCTTACAACTCGACCATCATACAATACAAATCGTCCTCGATTTAATATCGAACGCAAGCAAAATACATTATACACCGATTGAATATCGTACGCAAGCAAAATACATTATACATATTGATATCTTATACATATATTATTATCTTATACATATTGGTATCTTATACATATTGGCCAACAATAAGACATGGGATAAACACAATTTTCTTTTCAAACATATTTATGAGTAAAAATAAAAATTAAACTATTATACGATAGAGATTACATATTGAGACGATTATTGATACATGGGAACAATATATTATTTTCATTCAAGATGAAACGTACGGTTTCATATTTTCGGGACACGCAACTCCCTCGTAAGGAACACGAGAAATCTGAAGGTTTTCTATATCTTTTATAAGATAACGATCATTTTGCATTTTTTTTATTATTTCATATGACCCTTTATATTTAGCCAGAAGTTTTTTGTTAATACCCGGAGTAGTTACAACGTTTTTCACCATAACAAAATCACCAACATTATATTCATGTGGTTTCTTATGGTGTTTGTCATAATAGACCTTATTCAATTCCTGATTATGAACAGTTTTTTCACTTGCCTGTTGCCTCACCGATTCTAAATTTCTCGGATCTTCAATAATTACGTTCTGTTCTAAATATTCTTTAATTTTATCGTTAACAATTCCCTTTTGCGCTACGCCAAAAAGCAAAATACTTGGACTAAAGCCTGTGCCTTTATTAACAGTGTTATTTAACGCGAATTCCACTTTAAGCAAATGTTTCGTCCAATCACCAGGTTCAATTTCACTTTCCTTGGCTAACATTCGAGTAAGACACCGGTTTACACGTTCTACCTGTCCGTTAGACTGAGGTGAACTTGTGGCAACCTTAATATGTTGGATACAACATTTCCCACAGAATAATGTAAATTCTTCGGAAGTAAAGCAACTCCCTCTATCTGAAATTAAACGATTTGGTGTACTGTATGTCGAAAAATATGTTTCCAAACACTGGACTACTTCTTTTGTGCTTGTACTCTTAACCGCAAATAGTTTAGTGTACTTTGAAAATCCATCAACAACTAGAAATATATGTTTCTTAAAATTTCTCACGATGATGGTAATGGACCATAATGGTCAACGTGAATGGTGTCAAAAGGTTTATCACCTTTCGGGATGCTATGCAAAATTGCCTCCGTTTTACCATAAGGTGGAGAAAAATGTGCACACTTTAAGCAGTTGCTAATATAGTTTTTTATCTTAGCTTTCATGCAAGGGAACCAATATGTTTTTCTTAAAAAATTATAGCACTTATCAACTCCAACATGACATAGTGCGTCATGATGTGTTTGTATAACACTTCTCTCCATCTGAGATGGAACATAAAAATAAACATTTTTATCGATTTTACGATACACCAATCCGTTAACAAGTTCATAAGCAGGACTTTCTCTTTCCTCTAACATTTTGACTAGTTTCCTCACTATAAGATCTCTTTGCTGTGATGCCGCAAGAACATACTCAAAGGAATCCGGTTCAACGATCAAAATATTATGACACCTACTTAGAGCGTCGACGTGTCTCATCCTCTGACCATCTCTATGTTCAATAACGTAGTCGTAATCTTGGAGCTCTAAAGCCCACCGTGAGATTCGCGGATTTATTAATTTTTTATTTAGAGTAAGGGTCAGTGACTTACAGTCCGTTATTATTTTAAATCGGATGCCAGTGAGGTAAATTCGAAATCTTCTTAGAGCGGATATTATTGCCAAAGTCTCTAATTCATAAGAGTGATACATTGATTCTTGAGCAGTAGCGCGTTTTGAATAAAAGAAAATGGGATGAAATTGTTTGTCTTCTTCGCTGTAGCAAGAGTGCTCAAAATCCTAAACTGCTTGCATCACAGTGCAATTCTGTTTCAGCACTTGGTTTGTAAATACTTAGCAGTGGCGCATTTAACAGCTTTTGCTTCAACGTCTCAAAAACTGCCAGCTCGTTTTCACCAAAACTAAATTTGGCATCTTTCTTAAGAAGATCATACAATGGTTTAGAAAAGGTCGAGAAGTCCTTTATGAATTTCCTGAAATATGATGTTAAGCACAAAAAAGAGTGCAAGTTCTTTACATTCGTTGGTATAGGAAAGTCAGCTACGGCCTTTAAGCCATTCAAATTCGGTCCTATACCATTGGCGGAAACTTCATACCCCAAGTAAGTAATCTTATCAAACATAAAAAGACACTTACCGTAACGTAGTTGCAAATTGTGCTTCATAACAACATCCATAACCGCTCCTAAAATTTGAAAATGTTCATCCTTACATTCCGTTGCAACAAGCAAATCATCAATGTAAACAAGTAATTTTCCTGAACTTATGAGATCTTTGAATAGCATATTGATGTACCGCTGAAAAACAGACGGCGCATTTTTAAGCCCGAAAGGCATGCGAAGAAATTCCAACTGTCCTACGGGTGTTATAAAGGAAGTAAATTTGACAGAACCTTCAGCCATCTTAACGTGGTGAAATCCACTTTTTAAGTCAAAGAGCGAAAAATACCTCTTGCCACGTAATCTGTCCAAATGATCTTCAATAAGAGGAATAGGAAAATTGTCTTTTACTGTCACTTTATTTAGCTGACGAAAGTCTATGCAAAGGCGCAATTCGCCTGTCTTTTTCTTTGCTAAGACAATTGGCGAAGCAAAAGGTGAATTGCTTTCACTAATGATATTGTTCTTTAATAAATCGTCTTAAATTTTTTGCAGCTCCAACTTATGACCGTAAGGCAATCGTAGAGGCACGCAATTAAAAACACTGTTCTCATTCGTCAAAACTATTTCCATTTCAAAATCATCTGAAAATTGGTGATTCGTGGGAAAACTTCGGGTAATCAAACTTCTAACTAACTCTTTGTCACCGTAATTTAAACTTTCGTTAATTTTGAGACAAACCGATTTGTCACAATTATCCGATGTATCGATACTTAAAATTTCCTTTACAAATTCTTCACAAATCGAGTCGTTTATATCATTATTTTTAATTGTTTTCTCTTCTCCTACAGAGAGTTTTATATTACTTTTCTTTAAAAAGTCTCGTCCTAGCACTATTGCATTGTGCACTGTGTCATTTTTAACAAAAAATAAACATAAATTGACATAACTGTTATTAAACTTAAAATTACAAAATACATTTCCTAACATAATTAACTTAGAATTGTTAATACCTACATAGTTATGCATTGGAGATGGTACAGCTGTCATCAAAAATGGCGGAACATAGCGCTGCTGCACAAAGCTGATCGGGCTGCCAGTATCTATCATTGTCATCACATGCATTGACAAGCGGACAGCTCCAGAGTCATCTTCTTGAAATCCATATTCCAAAACACCATGAAAATCAGGCAGAATGGAAACCATTTGGTTTTCTGTTTGTAGTTCAGTATGCTAAACCATAAGAACTGATGTTGATTGTGGACAATCCTTTACAACATGTCCCTTTTGTCCACAGCGAAAACAGGAACCTTTTTCTCTTCGGGGCTTTGGGCCAGTGGTAGATATATGCCCAGATTCATTGCAATTGAAGCACCTGACAGTAACCTTAGTACTCGTGCTTAATGTACTTCTCGGTTGAGGAGACGTCTTATTATAGAGCGGTGTAGATGGTTGCAGATTACATTTCATCTTCTCATATTTTCGTAAAATGAACTTCAGTTCAGCGATGTTATTTGCAGTCAATAAAATTTGTTTACTGAAAATCGAGTCCGGAATTCCCTTGATGACGTAGGTAATGACGTCCTGTTCTTCGATGTCTGCTAGGGATGCTATCTCCTGCATCGATAGCACATATTGTTGAAATGATTCATCCTTCCGCTTCTTACGGCCTCGCAACATATTGTGAACGTCCGTAGCTGTAGCGTGCTCATGAAACTCTGTGAGCAAGACTGATTTCAACTCACCCCAAGAACGACACGACGTAGATCTCAGAAACAACTTTGCTGTTCCCTTCAGCAATCTCTTGGCATAAACGAAGCTTTCTGACTCATTGAATTTGTACAACAGTTTTGCATCCTCAAAGCTGCTGATCCACTTTGTAACACGATAATTATCATCTCCCGAAAAAGTTGGCATTTCCTCTTCAACATCACGGATCGTACACGAAGATTGGTTTTCTCTTACTGGATTATTTAACTCAGCTAACCTTTTTTGCAGTGAAATAATTTCTTCTTTTTGTTTAACCAATTCACGCAACTTCTCTAACCTCTGAGAAATAATTACTTCCTCCCCTTCCAAATCTGCGGAATTTTCGTCGTTATCAATGCTACCAACAACATCAAGCGGGAAAAACTCTTCCAATTGCCCATCCTCAAGTAGAGCTATCCCCTCACCCAGACGCACCTTCAACGCGGCTTTTATTCCATTCGTGGACAAACCAATCTCCGCCAGTTTGTTTAGCAATTTGGGTACAGTTGCACTTTGCAAAAAATTAGCAGCGCGTGTACTCGCATTCATTGCGACACAAATTATTATTATGCCAAATCAAAATTAAACAAAACTTTGACAAACTAAAAAAATTAGCAACGTAGCAGGTACTCTAATCCCACTTCTGAATAATTGTAATGTAACTTTTAAGTTTATTTAAGTGATATAAAAATAACCATAGACCAAACACGTCTTGTTTCAACAATCGCTTTATTCAGACTCTCTTGGCGAAACCAAAAAATGACAAACAGATCATACATAAAAGGGCTTACGTTCGATAGTTTACATAAGAAACTGTCGTTCGATCGAACGATAAAGCAGCTATTCACTATATATTATTAATGTAAAAGTAAATACGTAATTCATTATACATTTGAACATTTGACAAAAGAGATCACAGGGTGGCCAAGAGACATTTCAACAAGTTAAGATTTGAAATAAAATATAGGAAATGTCTTACATTATGTACCTGTTTGTATGATGTCTTTGTTTTTCCGATGAATGACGCCTGTTTTGCCAATGAATACGGGTATTCCCAAAATGAAGATCTCAAGTTAGGTAGGGATGCAATCATACAATGGGTTGCTTGAAATCGTTAAACGTTACAAAGGCAAGTATGAAAAATACGTCGTGGATGAAATGGCTCAAAATGCGGGACATAAAGTGCTTCGCTTGTCGCCTTATCACTGTGACCTTAATCCAATAGAATTGGTTTGGGCTCAAGTGAAAGGGTTTGTAGCAAGCCAAAAGAAGTTATTTAAAATGGCTGAAATAAGAGACTTACTAACGACAGCACTACTTACAAGGGTGAAAAGGAAAAATGGCATCGATGTGTCCAACACGTTGAACAGGTTGTTGAGCCAAATATGTGGGAAATGGACGTTTTTGCCGAGGAAGCAGTAGAAAGGTTAATAAATAATAGACCTAAATAACGAGAGCAGTAGCAGTAATTACTCATCGGATTAGTTGAGTAGTGATATTAGAAATTAGTATTTTATGTTTTACAATATTTATATGGAATAAATTGGATTACAGTGATATATTTTTCGTTTTGATTTTTTTTTTGTGTTTCGAAATTTAGGTATATATTTTGTTGGTCTACTGGAGATACCCTTAAAAAAATAAACGGAATTTATTTCGTTCCGCAATATTTTTATTTTAAATTGGAAGATGGTAACCCTAATTGAAATGCTCTCTGAGTTTTGGCGAATTATCATACACACTACGCCAACCCTGTGAGAGCTTTAAATAGGGACCGATTTATGTAAGTCATTGCAATGAGACTGAGAGACAAACATCCTATCTTCCGTGTACTGACAATTTTTGTTGGTTAGTGTATAGTCAGGAGCATGAAGGAGAATAAAAAATCTGCTGTTTGCGCAAAACCAAATAAAAATATTCTGCTGATACTTCCATCAGAGCCAACAAATAAAATACGATAAATCTACCCGATGAGAATGTCCTGCTACATCAGCCACCATCGGTAGTCGCCACCTGAATGATCTTTATCTTTATTCTCAAATTTCCATTCAGGAGATTGGAGGAAAATAAAAATAAACCCACATAATGTGCATAAACTATCATCATTTATTTTGGCCTCAAGTCGTCAGGTGGCGTATCGTCGTATTCACGAAATGAGAATACTATAAAGTATAATATATACAATGCCATAATCCTTGCACCCAAGATCTTCAAAGTAAAAAGTAGCCCAACTTTCTACTTTTCTGTACTTTGAAGTATGCATACATGCAAAAGTTGCACTTCAGAAATTCTAGATTTGAAGGTTCACGTATAAAAACATAGGGACGGGCTACAGTCCGCTTGGGCGAACTGTTGGATACCCTATTCTTATTCCTATCCCTCATAAGTGGGCGTGACAAAAGTCTAAGTATGGTTGAATTGTTAAGAACGCTCTACATATTTTTTATATAACATTTAAAGGATTTTATAAAAAAAACGCTCCCTAGCTCAAACTTGGGTGTTTCAATAAAATTGTTTTATTTAATTGTGGGCGTGTCAGTAGGCGGATTTAAAAAAAAATTAACACATGAGAATAAAGGGCCCCTAGAGAGTATATATTATTAATTTCAGCTCCCTAGCTCAAACTTGGAATTTTCAAAAAAATTGTTTTATTTATTTGTGGGAGTGCCAGTGGGCGGATTTTGAAATTTTTTTATCCCGAGCAGTTTTAGGAGTCATAGATCATATATAAAAAATTTCAGCTTTCTAGCTCAAAATTCGATTTTTTCCAAAATTATTTTTTTTTTAGTTTGTGGGCGTGTCTGTGGGCGGATTTAAAAAATTCGTAAACTTGATTATTTCGGGACCCTAGAGAGAATATGGTTAAAATTTCAGCTCTCTAGGTCCAGTTTAAAGGCCTAATTTTTGCCGACAGACGGACGGACGGACGGACGGACGGACATGGCTAGATCGACATTACTATCGATGCTGATCATAAATATAGTAACTTTTAGGGGTCTACGAGCAATATTAAGGTATGTTACAAACTATGCGTCAAAATTAATATACCCTTAGAATAGGGTATAAAAATTGAAAGAGGCAGACGCATGGAACGAAATATTGTAAAACAAGAGAAACCACAGAGTACTTCGCGACAGCGTCAGTGGCAAATGAAAAAGAAAAAAAAACTTGCAGCAGAATAAAATGAAGGAAACAATGGCGAATTCGTATAGCGGGGGACAAGTTTTGCGCGAATGTTGCGGAAAAGATTATAATAAAAAGAATTTAAAAAAAGCTCCAGAATTAAGAACTAGTAAGGAAATAATAAAAACCTCTGGCGGGAGGCGGGACGATAAAAAAGTAAACATATGTAAATTTCATTCCAAATAACTTGAATGAACGCTCCGAATAATAGCCTATGATTGCAGTTGCCAACACGACGATTGTGTGTTCCTAAGGGCAAAGAGCGCTAAACTGATTTCCACATAATTTGACGCAAGCTTGTACGGTCTGGGAAATCGAGTTCTTTCTGCAAAATCTGCCAATTATGCCATTCTACCAAATGGACAGGAATCAGGCAACACAACATTCCGTAACACCAATAACTCATAACGAACCTAATTAGACGACCATTTCATCCATGAAACGACCAGGGAGAAAGTCTTCTCCTTCTTGTTCATACGTATGCCATGTTCCGTTAGAGGCTCCGTAATGCCTTCTCAGCTCATTCGTTAAGGCAATCTCTTAATAATGACATTCTTTTGCCATTTGTTAGTTTATACATTTTTTTTCTATGGGGTTGATTGAAATCAGTTAAAGTAAGGGCAAGGAGGGCATGAATAGTACAGAAACTTTGATAGGAAAGTTTTGTTTTCTTGTTCATTGCCTCGTCTCCATCGTCGTCAGCATTATCACAACAGTTGCCTTGTAAATATCATACCAACGTAGTTCTGGATAATTCAATTTGTATTGCCTGCCATCGTAGATTATCCCGTTTCTATAACATGTATTCAAAATGGTTGCTCCCTATTACCCAGCGTCTACATTACTAAGACGACAAACAAACTTTATTAGTGTAGCAACAACATGGCGCTTTTATGTTCTTAATAAAATTATTTTCATTATCCTTAAAGGAACGGATTTCGTTTTCATTTGATTTGATTTTATTATCGTAAAACAAGCTCTAATAACGGAAGTCGAAAAGCGGCGAATAACATTACGCGACATCAATAAGATGAAACGTGGGTAACGGACGCTCTGAGCCGACAGATGGGTGGTGTTATGGATGCTAGGACATTGGAGGACGGGTGGACTCATGGAGTGGTTTTAAAAAAAGTGTCTGTTGGCAAAACAAACGAAAAGGAATCGATTTTTTTTTATTTATTTAGGTAAAATTATTTCATTTATTTTGACTTCGTATTTTTATAATTTGCTAGTTTATTTTGTTCACATTTCTTTGTTCCACTATTTTATTTATATACATAATGTGCATATCTACATACTCACTTTACTTAACGGGCTCCCGACCTATGAGGGGGCTGCCTGAGGCATTGCAGCCTTCCATCCCAAGCGATGCCGAGCACGCTGCTTCCAGTTGTCCAGACCAAGTGCTCCGGCATCCACGACGGTTTGGTCTTTAAATTGGGGGTTTGGTCTTCCTTGTCGTGTCGAACCTTCGGGCTGGGGGTCCAACATCATATTCGCTGGAGCATTATTGTCCATTCGCTCGATGTGGCCGACCCAATGTAGGTAGTCGACTTGTTTTAGATTTTCGGAAAACATCCACATCTTTGTACAGCTTATATAGTTCGTGGTTGTATTTTCTCCCCTGTGCGCCCTCCTCGGAGAGAGTATTTTTTTTCTTTTCCCTTACGATTCGGGTCGTGATCTTAAACGAAGGGTATCTCTGTTCATATCCAAAGGCTGGTATCTTTCTCATTACTAAAATATTTTTACGTGGTAGAAAAGTAATCCCGACTTTTGGAACTTGGGGTTGTGCCACCAACTTGGATGCTCAGATCTAAGATTCCTTCTGAGAGTTTCATGCCATCTTTGAGAGCCCTCTCTAGATACTTCTTTTGTGAAGCGTGTCGAGATATTGCTCTGATTTATCCTTGGCAGAGCACAGCGTCCAGTCCAGTTTCTTTGATGAATCTGAGAATGAGCTGTGGGTCCATGGTTTGTATATCCCTGTCTGTTTTTTGTTGCCTGCCCAAATATCTCATCCTTTTGTGGGCCAGTGCCTCACAGGATTCCAGTATGTGGTCTGGAGTTTCGGCGGTCTCACCGCAGAATCTGCAAAGCCCATCCTCTGATATACCCATTTTCCTCAGGTGCTCCTTGAGTCTGCAGTGCCTCGTGAGCAGGTCTGTTAGGATGCTAAGGTTGTTTTTCTTAAGGCTGATACAAGTTTTGAATCTCTTTTGGTTGTAATTTCCTAAGAGTTTCTTTGCTTGCCTCAGACCTTGGAGGTTGAGAAAGGTTTTGGCCCTTGTTTCTTCCTACAGACTCCTGAACTCTTTGCGTAGAGTGTGTTCTCCTATCCCGCAGAACGGTTCAGGTCCTATGAAGGGTTCCTCGGCCCCTTTTCTTGCCAGAGAGTCCGCTGCCTCATTGCCTACATGGCCAAGTACCCAGCAGATGGAAATTCTGTTATTCTTGCCTAATCTATTCAGTCCGTGTAGGCATTCTGTAGAGTGACTGGGTCTGTTTGGTGAAACTGGATCGGTCTTAGGTAATCCAGCCATAGCAGCAGCAGTGGCACGCTTGCGGATGCTCAGCTTCAGCTCGACGGTGGGGTGGGATCTACAAAAAAAATTATCGTGCCATAGGTAAAAGAGAAAGAGAGATAGATGGGGGTGAAGAGAAATGTGAAAATCCTCGCATACCAGAGGTTAATGTAAGATATTAAGAAAAATGGTTTTAAATCAGTGTAGGGAAATTAAAATGAAAGAGAGTATGAACAAACCATATCAGCAATGGTGTCTGATAGAAAACTGACACATGGAGGAACCCTCCCCTTGCAGCTGACTGTTGCCATTGCTCCTTGACTAGCTCTCCTCAATATCTTTTGAGCTAGTCCCAAATGCACTTCTCGCACACCCTAATCAATGATACATCTCAACGAAATATATGATTTTAACACATGATTATTTATTTAAGTTTTAAATATTCAAAATTATATAGGGTCTTTAATTCATGAAAAGCGTTTAGACAAGAAACTATTCAATATTAACTTCATTAGGTAGATATATGATCAATGGAGTGTGTATACCAATTCAGGGCGCATTGTATTATAGTAACTAATATGCCAAATAGTTTACTCGATTTATAGAAAGATATAAACAGCAAAAATGTATGTACTACGTCTTTATATGTTAGTCAATAAAGCCCAGGAAAAGATAATTAAAGTTTTGTACTCACTTTTGTAAAATCGATGTCGATGCGATGAATTTTGTGCACAAATTTCAGCGGCTCGTAGATTATTTAGGTTAGGTATTACGTATTTAATAAATAAAATCTATTCTTAGGCCTTTTTTTCGTTTTTACTCTTAAATTTTGTTTGCATTCAAGTAGATTTCTAAGAAATTTAGTATAGTTTAAATTTAGTTAATTGATAATTTAGGTAGGAAAATTAAAGTTTTTAGCCGATTTTTGGTCACACACTTTAAACTCATTTACTCATTTAGTAGTTGCACAAATTAAACTGCGATGCTGATGATGAGGTGAAATTTAGATTAGTGATGACGGATGTGGGGGGGGGGGGGGGGGGGGGGGGGTGATGTTAAAGGTGCACATGTACATTGTACAATGTTTACTCAAAACGTTTAATTTCGTTTGACCTGCATGCATGTGAAAATTTGGGTATTTTGCTTTTGTAGAACGTGTTGGACAGCTCTGATGATCCAGGAATATCTACGATTGGTGGTATCAATTAGGTTAGGTTTCTTTTATTTGCGGCGAGGTTTTAGTGGGTTTCCTAGTATGTTCGGGTAGGAGCACTAACTGATATAAGAATCCCGATAACACCCTTGTAAATTGGGGATGCGGAGGCTCTGGTAGACGGTACCGTTTGGTGCTCCTCTAATCGTGTCACTACGCCGGTTTCGCGGGACTTATCGCAGTGGAGCACTGGGACAAATTGGGCAAATACCAGAACGCATCCGCTGGGAACTGAAAATTCAAGAAGGGGTTAAAAGGAGAACAAACACTTTTCTATTACTTGAAATACCTTCGAGTTTGTGTTTCGCCACGTGCAAAATTTTTAAAGTAGAGAACTTAGCTGAGCTTTAGCTTTTCCTACTTGTGTTTTCCTGTTTCTATTAATTTAGCTAACAATTAAATAATGGATTGCCGCTTCTTAAATAAAAAAACACTTAGGATGATGGGATACATCATAGCAAAATTTAACTTACGTGGCTTCTGATTTTCACCACCTACGCCAAGAACTTCGAGAAACAGAAAAAAGAGCGTGGAAAGTTTGCTCGACTTTTATACTATTTCGAAAAAGGAACATATTTGTCCTGGAAAATGGTCGACCAATTTCGAAAATGGTGGAATCGCTCTACAGGCTATGTTCACGCATAAATCCGGTTTGAGTCTGTTGCCAAGTCACTGGCAGTTATTTTTCAAAAACGTTTTTGTGATGGAAAATGTTTGGGTAATATTTTTGTCAAGTACGCCACAATTCCCATACGAGTTTTGACTTGATAACGTAGATTTCAAGAGCCTTTATAGCTGCTTGGCTGTCAGACATTATTGCTATGTAGCAATTTCTGTAGTTTTTCTCGAGGTTGATTCGAACGCACCTGTCTATGGCACATATTTCTGCCTGGAAGATGCTGGTACAATTGCCCATGGATTCGTAGTGCTTAGTTCCTGGCCCAAACACTCCTGCACCATTTCCCTCCTCGGTCCTCGAGCCGTCCGTGTATCACTTTGTTGTGTGGTTACTCAGTCCATAAGTTATGGATTCATTGCTCCAGTTCTCCTTATTGCTGAGCTTTATCTGGAAATTCTTCTCGAAGTTGAATTTCCTGATGCTGTCGTCCCTAGGTATGGCAAGAAGTGGACGTGTTTTGAGTAAGTCACCGTGTTCTTTCGAACCGATGCATTTCGCTGTTCCAATTCCCTCCTTTGCCATCCTTAGGATTGTTTTGCCTGCCGCGTTCATTACCATGATGTGTAGAGGGATTACTTCCAATAACACCTCCATGGCTGCGGTTGGGCAGCTACGCATTGCTCCGGTAATGCACAGGAACGCCAGTCTTTGCACTTTGCTAAGTGTATCTCTTTTTGTGGCTGGACTGGTTGGTCTCACAATTGCAATGCACATCCATCGCAGAATGTTTGGGCTGCATCCCCATGCCTTCCCCGCTAGGCTCCTACATATCTTGAGAGCGCGGGGACGAATGTCAATAATCCACTTCGGGTATCTTTTATTTATTATTTTTTATTATCTTACGATGGGTGATGATGAATGGGTCCCTTCGGTACAGACGGAGTAGTCAGCCTTCCAATTATTGCACCTAGTTCACCACCACACCAATCAGCAATTCGACTTTCATCTTATATGTTTTGTATTTTTAACTACAACTAGGTATTCGACTTATCAAGTAGTTTGCTTTTCCCTAAATAAGAAAGTTTTAAAGCTACCTTCCTGTTAGACGTTCCTGATAACGTTCCTGATAACTCTTTGCAGAAGGTGCAGTTAATTTCTTTCATCAAAAACCTGGAGGACTGTAATATTTGCGTAACTTTCGAGTCGACTTTTATGCTTTCTTGCATAGTTTTTGGTTTCGTCTTCGATTGTTTTAATGCCGAGATCTCTGCGGATATCGCTATTTCTGATATACTAAGGCACGTTAACAATACCCCTTAGCACTTTGTTTTCAAAAGTTTGTAAAATATTAATGTTACTTAATTTGACCCCGGAGTTGTATATCATATGTCCACACTGATTTTAGCACTTGCTTATAAAGGGTCTTTGATTTGCGACTTGACCACTTCAAACTTTCAGTGTGAACGCACCCTTAAATCGTTTTCAATGTCAATGTCAAAATATTCAGTAAAATCAACATTTTCATCCTACTGAAATACACGAAGGAACAACGTTTAGAAATAATTTAAATATACTACCGAAATTCGGAGTCTGTGGTCGCAACTTTAAGAGCGTTAACGACAATTTTCGGACGTAATTCTCGTCCCAGTAGACAAGCAATTTTTAGTCTAGTGAAAAAATTTGAAACAGAATATTCGCTACTTGATGTTGACGTGCCAGTGAGACTACCTTTGGCCCGAAGTGTGCAGAATATTGCTGCCGTAGGGGCGTCCGTCACAAATCAGTCAATTTCATGGTGTTCTCAAGAATTGGGCTTCTCCCAGACCACATTATGGCGAATTTTGCGTAGGGATCTTGGCATAGGGACCTCCGTATAAGATCAAGCCGACTTCAGAACTAAAGCCACTAGATCATATGAAGCGACGTACGTTCTCGAATACCCTATTCTTATTCCTATCCCTCATAAGTGGGCGTGACAAAAGTCTAAGTATGGTTGAATTGTTAAGAACGCTCTACATATTTTGTTATATAACATTTAAAAGATTTTATCAAAAAAAAGCTTCCTAGCTCAAACTTGGGTGTTTCAATAATTTTTTTTTATTTAATTGTGGGCGTGTCAGTAGGCGGATTTAAAAAACATTAACACATGAGAATAAAGGGCCCCTAGAGAGTATATATTATAAATTTCAGCTCCCTAGCTCAAAGTTTGAATTTTCGAAAAAAAAAAAAAAAAATTCTGGGCGTGTTAGTGGGCGGATTTTGAAAATATTTACACATGAGCATAAAGGGCCCATAGAGAGTATATATTATAAATTTCAGCTCCCTAGCTCAAACTTTGGATTTTCAAAAAAAAATATTTTATTTGTTTGTGGGCGTGTCAGTGGGCGGATTTTGAAAATGTTTTATCCCTAGCAGTTTTAGGAGTCACAGATCATATTTAAAAAATTTCAGCTTTCTAGCTCAAAATTCGATTTTTTCCAAAATTTTGTTTTTTTGAAGTTGTGGGCGTGTCTGTGGGCGGATTTCATAAAATCGTAAACTTGATTATTTCGGGACCCTAGAGAGTATATGGTTAAAATTTCAGCTCTCAAGGTCCAGTTTAAAGGCCTAATTTTTGCCGACAGACGGACGGACGGACGGACATGGCTAGATCGACATTACTATCGATGCTGATCATAAATATAGTAACTTTTAGGGGTCTACGGGCAATATTAAGGTATGTTACAAATTATGCGTCAAAATTAATATACCCTTAGAATAGGGTATAATAAAAAAACGATTTTGTAATAAAGATATAAATGATTTCATTTATTTAGGAATAAGTAACTTATGTTAATTATTATTAAATATAAACTTAAATAGATTTTTTTTCCTTTTTTCATTTAATTTATTAAAAAAAACTTAAATATATTTTTTTCTTACAAAAGTTTTGCCGTTATTCATTTGGTATAAATGTAGAGGCGGACATGTAAAATAGTTAATATCTTTTATTAACATTTTATTTAATATCCCCCCAACTTGAAATGCTTGAAAATGCTTGTTAAATTCTTAGATTTTAATTTCGCAGCAAACAATAAACAAACAACGAAATTTACATAGTATATCTACTATTTTAAATAATTTAAATGAAGACTGAAAGCAAGCTAAATATAATTTTCCACTTGGATGTTCTCGTCTATTTCGTGGAATAAAATAGTAATCCTGAAAATGATAATAATAATGAGAGTTAAAGTGATAGTGATAGTGAAAGTAATGCACATATAGTTCAATTTGTTTCCATTTACCTGAACGTCTTTTTCAGTCAGGAATAATGATATTATCTGATCTACAATGGATGGGTAGGGTAGTCATTTGGTTTCAGATTTGAGTTTGTGCATATAATGTGTTCTATAATCAGTTGCACTAGGTTTTCCCTATGGGAATTTTCCGGGCGTTTGTTATTTTCATAAACCTGCATTAAACTCTTTCCTTTTCATGATGCGATTAAAAGCTTGCGAATATTCTATAGGATTTGTTAGACTTATGTATATTATTTTACGATAGTAACATTAAGATTAATGCGTACGATTTTGGAGTAACTTAAAGTTGTATCTTTTGCATCATCAGTTTTTTGGTACCAATCGCCTATTTTTGATTGTAAGGAAATGGTTTCGTCGTCCTTGCCAAACTCAGGTGTAATACAAAACCAAAAAAACAGATATTAAAATGTTGACATTTAAATATTATAGAACAAAAGCACCTGCTGTTTTCGCCAAAAAAAAGCTTTTCCCTAAATTCTGCCCTTAATCCAACTACGGTAAGTAACGTGTTGATCTAAAGAAAATATTATATTTTTAAGTTAACGAAAACAAATTACCTCAATATTTATATCCTTATAATCAACTGATTTAATCTTCCTATACCGGCCTCAAAAAAAAAAACAAGTATACCCGCGCTCGGTCTTTGAGACCGAAACTAAAGAGCCCGTAGTTTCTCTTCTAAGCTTAATTTTTTTTCGTTAGGAACACACTAGAAGTATAAGCGTTCTTTTAAACCCTCACACGCACTTAGGGCGTTTAATATATTCTCGGTATCGATATGAAGGAAAATGCGAATTCAATTTAAATTGTCTTTATTTTTCAATATAATTTCCCATAACATCAATGCATTTATTACATCTTGAGATAAGCTTTTTTAAACCCTCAAAAAAATAAATTTCCTCTTTCTCTGCAAAATACCCATTTATTGCCGACTTGAGTTCTTCATCATCCGAAAATCTTTTTCCACGGAGACATTTTTTCAAATCCGGAAACAGGAAATGATCACTAGGGGCAAGGTCTGGAATATATGGTGGGTATTGGATTTCTTCGAAACCACAATCTCGCGCAGCAGCCTTGGAAACTCGCGCCGTGTGAACAGGAGCGTTGTCATGAAGAAGAAACACACCCGCTGCGAGTTTACCCCGTCTTTTCTTTTTAATTTCCTCCCGCAAATTATGCAAAGTGAAGGCGTAGGATGTGGCGTTGATGGTTTCACCTATTTTTGTACTCAATGAGCAAGATTCCCTTTGAGTCCCAAAAAACTGTGGCCATGAACTTCCCGGCAGGCGGAGTGACTTTGAACTTCTTCGGGTGGTCTGTTCCTTTTTTATACCACTGCATGGACTCTTGTTTGCTTTCAAGGTCATAGTGGTATGCCCATGTTTCGTCCCCAGTAACAATTCGATCCATAACACCGTCGGCGTTCTCACTACACATCTCCAAAAGCTCTCTACAGCATGCGATTCTCACTTTTTTCTGAGGCGCTGTGAGCATTCGTGGCACTCACCTTGCACTGACATTTGAAAGGTTAAGATGGTCATGAAGAATGGTGTGAATGGTACCAATTGAAAGCTTGGTGATATCTGCCATCATTTTCACCTTTATTCGGGCATCCTCAAGAACAAGTTTTTCGACTTCTTTGATGCTTTCTCCCGTACAAGCAGTAGCCGGGCGCCGGAGCGGGGGTCGTCCTCAATGCTCTCTCTGCCTCTTTTGAACTCACTTGACCACTTTTGCACAGTTGATAATGAAGGTGCGGAACCCTGGTAAACAGCCACCATCTCTTCATGTATAGTTTTTTGACTTTTTCCTTGCTTAGTGAGAAATTTAATTACAGCGCGATGCTCAATTTTCACCATCATCGTCTCAGTTGCCATTATGATTCTGTTTAACTAGAGATACAACGCGAATTAATAATCACATTTATATGAAATTTTACATGAATGCACTAAAATAATAGTATTACTTGATAAATAAGTCAATTTATATATACAACCACAGCTTCACCCCGATACCGAGAATATATTGAATGCCCCTCGTAGGTTCCAAATGTGACCCAACACGAACAAAAAACACATAAAAAAGAATTATATGAAAAACTTTTGAATTTAATTACACTGTTCATCAAATAACTAGCCTAAAACAAAAAAAACTTACCAAAATAACAATAACTCACTTTAAAATTGACAACTTATTGCCTTAACAAATATTTTCACTCTCAAAATTTGCTTTAATGCTCAAACACTCACTGTAATGACAACGCGACTAAAATGTAACCTTGTACCTTCCTATAGCAAAAATATAGTTAACTTCCATTTGTTGAATATTTTTCTTATTTGTCTGTTCTTGTTTTATCTTAACCCTAGAAAGATAATCTACGTCTGCGAGACGTATGACGCGCGGAAAAAATGTTATATCCTTTTAACTATAAGCCGCATTGGGTTGGTTGCTTAAACTAACTCAGTCGGTGGTCGGAGCTAGCCAGTAACCGTCGTGGCGCGATGGTAAGTACCTGCGGTAACAAGTTATAGCTATGCCGGACTTCTGGGGGCGTGTGTGACCTGTGCCATTCTTACATTTAATTTAATCGTATATAATTTAAAATTACTAAGACTTATTAGTAGACTTATTTTAAACCGAAAAATGAAAATTTGGCAAACAATTATGACTTAATGTCAATTTTAAGATTCCTTTAAAATATAAGTTGTTTTTTGTTGATTTGTAATGGGGCTTAAGTTTTTTGTTTTTATTGTTTAAATTAATATTTATTTATACTAAATCATTGATTTATTTTACTTAATATGAACTACATAAATAAATAAAACGTTAATATTTTTTTTAAAAAGTTCATGGGTTTCATTAAATGCACTACCAAAGTTCCATACGTCTCTGAGACGTATGATTATCTTTTACGTCATAAAAAATATGATTATCTTTCTAGGGTTAATATACATACACAACGAAAATGGGAATGCAGTCCATTTACGATAAGTAAAGCGCGTTCCTGTTTGATGTAAATACGTTTTAACTTTGATATTACAAAGAAAATGCTAATGCAGTTCTCTTCCTATAATCGCATTCTTGTTTATTTTTAATACATTTTCCCTTTAATATAAGTGCATACTTACATTTAAATAATATACCAATGTCAAACGGTTAGCTTCAACATAAGGAATGACATTCTGGTTTACTTTAAATGCGTTTTCTCATTACTTTAATGCATTCAATTTTTAAAACAAGAATATTGATAACTACTTCGAATTGATTAAAATCATTGATTTAAATATGTTCTCACTTTGATTAAAAATATTATCTTTTAACTTTGCTTTAAATATTGAGGCTTACAATTTAATTACGTTTCTATTTTGTTTTAAGATATTTTGATTGTGTGAGCTTATCGTTTGTATTTCATGTTTGAATTTAAAATATTTCATTTTAAATAAATCAAAAGGATAGGGGGTATTCAAATAAACGATGCCATTTTTTCAATTCAAAAGTCTAAGTTACTAACCTGATTTTGTAAAAGCTTTTCGTTTTTGAAACAAATCATTTTTAATTGAATTCAAATGTTTCTTTCAAAAATGGGTGCATTTGCATTTTTAATATTAATACGCCGCTATTAAAATCCAGGTTGCAGTTTTTCTCTGAGTGTATTAGGTCCAACTTAGAACTCTCTGATTCTATAACTTTACTGATTCTCATGACGCTGGCTCCCTGGCGACGACATTTATCCTTGGTCAGCAAATGCAACGGATGCACTTGCATTGATTCAGCTCAAATACACGATCCAGACGACGATCGGTGGGAAAGCTGCAATCAAGGCAACATGTATCCGGCATAATGCTAACGTAATTATTCACGTATCATGTATCCAGCATACTATGCTCTCTATGTATGTTTGTTGGTATGTATGCCTTGGTCAGGCTAGATGGTGTTAAATAGAATTCATACAAGCGGAAAAAATAAAATTATAATTCAAAATAAGGAAGAAAAACAATAAAATTCACGAAATCCTGCATTAAAATCAAAAGAACCTAATAGAAATTGTTTCCTCCTTTGTTTCGAATAACTGCGGCACTGCGCCCCCATAAATTTTGAGGCTGCGACGCATATCGACCGGAATCCTCTAATTCAAAATGGACCAAAGATGCTCAATGGGGTTAAGGTCTGGCGACTCCGGTGGCCATTAATATACAGCAACATTATTTTGGGTAAAAAAGTACTTAGCTAATTTGCTCGTATGCTTTGGGTCGTTATCTTGATGGAAGACGAAATTTTCCAAAGACATTCTTGAGGCAGAAGAACCTAAATTATCACGAATATTGTTGACTTAAAATGGTCCAGTCATTTTGGTGTCAATTTTGACAAGATTTCGAGAGATCGATTTACTCTCTGAGTCATTGTTGTAATGTCTTTCGTTATTTTATCGTTATTTCCACCATTTCTTAAAACGAAATAGCCAGTTATATTCCACCACTTGAACATTTCAACCGCAATACCTGCCATGCAAGGAATGCTCATCACTTCACCCTCAAGCCTGTATTCGGAGGTACAGTGAAGTTCAAAGAACTTTCCTTAGCCGTACAACCGGAATTTGAAATACTCTTCCAAGCTCTTTTTTTCCTTCACATTATAACCTACAAACATTTAAAACCAACGTGCATCGGCTCTCTCCTTTTCTTCTTATCTAAATTTCCTCAACGCCTGCGCTGTGTAGCTATTACATTGTATTCGGAGGTACAGTGAAGTTCAAAGTAGTGTTGGGTAACTCATACATGAGGTGGTACCAATGTCCCATACAAAAGATCTAAATGTCCCAACACCTCAAAAATAATTTTTGTACCACCTCTCAAATGTGTTACAAACTCACATCGAAGAGCACAAAATAAAATGTCATGTCAATAATACAAGCACACGGAAAATTACTCAAGACTTCACACATTCACATTATTTCCTGCAGTAGCAGTTGAACTCGTTTAAAAAAGGGTACACACATATATCCAAAAGCGTCTCTTTCTCTTTTCCTTTCATTTGAGTTTTGAGGGTGGATATAGATACATACAATATAGGTAACACTTCAATTGAGTTGGGGTATTTGGACTGTGACATTAGGCGTTTTTCTTTTTTAGCCCCGAGCGGGGAACAGAGCGGGGCCCGAGCGATCAGAGCTCGCTCCGAGCTGAACATAACCTGAGCGCTCCGAGCTAATTAAGAAACAAAATTGGGCACTGAACTGTCATTAGATAATTTTTTTTCTATTAATTTTCAAAATAGTCAGGATTGCTTCTGAAATTGGTGTTTGTCAAGGATTGTTCCATTTAAATTATAATTTCTAGTAAATAAACTATGGAAAAAGCACAAATAATGAATGAAGTCAGCCGCGCTCAGCTTTTCGCTCTATGTGCTCGGTCATTTTTAATCGAGCTCATCGAGCGAGCCCTGAGCTAGCTCAGAGATAAAAAAGAAATACAAATTTTGTGCTCAGAGCGCTCCGAGCTAAAAAAGTAACACAGTTCTTTTTTTTACAGCTCAGTGCCCCGCTCGTAGCTAAAAAAGAAAAACTCCTATTGAGGTAAAAGTAATGAATAGAGTGAATCCTCATAGCTCATTCTCATTGCCTCATTTGTATGGGACATGGGACTTTTGAGGTAAAGGTAAGCAATAACTCATTGCCTCATTTGTGTGGGACAAGGGACTTTTGAGCTAAAGGTAAGCAATAACTCATTGCCTCATTTGTGTGGGACATGGGACTTTTGAGGTAAAAGTAAGGAATAACTCATTGCCTCATTTGTTTGGGACATGGGACTTTTGAGGTAAAGGTAAGCAATAACTCATTGCCTCATTTGTGTGGGACATGGGACGTTTGAGGTAAAAGTAAGGAATAACTCATTGCCTCATTTGTAGTGCGATAGCAGAACTGAGGCAATGAGGTGAGTGTGACAAAGTGAGAAAAAGTATGGTCTATTGTCTGGTCACTCTCTCTATATCATTTATAAATTTTGTGGCGCGACTGCGGGTATGGATTTACATTACATACACTTTGTGAAAATGCAAATGTAGATGCTATCATTTTGTTTTAACTTTTAAAGGAATTTTAGGCAATTTGGACTGAACCATACAATTAGTTCACTTAATATTTCATACGAATAAAATTTTCTTGAGGTATGTAAACTTACCTATCTACATAATACCTAATATTTTATTTTTTTGTACCTACTACATTATATGAGCACAAACCTCAATTGAGGTGAGTACCTCATTTGAGGTGGGACATTGTACCACCTCATATTCCAAAATGAGCACCTCATACAAACTCATAAAAAAAACGTGTCCTACACAACACTAGTTCAAAGAACTTTCCTCAGCCGTACAACCGGAATTTGGAATACTCATCCAAGCTCTTTTTTTCCTTCACATTATAACCTACAAACATTTAATACCAACGTGCATCGGCTCTCTCCTTTTCTTCTTATCCAAATTTCCTTAACGCCCGCGCTGTGTAGCTATTACATTATAAGGGTACTAAAAAATCCCTTTAGTGCGCGTACATTATAAAAAAAAGGAGAACATCCCCAGATGATTACTGACCCTCCTCCGTGTGTCACGGGTTTTTTATGCACCTTTGAATGAGTTTTTCGGATGGCCTGCAACTATTTATATCCTATTCTAAGGGTATATTAATTTTGACGCATAGTTTGTAACATACCTTAATAATAGGGAGCTGAAATTTATAATATATACTCTCTATAGGCCCTTTATGCTCCTGTGTAAATATTTTCAAAATCCGGCCGCTGACACGCCCACAATTATTTTTTTTTTTTTTGAAAATTCAAAGTTTGAGCTAGGGAGCTGAAATTTATAATATATACTCTCTAGGGGCACCTTATTCTCATGTGTTAATTTTTTTTAAATCCGCCTACTGACACGCCCACAATTAAAAAAAACAATTTTATTGAAACACCCAAGTTTGAGGTAGGGAGCGTTTTTTTTTTGATAAAATCCTTTAAATGTTATATAACAAAATATGTAGAGAGTTCTTAACAATTCAACCATACTTAGACTTTTGTCACGCCCACTTATGAGGGATAGGAATAAGAATAGGGTATCCAACAGTTCGCCCAAGCGGACTGTAGCCCGTCCCTATGTTTTTTTTGGTGTTTAAGCTCAAATTTGGACTTTTCGGACCAAATAACATTTTGCTAGAATGGTAGTGGCCTCGAAAAAAACTTTTTCGCGAAGGCTAGTCCTTTCCTGATGTTTGGAATAGAGCTTTCGTTTGAGAAGGACGTCTTTTAATCTACTCTGCGATATACAATTCGATAAAATTATGGAAACGGAGTACCTATAAAAAGTGTAAAGAAGGGTTTAAAGGTGAAAGAAATATAATTTGTAGTGGCCTTTACGCCAAAATATTTCACGAAAAATGCACTAGACTACCCGATTATGATGCGCGTTTGGTCGAAGAAAAAAGACCTCGTCTTCATTTGCAACGATTGTGTAGACGAAAAAAAATGCATTTTTCCCAACTTTGCATGATATGCTAAAATAGATAGACGAAAATAAAGAATATATTATAAAACAAGAACAAATTGTACGTGACATTCTTGAAAAGTGTAACTCCTTCGGTCTTAGTGAAGCTCAAAGTGCAAATGCAAATACAAAAGCAAGGGAAACATATTATGCAAGTCAGTTACAAAAAGAGCCCGCAGTAATAAAAGGTTTTTCAATAAGAGCGCTACAAAAGTTTTTTTAAATAAAACAAAAACGGTTTAGGATATCAATTCTTTATTCCTGTGAAAGTACGTTCGATGCCATTATATATGGAACTCGATTTCTTTTGCATGGCCACCACGGGCACGCTTGCAGAAGTCCAGACGCTGAACCCAATTTTCGACGGTTTTCAAGCATAAATCGGCCGATTTTGCTGCAATTTCACGTTCGATATTCGTACGAAGTTCATCAATCGTCGCTGGCTTGTTGGCATAGACCATAGACTTGACGTAGCCCCACAGGAAATAGTCTAGCGGCAAGAAATTTGGCGTCGTTTGCTGTCCCTGTCGCTCTACTTTTGTAGCGTCCCTGTTGAAAAACCCTTTAGTTATACCCAAAGCAAAACAAACGGGTGAAAAAACAAAAGATGATCTAAACAAGAAGGCAAAATGGAATTGTACAAATATCCTTGAGGAAAGAGTATGTAAGTATGTTGCCAACTTACCAACTTTATAGAAGGTGAAAATTATATTGAGTGTGCAGCAATCAGGGCCCTATTCCACAAAACAAATTATCAACTTTTTTGCACATATCAAATTTGTCGTCAATTTGCAAAACTTTATGTTCCTCATGAGTGACAAGTTAAAATTGAAAGTGTAATTTGCAAAATATTTGCAATTTTTATATTCTCTTTGCAATTTCGGTTCCACGTACGTTCTCTTGGGCAAAGTGAAAAGTGTAATTTGCAGAGATTTTGCAAATAATTATGCTGTTTCGTTCCACAAAAATTGTAAACTCTATTTTTGCAAAGCAAATTTTGATAAATTTGGCAAAAGTTTGCAAGGTAAACGATTGCCTTACAAATTCATATTGTTATAACTAGTGAAGCTTTCAAAATGTTAGGACGGGAGTGAAGACGCGGTTATAACAAGAAATTATAGAGATCGCATTAATTTTTCGGGACTACAAAACTTTAATTTTAAAGAGTGCTTTCGTTGAAATCAAATTCAAGCTGAAAATCAACTGCTACTGTGCTTGCATTGGCTCGGAAATGGTTGCCAGTACCATGGTGTTGCATGGTGTTGCAAAATCAACAGTTTGCAGAACCATTCATAGAGTTATCGGCGTTATAATAGACGTTTTGTTTCAAAACATAATGCGATGGCCCGATGACGTCAGTGGTATTGCTTAAAAGTTAGGTTAAGTGGATGGATACCATGTCCGGATGCTGTTGTTTTGGGTGATAGTGGTAACGAACTTAAAAACTGGTTGATGCAACCATTACGCCGAAATCCCGATAAGCCTGCTGAAGAGGCTTTTAATCGTTACCACAAAAAAACGCGGCGCATAATTGAAAATAGTTTTGGCATTCTTAAAGAAAGATTCCCGTGTCTAAATTATTTGCGACTGAGTCCTGAATTTGCAGGTATGGTAGTTATTGTTTGTGCCAGCTTGCACAATATTGCCTGTAGCATCGAAAGGAGTAATGAAAACATGCAACCCACTGAAGACACTGACAATGAAATCAAGGAATTGGATCTGGAAAATGCTGAAAAAGAAAATGATGCCCTTAATAATATGGATCATGCGAGTGGAATGGAAAGGCTTACTTCTCGGCTTTGACCTTTTTCCACTGCAAAAGCGTTGTTTTTTGGGGCATTTTTGGCGTTTGACATCTCAGAGAATAAATAATATAAGAAGAACAAATATGGAATTCACGTATTATTTATTCAGAAACAAAAAATAAATAAAAAAAACAACTAATAATAAATAGGAAAATAGTATTTTATAAAAATAATAATAAATAAAACTAAACACATAAAAAACTTAAAACTCCTCAAACAACAGACTCCTCTGCTTTTCTGCCGCTGCATTTTCGCGAGTTATGGCAGAGGGTGGAAGTTGTAGCTCCCTCTACAATTTCAGGCAACCTCCAGGAGCCTCAGCCGACATTTCTTCTCTCTATCATCCAAAGCTTCACTTGGAAACTTGGTAGAGCTCCTCCTCTTCCTTGGGTTTGGAGGTGGGTGGGTAGGTATTTCCTCTGTCATCGATATTATGGAATCAGACTCAGCTGATGGTAGATTTTCTGAATTTCCATAGCTTTCGGACAAATTCAGTCCATCTACCACAGCTGAATCTGATTCCAGAATATCGAGGATGACCAAGTCAGCTTCATCCATAACGCTGTTCTTCTCACCTCCGGGCCCAGTTTTTCGGGCGTTATCCCTTTTACTCTGAAAATTAACAAAATTAAATTCACGGATAAATCTAAATGAAATTGAATCAATTTTGTATTTGCTATTTGTAGGCAATAAATTGCTTTACTTGTCCTGGCGGACCTTAACTCTAGACACCTGTTTCATATCCTTTATCCTCCACATCCCACTTACATCCCGTCAATTAGTAGGGCAAACCCATCAACCCTAGACCTCTTTTTGACTAACAAGCCAGAACTTTTCATCCAGCCCACTGTTATTAATGAGCTCAGTTCAGACCATTTACCAGTGTTGTGTAGCGTCCTTTTGGAACCGGCGCAAAACAGAAAGCTAGTCCTTGATTTTGAAAATGCAAACTGGAATAGGTTTAAGTACAACGTGAGACAAAAATTGAGGGACTTTAATGAAGACATTACTGATCGATCTGTAATTGACGATGCTGTAGATTTTTTTACTCTTGCGGTTCTGGATAGCATTGACAAATGAGTGTCAAAAAAGTCAAATCTAGAGACAACACAAGTTTACTATCATCTCCTATACTAGAACTGATTAAGATAAGAAATATTCTTAGGTCAAACTGGATTAGAACTAGAAACTCTATTTACCTCTATGAAGTGAAAACCCTCAATGATCGCATCAAAATTTTAATACTGACTTTCAGAAACCAGTCCTGGAACTATAAGCTCCAGGGTTTAAAGAAAGGGAGCAAACCATTCTGGAATATCGTTAAGATAATTAAAAAGAAAAACGGTCACATTCCTGCGTTCAGGGATGGAAATTCTATTTTGCTCACAAATACAGAAAAAGCAAATGCATTAGCCCGCGAGTTTTTTTTTAAATCATCATATAACAAACAACATTTCTAGCAGTAATAACACAAATTCTGCAGTTGAGCGTTCTATGGAACTTCTGTATTCAAGTCCAGTAAATGCAGGGGACAACTTTATATCTATAACTGAGATGGAGACGGTATTGTCAAGCTTGAAAACCAATAAATCTGCTGATCTAGATCAAATAAAGAACTTGTACCTAAAGAAACTTCCAATTATAGGTATAAAATTTCTTCAATGTCTGTTCAATGGTTGCATCAAACTGGGATACTTTCCTAAAGAATGGAAATCAACAAAAGTTATCCCAATTTTAAGCCCGGGCAAAAGTGCTACCTCAGCTTCTAGCTATAGACCGATAAGCTTGCTAAGTAGCCTGAGCAAATGCTTTGCAAAATTATAAAATGTCAATTGCTAGCTCATGTATATTCCCGTAATATCCTTCCACCAGAACAGTTTGGTTTTAGGACTCACTACAACACGAGTCAGCAGGTCCATCGAATTACGCATCTCATTAAAAGTAACATGGACCCCCTATATCTCCAACTTAATTCAGTTAATAACAAATTCGTTTTATAACTTAAGGAATGCCGGTGATTTTAGATTAATTCTTTATAGAAGAGCTGGCACACAAAACAACCTGCTTTACAAAGGAGTACAATTATTTAATAATCTGCCTAGAAACCTCAACAAACTGAAATGTATTTAAATCTTTACTTAAACCATTTTTATAGGTACCCTATTCTAAGGGTATATTAATTTTGACGCATAGTTTGTAACATACCTTAATATTGCCCGTAGACCCCTAAAAGTTACTATATTTATGATCAGCATCGATAGTAATGTCGATCTAGCCATGTCCGTCCGTCCGTCTGTAGCCAAAAATTAGGCCTTTAAACTGGACCTAGAGAGCTGAAATTTTAACCATATACTCTCTAGGGTCCCGAAATATTCAAGTTTACGAATTTTTGAAATCCGCCCACAGACACGCCCACAAAATCAAAAAAACAAATTTTGGAAAAAATCGAATTTTGAGCTAGAAAGCTGAAATTTTTTATATATGATGTATGACTCCTAAAACTGCTCGGGATAAAAAATTTTAAAAATCCGCCAACTGACACGCCCACAAATAAATAAAATAATTTTTTTATACCCTATTCGAAGGGTATATTAATTTTTGAAAATCCAAAGTTTCAGCTAGGGAGCTGAAATTTATAGTATATACTCTCTATGGGCCCTTTATGCTCATGTGTAAATATTTTCAAAATCCGCCCACTGACACGCCCACAATTAATTTTTTTTTTTTTTTTGAAAGTTCAAAGTTTGAGCTAGGGAGCTGAAATTTATAATATATACTCTCTAGGGGCCCTTTATTCTCATGTGTTTTTTTAAATCCGCCTACTGACACGCCCACAATTAAATAAAACAATTTTATTGAAACACCCAAGTTTGAGCTAGGGAGCGTTTTTTTTTGATAAAATCCTTTAAATGTTATATAACAAAATATGTAGAGCGTTCTTAACAATTCAACCATACTTAGACTTTTGTCACGCCCACTTATGAGAGATAGGAATAGGAATAGGGAATAACATTTAAAGGATTTTATCAAAAAAAAAACGCTCCCTAGCTCAAACTTGGGTGTTTCAATAAAATTGTTTTATTTAATTGTGGGCGTGTCAGTGGGCGGATTTTGAAAATATTTACACATGAGCATAAAGGGCACATAGAGAGTATATATTATAAATTTCAGCTCCCTAGCTCAAACTTTGGATTTTCAAAAATTAATATACCCTTAGAATAGGGTATAAAAAAAATATTTTATTTATTTGTGGGCGTGTCAGTGGGCGGATTTTGAAATGTTTTTATCCCGAGCAGTTTTAGGAGTCATAGATCATATATAAAAAATTTCAGCTTTCTAGCTCAAAATTCGATTTTTTCCAAAATTTTGTTTTTTTGAGTTTGTGGGCGTGTCTGTGGGCGGATTTCAAAAATTCGTAAACTTGACTATTTCGGGACCCTAGAGAGTATATGGTTAAAATTTCAGCTCTCTAGGTCCAGTTTAAAGGCCTAATTTTTGCCGACAGACGGACGGACGGACGGACGGACATGGCTAGATCGACATTACTATCGATGCTGATCATAAATATAGTAACTTTTAGGGGTCTACGGGCAATATTAAGGTATGTTACAAACTATGCGTCAAAATTAATATACCCTTAGAATAGGGTATAAACATAGGGACAGGCTACAGTTCGCTTGGGCGAACTGTTGGATACCCTATTCTTATTTCTATCCCTCATAAGTGGGCGTGACAAAAGTCTAAGTATGGTTGAATTGTTAAGAACGCTCTACATGTTTTGTTATATAACATTTAAAGGATTTCATCAAAAAAAACGCTCCCTAGCTCAAACTTGGGTGTTTCAATAAAACTGTTTTATTTAATTGTGGGCGTGTCAGTAGGCGGATTTAAAAAAAAATAACACATGAGAATAAAGGGCCCCTAGAGAGTATATATTATAAATTTCAGCTCCCTAGCTCAAACTTGGAATTTTCAAAAAAAACAAAAATTAATTGTGGGCGTGTCAGTGGGCGGATTTTAAAAATATTTACACTTCAGCATAAAGGGCCCATAGAGAGTATATATTATAAATTTCAGCTCCCTGGCTCAAACTTTGGATTTTCAAAAAAAATTGTTTTATTTATTTTTATCCTGAGTAGGTTTATATATATAAAAAATTTCAGCTTTTTAGCTCAAAATTCGATTTTTTCCAAAATTTTGTTTTTTTGAGTTTGTGGGCGTGTCTGTGGGCGGATTTCAAAAATTCGTAAAGTTGATTATTTCGGGACCCTAGAGAGTATATGGTTAAGATTTCAGCTCTCTAGGTCCAGTTTAAAGGCCTAATTTTTGCCGACAGACGGACAGACGGACGGACGGACATGGCTAGATTGACATTACTATCGATGCTGATCATAAATATAGTAACTTTTAGGGGTCTACGGGCAATATTAATATGTTACAAACTATGCGTCAAAATTAATATACCTTTAGAATAGGGTATAAAGTGGGTGGCGACGGTGTAGAGGTTAGTGTGTTGGTTTGTGAACCGTGCGGTGCAGGTTCAATCCCCATGGGGAACAAGAACATACGCCACCCATTCACATGCCTCTACACCAAAAGGAGGATTTCTGCCTGGTAGTACAATGGACCGTTACCGAGTCTGAGTGCTCTGGGATTTGGATTTCCTTTTTAATAAAAAAAAAAAAAAAAATAAAAAATAGGGTATAAAAATAATATTACATAAAATCACTTGTAGTTATAAGTATTAATTGATGTTAAGAGTTTTTTTTTAAGCTAATAAATATACAAACAAAAAAAAATGTTAATTTCACAAAAAAGTTTTTTTACTGTTCTTAGGTTAGGTTAGGTTAGGTTACTGGGCTGACGGGGCAAGAGAATCCTGCGCCCGTCACACTTAGGTCAATGTAGACCCTTTGTGATACCCTGGAGGTTACGCTTCCCTTATCTGGAACCAATGAAAAACCTATGAAAAACTTAGCGGGTTTACAAACCATCCCGATGCGTTGATGAACTTGCGCAAGTCATTCACAGACTTGCCGGAGAGTTCTTCTAAATCCTGGAAGAAATATCTGCCCAGGATATTGTTTCTGATATGACAGAGTGCAGGGCAGTGACAGAGGAAATGCGGGGTATCCTCATTCACCTCCTCGTCCCCACATCCTCTGCAGAGTTCATCTGTGCTGAGTTTTAATATCTTTGCATGGTAGCCCAGCATGTTGTGTCCGGTGATAACACCTGTGAGAGAGGACAAAGAATTCTTGTTCATTTGAAGGATTCTCTTGGTCTTTTGTTTGTCATATAGTGGCCACATTTTCCTTGTAATAACACAGGAATCAAGGGCACTCCATCTTTCGTTTGCTGCCATCAGTGTTTTATTTCCAATCACCTGTTTAAGGTAACAGGGTGGGGTTTTTACTGTGGTGTCAGCATCCCTTGATTCAAGGGAAGATCATTTTCTTGCCAGCTCATCGGCTCTTTCATTTCCTGGGACACCACTGTGTCCGGGGACCCAGCAGAGTCTTACAGTGTGCTGCGCGCCAAGAGCCCGCAGCTCTTCGCGACAGCTTCTTACAAGCCTCGATTTTATTTCTGTGGCGGAAATCGATTTTATTGCCGCTTGGCTGTCAATGAAGAAGGTAATATCAGCCTGTGGTATTGCCGTCATTGCAGTCTGCTTAGCGGCTGTTGTCACCGCCAGAACCTCAGCTTGGAAGACGCTGCTGTAGTCGGGGAGTCTGATCGAGCCAGATATTCCGAGCGTTTCTGAGTAGAAACCTGCACCAACGCCAGTATCCATCTTGGAGCCATCTGTATAGATGGGGATCGTTGTTGCATGGATTGGTACTTGGTTATCCTGCCATTCTTCCCTACAGGGAAAAGAGACAGTAAATGGTCTTATAAAATCTAGTTTGGGAGTAATGTAGTCTGTGCATACATTACTACCCGTAAATTTCTCTAGAATCTGTGCATGCCCTGTTGTACTGGGTTTCCAGTTTTTTGTTTGGCTTAGCCGCAAGGCACTGTTTGCTGCAGATTCTTGTACGAAAAGATCTAGGGGTTTAAGATTGAGAATTACCTCCAACCCCGCTGTAGGGGTGGTTCTCATAGCCCCAGTAGTGCCAATTGCCTTCTTTGCTCGTTCTTTTATATTGAGGCTCCAGTTTAATTTTCTATCCAGAATCACGCCAAGATACTTTGCGTATTCTGATGTTTGTCGTGGAGTACCCTCAATAGTTGGCGGATTAAATTGCGGTATAATCCTTTTATTGGTGAAGAGGACCAGTTCTGTCTTTTGTGGGTTAACCGCAAGTCCGCAGTTTCTGGTCCAGTTACCAACCATAGATAAGGCGTTCTGTATTTGTTCACTTAGAGTGGATGGGAATTTTCCTGTCGCTAGCAGTGCTAAGTCGTCAGCATATGCTACTGCCTTGACTCCTCTAAGTCTAAGTTCAATCAGAATCTCGTTTAAAACGAGTACCCAAAGAAGGGGTGATAGGACTCCGCCTTGAGGGGTTCCTCTAGATGCTGACACCTTAATTATTTCACCACCTAACTCTGAGTAGATGCATCTTCTTTTAAGCATGCACATTATCCATTTAATTATGGTATTCTCCACATTTAGGTTTACTAGGGCTCTTTCTACAGCTTCCCCTTGGACGTTGTTGAAGGCACCTTCAATGTCCAAGAAGGCGGCTAGAGTATATTCCTTGTCCCTTAGTGTCTTTTCTATGGTGCTGACGACACTGTGGAGTGCTGTCTCTACACCTTTGCCTTTCGTATATGCATGCTGAGCTGGGGATAAGACCTCTGGACTCAGTTTGCTACGAATATAAATGTCCATCAGTCTCTCAAAAGTTTTTAAAACAAAAGAGGTTAAACTGATTGGCCTAAAGTCTTTGGCGGTAGTGTGACTAGGTTTCCCAGCTTTGGGTATGAAAACCACTTTAACTTCTCGCCAAACTTTGGGTACATATCCCCATTTTAGGCTACTTAGGAAGAGGTTCCTCAGATGTGGGGTTATATGTTCTTCACATCTTTGTAGCATCATAGGAAAAATGCCGTCAATACCCGGAGATTTATATGGAGAGAAGGAATTAATGGCCCATTTTATCCTTTCTTCCGTTATAATCTCCGCTGTTGTTATGTGCTCCGTGTAGTGCTCTTCTTCCGGATTGTTATGCTCATTAATGCATCCCGGAAAGTGAGTCTCAAGGAGGAGCTTGAGTGTTTCATTGCAGGATTCTGTCCAGTTGCCGTTGGGGCCCTTGAGAGATCCCAAGGCTACTGGTTCCGTAGCAAGTAGTTTCCTGAGCCTAGCTGATTCCGCGGTGCTTTCCATTTTACTACAGAAGGATTTCCACGAAGATCGCTTTGCTTGTTGCGTTACTGCTTTGAATTTTCTTTGACTGGATTTGTAGGTTTCCCAGTCATGATCGGATCTTGTACGTTTTGCTACATTAAAAAGTTTTCTAGTTTCTTTCTTAATGTCGTACAGTTCTTTTGTCCACCATGGAGGAGTCGATTTTCTTTTACTCCTCGTTTGTAGGGGACATGATTTTTCGAGCGCTTTACCTAGGATTTTTCCTAGATTCTCGGCATTCGTGTCTGTACTCTCTGGTGCATACGCAGCATCTGTCTGGAGAGTTCTTAAGTTCTTTCCCACTTCCATATTGAAAAGGTCCCAGTTAGTTTTTCTATGGTTCCTATATGATATTGGGGGATCGTTCGTGTCTGGTATCAGGAATTCAATGATTTTGTGGTCAGAGAATGTTTCCTCCTTTAATACCTTCCACTGATCTATTGTGATTGTATTCGAGTTACTTAATATTGTAACATCGATTACTTCTTGCCTATTTCTAATAACAAAAGTTGGTTCTGAACCCCTATTAGCTATAAGTAAGTTATGATCTATAAGAAATTCAAAAAGTGACTCACCCCTTGTATTTGTATTTGAGCTATCCCATAGGGCATGGTGGGAGTTAGCATCACATCCCATCACCAGGTCCCATTTTTCCCGTGTAGCACGTTGAACAAGAAGGTGGGTCAGATCTGACGGTGGTCCTTCCGTTGCATCATAGGGCATATAGCATGATGTTAGAATCAGCGGAGGGAGCCCGTTGCGCTCAAGTTTTACCGTCACGTGGTCGTTATCACTGTAGGTAGATAGAAGAAAGAGGTTAATCTGTTTCCTAGCTACTATACAAGTTCTGATCTTACTATTTGGATCTGTCTGCACTGTTTTAAACAGGGCAAGTCCCTTCGAGTTTAAACCCCTTATTCTGCCTCCTGCTACCCAGGGTTCTTGAATAAGGGCTAGGTCTATTTTTCTATCCTCCATGAGGTAGATTAGGTTGGCGCTGGCCGCCTTACTGTGATGAAGGTTTATTTGTATTACCTTCATCACGGTTTTTTTTGGCTCCCCATCCTTGTTGGTTTTGTTGACTTTGTTCGCGATAAGCCTAAGCTTGCATCGGTATTCTCCCATCTCGATCACTTCCCAAGCGTGGCTCAGCTGATCGGTATTTAGGGATCGTAAGTATCTCTCGATACGGTCCTTAGGGATATGAGGCCCTCGTACAACAAGTTTGGCTTTAGGTCTTGTTATCCGTACGATCTCTTTTTTGTCAATCAAACGAAGGTCGGCGTTTGGCCATGGAGCTTTCGTCCTGGCAATAAACTCCTTGAGCCATGTGAGGGTATGTTCTTCCTCACAGGTCATGAGTTTGAATCCTTGGATGGTATTGAGGGTGCCAAAAAGCGGGAATGGTTCCTTGTTTTTTAGGATGGCCTCGTTCACCCCATCTAGGATTCGAAGTTCGATGAGTCGCCATTGGTCCTCTGTCAACTTCCGTGCAGGATTTCCGTAGTCTACTACGGCTACTTGTTGGCCAACTGCGGTTGGTAAAGAGACCTTGGCTTTCTTCCTAACATTTGTTTGAGAGATTGGAGAAAGCGTGTCGTTTTGCCTAGCTCTTTTGGACGTGCTTGCAATCGGGTCGAGCTTGGATTGAGTATCCTCTCTCGTGCCAATTACAGGGTTCCTAAGTCTGGCTGCGATTGGGGTGGAGAGCAAAGGGCTTTCTTTCCCCTTCCCAGCCGGTCTTTTGGGAATTGTCCTAGAGCTGGGCAAACGTTTGCTCTTCTCCGTTGGGTTGTCGGGTATGGTCCTCAGTCGTTCTTTAGCCTTGTCGAGGGATAGCTTTTCCTTCTCCGTTAAGGCTTCCGGATTTTTGCTACCCATCCTTCGGACGATCCTGAGCGCGTTACGCCTTTGCCTGCGCAGGATCTCATGCTCCCCTAGAGGCCTCTTTGGCTTGGGTTTGCTGGGGACTTTAGAGTCTAAGGCTCCTTGGGTGTCCCGTCCGGGATTGGAGTTCTGTGCCTCCACGACTGTTTGGCAACTGTCCATTGTCGAGTTATTGACGTCACGGCTGCAGTTGCCTGGTTGGTGAGGGGAACCTGCATCCAGATTGCAAGTGGAGCTGAGTCTCTGGATGTTCTCCAGCTGCAGTTTCCTCTCCCCTACCTCCCCAGTGACCATCTTCTCTCCTTCCAGGCCCGTACGAGCAAGAGGCTCGATGCAACGCCTGGCCGGTGAGTCTGGTGGTCCCGGGGTCGGTTCCTGTACCCGATCAGTCTCCGTGTCAGTTTTGTTGTTAATGTTAGGAGCAGGGAGCACCTCCCCCTTCTCTAGACCCGTACGAGCAAGAGGCTCGATGCAACGTCTGATCGAAAGGTTCGGTGGCTCCTCGGTGGCATCCTTTGGCAGAGTGATTGGTGTGGTCGACCTTTCCCCTGGATGGACTTTGCCGATCTCGGAGGAAGGTGGCCCCATCAATTTACTATCGCTAGTGTTATCCCCAGGATTAGCTTCCGCCGGTGTACGAGCAGTAGGCTCATTCTCCGTTAGACGCTGTTCCTGCAGATACGCACGTGCGTTATGAAGCCGTTTGCGGTCAGTCTCTGTCAGTTCTTCCCATCTTTTCGTCCCTAGTCTCTTTACTGTTGTCCTGCAGTTTGTTAGTTTTTTCCGTCTGGAGGAGGTGGACAATAAAGAGAGGTTAGAGCTAGCGACGGAACAGCTGTCGCTGACATCAAGGTTCATGCCCTCCATGGCAGCATCTGTTCCAACGCTTTCTCCATCCCATACTCCAAGATTGGCAAATGGATTCAGAAGAACGTTTTCTTCTTCCTCCGTCAGTTGTTGTTGTTCTGTTTGGGGATCGGTTTTTCTAGAGTCAGTGGTGCCCGATCCTTGCACCTTAGTTTCTTTTGTTTTGTTTTGTTTGTTTGTTTTGTTTGAATTGTTCATTGTAGGTCCCACGAGTAAGGGGGAAGGAAGGTCCATCTGCACTCACCCCCTGTATGCAGATAAGGGGAATAAGGGTTAAAACTGGAGGTCCCCAGGTATCCAGAGTTTGCGCTAGCGACTGAGCACTCCCTCAGCCATGCAGGTCTCGGCGCGTCGTACCTTACCTTGGATTTGATCCCTTTTAGTTTTCCAGCCCCTCTTTGTCGATTAACAACAGAGAGGGGAGTACTTAAGCCCCACCACCACGACAAGGTAGGTGATCAATCGGGGGGTTTTACTGTTCTTAGTTTAATGTTACACTGGAGCTCTTCTTTAATATCCCCAGCGGAAGATAAAGGATTTTTCCTCAATTTCATTTCAACGGTCGTCAGTGGTCTTACGCTTTGTTCCAAAACAAATTTTAAAGCTTGCAACTTTCAAAGTTAAGGCAGATTTTCCTTGTCCCGAAATCGATATTCCGTATTGTTCTTTTTTATGTTTGCCGACTTTTTTGAAAAATTACAAAACCCGTTGGTGATATTCTAGTGGATGACGCTCCACTTCAAAACGCACTATATTCTGTAGCGTATAATATACAACTACTGCAGAACTAAGAAACGTTTACTTTTTACAAAACTGTGAACATAACTTTAGCACAAAAAAATTGAACCATAAGTGCTCTGTACTTTCAGCTAACAGCATTTTGAAAATGAATAAACTGCTTTTGCACTTTATTTTGTCTTAGTGTAAATTTAACAAAATATGTAGACCATATCCTTCTTAACATTTCACCCATACCACGCCCACAAAGTGCCTTTCTCTATGTTTAGTAATTAATATTTTATTTATTTATTTGCGGCATACCATTAATGAGTATGTGACTGATATGTCTTTTCATTGAAATGCAATTTTTCCTGCGGGTCTGTTATAAGTAGGCTTTAAGGTTGAATTTAAAATAAACAACGGTAATTGTACCTTGCCATATCCTACGAACCTTCCCAATTTATCTACATACACTTTTCCTTTCAACACGTACAGATGGATTTATTGAGCAATAGCCGTTATTAAAGGAGCTTCCCCTGCAACTCTTTGGTGATTTAGAGATTCTCTAATGTAAGAACTTGTTTGGCCTAACATATTGTGTGGGCCAAGTTGTTATGTAAACTATCCACAAGGATTTGCTGAATTGAATCGTTCACTTAGATATTTGCATATGTTGGAATTTATTGCATTCGAAGCCATGGATATAGATAAGCAGTTATGTATAATCAATGATTACTCAAGTACGAAGCGCTAAGAATGCACATACCGCATATTGGGTATACATTGATATGGTTTTTCATTTTTGTGCTTCGTCCTTGTTAATTTCTTGTCCTTTCTTCAAAGACACTTTTAATGCATCTTATGCACACGGCAGGTGCACCTTTGTATTTAAGAATAATATGGAAATTTATTTTGTGGCATTCCCTGTGCGTTAAGGTAAGTTTATATTTGCTTCCTGGTAATTCGAAGCATTTATTTATTTATTTTCAAACGTGAATTGTCATATCAAGGCGAAATAAGGAAACAATACCATAGATTTTTTTGTACTTTATTTTTTTACGCTTGGAGGTGGTAATCTTCAAAAGACGAAACTGAAACATACTCAGTAACAGTGTGGGATTTTTACCCACTAACCCCTTCTTCCTTTTCCAGATTTCCCTGTGGTACGGCGGTCTTAGCATTTCATCGCAGGCGTGGATGAGAAAGCCTTCCAACAATTGCACCTAATCGTTAGACCAACAATTCGTCTTTCATATCTTATATGTTTTTTATTTTTAACTACAACTTTTCATTCGACTTATCAAGTAGTTTTCGTAGTTTTTGGTTTCGTCTTCTATTGTTTTAATGCCGAGATCTCTGTGGATATCGCTATTTCTGAAATGCCAAGGCGCGTTAACAATACCTCTTAGCACTTTGTTTTCAAACGATTGTAAAATATACATGTTACTTAATTTGGTGGTTGTTCTCGATATTAAGCTCGGAATATTTTCCGAGTAACCAATACATTTATTATCTAGTTCATTGCGTTTTTTCTTTACATACGCTTTCCATTTCAGCTTTGCATCAAGTGTCATTCCAAGATACTTAGCCTCGTTTCGAAATGGAATTTGATCCAAGTTTAAAAAGACCGCTAAATTATTTGCTTTCTTGTAAGTAAAATTTACATGACCAGAATTTGTCTCGTTGAGTGCGATTCGCCAAACCTTAGTTCATTCATTTATTCTATCCAGAGCTTCTTGCAGTTTTCCGTAGTCTCTTCGACCGTTTTACCTACTGCCAGGATACAAGTGCCGTCGTCAAATATAGCTAGCTCAGTGCCTTCTACATGTGAAATATCACGAGTGCATAATAAGTATAAAACTGGACCAAGGACGCTTCCTTGAGGCACCCCAGTCATTTTTTCCTTAAAATCTGAATATTCGTTTCCACAATTGACGCGGAATAATCTACCTATCAGCTAGGTAATACTCCAGAATATTATACAGATGCTCCGGCAGAACTTTTTAAACTTTAAGATTTAATGCCGGACTATGTCAAAGCCTTGAGAGACGTTAAGGAATACGCTTGAACAAATCCTTTTTTTCAAGAGATTTTTCGATTACTATGCTATGCATTTGTTCAACTGCTTGCTTCTGAAACCAAATTGATCTTCCGGAATGAGATAACTTTCTTCTATTACCGGCTGTATTCTAACTTACTTAAGGTTACGCTACAGGGCCTCAACCAACAGGTGTCTCCAGCCAGCACGATCTTTGGCCAGCTGTCTGCAGTTTCGCACACTAAGTTGGTTAAGGTCCCCTTCCACTTGCGTACGCCATCTGAGTCGCGGTCTTCCTCTACTGCGCTGTCCCTCGGGTGTGGATTCGAAGATCTTCCGGGCCGAAGGTGTCACGTCCATTAGCTCTACATGACCCAACCACCTCAGTCGTCCTTAAAAAAATATTTTCGATGTAGGTACTCTCAGACATTTTTTTTATCTAAACAATGGTTGCTCAAAACAACTACTAAAATCCATATACTCGTATTATGGTATCTTCCATTCAACCAACGACCATACCACGTCGAGTTAATCGGTTCTCGTCACAGATAAATAAGTTGTTCAGGAGGAAAGATCACAATGATATTCCTTGTGTTCGAATCTCCCAGACAGCAGAGAACAGACAGACAGTACTGACTGCTGGAATAAGTCCAGAAAGTGTCGCTTCAAACGACGATTTTTTCGTGGTCGAGGACCCACAGGAGAAAGTGGATTTGCTGGGCGCTTGTTTCGAGGCCGTGTATACGGTGAACAATCCTGTTCGCCGTAACCACGACATTGAGAATAGGGCTCTGGTGAGCCACTTCTATCTCCGCACCGAACTTGAGAATTGGCGATCTGAGAATAACGGATTCACCGTGTTCACTGATGAAAACCATGCTAATGCAGTTGTCGCCAATGGCCGAGATGCATCGCACTTGTTCGTGTCGAAGGATGATCTTCTGTGCATCTTCGAGTCACTAAAGAATAAAAAGTCGGCGGGGATGGATGGTGTCCCAAACGTCGTATTGAGACACCTGCCTTTGGAGGCTGTAGATATTTTCACCACGCTGTTTAACAATGCGCTGAATAATGCACATTATCCGGCGCATTGGAAGGTAGCTGTGGTACACCCTATCCCGAAAAAATGTAAAGATAGGACGAACCCTGCCAATCTCCGGTCAATTAGCTTGCTTCCGAATATTAGCAAGGTCTTTGAAAAGGTTGTAAATAGAGCCCTGTTAAAGTGGGTCGAGGACAATAACATAATCCCGGACAACCAGTTTGGTTTCAGGGCGAGGCATGACACTATTCATGCCGCGTCGAAACTGGTTTCCGACATTCAGTGGAATAAATGCAAAAACCAATGCACGGGTGCTTGTCTGGTTGATTTTGAGAAGGCTTTCGACACCGTATGGTTAGAGGGACTTGTCTACAAGTTGACCAGGCGGGGGATGCACAAACCTTTGCTATATGTAATTTATAATATGCTTATGGGAAAGAAGTTCGTTGTCAAATGTGGCAACGTGACTTCGAGCAGAGTCTTTGAAATTAAAAACGGTTTACAGCAGGGGGCGGTCAATTCTCCGATCCTGTTTAACATTTACACGAGTGATCTGGTGGGTTCACTCAGACATGCCATAGCGTATGCCGACGATTTGGTGGCATACAGATCAGGTCCGAAAATCGAGGTCATTAATATCCTTTTGCAGCGTGACTTCGATCAAATTAAGCGATATTGCGACGACTGGAAGTTGAAAATCAACTTTCAGAAGACGGAAACAATCTTGTTCAGAACTCCATTGGCTGGGGCCTCTAGGGATACCAGAAAAAACTGGAAGAAATTGGCCATTATTGGACAAAATGGGCAGCCATTGGCGGTGAGAAGCGTAGTTAGATATCTGGGTATCTGGCTTGACCAGTATCTGTATTTCGATAGACATATAGTTGCTTGTCTTGCTGGGGCCAAGAAGGCTTATGCTCTGACAAGGAGACTGTTTCATAGCAGTCAACTTGACTCTAGAGTGAAGGTCATTTGCTACGTGGCCCTTATAAGGCCGATCATCGCTTATGGTTGTCCATTGTGGTTTAATATAGCGCCTAGTTATATGGAAAAGATTCGGGTTTTGGAGAGACAATGTCTTAGGACCTGTCTCCGGTTGTTCCGAACGCCCGAATCCAACTATATAAAATACTATCCCAACAAGGTCCTATACGATGGGGCTCAGTTGAATAGGATTGACAATTTCCTCATTAAGGTCACTCGAAGGCACGTTGCAAGGGCGATGGCCAGCGACAATAGTCTGATATTTGGGGCTTACTACCCCAATGAAATGTACATAGAGAGTACGCTCCGGTCTGGCTTTATCCCGCCAGAGGCATTTATCCATATTGATTCAAAAGGGCTGGTACAGACGAGGGATGGTATCCCGGTCTTATACCATCGCTACCGCAGCGCGAGAGATAAGCGGCTCCGCCATGACGGGGACGTCGCCAATGCTCATGAGCTCCTCCGTTTTAGTACCGCAATATCGGAGAGGGATATATTCGACACGGAAAAGCAATTCGCCGAATTTTGGTGGATTGTTGAGGGGGGAGGGGTCAACATGCCCTCCCAGGACGGTGCGTTACTCTAGGTAACATCCTCTTAGCTTATAAGTTAGATTAAGTCAGCTAGGGCGTTTTTGGGAGAGGCCGGGCTCGCCAACGTGTGGTGGTGCTTCCGGGAGTTGACTGACGCTGTAAGGCTTCAGTCGGCTCACGGCGGCGCGTGTGCACGTTGACGACTGCCAGGCGCTCGGAAAGCAATTGGGATTTTGACCACTTGTTGCGCCAGGCAACGAGTGCTCAGAATCCTAATTATAGTTAGAATATGCTAAGTAGTTTAAGTAAGTAGAGTAGGTAGTTTGTAATTTATTTTTTTTATATAAAAATATAAAATTTGATAAAGATTCCGAGTTTTCTTAACAATTTTCTCGATGAAAACATAATTATGTAAGATTAGTTCGTAAAATAGTTTTTAGGCCGAAAGGCAATAATTATAAGATAGAGTTAAGTTTAGGGCGTCCGCATAAGGATCAATAATCTAGAATAAGTATCCTGTTAATTTTAAGTTAGATTTAATCATTTTTGTCTAGTATTTAAGTTGATATAAGCTAATAATTAATAAAAATGAATTTAAAAGTAAAGTAAAGTAATCGGTTCTCGTCAGATCACCGTAATTAAACGACGTTGGGCGCGGTTAGTACGTAGATGGGGGACCGTTTGAGAACAACCGCGTGTCGTTGGCCAGTCCCATCTACAGAGTTGAGGTAGATAATATACGTGGTATCACAATGGACCTAAATTGGTCTAAGTGTGTCGGCTTTTGCCGACAGCCACATAAACCTAACCTAACCTAACCTCCATTCAAAACTTCAATATGGTATAACTTGTTGGGGAGGTCCATATGCGATTAAAATCATACCTCTTTTAATTCTGCAGAAAAGTGTTTTAAGAAAAATTTGCCGAAATTTCCCTTGTTTCGAGATATCAAAATAATTCCAGTCCGTCATTTGTATTGTTTTAAAGTTCTAAAAACTTTCTTTAAGAGATCAGGTAATCTTAATTGCAGATTAGTCTCCGAATATAACCTACGTAGACACTTTTTGAATGTTGTATCTGTACCTTTTTCTCGTACAACTACTTTTAGTAATTGTGGCGACCCGCAAGCGACCAGTTCTGAGCTGTTTACACTCTCGCTCTCTCGTGATCTCATTCATAGCTTGCACAGGCATATTCGTCGTCGCGGGGCAGTCATTAGTAGGTAGTGAAAGTGTAAGGTTCTTTGGTGAAATAAAGAGTTTAGACAAATACTAAAAGTGGTGTATTATTATTACTATTGACAGTTTAGGCTATTACATTTGGCGACGAGGTAAATTTCTTTTTAACATTCATACATAATATAAACATATTAATAGGAAAAGGTACCTACAAAACAAGTGGGTTCTTAGACGCGCGCAGACGATGAAATGATACGAGTGTTGCTTCATACAATTGTGTTCTGTTTTGGAAGTCGTAAGCACATGTCTAAGCGTAAGGTATGGCCACTGAATTGGATTATGTGTTTACTGTTGCATTAAATTGCAGGATTGAATTGCATTAAATTGCTAGTTAAAGACATTTAATTGGGAAAAAGAGGAAAAAGGAAGAAAAGGAAGAGAATAAAAGTGAATCGTAAGTTAACCATTCAATTGGATTATTTGTATTGTAATTGCATTAAATTGCAGGTGGAGGGTGACATTTAATTGTTAACCAAAGGCATTGATTCGAGAAAAATAAAGATGAGCGAATCAGGGATAAAACCTTTCCTATGTGAAACGATCGATAAGTCGTTGATGAGAGTTGAATGGGAAAAGTGGTTTCGGGCATTTTCGCTTTACCTAGAGGCAGAAGAAATTACGGATGTGGTAAAAAAGAAAAATAAGCTCCTGCATTTAGGTGGGCCTCAGTTACAGGAGGTCATTTTTAACATTCCTGGAGCGTTAGTCGACGTCAATGAGGATGGTACTGTTAGGGGAGATGTTTATGAGGTATTGGTAAAAAAAACTTGACGACTATTTTTCGCCAAAGAGAAATTCGACATTTGAAAGGCATTTGTTTAGAACCAGATGATGGGGAGGGCTTTAATAAATTTATTTTGCGGCTCCGTAATCAGGCGGCTAAATGCTCTTTTGGTACAATGCAGCAAGAAGTGCTGGATATAAATATAAAGGACAAAGTCATAGATGCGTGGGCTTCGCGAGATCTAAAGAACCGGTTGTTGGAAAAGGAGCACTCCCTAGAAGAAGTACTAGGAATGTGTCAAGTACACGAGCAAATTGCGAGTCAGACGGAAACGATGGTTCCCACGGCATCAACAAGTGGGATTAATAGCATTTATCCTACCCATAAGCGAAAGTATCTAATCGAAGGTAAGGAATGTCAGAGATGTGGACGAGTGGGTCACTTTGCGGATAGTAGCTATTGTCCAGATGATGTAAAACGAAGTCTGGCAAACGAAAGAGCGCAGTGGATGATCAGATTGACAAGAGGAGAAGATTTGGACCATCAGGAATTAGGTTTATAGAGGGAGAAAGAACAGATGGAAACAAAACAACCAGTGTTAAGTTTGGCGAGCACCACTGTTTCCAAGTCACAGAGGACTTAGAGGAACCTTCAAGCGGAAAGATTGTCTGCTCTATCGAAAATTTTGAATTGTTGATGCTCATTGATTCAGGTTCACGATTTAATTTAATAGGGGAAATTGACTGCGAAAAGTTACGTCAATCGTCAACAGCATTGCTTAATATCCGAACGGAATCGGAAAATCAGTTCAGGGGGTACGCTGCTAAGGAGATGCTTGAGGTAAGAGCTGTTTTTGAAGCCCCAATAAGCGTTGACCATCGAAGAGAGTCGATCGCATCGTTCTACGTTATTAAAAACGGGAAACAGTCCCTGCTAGGGCGTGACACCACAATGGCACTAAAAGTTCTTAGATTGGGGGTTGATGTGAACCAACTCGAAAATAATCGGGTTTTTCCAAAGATTGCAGCTATACAAGTACAATTGGCCATAGACAAGTCGGTAAAGCCGGTATATCAACCATTCCGTCGCATTCCTTCAGCGTTGGAGGAAAGGGTTGAACGAAAACTAAAGGAAGCAGTTGAAGAGGACATCATCGAGGTTGTTTACGGTCCGAGTTCGTGGATCTCACCTATAGTGTTATTCTTTAAGGAAGACGGAGATATTCGACTGTGCGTCGACATGCGCCGTGCGAACGCGGCCATTCTTAGAGAAAACTTCCCGCTCCCTACGTTTGACTCGCTGATGACCAAACTTAAGGGTGCTCAGTATTTATCTCGCTTAGATCTCAAGAGCGCGTATCACCAATTGGAGCTAACCGAGGACAGCCGCGAAATTACAACGTTTATTACCCATAAAGGCTTGTTTCGGTATAAACGATTGCTATTTGGGGTAAATTCAGCGCCCGAAATATTTCAAAAGACAATGGAAAATATTTTGGCTCCCTGCCAAAATGCATTGAATTACTTAGACGACATAATTGTTATTGGGCTCACGGAGGAGGAACACGACAGGGAATTAAAGGCGGTGTTAAACATTTTTAAGGATATGAACGTTACCCTGAACAAGGAAAAATGTCGTTGGAAAGTTCATGACTTAAAATGTTTAGGTCATGTACTAGGGACGACTGGTATTAGTGCAGATCCCGAAAAGGTTAGAACGATCTTAGCCGGAACTCTCCAAACACTAAGGAAGAAACTAGGAGCTTTCTCGGCCTGGTCACGTATTTAGTGAAGTTCATTCCAGATATGGCAGACACAACAGAACCATTATGGAATCTTATTAAAAAGAATATTCCGTTTACCTGGGGTGAAAAGGAAGAGCAAGCGTTCAAACGGTTAATAGAATTTCTAGCACAAATACCGACGCTGGCTTATTTCAACCCTAAGAACCGTACCCGGTTAATAGCTGATGCAAGCCCTGTAGCATTGGGAGCAGTCCTATTGCAGTTCCATGGAGGAAGCCCTGAAGTAATTTCCTTTGCTAGCAAAAGTCTATCTCCAGTGGAAAGGAGAATTTTTATTATTACCTCGTAGGAATAGAGTTTGAACTCGTTACGGACCACAAACCTTTGGAAGCAATTTTTAAGCCCACGTCCAAACAACCAGAGAGACTCCATGCAAGGAGTCCTTAGACTCCAAGCCTTTAAATTTAAGGTGATATACCAGGCGGGAAAATGGAATATAGCGGATTCTTTGTCGCGATTGTGTAAAATTCAGGATACAGACTCATTTGACAGCCACTGTGAGTACAGCGTATGTGCGTGGATCGAAAACATGGTCCCACGGGCGCTTACAATAACCGAAGTGATTCAAGGAAATGCCACTGATCAAGAGATCATCGAAGCTGTTGAGAATATTAAGAGGGATGATTGGACAGCCAGTAGTAAAAATAAGTTGTTTCCATTTCGGTTTGAACTTTGCACTATGGGAAACATTCTTTTACGCGGTTCGAGGATTGTCATACCAGAGTCGTTACGATTGAGAGTATTAGAGTTGGGTCACGAAGGCCACCCAGGAGAAACAGCAATGAAGTGGAGACTACGCTTAAAAGTATGGGGGCCAATAATGGACAGAGAAGTGGAGTCGTACGTGAAACGATGTCGGGAATGTCTGTTAGTTTCAAGGCCAACACCACCAGTACCCATGCAGCGGCATGCCTTTCCGGAAGGGCCTTGGCAATGCATTGCAATCGACTTATTGGGTCCGTTGCCAAATCATGATTTTCCATTTGTTATCATCGACTATTTTTCAAGATACCAGGAGACTAAGTTTGTAAAGAAAATTACGTCCTCAGAGATAATTGGCATAGTGGAAGAAATCTTCTGTAGATTGCGATATCCCAGATCTACAAAAGCGGATAATGGTCGTCAGTTCGTGAGCGGGGAATTCAAAGCTTATTGCGATAGTAACAATATCGATCTGATTACCTCACCCCCTTATTGGCCACAGGCCAATGGCGAGGTCGAGAATATGAATCGATCGATTTTGAAGCGGCTCAAAATTGCTCATGAAAAAGGAGTGGACTATAAGAAAGAAGTACAAAAATTCACCCTCATGTATAACGTGACACCACATGGTACTACCGGAAAGTCACCGTCGGAGCTTCTTTTCAAAAGAACGATAAGAGTCAAGATCCCCACTATACAAGATATTAGCGAAAATATTCTGGATTCAGAGGCAAGGGACTTGGACAAAATAAACAAGCACAAAGGAAAAGAGAGGGAAGACAGAAGTCGTGGAGCGAAGGAAAGTGATCTTACCATCGGTGACAAAGTTTTACTTCGCAATCTCGTTCAGCAAAATAAGCTGACACCAGCATTCGATGCAACTGAATTCGAGGTAATCGAACAAAGCCGAAACGAAGCAGTAGTTCGAGGAGATGACGGGAGGACCTTTAGACGAAACTTAAGCCATTTGAAAAAGATTCCAGTTCCTTCACAAACTATGCCGGACACAACAACAATAACAACTGAAGACACTTCCGATCCCTCAGCAGGGGAGGTTCATGAGGAAGCTGGAGACACTGCTCAGGTGGGAAGACCAGAGTTAAAGCTAAAGCTGAAAACCATAGGAGGGATATGGCGACCCGCAAGCGGCCAGTCATTAGTAGGTAGTGAAAGTGTAAGGTTCTCTGGTGAAATAAAGAGTTTAGACAAATACTAAAAGTGGTGTATTATTATTACTATTGACTGTTTAGGCTATTACAGTAATTTTTATTTGTTTTCATCTTGTCGTCTTTTTATTAAGCTACCACTATCAATTAGAGTCGCTAGATCCACTGGAAGGCTTGAAAAGTCTTTAAGGCATTAGCTTTTTAACTTCAATTACGCGGAATTAGAATCAGTTCTTTCTAACAATCTGGGATAACTTAAAGTCTTAATTTTTGGAAATTTTGTCTTTCTTTTGCTTTTTCATAACTATATTTTGTAATTATCCTCTTATTTAGTTTTTTTTTCTTCTCTTAATATTTCTCTGAATAATATAATGTAAGGGGCACCCCACCCATAGGTAATATTTTTTCTAATTAAGCGCATTGAAATGGCATTTGACACTATTTTTAATACTTAATGTATACAAAATAAAAAATGTCACAGCTAATTTATTTCTGTAAATTGTAAAATACTGTTAAACTTATTGAATAATGTATTTCTTTGATTCTATCTGAGATAAATGCATCTATCTATCGTTGGACCTTCACTCTTCTGGCTAAGTCGATGTCGCTGTACAGCCAGTACAGTTCGTCTATGCAGACGGGATCAAAAATGACTCGAAGGATTTTCCTCTCAAAACAACCAAGAGTGACCTCATCCAATGTTTATAGAGTCCAGGCTTCTGAATCATAGAGAAGGACTGCGATTATTAAGGTCTTATAAAGGGTCACTTTACTTGTTCGAGAGAGGGCTTTGCTACTCAATTGCTTTCTTAGCCCAAAGAAACAGCGATTGGCAAGAGTTATTCTTCGTTTAATCTCAGCGCTGGTATCATTGCCTGAGTTCATTGCGGAGCCTAGGTAGACAAAGTCCTAAACCACCTCAAAGTTAGGTATATCTGTCTATAGTGACATTCTGTCCGAGACGTCGGTGTTAGATGTCCTTTCTTGATGACAGCATATACTTTGTCTTGCCCTCGTTGATCGCCAAACCCATCTTCGCTGCCTCAGTCTCAATACTCCGGAACGTGCCAGTGACATCTCTTTGCGTTCTGCCGATTATGTCGATGTCGTCGGCGTAGGCGAGTAGATGGACGGACTTTTGAAAGATAGTGCCTCTGGTGTTAGCATTTGAGTTTTGCACTATTTTTTCAAGAACGATGTTAAAGAAGTCACACGACAGCGCATTGCCTTGTCTAAATCCTTTTTTGACATCGAAGGTCTCGGTGAGTTCTTTACCGACCTTGATGGAGCAGCGCGCATTCTCCATTGTCATCCTGCACAAACGGACGAGTTTGGCAGGGATGCGAAAACTAGACATTGCTCTGTATAGCTCGTCTCTATAAATTGTGTCATAGGCGGCCTTAAAATGGAGTAAAAAGGTGGTGGGTATCGATGTGGACTTCCTGGGTTTTCTCCAAGATCCGCCGCAATGTGAATATTTGCTCGATGGTAGACTTTCCTGGGCTGATGCCACACTGATAGGGACCAATCAGGTTGTTGACGAAAGGCTTCAGGCGTTCACACAACACGGCAGATAAGGTCTTGAAAGCGATATTAAGAAGACTAATACCTCTATTGGCGCAGTTCAGAGGGTCTCCTTTCTTGAGGACCGGCTGTGTTCGCCTAATCAATATTCTCTAGAGCACTTTTAATATGATTGGAAGAAGCGAAATTGGTCTAAAAGATGTTTTTTTCATTCGGCGGATTTCCTGGCTTAAGAACCATTATGACCTCAGCGACTTTCCACTCACTGCTAACGTATTCTAGTCTAAGCGCGGCGTTTACAATAAAAAATAAGCTTAATTAAAGCTTTTCTAGGTAGTGCTTTCAGAACCTCTCTCGTGGTAGGGTCGTGTCGAGGAGATTTCTTAGGCTTAAGTTTCCTTATTTCTTCCTTAAGTTCGGCTAGTGTTGCATTTCTTATTGCGCTTTTCTTCTTTTTCCAATGAATTTTCTTTTTGCTTTTTAAAAAATATTCAACATTTCAATTCAATTCAGTTTTATTCCTTACTAATACATATTGTGATACTAACAATTAAATAGGATACAAGGCTGCATATAATAGAAATTAACGCAATGGTTTAACAAAGAATCTGCAATATATAATTCATAAGGAACTAGAGGCGAAAGTAGATGGAATAATATTAATATAAATACAACATATTCTAAAAGTATTAAGGTGGGGTTACGACAATATTTGTACTTATATAGGTAATATATTTTAATTTTTACAACTTTAATTATTTGTTATATTTTGCTAATGAAGAAGTGATACAAATTTGGCGCAGGGAAAGGAAAACAAAAAATAAAACGAATTACTCGTAATTAGATTACTTACTTTACTTAACGGGCTCCCGACCCGTGAAGGGTATCTGCCTGAGATATCGGGCATGCTGCTTCCAATTGTCCAGAGCAAGCGCTCTGGCATCCACGATTAGTGGTCCTATTTCTGGGATCCACCAGTTCGAGCTATGCGTCTATTCAAATTCGTATTTTCCTGGTTATTGTATGGAAACCTGTAGGAGGGGTGTAGGTTGACTGAAAAAATACCCTGTATGTAGCACTGGCACGTTAATGATTGCTCGGCGACAGCTCGTCGGACGAGAGGGATCCTTGCTATACGGGTCTACTACAAAAAAATAATTATCGTGCCAGTTATAATAAAACATACATGCATCGTTAGCCTATCGGGATGTTAAACTGACTACCTTGCTCGATAAAGGAGGTAAAAACAGAAATAAATTTAAGAGAAGATACTCAGATGAAGAGAGTTCGTATGAGATTGTAATTGTATTGGAGGGAGGAGATATGAAAGTTGTTTTAGGAAAGCACCAGGGAAAAAGGGGTGAGGATGGAGGGACGAAAGAGGTGTCAGATGTTGATAATATATTGGACCGATCCACCCTTGTGTATGACCTCTGGTCATAGCTCCGTGATCGTTCAGTGCCTATCGGTATGTGTTTGGACGATCCCTTAAATAAAATGGCATCCACAGATGATTTCACATGATCACGTCACATTTCGCAGTGCTTACGGGCACCACCCCCTTTCCCGCCATTGACAACTTGTTTAGACTGCCATAATCAAAAAAATATTTTGTTCACGGTATATACATTTTAACAATGGAATTTTATTGTTGCGAACATTGGATAATTTTAACCAAAATTAAGTAATTCGTATTTATTTGTGAACTTATATACAAATAAAAATAGGGTTCATACGACCAATGTAGTTTCAAATTTGTTCATCTTATGCATGTACCAAATTTTTGAAGGTTTTTATAACTGATTTAATAATTTTATATTAATTTTTTCTTAATTCAATCGTAAGGTAGTAAATTTAAAATTGACTTCGCGTTTTACGGTAAATATGGCATTATGTTTTACATACGTATATCTCACTTCATGTCAATAAAGAAATGTAGGTAATAGGTATGGTGTCAAAGATCACTTACAGTCTTGTTGATTAACGCTACCACTTCTTCTTCTCTGCAGTCAAGCTGTGCGCACACCTGGGATTAAGAGCACTATGAACTGTATAAAAAGAATGTTGGATTGTTAATTTTACAACGTATAAGATAATAAGAGCGATCTCTTGACAATCTTACCTTTACAAAATGTCATTGCAATTATAGTGATGCATACTCCTTTAATTAATTGATATACATATTGTAGCAAGCAACTTGTAAATATTTTTTTTGGAAAAATTTAGCGAAATTTAATTTTTATGAACTATTTTTTTTTTTTTGATTGATGGCAATGCTATAATTTTTCGCTAACGCAATAAAGCCGCTGTAGTAGATCTTATAGTTTCGGCAAAAAGTGGCTGCGACATTCCCGGACAGTCAGACAGACGGACAGACAGGCATGACGAATCTATAAGGGTTCTGTTTTTTGCCATTTGGCTACGGAACCCTAAAAAGGACTGCTGACGATAAAGAGGTCAGAAGTCGAGGACTGAGACAAAAATATCCCGATTGTTATGCAGAGATAGTGGATGTTTGACTTTGCATCCTTGCTTTAATAATAATCCAAATCGCACTCTATTAAAGTACAAACACTGCGAACCACGGTCATGCAGCAGGTAGGGCCAGCCTGATGGTTTATTTTCTTTTATTCACCATTTGTCATCAACATCTGACTCCTTCTTGCTGTTCCTTCTTCTTCTTTCTATTCCGACTTCCTCTCTTAAGCTTTTCTAATTTCTTCAGTTTCCCCTATCTCTTTCATCTCATAAGGACTTGTCATCTCTTCAAGGCATACAAGATCATATGGCAGGTAAACTTGGAGCCAGGCCAAGTCTATAAGTGCATGCCTACATTTAGTATCTATTTGATACTTACTCCCTCCTTTTGGCACGAATTTTATTTTAGGGGGAGGTTCGTAGCAGAAAGACCCCCCCCCCCCCCATTCGGACGAACTGTTGCCGAGCAACGACAAGCGTGCCACCTCTGCTACCGGGGACATTAACACCCAAATACCCCCTTCCTACAATATATATGTCTGTTAAGTATATGTACAAAGAGAACTAGGGAAGAAGTACTTAAGTACTGATATTATAAAATATAAAAAAAAAAAAAATTCCGGCAGTTCGGAAGGGGGAACCCGATATTCTCGTAATGTCGCCAATGGCCGATGTGGTGATTCAGTACTTGATGATGGACTTTGATATCACACTCCTATCTCATCAAAGAGAATTGCCTTGTAGTCCGCTAGACCGGATCAAAGGCGCCTATACTCAGTTCGCAAGCGCAATTGGATGCAGAACTCCACGAAACTCTTTAGCCAAGTCACTTAGATGGCTGTATAATTGTTGTGGGTTTAACACAATGATAATGTTATTTCATGTTAGTAGGTATATGCACCTATAAATCATATTTTCACTACGGTATTCAGGACTCTCCTTAACCAATTTTATTCTAAACTACTATATAAGCGATGTATGTGATCATTTGTGCTCGATTTGCACTCGTTCAGTTTTGGTGGAGTAAAGAAGATTCGCTGCAAGTGGTTAACAGGCTATGTACTAATATGGCAATTGCTGAAGGCCATACGGTAGTGCTGAGTTTTGGCTGAATGAATTCAGGCAAGTTTGGGGCGTTTTTTTGTGCATTTGACATATCATTGCCATCAATTACTTCTTGCATTATATGAAGCACTTATTTTGGTTTTCGAACTAACCTTTTAATTTGTTTATTTATATTATTTTATTTATATTTTTTTTTGAAAGGTGTATGCTACAAAATGTTAGAATAAGTTGTGCTCTGATTACTGCATTTTCGTATAAGGCAATCTTCCTGAAATTCGCGATGAAAAACATCAAATCCTTGCTCTTATTCTTAATCAAACAATATTTCCAATTTCTTCAATCCCTCCTAGACTCGCACGTTGCACGCACGAGTATTCAAAAAAAAACACCGTAAGGCATACCTACCTACAATAATTTTATGCAGGAAGGACACGTGAAATAATTGTTCTCTGGGATTCAAAATTGTGAATAATTTGTTCTTAATCTCTATTTCAAAGTTCTGTAAATTCTTTTTGATAATGTAAACATGAAATTCAGTCGGGTAGGTGAGTGGGGCGTTGCTGTGGGCTGTGCTGCTATCCCTGCGGGATATCACTTCAACTGACAGAATTTTGAAAAGTGGAATTTCGGCAAGATATAAAAAATTCATATTTTTTAAAACAACTCGCTCGTAACTCGGCAACAAATGACACGTAAAAATTGTTTGCATGAATACCGTGTTTGCAAATCAAGTCCTCTTCCCATTGTTACAAGAACGGACTCATGTTTTATCTGAAACCTCAATGAAATTTATAACAAAAAGGACACTATCCACCATTGTCTGACTCAATTCTACTCCATTAGATGAAAACGTCCATGTGCTGCGAATATCCGCAATGCACAACAACGGCAATGAGTTAACAGTGCAATTTCGCAAACAATACGAGTAGGTACTTACAAAAAAAAATATACGAACCGACATAGACTCGTCCGCCTCATTGAACAATTGTTTCCACACCAGAATCTACATAATATTTCCATTTCACAGCAACATTATTGTGCAAAGGGATTAGTTATTCCATGCAATTTTTCATATTTCAGTTATCACTGAACAATGGATATTTTATTTTTGGTTGATGATATAATTTAGAATTATGCATTTGTGATTTACTGAACCAAAATAAATTCTCAAATCATCATGCAGTCATAACCTGACAATAAATAAAACTGGCTAACGTTTCTAAGAAGTTTGTGACCAATTATAATGCGGCATACTTAGTTTTATCTATGAACAATGAGAGACACAAATGGCCTGAGAGACTTGCATCTATATTAAGAAAGGTCAATACCTACAAATAAACACAACTTTTGGAGCACAAATGACGAAGGGTCAGACTCATGATGCATTGATTTTTATGATCTAAATTATCATTCCCACAAAGCTCGCCTGAGAAGTATGTATCCCACCTACATTTCCAGTTTACGTAACAAAAAAAAAAAACCCTAAAAAGTGTGCGCCTCCGCCAGCTCTTGGCAGTTGATGTCAGTTCGAAGCTTTCCATCAAACTCCAAGTCGTCGGCTCCATCGGTCCCAGCGAATCTCCCTTTTGCCAACAGGGGTATCGTTTATCGAACCCCGGTCCGGAGCATCAACCCCCAGTAGTAAAGGATCTTTCATTAATGACTTGACAACTTATTTACAAAAAAAAATGCAAATTAGTTGAGATACCGCAAAAAAAATTATTGCCTTGAATAACTATCAAATCAATTATAAATGGAATTCGACTTGGTTCATATGTCCACCACGGGAACGTATGCAGCGGTCGATACGTTGAACCCAATTTTCGATGACTCAGCCGCCCATTTCAACCGATACGGCCGCTATTTCTCGTTCAATATTGGCTCTGAGCTCCCCTTACGTCGCCGGCTTGCTGGCATAGACCAATGATTTAATGTAGCCCCATAAAAAAAGTCTAAAGGCGTTAAATCACGCAATCTCGACGGTTAATAGACGGTTCCGTTTCTCGAGATAACACGTTCACCGAACTGAGATTTCAATAACTCGATTGTTGCACACGCTGTGTGGCTTGTGGCACCGTCTTGTTGGAACCACATATTACTGATGTCCAATTCATGCAATTGCTTAAGAAAAACACGTTCTAACATGGCTCTGTAGCGAATACCATTTACCGTAACGTGACGGTCATGTTCATCGACAAAAAAAAACAGCCCAATGACGCCACATGCATGAAAACCGCACCAAACGGTGACTTTTTGCGGATGAAGTGCGATTTCATGAAGCACATGAGGGTTCTCACCTGTCCAGTAACGCATATTTTGCTTCTTGACGAAGCCGTTTAACCAAAAATGAGCTACATCGCTGAAGATGATTTTGCAATGAAATTGTCCATCATGTCCGGAGCCCAATTCGAGAAAATACGTCGCTTCATATGGTAAAGTGGCATTAGTTCTTGAGTCAGCTTGATCTTGATAGGCTGTACGCCAATATCCTTATGCAAAATTCGCTATAATATGGGCTTGGAGAGTCCCAATTCTTGAGAACGCCGTGAAATTGACGGCTTTGACTGGTTACGGCAGCAATATTCTGAACACTTCGGGCGAAACGTAGTCTCACTGGCACGGCAATATAAAGCAGCGTCCGACTAAATTTAGTTCACTAGACTATGAATTGCTTATCTATTAGGACGAGAACTACGGCCGAAAATTGGCGTTAACGCTCTCAAAGTTGCCACCACCGGCTCGGAATATCGGTAGTAAATTTTCATTATTTGTAAACGTTGTTCTTTTGTGTATTGAAAATGTTGATTTTACTGAATATTTTGACGTTGACAGTTCGGTAATTGATTTAAGGGTCCGTTCACACTAAAAGTTTGAAGTTGTCAAGTCGCTAATTGAAGACCCCTTACCAGTGCCTATTATCGTTTAGATTAAGCGATAGTTTTAAATTATTAGAATATTGTAGTGTTCCTTTTTTGCGCTTATCGATTATTTTTTTCATTTTACAATTTAATTCAATGTAAGTTGGAGAATATGGGAAAGTGCAGCGCGAAGGTCCTTGAAGCGTAAAAAAGGGATATTTTTCCAAAATATCCTTAGAAACCAAAACAGTTCCTAAAGGCCCGAAAAAATGATATTTTTCCAGAATGTCCTTTTCATATTAAAATGTTATCAATGTAAATCAATCATTTCTTTGCCTTTACATACAAGTAGTCACATACCCAACTTAATCATAAAATTTGAAAGCAGCAGGCTCATCCAAATCCGAAATCGAAAAGAGTTTATGTAAATAATAAATAAATTGTATCTATATGATGTATTATGCACCTCTGGAATGAGCTGAAATTATTTGCATTATTCATTTAAATGAAATTTGTAAGCTAAGCTCGACATAAATAAATAAATACAGAAAACATATAGTCCAGTCAAATTAGGGTTCAACCTGTAAATGAGAGATAATAAGCTGGAAACTTGCATACACCTTCATATTGGCGTTGTTAGGAAAGTCACATAAAATCACGTGTCTGTAACGCAAGTTATTCTAGGTCAAAGGTCACAAATATCGTTTTTCGCGATTATCTCGGTTTCTCTAGCTCCAATGATGTTAACATCTAAGTAAAAATTATTAATTTTTGTAGAGTATAAAATTCCCGATTTATTTCGTCTTAAACATTTTTTCATGCGTTCAACTGCTTTTGAGATAGAGGGCGGTGAGAGCGCCTCGCTCAGCCAAACATACTGTAATGCAAGGTCAACCGTGAATCACGGTGAATAAAACCATGTATAAAGTTATAAAATCAATCAAATATCATTAACAATGAATAGTTTGTATTATATAATAGTTAATACATTGTATTTAATAACATTTTACATATATACTAGCTGTACCCGCCCGGCGTTGCCCGTACTCAAGAGTCTAATTACTCGGTGTTCTCTGCGCCTAACAAAAAGAAATACTTGTCTTTTTTGATGAGAAACAAAATTGCAAGTCAAACTTGGTGGACCGATTTTGACCAAACTTCACAGAAACATATTCAAGTCAATACCGAAGCTTGCCTGATTTGATCTCAATCGGTTCCGTGGTTAAAGGGCTACTTCGTTGCTCCGCTAGGGGTAGGTGCTAGTTGCCTGGCAGGCGCCTATGTCACATGACTTTTTTGAATCGAACAACAACACAAAAGAAAGAAACTTCGATTTTTATTTTCTTTCAATCAATTTGTTATGCGCACGGTTTAACAACATGCAGCAATTTTAATTTAATGTCAACAACGAAATCGACCAACATATACAAAACTGGGAATATAGCGCCATCTATAAGAATGCAACTTAATTATAAATATGTATCTCGCATTTTACAATATTAGCTTCCATTAGTGAACACGATATTTTGTGTGTTTCATACACACGCTGCAACTGATCATTTTGGCGATGTAAAACTATATCTCCTATATATATACAATGACAACTTCATCGATTGTTGGTGCACTGAAACGTCTCGCATGTTGTCCTACAGGAGTTTGTATTCAACCGGGCATTGGTATTGCAATGCTACTCGCCGCAATTCTACATGCACGACGTTTCTTCTTATTCGTTGGTTTTCATTTCTTTGAACGCTATGCTGATGACGATTATGTTGTTGTCTATCTCGGTCTCCAGTTCGGACGACTGCACGTTGTTCTTGCGATATTCTTTCCCGAAGTTCCGACACCCCCTATTTCATCCTGTCAAAGTTTTGTTTTCGAGATAAAAAGTAGCATTCGTCCTTCCTAGGGCCCAAACGAAACCGTCAAGCTCAAAATCGTTAAAAACTAACCATTCTGTCTCAAAAATGAAGGATTCAAACACCATCCAACAAATCAAAGTATCGACTCCGTTTCAAAAAGTTACTTTGTGTAACATAATAAACATAATAAACATAAACAAACTTATTAGGTATATTTAAAAAAAAATTCAAAATTGTTGACAACAACAATTTGCTTGGCAAATAATTAAAATAATTGACAACAACAATTGCTTTTAAAATTTTAAATATTTTTTTTTGTATTTGAAGTGTACTACTCGATTTCTACCCAGTTTATTTTTTTTTTCAAAGTGCGAAAAATGCGAATAAATCGATTTTCCGGAATTTTCTTAAACTGCAGCGCCATCTGCCGGGCTGATTTGTGAATCTAAACAATCCAGGGCGCCACCCAAACGCATACAAAAAAAATCATTAAAATCGGTTCAGCCGTTTAGGAGGAGTTCAATGACATACACACGTACAGTAGAATTATATATATAAAGATATAATATGTACATATACATTTTCATTTAATAATACTTAGCTAGTTTTTGTAATAGGAAACTATCAAGTGAAATATTTGTATTATTGTATATATTAATTTTATATCAATAAAACGAGTAAAACGAGTAAATACATATATTTTAATTTTATCTATATTGAGCAGTTGTATATTTCTTTCAATTTAAATTAAAGTGAAGTGAAAATTTAAAAAATATTAATAATTTAAGGAATCAAAGTATTAATTTTCTTCATCATCGTCATCTTCCGGGCGTTCGAAAATTTCAGTTTCACTGTCATCATTTTCGTTGTCCTGAATCGTTGTTTCCATGCCTTGTAGAATTTCAGAGTCAAATGCACTTTCTTCCCATGGGTCGCTTTGCAATGAAATAGCATTGAGGTAAGCTTGCCATTACACTGGCCACAAGCTAAAGTACATTGCAAGCTCGATTTTCTGCACCCACAGCGTGGACCACATCCATTCTTACAATTACAAAATATAGTTTTCAGTAATTCATCTGGAGCTGGTGGTAATATTGTTATCATTGGCTCCAGGAATTCATTTTGCAGCACCCAACCCCATTCCTGGGATTCTAAATCATGCCCTAACCATTTTTGAACTTGGTAATAGACACGGTTTATATGCTGATGGGCTGCTGCACTTGTCGGTTGATGATTAGACAATTGGACAGGTTTGTGAAGCTTTGTAGATTTAACGAACTGAGTATATCGAAGATGATCGATATTGTCCTCAGATTTAGGAGAATTGTATATCGCTAACAAGATGCGTACTCCATTTTCGTAAATTTGTTGTACAGGACAGTTTTGTTGAAGAAAAACTTCAGAAAGTTGGTCGAAATTTGCAAGTTTTTCTTGTAATTTTATGAAAGTTTATTTTCCTTTTTTAAACAGCGCAGATGTCTTATCACAGCCACTAAATTCATGTAAAAATAAAATGTGTTTTTTTGAAAGGGGTTATTTGTCAAAACTTTTTGAAGAATAGATTTGTGTTTTGACAGTGCATTTTCCAACTTTTTTTAAGAAAATTTCTTCTTGATGTAATTGAGTGCGTCCTATTAGAATAACGAGCAAATCTATGTCTTCTCCTATAATGCTGCTATCCAATTTGTACTGGTGTACACTTTTCGACACTCAACATGCACATTCACAAAGGTTAAAGCATTTAAGAAGTCTATCTGACCGTCATTTCTTTCGATACTTGCAGTTTTTAAAGTTTTTAAGCCACGCACTACATTAACAGAATCACCTTCTGAAAGTAACTTCTCACAAATAAAACACAAATCAGCCATCTAAACCAACGACAAAATTCAACTTCAACTTTTCTTACCTTAAGCCACAATATTTATATACCTTTATTAAAAAGATAAGAAAGTGAATTCCAAAATCCCTGAAACAAAGTATTTGTTGCAACTATACATTTAATTATTAACTTTCTTACTTTTAGTTTCAAATCAAGTCTTTTAAGATTATTTATTTTTCATTTATATTTCGTTTGATGAATGTTGCTGCTGCTTTATCTGGCGTCTGTTTACTTTTGCTCGAATTGTTCTGGAATTTTCTTGCTGAATTTAAATATTTGCGAAATGTTCTTGCTGGATTTGAAAATTCGCCTACTTTGTTCCTTAATTCTAATAAGTCCAAGTGCATTGTAGTCTCAAGAAAGTCTCTAGACCTGTCATACGTTCCTTCCATCACCCTTAGTCATGCCCCGGTAGAGTATGTGGAATCGGTAAAAAGCCTCGGTATGACGTTTAGTCGTAATCTTTCCTGGGATAAGCACATCCAACAGGCAGTAGGGAAGAACTATGGAGTCTTTCGAACATTATGGGTCTCCCACTCTTTCACTCCGCTCGAGACACGTACCCTACTCGCAAAAACATTGGTCGTGCCACTACTCACTTACGGTTGTGAAATCTTTGCCAATTTCAGTTATGAGTCCAAAAGGAAACTAAACGTTGCTTTTAATAGCATTGTACGTTATGTCTTTGGATTGCGCAGATTTGATAGAGTATCTGCCTACTCAAAACGTTTATACAACATGACTGTACAGACGAAGCTTTTTTCGTCTGCTCCTGGAAAATTTTGCTAATTTGAACGCAGAGAAATTTCCAAGGAATCGTATAAGAGCTATTTTCCGAAGGTTCAAGCGTAAACGACGAGAATTTTCCCTTTTAGAATACGACCGAATAAGGAAAAGATGCGAATTAGTAAGAACGAAATAAAGAAAAGATGCGAATTCGATTGTGGTTGTTACAATATTCATCTTTAATCAATCTTCCACTCAAAAAGAAAGCTTTTAGACAGGTTATTTTAAATTTTTAGTACATTATAAATTATAATAAAGATGGCCGGTGCCGGCAAATTTGAAATTACATACTCTGAATGGTATAAATTTATTTTAGCAATAAGTTAATTAATAGATTGCTTGTATAGTAATTGTAATTAAGGTGTAATTCAATTTCAAAAATGTATTTGAATTTAGGATAAAGTTATGATATCTTCAGGTTTGCTCCAACAATGACCTTTGATAAACTTCTCCAGTATCGTACACTTATTCGTTTTTCGGATATTATACGTACTCATCAACCCGCATATCTTTACGAAAAAAAATAGATTTCCCTCTTCTAACAGATCCGGTCAGCTTACTGTACCTAGATGCAACTGTCTTGTATCTGAACGTCAATTTTTTATATACGCTACTCGATTGTGGAACTCTTTGACTCAATGTATAAGAAGATTTGATAATACCGCTAGATTAAAAAAAGAATTACATACCTATTTTTCCCGCTATTCTTAGTTACACCTAATTTCTTTACTTATTTTTTGAGAATTTAGTTTTAATTTTTTCCTCTATCGATCTCGTAGTATCCATTTATTATCTCGTTTTTAAGCTTATCACTTATTTATAAGATATTGTAGATTACTGTGTAAGCAAATCAAGAAATAAAATAAAATAAAAAAAAATAAATAAAATAAACTTTGATTCCATTTTTCAAATCGGCTGCTAAAATCAAGTTTTGTTCACGCTTCTGGTCAGCGTTGTCAACAAGATAAATGTAAAATATTATTAAATACAATGTATTAACTAATATATAATACAAACTATTCATTGTTAATGATATTTGAATGATTTTATAACTTTATACATGCATTACAGTATATATTGCTGAGCGCGGCGCTCTCACCGCCCTCTATCTCAAAAGTGGTTGAACGCATGAAAAAATGTTTAAGACGAAATATGTCGGAAATTTTATACTCTACAATTTTTACTTAGATGTTGACGATATTTGTGACCTTTGACCTTGAATAACTTGCGTTACAGACACGTGGTTTTATGTGACTTTCCTAACAACTTTTAGAACGCAAATATGAAGGTGTTTGCAAGTTTCCAGCTTATTATCTCTCATTTACAGGTTGACCCCTTTTTTGGCTTATTTGACTGCATTAATAATGTATCAAAATTAGTGCGAAGGAAACATGCGGCATTTTCCAATGTCGTGTTCTCACAAGCCGCATGTACTACATGCTATATTACGTCTGTGCTCATATGGCACATGTGCAGTTTGCCACACGCCGTGTACTCGGCATATTTTCTGCCCGCATGTACATGCCATTGCCGCATGCAAACATACAACTTTTGGGACAGATTTGGCATGTCGTGTACTCGGCATGTTTTTTCACATGTCACTATTTACATGCGACAAATATGCGGTAATTTTTCGTGACGCCAGTGCCTCATCTACATGCAGGTTTTGACATGTCTTGTACTCGTAGCATAACTATATATATATTAATTCGATATGTACATAACTCTTTCGTGTTCACACATGCCAATCAGAGTTGCCATGGACAAGCGGCAAACAGAGAACTTCAACTCGAATAAATCCCTTTTTTTTATTTTCATTGTCATTTAAATAAATCGTTTATCTTTATCTTTCTTAAATATCTAAAATTTATAATCTTATAACCATATCCAATATTACAAGACCATTATCTTTTAAATGAACTAAGAAACCGCGCAAAATTAAAACAGAAACACATTTATCTAAAGTTAAAAACTTCTTAAATTTATTAAATAAAAACTTTACAAACCTAGAATTAATAAAATTAATGATTATTTAAAACCGTTTACTTTTTTTTTATTTATTTATCATCTACCAGGTAGAACACCTTATCAGATTTTGCTTACAAATAATAAATGTACATACAGTAAATATAAAATTACAAAAACATAAGTTAATAAACTAAATTGCTTTTGTAAGAGCGTTGCATTTAAATAAAACCCGATTTGAGGTTAAGTCCAGGTTATTGGACAAACCATAGTTTGTTCTATGTGCCGGAGGTAAAAACAAATGTCTGTCTCTTAGTACTCTGCTTGGTGCATAGAATGGTAGACCAAAAAGAAGTTCACTACAATTAATTTTGTTAGAGATAATATATTTCAGGAACACCAAAGACTGCATCTTTCTCCTAACTACGAGAGTATTAAGGCCTAACAAAAGCAGCGACTTTTATAGGATGGAAGCTCAAAGTCCCTATTAAATCTCTTCAGAGCAAGGCGAGTGAAGCGTTTTTTGGACCCGTTCTATTCGAGAAGGGCGGCACCATAAAAAGGAACCCAAATAACACAGCAGTACTCTAATCTGGATCTTATTAAAGAGCAGTAAAGAGTTTTTAGTACAAATGAATTCAGAAAGTCTTCACAATTTCTTCTAATGAAAGCCAGAAAGGAAAAAGATTTAGAGACAATGTAGTCGATTTGCAAATTGAAGGTTAACTTACTATCGAAAATAACCCCAAGATCCTTAACTTCAGATACTCTACTGACAGCAACACTTCCAGCTTCGTATGAGTGAAGAGAGGGACTGTGAGAACGAGGAATCGTGCAAACTTTTCATTTAGGTAAACTAAGCACCAAATCGTTTTCGGAACACCAGTGCAAAAAAGGGTTCATCTCAAGCTGGAATGTTAAACAATCCGAGAAGTTGGAGACTTTTCAAAACATTTTGGAATCATCTGCAAATAACAGACACTCGCACCTTGTGAAAAGCTGGGGGATTTCATTTACAAAGAGTACAAATAGTTCCAAAAGTGAACCCGTGTCTTACTTTCTATTCTGGTCAGCTATGAAAATAGAATTTTTCTTATGGTTATTCTTCTTAAATTTCTTTTTTGGATTGATGGAATAAAACGTTGGTCTAAGTTTTTCAATTTAGGGTGTCATTTCAATGACTGAGTTGTAGTCTTCGGTAAGGGGAGCCTAGCGCTTTCTCTGTACAAGTTCACATTCTTTTTCAGCGGAAGCTATCACACTGCAGGGTGGGTAAAGACCGCTGCGAGGACATTCACCTATTCCTCGAAGGTAATGGTGGTCCCTTTGTTTTTCTTTGGTTTTTGCAAGAACCCTCCCGTTCCGACGAGCTCTCCGGGACAACAAGACATGCACCCGGCGTCAATGGGGCTGAATAGCTTCTTTTCCTTTTTACATTCCTCTATCTTCGTACTTGTATAACCTTCCCCAAGTTTTGTTTCCCTCTTTTGAGACAACACGACCTATCGTCCCTCTCATCAACACTTCCTCCATTACACCAGTAAGAAAACATTTATATTTATTAAACTACGTATCATTAATGTGAGTAGTCGGTAGTCCTGCAGTTGTATGTATGTATATATTTATTTAGCTGATTATCCGCTTTTAGTTTTATAGAGGTATTCTTCTACACTGGTCAAATCCATGTGCAAATCTATATGTCGTGTTTTTCAAGGCTCTTTTCGAAAAGATAGAAAACAGCAATTGTCCAGCCCATCAAAAAAAAAAAACGAATCTTCTTCTACCTCACTCTGCCTCATCAATTGGAATTACGTCCCTTCTTTCCGATATCATGTAAACGCTGAAAAATCGTTAGTCTATCTTTAATCCCGAAAACTTTTAAATGGCTGGCAGTATGGTTTTTACAGCAACAGGTACGCAGCGGTGAGTTGATTGTATGGTAGGTATATAATAACCGCATATTGAAACAAATCTCTTCAGCATGGTGTTGAAAGTTAGTTGGTTGGCTGTTTAGAAATGACCCTTGATGAGGGTTAGCTTGTTATAAGTGGAAGGTTCCGTTCCTTGAACAAATTTGTTTTCATTATAAAATTATGAATGTCATTTGTGCAAGCATTGTTTGAATAGTTTAGATCATGTAAGAGGTAATTACCTAGTGTAGCGTTCCTAATGTTGGCGAGTGCTGTGCACGTGCGCCAGAAGTTATGTGCAGCTTCTGCAGAAATCATTCTAGGGAATGCCCATTCTCTGGCCTACCGAAAATATGTTTGTAGTATTTTTCCCCCTTGCCGTAGACAAAGCGTTAAATCGCGATAACCTTCGAAAAGTCTAACGATCAGCGTGTTTTTGCATGAGTGGATCACTACGCACTACTCCCTGCGCTGCAATGGACATCCAGTATCACCTGAAAATTATTGACATCTTTGGTAAACAAACGGATTCCAATGCGAATCATAACAACTTTTCATTGAGCGGAGAAGGAAACCGGCCACTCCTCTATTCTAAAAAAAAAACATAATTCTCCCGAGCAACATAAGCCTCACCAACCCGCAGTATGTTTTGACAAAAACTTCCGAATCACCATCGCCCCAGATTATTTTGGGACGAAGGCCCTCTTGTCGAATATTAATCGATCCACTTTTACACCAATGGATCCAAAACAGACAGTGTTCTCTGACAGGTTGAATCTCAGTCTCTATTTTCGTCCCCATAATCACTGCAGTGTGTTCCCGGTGGAAATTATGGCGATCAAAGAAGTTCGGTCGTGGCTAAAAAGGAACATGGTATCCGTTAAGGAAATCCGAATTTTCTCAGATAGTCTTTGTATTCTGTCTCTACACAAACTCCATCGTAGTCCCAGGTTTCCGATCATCTCTCGCGGAAATGGCGGAGCAGTTTAACATTCACCTGTGTTGGGTGCCGGGACACAGAGACATTCCAGGGAGGTATTGTAGAGTGGATGAACTCGCCAAACAGGGAACTATAATGCCCCTTCTACCTGATAAAAATCCCTTAGGCATTCGAATTGCTACATGCAAACTCATGTTTAAGAGGGATGCCATGGAGAGAACTAACCTTAGGTTGACGACAGGGGGTAATACTTGTCCAGTGAACAAACACATTTGGCCAAAGAAAGCTTAATCTGAAACATTCTAAGTGTTTTATCTCTCTGAACAGACTGCACATTGGTGAAACAATTGGTGTCATCACCGCACACTGTGTCATAGGCAAGAATGCAACAAGGCTTGGCGTCTATACAAATGAATTCTACAGAAGCTGCTTGGAGGAGGATTAGACTTATCTCCAGCAACTTCAATGCACCTGCCCTGCTCTCCCTCAAAGACGAAAACTCCATCTATAATGATCTCATTGATGTTATAAACATTGACATTAAAAGTCTTTCAAGCTTTATTAAAAGCTGCAACTGGTTCAACAAGTAGAAAGATGTTAGATCCATGTGCTATCACTTTAACCAAATCTAGCCTTACCTTTTCCCCTCTGAAAGACAAAAAGAGTACTCCGAGTGCGTTTAGTAAAATACACCAACCACCGGGGGACACTGCGCCCACTGAATATTTAAAGTACGTTCAAAATAAATTGACACAAAGCTCCAAAATGACCCTAGTTTCTTTCTTTTAATGAAACCTGAGCAATCTGTTTTTGGATAAATATACTTATTCACCAGAAAAGGGTAGCTGTGCCAATTGCAGCAACAATGTCGGAGAAATCAAAAAAAAAATTTATTTCGCAATGTGGATTTCTCAATGTGTGTAAACTCAACAATCGTTTTTGTCAGATCTATGGGAAAAATTCTTTCCAATTTCCGGTAACCTCTTTGTTGACCTATGCTCGTAGCGTCCTTCGCCTTTTGGTACTCTCATCCTGTCCTCTCGATTAAGGTTCGTGTCATTAAATAGGGTAAAGGGACACTCGACATTCATTTCACACTAAACACATGTTACCGGACGTTGAAGGGGGCCAAATAAGGACAAACAAAGTCATCTTCCGAGTGTCATCAGATGAAGTACTCCCTCCTTTTGCTGCTGGCAACAACAAGGTTCAAGTTTATTTACGGCTTTTGGGCTTGAAAAGGAATAAAAAAACAAAAAGAGATTGTTTGCTGCTACTTTTACGTGTGTTTTCAATTTTTGATTTGATTATGTAAGTTGGAAGAAAATGGTAGCCCTTTCCTTGTACGTATTTGTACTTCATTTTTAACACGTTAAGTAGGTAGGTAGGTAAATGGATACGCTTGTGACTGATGTCACAGCTCACTTAGACCATTGTGTCCATTGTTGTTGGGATTTTTTTTGAACCTGTAAAGAAACAAAAGATATGCCGCTGTTACACAGCTTAGTGATCCGCTTTATTAGAAGTACCCGAATCTATAAGTAAATCTCAGGAGTTTGTTCCGCTCAATATCGGTCAGATCCTCCAGCTCCTCAAAGAAGTAGCTGCCAAGATTCTTGAATGTGTTTGTTCTAAAGGCAGGGCATTCACATAGTAGGTGTTGAATAGATTCTGTCTCTTCGACAGCTCCTGCAGTAATCGTTGCGCACTATGCCCAGCCGCTCCACGTGTAGGTGCACTGCGGAGTGTCCTGTGAGGGCCCCTGTCAGTGTGCGTATGTCTCTGCGGTTCAGCCCGATTATGACCTTAGATTTCCTTTTGTTTAGCCCTGGCCAAAGCTCCCTCTAGTGTCTGCATGTTTCGAGGCTGGTCCAACGTAGGTTTGTTCTACTCGATTTTCCATGTCAGTGCACTGAGCGGAGTTTGTATAGATTTCAGAGCCAGAGATGCATCCATCTTCGATCCGCATCTTACCAGCTTGTCTGCTTCTTCGTTATCCGAGATGTCCTTGTGCACTGGTACCCAGCATAGGGTCACCGAGTTTACGGTTGATATCTCGTCTAAGTGTTTTCTGCACTGTAACACCGCCCTTGATTTGACAACTGCTAACTCGATGGGCATTATGGCCGCTTGACTGTCAGAGTATATGGTGATATGCTTGTAGGCCAGTTTGCGCTCCTTCACCTCCTTAGCAGCTTGAATGATCGCAGCTGTCTCTGCCTGGAGACGCTGCATTCGTCGCTGATTCTGAAGTACATACCCAGGCCCAGAGTCTCACAAAAGATGCTTGCACCTGTTGAGGGTAAAACACTGGTGGCAGGAAAAGAAAGATGGAGTGCCCTTGACTCCTGAGTCAAAACCAGGAAAATGTGGCCACTATATAACAAACGAAAGACCGAGCGAACCCTTCAAATGAATACAAAATCTTTGCCCTCTCTCACAGGTGTTATCACCGGACATAATATGCTGGGCTACCATGCAAAGAAATTGAAACTAAGCCCAGATGACCTCTGTAGAGGATGCGGAGCCGAAGAGGTGAAGGAGGATACCGCTCATTTCCTCTGTCACTGCGTCACTGCCCTGCACTCAGGATTTAAAAGAAATCCAAGTCAAGTCTGTAAACGACTTGTACTAGTTCATAAACGCATCGGGATGGATTGTAAGCCCGCTAGATTTTTTATAGGTTTTTCATTGGTTCCTAAGTAAGGGAATCATAACCTCCCAGGGTATTACAAAGGGGCTACATTGACCTAAGTGTGACGGGGGCAGTATTATCTTGCCCCGTCAAGCCAGTTACCTAACCTAACCTAGATGTTTTCGATTGTGGACGCATAAGCTCGATGAAATGGATACCAAACTTGTCTATCGTACCTACTCAAGAAGCAGGCAAACAAAATTGATGCAGGAAGATCTGTCACGTAAGGGTTGATGAATTCTTTGGACTACCATTAAACAAAGACAAGTGATGTGTTGGCTTTAAAAATTATATCGTCAATATGCGATCTGAAATAATAAAGGTCGCTGACGCACAGTTATACCAAAGTCGCGAAGAGATTGAACGGGGGATATATTTTGACCGTGCAGAATATAAAGTCAAAGAGGAGACTTATTTATGTTACGTGAAAAGCTAATAGACTCTCATTTGGCTATATTGATTTCTTAGCCGTTTGCGATGCACCAGGTGGAAAAGGAATATACCTCTATTTGAAGATGGGGAGTTTTGTGGAGAAGCATGGCTTTTCAAGGTAGGTAGGTAGGTGTCGCGGTTTGATAAGACAAACCCAATTAGCACTGAGTGCCGTTTTGTTACCACAAACTCACGTAAACCTGGGTATTATCGATTGGTGGGAGAGGCTAAATCCAACCTGCGGAGTTCAGGAAAGCTATCAGTTTCTTGATACTTTTCTCGGAGACTTCCTCAAGTGTATTGAAGAAAGGGCTTCCCAATGTACGTAGTCTGGTCCTAGCTAAAGCCGGACAGGTACATAAAAAGTGAATTAGGGTATCTTTTTCAGTTGTCACTTTGCAACTGCGGCAGTGTGTATTGTATGGGATGCCCAGCTTGGCCGCATGGTCACCTATAGGCCAGTGTCCCGTGAAGATCGTTGTAAGTCTTGCGATGTCTTTCGGGTTCTACCTAGAAGGTCGGTTGTTTTTGCCTTGCTGTAGTTTGGCCACGTTTTTCTGGATATGACGCATGCAGTCAGCCTGCTCCATCTGAGGTTGGCTTTCTTAAGGTATTCTGCGGTGATATTTGCCTTAACTGCTCCGAGCGGAATGTGGACTAGTTCTGCCAGAGAGCAGTGGAGAGCTGAGCCTTGCCTGGCCAGTTCATCGGCATGTTCGTTTCCATAAACGTTACTGTGCCCTGGAACCCAGATCAGGGTAACCTTGAACTTATCAAGCAGGGCCAGCTCATTACGGCATTCTAGTACTAACTTAGAGGATATAGTGACCGAAGCGATCGCTTTAATGGCAGCCTGGCTGTCAATAAATATGGCAATCCTTTGCCTCGGTGTTATATTTGAGTGAAGTTTGATCTGGCGACAGGCTTCACGGATAGCCAGTAGCTCCGCCTGGAAGACGCTTGCAGTATCCGGAAGTCTGTACGATTTGGCGATGTTTAAGGATTCCGAAAAAACTCCCGCACCCACGCCGCAGTCCATTTTTGAACCGTCGGTGTAGATTGTTTGATCGAAATCCCTTGTCACTTGTCCATTTTGCCATTCTGATCTAGTAGGGATTTGAACGACGAAATGTTTTGTAAAAGACATTCTGGGAATGATGTACTCTGTTGAAGGCGGAACTAGTTTTCTAGTTAGAGAATCTAGAATACTACTGTGGCCGTAGGGTTTTGCAGTCCAGCATCCAGACTCTCTGAGTCGGATCGCGCTGTGTGCTGTGATGTTTGTTATATGTAGATCAAGAGGTAAAAGATGCAGTAAGACTGTGAGTCCGTCTGACGGTGTTGACCGTAGAGCTCCCGTTGTTCCTATGCATGCCGTTCTTTGTACCTTATTAAGTTTGGTAATATTGTAATTTTTCTTTGGAGCCGGCCACCATACTGTTGACCCATACGTGATAATTGGTCGTACCACGGCTGTGTACATCCACAGGGTCAATTTTGGTTGCAGGCCCCACTTTTTTCTGAAGGTTCTGCTGCATGCATAGAAGGCTATACATGCCTTCTTTACCCGTTGTTCTATGTTTAATTTCCAGTTGAGTTTAGGATCTAGGATAACTCCTAAATACCTGGCACTGGTTGAAAGGGGTAGGGGTGTGCCGTTTAGGCGAGGAAGCGTAAAGTCAGGTATGTTGGTTTTGGTGGTGAAGAGCATCAGCACAGTTTTCCCTGGGTTGACTCCCAGACCGCACTTTTTTGCCCAAGTGCTAACTTTGCTTAGAGCATTCTCCATGATTTCACTAATCACGGAGGGAAACATTCCTGACACCAATATCACCATATCGTCCGCATACCCGACTACTTTGATTCCTACTCTGTCTAAACTTATGAGGATTTTGTTCATTACTAGGAGCCAGAGTAGGGGTGAGATGACTCCTCCTTGAGGTGTTCCCCTCCTGGCATATTTGGTTATATTGCTATTTCCTAAAGCTGCTTGAATGATTCTAGTGCTGAGCATGGAAACAATCCATTGACTTAGATGGTTTGCTATTCCCAGCTCCCTCAGGGACTCTAGAATTGCTTCAGTGTGTACATTGTTGAAGACTCCTTCTATGTCTAGGAAGGTAGCCAAGGTGTATTCTTTGTAGTGTAGGGATTTTTCTATCGTACGCACTACCTCTTGAAGAGCTGTTTCTGTAGATCTTCCCTTGAGGTAGGCGTGTTGAGATTTGGAGAGGAGTGAAGCTTCTATTGCCCCTCTCAGGTGGTTGTCTAGGAGACGTTCGAGCGTCTTCAGTACGAAGGAGGTCAAACTAATTGGTCTGAAATCTTTCGCAGTTTCATGACCGCGTCTACCCGCTTTTGGAATGAAAACAACTCGCACTCGTCTCCATGAATAGGGTACATGATTGTAGAGTATACAGTTCCTGTAAATCGATGTGAGCCATGGAATTGCCAGTTCCAGAGATTTCTGGAGCATGATGGGCAGAATGCCGTCCAGGCCAGGCGATTTAAAGGGAGCGAAGCTGTTTATTGCCCAGTAAATTTTTTCCTCGGTAATAATGGATGTTATATTTTCCCAGGCGTCGGGTTGTGTGCGTTGTGAGCTGGATGGCTCTGCACCGTAATCATTGCATCCGGGAAAATGGGTGTTTATTAATAGTTCTAGGGATTCTGCAGTTGACTCAGCCCATTCTCCGTCCTCCTTTCTCAGAAGAGATGGGTTGGAGTGTTCTTTGGACAATATTTTGCTGAGTCTTGCGGAGTCCTTGAGGGTTTCGATGGATTGGCAGTACTCTATCCACGACTATGTCTTGGCCGTTCTAACAGAGTTCTTGTAGATTTTAAGGCAATCTCGGTAGGGTTGCCAGTAGTTGCATTTATGGCAGATGTTAAAGGTTTCTCTAGTCAATTTTCTGAGAGCAGAGAGTTCCTTGTTCCACCAAGGGGGGAATGATTTTTTGCTATATTAGATCGGACACGAGACTTTGTACGCTACGTTGAAAGCTTTTTCAAAAGTCTCAACCTTTGTGTCGAAATCTGAAGTGGAGATAAATTTTTGATTGGGGGTTTTGTGTAACTTAGTCTTAATGACTTGGTTAAACTTTACCCAATCGGTTCTTTTGGGGTTTCGGAAAGGTTTCGGGCTCTCTACAGCGAGATCTATGTCGAAGAGTATCCAGTTGTGGTCTGAGAAAGATTTTTTACTGGATACCCTCCAATTTTCAACCTTCATAATATTGTTATTATTACAGAGTGTAACATCTATATCGTCTTCCCAGCCGTTAAAACTGTCCGTACTCGGAAATATGAAGGTCGGGGTGTTACCTTTGTTACATATTATTAGGTTATTTTCAATAATGTAATCAAAAAGAGACTCACCGCATTCGTTTGACTCCGAGCTGCCCCATAGCACATGCCTGGAGTTTGCATCGCAGCACAGCAGCAGGTTGGTCCTTGTTGTTGTTATGGCGGTTATCATTGCCTGGACTTCTTCCGGCGGTACTTGCCGGTCGTGTGCCATGTAGGCGGATGCGATTAGCAGGTCGCCTCCTGCTTTCTCCATCTTAACAACTGTTAGATCGGCCGAGCTAAAATTTGGGCATAGAAAAACTTTAATATGCTTTTTAGCGGTTTTTGGCTTACCATGGTTATTATTGCTGCGGTTATAGTAGAGGATATATCCGGTGTCGTTAAGGCCTCTTATATTGGGCCCGTTCACCCAAGGTTCTCGGACAATGCCGATGTCGATTTTTTCCTCTTTGAGGAAAATCATCAGGTTATCTGACGCACAGACTGAGTGCTTCAGATTAATCTGTACGACTTTCAGCATTGATTGGTTTTGGGTGTTTGTTCGGTTAGGGTGGTAGTACGGTTCGCCTCGATCCTCATGTTCTCCAACAGCTTGTTGGCATCGTCGACTTCATCTAAGTCGTCGACCTGACACGGGGACCTGAATATTTTAACTTTGGCATGCCTTATGCCAAAGCGGAGCTTGCAGCCGATCTTTTCAATGTGATCCGCGCTCTCTTCCGTCACCATTATTAGGAAGGATAGGGTGTTGTTGTGAGGTTCCTCAGCCTTGATGACTTTCCAGGCTTCCATGGGAACTGCAGGGTTGTGGAGCTTGAGACAATTGATCAACTTATCACTGTCGATGGTCATATTTGGCAGCCAAATGCGAATTCTCGGTTTTCTCGGAATCTCTCTGGCCAGGATCAGCTTAAGCTTTAAGCCGGTCCAGTCGTCACGGATCTTGTGAACGCAGCCGCTTAGGAATTCCTTGGAGAAAGCGTCTTCACACTTGATTACCCTGTAACCTCTTATGACTTCAGCTGAGTCAAAGCAGGGGAGGGGTCCGCCTTGGTTGTTTAAGAGATGGTCCATCACCATCTCGGAAAGTTTATTTTCAATGGCACCCCAAACGTCAGCCACTGTCTTGCCGCTGGTAGAGAGTTCATCCACCAAAGCGACTTGTAGGTCATCTCTTACAACCTCACTGACTGTTCGTGTCATCTGGGGTGCTGAGATTGGGTTGTGGTGCTTGGCGGTAGCCAACTTTGCAACTTTGCTTCTTTGAGGGTCAGACTTGACCTCCTCTTGTGAGCGGTTGCGTTTAGTTGCTTCCGTCTTGCGTGGTGGTGGCTCCCTGCGATTCTTGATGAACTCATCAATAATCTGCTGGTGCTTGAGTTTTTCAGCTAGGTCCTGCGGAGTAGCCGTGCCGGCCTCTTCCTTCTTGGTAATCTTACCCAGAATGAAGATGGCCCTCTGGTACGCGCTCTTTCTGCGACTACTAGCTGATTTGTGGGTGTTTACCGCACGATTTTGGGCAGTACGTCGAGTGTCCTGCGCAGCGGGTGTAGAGGAAGTAGATGGTTTGTTGATAGCAGGTGTACTATGAGTGGAGCTCCGCTCAGAGTCCCCGCTTCCCACGATTGTCTCCTGACTGGAGGCGAGCAGTTCATCTTCTGATGAAGTGCCTGGGTCTTTTTTATTTTTTTTTGTTTTTTTTTATTTTTTTTCTATTTTTTCTGTTGTTATTTGTTTGTTCATTTTTTAATTTTAGGTCCCACGAGTATGTCCGGAAGGGTTGGTCCGTCCCGGCAGAGCCGACTTACCGGGATAAGGCACTTAGATACAACCGGCCTTGCCTGGGCGCCGGAGGGGACCGTAAACGGCCAGTTCTCTTTAACCACTATCTGACCATGCAGCCCTCGGTACGGGTCGACACCTGGCTTGAAAGTGGGATTTAGCTAGGGTTTACTCCCTTCCAACACTCTGACCCAGAGTTGGTTTTGGTCCACGATGGGTTTTACAGTGGAATTTTTTGTCATCTTCACTGCTATGACCTCATTACCCCGGATCACGAATCAAAGTGTAACTTACATTGAATCGTACCGGGGCATCCCCTTATCCGCCACCAAAGGGAAGCGCCTGGTTGAGGACCTACCCCCGCAGGATGGCTTTTCAAAATGTTGTATCGTCAGCGTAAAGGGACATGGTGAAATGTTTCAAAATTCGGCAATGATCGTTTTGGTTTTTGTCGGGGTGCGAGACTTTCTACACTGGAGCACTCAGACTTAATACTGGTCCATTGTATTACCATTTACAGCACTCACCACATCACCACCAAATACCTGCGACCTGATACGAGCAAAAGTAGGATAATCACAGAGGATATGTTCCGCAGTGTCTTCGCTTTCTTCAAAGGCTTCGCGGTTGGTGGTATCGCTTAGGCCTAGCACCTAAAGGTGTTTGGCAAAAGCGTTTTTTTTTTTTGCCGGGGTGAGTGAGACTTTCTGCACTGGAGCACTCAGACTCAATACTGGTCCATTGTACTACCAGGCAGAAACTCACATTTTACTGTGGGAATTTACTCGTTTTCTAAGAAAAATGAGAAGGCGCTCCAATGAAAAGGAGCTTAGGTTTACAGCACTCACCATATCCGCACCAAATACCTGCCACCTGATACGAGCAAAAGCAGGACAATCACAGAGGAAATGTTCCGCAGTGTCGTCGCTTTCTCCACAGGCTTCGCAGTTGGTGGTATCGCTTAGGCCTAGCACCTTAAGGTGCTTGGCAAAAACGTAGTGTCCCGTAAGAACGCCAGTGGTCTGTCTGCAGTCTTTTCTGTTGACAGACAACAAGAATGCCGCGGATTTCGAACAGACGTCGGGAAGAATTAGCTTAGTCTGTCTGCACCCTGGAGAGTCATGCCAACGGCGATTGTCTTCATAGGAAACTCAACCGTCAATGGAAGCCCTGACCGAGGACGCAGGCAGACAAATCGCTGGTTCAGGTCCTGAGAAGTCCCCCTCTGAGCCCTGTCTAGCAAGTTCATCGGAGATCTCATTTCCCGTGATCCCGTTATGACCCGGGACCCAGACAAGTCTAAGTGAATTCAGCCTTCCGACCGAATTCGGAGAGATCTTGCATTCACGGACTATTTTGGAGGTGGTTAAGGGGTTGAGCAAGGCCTTAAGCGCAGCCTGCCTGTCGCTACAGACGCAGATACTTCGCCCCCTCCACCTGTTCCTCGTAACATAGTCCATGGCTATTAGGATAGCATGCAGCCGAGGCATACCTGCTTTGGAGTTTGGCAAAAGCAGCAGTAACGTATTTACGTGAAAGCTTATTCCACCAAACAACCGATACGTATGCTATAAATGGTCTTATCATAGCCGTATAAATCCATAGGACTCTTTTCGGTGATAAGCCCCATGACTTGCCGAAAATGCCTTTGCACTGCCAGAAAACAGACAGCGCCTTGGCAGTCTTCAGCTCAACATGTTTGGACCAAAGAAGTTTGCTGTCCAGGATGACTCCCACATACTTTGTTTCATTGGAGAGTTGGATTGTGACGCCTTTTAGCACTGGCTGAGTCAACCCGACCAGCTTCCTCCTTCTCGTAAAGAGAACAACCTCAGTTTTAAGAGGATTGACCGAGAGCCCATTCCTAGTGCACCATTCGTCGATCACGTCAAGGGCCGCCTGCGCCTTGGCGCATACAGTCGCTAGGCATGATCCAACAGAAAGCACGGCAACAACATCCGCGTACGCCTGAGCGTATACATTAGATCTGTTGAGTGCGTTCAACAGAGAGTCGACCAGCATACACCACAGCAGTGGAGCCAGAACGCCGCCTTGCGGGCAATCTCTGTTTACCCCCGCCATAACATAGCGGCCACAATCCGCATCCGCAACCAACGTTCTAGTCATTAGCATTGCTTTAATCCACAACACCAATGGTTCGTCTACGCGCTGTTGTCTGGCGGAGCTGCACATGCTATCAAAAGTCGCATTGTCAAAAGCACCATCAATGAAAATGCCCATCGCGTATTCTTTTCTGTCTAGCGCGCCCTCAATTCTACCAACTAGATTTTGGAGCGCAGTCTCGCAGGATTTTCCACGTTGATAGGCATGTTGCATCTGAGATAGTGGGCGCAATCGCAAAGCAGTTTTGCGCACGTGAAGCTCGACCAGCCTTTCCATGCTTTCAGCAAGAAGGAAGTCAGACTGATTGGTCTGAAGCTCTTGGCGAGCGAGTAGTCACTTCTGCCAATTTTTGGTATAAATGCCACTCTAACTGTACGCCAGGGTGTTGGAATGTATGCCAGTGCTAGGACAGCGGTGAAGATTTTCTTCATAGTCGGTAGCAACTGGTTTGTACATTGTTGCAGCATGGCTGGGTATATTCCGTACGCACCAGGTGACTTGAAGTCGTCAAAAGACGCAAAGGCGTACGCCGAGTTGTTTGTCTCGGCTCACTCATAGTCTCGGTAATCGGGGCTGGCTGTGAACCAATTGTAATCTGGTTACCCGGAAAGTGAGACTCCAGCAGATAACTAAGAGTTTCCGCTTTCGTCACAGTAAAGGTGCCATCAAGTTTTCTAAGTGAGTCCAGTTTGGCTGGTTTGCTCTTTTTTAGAACTTTAACCAACCTACTAGTTTCGCCCAGTGTTTCAATCTTTTTGCAGAAATTCCTATAAGAAGCACTTTTCGATACCCGAATTAGCCTTGGATGTCTGGCTGATATCACTTTCAATAACGATTACTTCTTTTCAAAACCTGAGAGGCTAAAATTAAAATTTCTATTGCAGTCCTTAAATCGATACGCGATTTCTTCATAAATAACAAACTTCATGCTTTGGCTAAAAGCGTTAATATTTAGGTACAACTCCAAACTGATATACCTTTCGCAGAACATGCAAACTTATTTAACGAAATCACTTACATGCTCTACCGGTTAATTTTATTTTGCAAATTTAATTTGAAATTTCTTAAGACAAATGCATTCGTATTGCTCTTTGACCGAGAACACATCCTATCGCAGGAATTCTCGTCTTAGTATTCTAGGGATTTCGAAAGCAAATATCCGCCGAAAGTTTAACTTATTCGCGCGAGACGAGGACAAAGTTTACACCAAGTTAAATTGAAAGTATTCTCTATTGTTGTCACCGAGAAATTGTATGGTAGCAAATGAGTCACACGAGTACATTATGTTTCTGGCAGGATACTTGAAGTGAAAACTGTTTTCCAAGTACAGAACATGTGAGGGAAGCTTTCTCACGGACAAGTGTACAGTACAACATGTGTCACAATTTTCTCCAGAGTTCTTAGTTTTAGGCTATTATAAAGGAATCGTAGTGGGGGAGCGTAAATGTCATTATAGTGAATTCTGTACATTTAATGTACTTCAGGAAATTTGTATCCCAGATAAGACAAGTCAAGAAGGTATTCGTGCGGCGACCCAAAGAGGCTTCGTCGTACTCTTGAAAAAGGAAAACAATTATCAAAATGACGTAGCGGAAAACTTCCCATGACAAGTAGGACTAACGGCAGTGTTTGCAACAATTTAAAAACTTAACAACAGTTCGTCCAAAGAAAATGAGCAACTTGTGCCTCCAGCTTTCTATTCTCGGTATGTGTGTTAGTGAAAATTTTCGTTGGAATGACAACATATTCGATGTCGCCAAAAACGCTGTGAATTTGCCTAGTCTTCCTTAAGCCTTGCAAGAAATATTTCACTCCCTCTGATCTGGCTACTATTTATAAGACGTTTATCCGCCCAAAACTTGAGTACAATGCGCATATCTGGTCTGGTGCACCAATTACTTATTTGGAGCTACTTGACAGGATCCAAAAACGCGCGATAAAACTCATTGGTGACTTTAACATCACGAGATCGCTTGATTCTCTCATTCATCGTCGCAATGTTTCCTGCCTTTCGTTATTTTATCGTTATCTGCACCATAAGTGCTCAAACGAAATAGCCAGTTGCATTTCACCCTTAGAACATTTCAACCGCAATACCCACTATGCAAGGAATGCGTAACAGTTTTCCCAGCCTGTATTCGGACTTACAGTGAAATACAAGGAATCTTTCTTTAGCCGCACAACACGAATGTGAAGTGCTCTTCCCTGCTCCATTTTTCACATTATAATCTGCAAACATTTAAAACCGACGTGCATCGGCATTTCTCCCTATATTCTAACCCTAATTTCTTGAACGCCCGCGCTGTATAACTAATGCATTATAAGGGTATTCAAAAATCCCTCTAGTGCGACTATAAAAATAAGCGGCCAAGTGCGAGTCGGACTCGCTCATGAAGGGTTCCGCGCGAATTATAATTATTATTTACTTAGGCACCTATTAGAGATTTCGTCGTCCGAGAATTGTTTTGTTGTATACGCCATTTAGACGATTTTGGAAAATCGCATATTAAGGTTTGAATTGGAATTAAAAGAAAACAAACCGCTGAAATTTTTTATATTTTTAACAGAATATTATATTGACAATCTTCTTTCAATTAAGGTGCTCCAAACTCGTCAATCGCTTTTAGTTTACAAATTATTAAGGTTTTTTCTCAAAATCAGTTTGTTGTATACGCCGAGAAAATGAAAAGTTGTTTACACTATATTCATGTACGACAAAGTAAACGCACGTACGACATTCCAATACTGAGTTCAATGGTTGAATCAAATACTGAGTGGTATTGGTATGATACATTTTTTCCATAATGGAGCCTTGGTCATGCAAGTTTTTAAAATAATAGTAAACCCTTCTTTCGCTAATAGATAACGTGTTTAAAAGATATGTTTTACAAACTCGGTAAATTCTTTCCTCATCAGACTGAAGAAAGAACTTATATGAATCTTTCTTAACATTCGATTCTTTAACTCTTCGTCTTTGGACAGTGTTTTTCTTGACGAATTTGCAATAAAAAACCGGTTTCTCGGCATCATTTAAGTTCCAGAATGAATTATGAATTCGTTGTCTATCTTCATTGGTGACATTTTTTGTACAAAAATAGAAATAGTTGTGCTTACATGCTTCCTTTATATTTCTTGCTGGCATGGATTTTCCATTTATATTACAATACTCCTGCCCTGATTCTCGGAGCCTTTTCCTTATGTGTCTTTTCCACAGTTCTGGTTTCCTTGGTTTTTTCCTCGTTCCTTTCGGAGTAACGTCACCGTCTTCAAAAAACAAAAATATTACTAGAAGCTAGGAGCCTTAGTAGCAATTTATTTTACCTGATGATGAGTAGTATTCGGATGGTATACTTCTTAAATTTTCAATGAAAGGAAGATCTGCTAAGAGTTCACGGAGCTCGCTTATATTTGATTCTGGTTGTTTTTCTACTGTTGGTGGAATAAAATCGGGGTCCTTGTTACTGTCGTCGCTATCTAACAAATTAACAATCAACTTCATAACATTCCATTTTTTTTCTTTAATTGAAGTTCATAAATACCAAAATCGTTTTCAGATAAAATAGAATTAGGATCATCAATATTTTCCGCAAAATCATTTTCATTAGGAACTATTTCATCAATTAATCTAAAATGAAATGAGTCAAATCAAAGTGAAATAATAATGATTAGAAGTACATAATATTTTCAATTATGCTACTTACGAAAGTATTCCTTAAGGAATGTTTCGGACTGGTGATTCCATTTTTAAGGAGCACAGCACAACCTTACTCTACGATATTTTTTTGTTGATCCTCTGATATTTATTCTTTCCACATTTCTGTTGAAATCTGTATGCACGTGCAACAAACCAAGACGCAATTGTTTTTTTGCGTTTGTGTTGTATGTGTATACGGTAGGTTTCATATCCTCCCGAATCACATACACATACGACAACACAATTCTAAGGTTTATTTTGAAATTTGTGGTCGTATCTATTAGGCCTATACACATACGATAAAACAAAACTAAACAAAAAAATGGCAAAAATATATGGACTTTTTGTCGTATATGCCAAAATATGGCGTTTACGACAAAGCAAAACTAAAGGATGCGTAATTTTGTGGATGTACTACAAAATACACACTAATTATCTCAGTAACAGTAAATGATAGGCTAGATCTGATTACAGAAATGGAAAGAGCACCTTCGAAAACCTGTTACTGCATACTCACTTTAAAAAAGTGAATTTTGGCGTTTACGACAAAACAATTCTCGGCCGACGATTTATTATTAGAAAATAATGGTTCACGGTTTACGCATAAGGTTTATGTTTATGAAATTAAATTTTTTTTTTTATATTTGAGTTGATTTAATGAAAGGTAAATTGCGGTTTACGATGTATGACGTATTAAAAAAAAAAAAACTACTTGCTGGATCTCGTTCAAACCAATTTTCGCTGGAAGTTTGCATGGTAATGTACATCATATATTTTTTTTAGTTTTATAATTCCCTTATTTTAGAAGTTAGAGCGGGGGGACCAACATTTTACCACTTCCACTGGTGATTTGATGACATATCTAACCGAAAAGTGGAACCAATCTCTTCATCAGGGTGGTGAAAGTAAGATCGTTGCGCTTGATATTTCAAAGGCATTTGACAGAGTTTGGCATCAAGCTCTCTTGTCGAAAATGCGTGAATTTGGAATCGATGATACTCTTCTTCAATGGATTAGAAATTACCTTTCGGACCGTTCAATTCAAGTTGTTTTGGACGGTTTCAAGTCTGCAACTCACCAAATAAATGCTGGTGTCCCCCAAGGCTCTGTTCTGTCCCCGACTCTCTTTCTCATTTTTATAAATGATCTCCTGTCTGTTACTTCTAATCCAATTCATTCCTTTGCTGATGACAGTACCCTCAGCTTCTCATATTCGTTTCTTGGGTCACGCCCCTCATCTTCGGGTGTGGAACTGGAACGGCAACGTATGTTAAGCTCATTAAATTCCTTTATTTGTTTTGAATGAATAGCCTTACATTCCTTACCACGTAAAGTGGACGGCTGGAGTTACAGCGCTGTTTCACGGTCAGCCACAACCGATCATCAGACTCCTTATGTGGTGCTGGTCTGTCTTTTTCCTTCATTTATCCCGAAATTCCATTTTCTTCCACTGGGATTCGAACCTAGACCAGCGTCCTCTCAGGCAAGCACTCTTGCACTGTGCCATTGAAGCCACGAGTTTATCCAGTTTTTATTTGCAATTTCTTGGACAAACTTTTGCTCCTGTAAGTATACTATGTTATTCATTCAGGTTGTTTCTTTCTGTGTTTTCTCTAATTCTATTCCATTTCGACAAGCATAGTTGGACTGAAATGGGTGATAGAGAGGGTGAAAGACTTTTTGACATTGTTTTTTGTCGAGAATTTTATGATTAATGGTTTTTTATGTGATACCACACAATTTTTCCTGGTTTTAATTTTTGTTTTCCGTCAATTCCTTTATTTGTTTTGAATGAATAGCCTTACATTCCTTACCATTAAATTCCGATCTTAACAGGATAACTCAGTGGGGTAAAACCAATAGAGTGGAATTTAATGCTTCCAAAACTCAATGCTGTCTCCTGTCATTAAAGCAAAACCCACACACACTGCCATTATCTATGAATGGCACTTACATCGCTGAAACCGAAAGACTTTCCATTCTCGGTATGTGTGTTAATGACAACCTTCGTTGGAATGACCACATATTCGATGTCGCCAAGAACGCCGCGAAATGTCTAGGCTTCCTTAAGCGTTGTAAGAAATATTTCACCCCTTCTGATCTGGCTACAATTTATGAGGCGTTTATTCGCCCGAAACTCGAGTACAACGCTCATATCTGGTCCGGTGCACCAATAACTTATTTGGAGCTACTTGACAGGATCCAAAAACGCGCGATAAAACTCATTGGCGACCGAGACATCGCGAGATCGATTGACTCTCTTAGTCATCGTCGTAATGTCTCCTGCCTGTCGTTATTTTATCGTTATTTCCACCATAAGTGCTCAAACGAAATAGCCAGTTGCATTCCTCCCCTTGAACATTTCAACCGCAATACCGCCATGCAATACCAATGCTCATCAGTTCACCATCAAGCCTGTGTTCGGACGTACAGTGAAGTTCAAAGAATCTTTCCTCAGCCGTACAACACGAATGTGGAATGCTCTTCCCCGCTCCATTTTTCCTACACATTATAACCTACAGACATTCAAAACCAATGTGCATCGGCATCTCTCCTTTTCTTCTCACCCTAATTTCCTTAACGCCCGCGCTGTGTAGCTAATACATTCTAAGGGTCCCAACAAATCCCTTAAGTGCGCGCTTATTATAAAAAAAAAAAAAAAAAATTTACCACTTTGGAAGTGTCTCTCGCGCATACTATTTTGAGTTTCAGTTCTAAGTATGGGGAACCCCCAAAATTTATTGTTTTTTTTCTATTTTTATGTGAACATCTCAATGCGGTTCACAGAATACATCTACTTACCAAGTTTCAACAGTATAGCTCTAATAGTTTCGGAAAAAAGTGGCTGCGACATTTCCGGACAGACATGACGAATCTATAAGGGTTCCATATTTTGCCATTTGGCTACGGAACCCTAAAAAGGTACTGCCCCATTGCACTTCTGAAAATGCTTTCTGGTGTTTTTTTTTCAGCCCCATAGAACTTTAAAGTAAAAAAAAAAAACAAATAAGTTTTTATCAGTATTATTCAATTCGACAGGTTATGAGCGAATACTTTTGACGTACCCTCTGAGCGTATAATTTTGGGTCACGTTTTTAAACATTAACTATGTTGTCCTATGTGTAGACGAATCATTGTGCGGGCTGCGGCCGTTATGTTATGGCGGGGGTAAACAGAGGCTGCTCGCAAGGCGGCATTCTGTCTCCACTGCTGTGGTGCATGCTGGTCGACTCTCTGTTGGATCATGCCTAGCGACTGTCTGCGCCAGGGCGAATGGTGCACCGGTCAATCCTCTCAAAACTGATGTTGTTCTCTTTACGAGAAGGAGTAAGCTGATCGGGTTGACTCAGCCAGTGCTAAAAGGCGTCACCATTCAATTCTCCAATGAAGCAACGTATCTGCGAGTCATCCTTGATAGCAAACTTCTTTTCAAGCATGTTGATCTGAAGACTGCCAAGGCGCTGTCGGTTTTCTGACAGTGCAAGGGCATTTTCGGCAAGACATGGGGCTTATCACAGAAAAGAGTCCTATGGATCTATACAGCTATGATAAGACCATTCCTAGCTTCAAGCTTTCATGTAAATACGAGTACGTTACTTCTACTTTCCCCAAACTCCAAATGATGGTATATCTCACGTTTAAGAAGAGGTGGCTTTTGGTATAACTCGCACTGGAGTTTTGATATACTTGCGCGACGTTTCTTCTTCGATTCTGTCATGGATATGCCGTCCTATGCAATGACACCCGAACTTAGGCTGAAGCGGAACTACGAAGTCGACTTTCCTCGTGTTCAGGACTGGCTCTAGCCAAACTCGGAGCCTGGAAAGTAATGCAGTCGAATCTTCACGGATGGCTCCAAAACCGATCAAGTATCTGGTGCTAGTGTTTTCATGGAGAGCGACAACATTAGACTTTTCTTCTCGTTAGGCAAACATGCGTCAGTCTTCCAAACAGAGGCTTATGCTATCCTAATGGCTATGTACTATGTTACGAGGAATAAGTGGGGGGGCGAAGTATCTGCGTCGGTAGCGACAGTCAGGCTGCGCTTAAGGCCTTGCTTAACCCGAAATAATTCGCGAATGCAAGATCTCTCTGAATTCGGTCGGAAGGCTGAATTCACTTAGACTTGTCTGGGTTCCGGCTCATAACGGGATCACGGGAAATCAGATCTCCGATGAACTTGATAGACAGGGCTCAGATGGGACCTGTTACGACCTGAACCGGCGATATGTCTGCCTCCATCCTCGGTCAGCGCTTCCATAGACAGTTGGATTTCATATGAACACAATGGCAGATGGCATGACTCTCCAGTATGCAGGCAGACTAAACGATTTCTTCCCGACGTCTGTAAAAAATCTGCGTCATTCTTGTTGTCACTAAACAGAAAAGACTGCAGACAGAGTTATGGGCCATTACGCTTTTGTCAAGGGTTGGGGACACAATCCCGAAAACCAAAATCCGGAAAATCCAAAATCCCGAAAATCCACAATCAAGAAAACCCAAAATCCCGCTAAAGCTATGTCCGGTAGCTTGAATTTGCCTTCGATAGTCAGACTCGTCAGATTCGTTTCGCTTTAAGTTTCATACATCGGCATTGAAACTGCAACTGCGAAACTTTTCACTACAATAAAATGTATTCTGAATATGTATTGTGTCTTTTGTTACTTACCAAATCAGTATGGAATCCCGCAATGTTTATACCCTATTCTAAGGGTATATTAATTTTGACGCATAGTTTGTAACATACCTTAATATTGCCCGTAGACCCCTAAAAGTTACTATATTTACGATCAGCATCGATAGTAATGTCGATCTAGCCATGTCCGTCCGTCCGTCCGTCCGTCGGCAAAAATTAGGCCTTTAAACTGGGCCTAGAGAGCTGAAATTTTAACCATATACTCTCTAGGGTCCCGAAATAATCAAGTTTACGAATTTTTGAAATACGCCCGTGCCCACAAACTCAAAAAAACAAAATTTTGGAAAAAATCAAATTTTGAGCTAGAAAGCTGAAATTTTTTATATAAGATCTATGACTCCTAAAACTGCTCGGGATATAAAATTTTCAAAATCCGCCTACTGACACGCCCATAAAAAAATAAAACAATTTTATTGAAAAACCAAAATTTGAGCTAGGTAGCTGAAATTTATAATATATACTCTCTAGGGGGCCCTTTATGCTCATGTGTAAATATTTTCAAAATCCGCCTACTAACACGCCCACAATTTACAAAAAAATCTTTTTTTGAAAATCCAAAGTTTGAGCTAGGGAGCTGAAATTTATAATATATACTCTCTAGGGGTCCTCTATGCTCATGTGTTAATTCTTTTTAAATCCGCTTACTGACACGCCCACAATTAAATAAAATACTTTTATTGAAAAACCAAGTTTGAGCTAGCGAACGTTTTTTTTACAAAAGCTTCGTTTTTGTTTGATAAAATCTTTTAAATGTTACATAACAGAATATGTAGAGCGTTCTTAACAATTCAACTATACTTAGACTTTTGTGACGCCCACTTATGAGGGATAGGAATAAGAATAGGGTATCCAACAGTTCGCCCAAGCGGACTGTAGCCCGCCCCTATGTTTTTTGCACGTATTTGTGTTCGTGTCGACATTTTTATTTTCGATAATTGCTACTTTTTCCGCAATTAGGCTTTTCAGTAGTGTCTTTAGGTATATAATATGGTTAGATATTTAAATATATGTATTAACCATTCAATTCGTACTTACCTTGTCAACTAAGCTCCAATTTTCTAATAGCTTTTTTTTCACTTGGCTGACTCTCCATTTTTATTTACTAATTAAATTAAATTAAATTTTCGAGCTTGTCAGTGTCAGTCATAAGATGGAAATGACAGATGTACCTACCAGTATTTATACCCTATTCTAGGGGTATATTAATTTTGACGCATAGTTTGTAACATACCTTAATATTGCCCGTAGACCCCTAAAAGTTACTATATTTATGATCAGCATCGATAGTAATGTCGATCTAGCCATGTCCGTCCGTCCGTCCGTCCGTCCGTCCGTCCGTCCGTCCGTCGGCAAAAATTAGGCCTTTAAACTGGACCTAGAGAGCTGAAATTTTAACCATATACTCTCTAGGGTCCCGAAATAATCAAGTTTAAGAATTTTTGAAATCCGCCCACAGACACGCCCACAAACTCAAAAAAACAAAATTTTGGAAAAAATCGAATTTTGAGCTAGAGAGCTGAAATTTTTTATATATGATCTATGGCCCATAAAACTGATTGGGACATAAAATTTTCAAAATCCGCCCACTGACACGCCCACAATTAAATAAAACAAATTTTGGGAAAAATTGAATTTTGAGCAAGAAAGCTGAAATTTTTTATATATGATCTTTGGCCCATAAAACTGCTTGGGACATAAAATTTTCAAAATCCGCCCACTGACACGCCCACAATTAAATAAAATATTTTTTTTAAAAAACCAAAATTTGAGCTAGAGAGCTGGAATTTTTAATATATACTCTCTATGGGCCCTTTATGCTCATGTGTAATATTTTCAAAATCCGCCTACTGACACGCCCACAATTATTTTTTTTTTATTTTTGAAAGTCCAAAGTTTGAGCTAGGGAGCTGAAATTTATAGTATATACTCTCTAGGTGCCCTTTATGCTCATACTTAAATTTTTTTTAAATCCGCCTACTGACACGCCCACAATTAAATAAAACAATTTTATTGAAAAACCAAAGTTTGAGCTAGGGAGCGTTTTTATTTACAAAAGCTTAGTTTTTTCGATAAAATCCTTTAAATTTTTGTCACGCCCACTTATGAGATATAGGAATAAGAATAGGGTATCCAACAGTTCGCTCAAGCGGACTGTAGCCCGCCCCTATGTTTTTAATACAATTTGGTAAAGTGCTGCCGTGCGTTAAGTGATAAAGAGCGGGTACCTAATATAGAGTCAACATATGTTTATTAATAGAAAAAGATATCAAACGAACAAGTTCAATATCCGTCTGCCAGCTAAAACGTGTGTTCGAGTGCAGATATTTCGGTTTTTATGAATATGAATGTTTATATTTATAAGCAGAGGGACATCTGATCCATACGGATCTGCTATTTATCTATTGAAGAACTCCTTTGGCTAAAATTCTCATCTCATATCTACAAATTCCATAAAATGCTGATCTAAAATTGAATCATTTTTTCTTATTTGCAAACAATTCCGGTATGTCTTTTCCATGGTTTACCTCTTATTTAGTAACTTAATTGCCTGTGAACAACACTCGTACTAATTATACCTTTTCCAGGATTCGTTTGCTCATTACTGGAAAATTGAAATTTTGTTGTATGGGTCAGGCAAGTCAAATTAATAAACAAAAACAGAAGGACGACGTTAAGGATTGGGGAAAACGAACAGAATTATAATTAAACCAGCGGCCGCTACACATCATTCGTGGCGGCATGTCGTAGGTATTTTATGGAGCTTAGCCGCGACCACCACCACCATAAGCCACCATGAATGATGGATTGCCTTTATATTTTTGAATGAAGAACATTTAACAAAGGGGGATAGGAAAACGTTACGTTGCGGTAATTATAAACACTACTTTAATTTTCATCAGAATAATTTAATTTATGAAACAACATCAGAAACAGAATGGTTATAGTACACTCTAGTATGCATGTTCCAAAGAGGGTACAGAAAGGGACTCACCGCTGCTTAACAACCCCTGGTAAAATTATATGACGGGCACATCGTTTGGAAAAGTTTGCAGGATGTGTGCGGTGAATTTTTAAATGAAAAATAAACCAAATCAAGTTTCATTACCATCTTAAGTGAAGACAAACCAAACATCACGGAAAGGACATTATTCAACTGAGACCTCGTCAAACAGGACACACATAATCATGTAGGATTAATTAAAATTTGAAATTCCCTTATAAATACGAGTGCTCTCTATCTGAAACTGTAATTGGCACTAAAAAGGACGAGCGTATATTTTAATGAAAATGTCCTCTGGATAAGATGAGACTTTTACGAGATCATCATGTGAAGAAAAGTTAGTGCGGATAAAGGATTATTTCTTCGGTAGCATAGAAATGCGTAAAAGTGCCGTTGCTTATCAGATTGCACTTTCTGTTGAACGTGACGTGCAATACAAATTGCGTTTTAATATTACACATCCCAAGAGAAAGGCAATTCTTCGCAACCAAATCGTGAATCCTTTTTAACGAAGAATTATACCAAAAGATAAGTTAGTAAATATCATCGTCGTCCTCGTCATCCGGCGGGGAATATTGTTATTTTGCGAAGTGAAATCCGGGGATAGAATAATTCTTTTAACGGCTTACAAGATGGGTTTCGCTGTCATGGGAACACAAGTCACAACACTGTGATTTATTTTCCTTGATGAATGATTTTCACTGAGTGTTGTGTTGACGTTGTTGGCCAAAGTTGTGTTTGTTTCGTTTAAAATTCTTTTTATTCGCACAGTTTTAGATTTCACATTTTAAGAGAAATAAATACAAAAAAAACTTAAACACTTTGAGTATATTTAATCCAGAAAAATTCAACCGACATAAATGAGAAGTGCTTAAGAACTAAAAATTGTCTATCGATACCTACAATTCATAAGATAGAGATGCCGCGCACTGTGGTCCAAAGTGACTTTTTTCGTTGCAAAATCATTACTTTCGAACTAATAAAGATTTTGCCACAATTTATGCTCCTGCTTAACGGAAATTTCTAAGGCTATAAAAGTGGTAGATTTCAATAAAATTGCTCCACAGGGTGTTTTAGAATCTTTGACTGAATCAAGGCTTTGTCAGAAAAGGGTATTAACAGAGAGAAGTATTTGTTAGATTTTCTTAACCCATATCTTAGATGCTATTTAGTTAAGTTTGTTTAAATAATATTGTCTTAAAACACTAACTTCCTTATTTAACGGGCTCACGACCCATGGAGAGTCTCTGCCTGAAACACTGCAGGCTTCCATCCTCCGCTATCCCGGGCAGGCTGCTTGCAGATGTCCAGACCAAGCGCTCTGGCATGGCTTGGTCATAAAAACGGAGGTTCGGTCTTCCTTGTCTTCCCAGGCGTCTGGGAGTCGAAGACACTCTTGGCTGGACCATTATTGTCCATTCTATGTGGACGAGCCAACGTAATCCACGTGATTTAGCTTTGTGGATTTGGGAAATCTCATAGAGTTTCCGTCATCCTCGCACGCAGGACCAACGACCATATCACGTCGAGTTTATCGGTTTTCGTCAGATCACCGCAATTAAACGACGTTGGACGCGGTTAGTACGTAGATGGGGGACCGTTTGAGAACAACCGCGTGTCGTTGGCCAGTGCCATCTACGAGTTGAGGTAGATAAAACATACGTGGTATCACAATGGACCTTCGGAAAAGCCGTCAAGTAACTAAAGGCATAAACACGCCCAAAGCAACCGCTGTAACCAATTTGGGTACACACACAAGTGGGAGTTTACATGAACTATTAAATTGAGAAGAATCCGTCTACCAGAACAATATAAAATTATTAAAGTTAAAAATCCTAAGTTATAATGTAGCAGGGCTTAAAAATAAGAAAATGTGTAGAATTTTTTAATTATATAAAGGAATCTGATGTTTTTATATTATTTGAAACTCATTTACTCATTACGATAACGAAGAAGCTAGATTTAAGAGTATTTTCATGAATTATGAATTAAAATTTATACCTGCGGTAAAAACAAGCTCGTTTGGAAGAGGAAGTCTCCAAAGGTATTTTAATTCTGGAATTAGCGGATGCATTTGATTGTAGAATCATTAATGGACGCTGTGGAGGGGATTCTGCTGGGGAGTATATACATTTCTTCGTGGGACAGCATGTTCTGTTATAGACTACTGTTTTGTAGCTGGAAATTTATGCCCTCATCTTAAAACACTTAAGGTAGGAATGAAGACGTATTCAGACCACATGCCGCTGGAAGCAACGTTTTACCTGCACAGGAACCCGAGCAATAACAGAACAACACAGTTAAGCCTCTTAACAAAACTATCATGGAAAGACAGTTTTCGGAATTTGTATCAGTCAAACCTCAACAAATAGCTCGTAACTTTGACAAGCGCGAATGCCATGTTGAATATTGAAAGCCTAACAGAAATAATAAAAAGAGCGCCACCCCAAAACAATCAAATTAATTATGTCAGCGGTAGCAGCAAGCAAAAGTGGTTTGATATTGATTGCAAGCGAACTGGAGATGCATCTTTTGCATTTCTTAGGCTAGTAAGATCACAAAACACCAACACGTTCAAAACTCTATACGCAGAAGCAAATAAGCACTTTAAGCACATTTGCCATATGAAAAAGATAGCGTATAACGAGCAAAATATTGCCCTTTTTTTAACAATCGTTTTAATATGCAGCGCCCGGGATTTCCGACGAATTCCTAGATGCACCGATAACTCTGGAAGAGGTACAACATGTAATCGATAATGCTAAAAACAATAAAGCCCCAGGAGAAGACCGTATTCCATTTGAATTTTATAAGAATTATACACGTGAGTTCCTAGCAGCGCTTGTATCGGAATTCAATCGAATCTTTGAAAGTGCAGATATACCAGGAAGTTTCCTGAAATCGATTTTATTTCCACTGCACAAGACAGGGGACTATAGTGACCCGACAAACTACAGAGGTATATCGTTTTTAAATACGTCAACCAAGCTTTTTGGAGCAGAAAGACTTACTCAGTGGGTCAATAACAAGAAATTTATCCACAAATTTCAAGCGGGTTTCAGACAGAACTACTCTACAATCGATCAAATATTTACACTTGCGAACATTGCTGAAATCTACAAGAGAAATCACAAAAAGCTTTACGCATTTTTTGTAGATTTTCGAGCAGCTTTTGATTCTGTTCCTCGAGAAGCACTTTTCTATAAGCTCTATAGATGCGGAATATCTACGAATGTAGTAAATGTTTTGCGAGCAATGTACGCAAATGACATAGCTTTCGTTTGGGATGGAAACCACTTGTCGGAAGGTTTTGAGACTGCAATGGGCGTGAAACAAGTTTGCATATTAAGTACGCTGCTGTTTATATTATACATAAACGACATAACAGACACTGTTAAAGGTGGAATAGAGCTGAACCGAACAAATATCCCCGCCCTCATGTTTGCAGATGATATTGTCTTTCTCGCAGAAACTGTCGACTGTATGCAGCTTATGATAAACAGGCTTGATATCTACTACAGAACTTGGAATTTAACTGTAAATCTAACGAAATCAAAGATGATGATACTTAGAAATGGATGTGGGAGGTATTGTCGAAGTGAAAGGTGGACATTTCAAGGTGAGGGTATTGAAATTGTACGAGAATACAAGTACCTAGGAGTCCTGATTACCCCTAGCTTAAACATGAATAAACATCTTCAAAAGAAATTGTCTGAAGCTAAGCGCGCAATCTGCTCAGTTTGGGAAAAATGCATCAGCAACAAACAAGTCAGCCATAGTGCAAAGCAAAAGCTATTTCAATCAACTGCAGCCTCTATTCTTTTGTATGGAGCCCAAGTGTGGGGATACTGTTCTTTTGAGGCTGTTGAGAAGTTCCTGCGATACTTTCTAAAACGAATATTTAGACTGCCTAGTAGTACACCCAACTATATGCTTCATTTAGAAACGGGAACGCCCCCTATGTTTCTGAACACATTAAAAATGCATTTTAATTATATAGTTAGAGTGATGGCGCAGGAGGAAGAAAGGCTACCGAAAAAAGTACTTACGCACATCATAAGAATAAGAGGCAATCTAGTGCAAGAATGGGAGCGTCTTGCGTCAGAATGTGGAGTAACCCTTAATATTACACCAGACATGCAGTCTGATTCTCTAAGAATGCAATTTGATATACTATTAAAAATAAACTGGCAATATTATGTATCAGAAATATGTTAGTGAAGCCCAATCTTCACAATATATGTAGGTTGTACTACAGCAAAATAAAATACCACCTTGAAGAACGAACTTACTTTTTAAACTGCTCTACGACGGATAAAATAAGCACTATTTTCAAAATGAGAGGAGAGTTGGTTCAGTTGAATTATATACCGTACAGACCTGAACTGCCAATTTTGTGCAATATCTGCAATATGAGAGTAAGGGAAGATGTACTACACTTTCTTGCAATATGTCCAATTTTAAGGGATTTCCGGGTTTCTTATGTACTAGAGGAGGAAGTTGCAATCGGTATCTTAAACGAAGAACAAGGCTGGGATCTTTTGTTTAATTACACAGTTAACGCACTTCGCTACAGAAAATGCATCATCGAGGGAGATTTTTAAAACATCTGTACTATTTAATATTTGTATATATGTCATGTTAAGTGAACTATGTAAATGCCAATCAGGTAGACGGCCTTGGGCCAAGCTAAAATAGACTTTGAAACTTTTTTTGTAACATTTATTAATGAAAAAAATAAAGTAAATTACTACTACTACTTACTACGTTCGTGTGAGGAGTTTTGAACCCATTTGTTTCGCTAAACCGAAGTAGCAACGGTTTCCCGCCCGATCTCCACTAAGGTGTCCTTCGTGGAGTTGATGCTTACTCCTAGGTACATGAACTCCCTAACTACCCCAAAGTTATTGCTATCGAAAGTGCCGTTTTGTTCCAGGCGGTAGACAGATATTTGTTTGTTTGTTGATGGCATGTACTTGGTCTTGTCCTCATTTACTTCAAGACCAACCGAACCAATTTCGCCTATTCCTCAATAGTCGTTAAAGTCTCTAACACGGCACGCTGGAAACGGCCGATGATGTCGATATCCCAGTAGGTGGACTGATCTGTTGAAGACAGTGCTTTCCGTGTTGACACCTGCACTTCGCGTTTTTTTCCAGAACAATATTGAAGAATGAATGAATGAATGTACTTTATTTAGCTTTAAAAGCCATTTAGATTACAATTTTACAATTTCATCTTAAATTTAAAATATATCAAATTTATAATCTAATATTTTTAGAATTAATTTTTATAATCATATGCCATTTGATATTCTATAAATTATTATTTGACTGAACATATTTAATAATTTTCCTTTTGAATTCGTTGATATTGTTAATTTTTTTTATTTCTCTCGGAAGATTGTTGAATCCATTAAAGCCCAGGTAAAATATTGTTCTTTGACCTGTCGTGGTCCGCGCTCTCTCTATTCTTAGGGCATCATTGTTTTGTAGGTTATATTCTAACAATTCATTAGTATGTACATTTTCAAAAAAATATCTTGGATACATCGTGTCTTTAATTTTAAATACAAATATCATGCATTACATAAGAAGACGTTGATTTAGATTTAACCATTTTAGCGTACTTAGCATATTTCTAATTGGTGTATATCTACTACATTTTAATGTTATTCGCATTACTTTGTTTTGCTGTAATTGCAGTCTATCTTTATGACTTTGTGGACACATATACAATAAACTAGAACAATTGTCAAAATGAGATTTAATTAAAACATTACATAGATTCACAGCGGTACTCATAGAGATATTCTTTCTTATTTTTCTTAATACTCCAACTTTTTTTGATATTTTCTTGCAAATATAATTTATATCTTCATTAAAGTTAAGTTGTTCGTCTAACATTACACCAAGATACTTTAAGTGTTTACACTTGTTCAATTTGTTTATTGTTTATAGATACATTTATATTTACATTTAAAGACGAACTTACATAATTACATTTGAATACCAAACATTTTGTTTTTGTAATATTAAGCACTAGTCTGTTAATTTTCAACCATGTATTTATTCTTTCAAGGTCTGGATTTATTTCTTGTGAGCACTCCGCAGCATTCTTTCCAGTGGTGTAGAGTAAACCATCCTCAGCAAATAAAATAAGTTTTGATGATTGAATCACCTTACTCATATCATTTATAAACGTAAGGAATAACCATACTACCAGTATTGTGCCTTGTGGAATTCCTACATTTACGGCGATTGGTGACGATATTTGGCAGTTTACAAGTGCTTTGTGTTCTTCCTGATAAAAAAGATTTAAACCACTTAAACTCAACAGATTTAATACGATAGTATTTCAACTTTTTTAATAAAATTTCATGATTAACTGTTTCGAAGGCCCGTTTCAAATCCAAGAAGACAGCAACCACAACATTTTTCGCATCTAATCCTTTCCTCCAATCGTTTATCACAAAATTCAAGCATGTTTCACAGGAATGGTTTACACGAAACCCCGACTCATAGCTATCCAGTAGTCCCTGGCTTTTTAGGTGTTCTTGGAGTTGCATCACTACACATTTTTCTTTTATTTTTTCATATAAAGGCATCATATTAATTGGTCGAAAGTCACTTAAAGTTTTTGCATTTGGTATCTTTTTTATCGGCGTTATAAGCGATTCTTTCCAAGATTGTGGAAAAACACTGGTCCAACGAAACACAGGGAGTCTTTGGTCCTTTTACTAGTCACAAAATTAAAGTCACTTTTCTTATTAAGCATATCTATTGCACATCTTATGTTATATATGTTGACTAGATTGAACTTAAAATCTATATTCCACGGTTCGAGTAAATTTGTATAATCACAAGTATGTATATCACAGATTGGGTTATTTCATGTATGGACTCAACGAAAAAATTGTTGAACTTATCACTTATTATTACACTATCATGTCACTATCATCATAGACTCATCTTCTATTTCTACTTCCAATATTGTTTCTTTGCTTTTTTTAAGTACGTACTTTTTTAATTTTTGCCATTAACAAGATTTTGTTAATATAATATTCGTTTTGTACTGATTTCTACATTGATGGTACAATCGCCAAGCATTATCGTCGTTGCTTATTACCGCCTGCCTATAAAGATTTGTTTTTGTCAACTTTGCCATACTCAGATCGTTATTAAACCACTCCGCATTATTGTATGGAACTAGCTTTTCTTTTACCATGGAGTCCACTACATTTTTAAGACTATTCACAAATTGATCACAAAGCACGTCCCTCTACTATCAAAATGTAAGGGGACTCCGCACAAAAACCGCTGAATTATGTATAAACTCGCAAGCCCTCTCTCATGATATCTTCTCCTTGACGGAAACATGGCTAAATGCCGGAATTCTAGACACGGAACTCTTCAATCATGAGTTCTCCGTATTCAGAAACGACCGTCATAACAATGACCTGAAAGCGCTTGGAGGAGGTGTTCTGATCGCTGTTCGTTCCAACCTTGAGTCACGCAAGATTGACTTTCCATTTCAACTTAATGTCGAAGTTATCTGTGTAAAAATTACACTTAAGAACAAACATTTATATGTTGTTAATGCGTACATTCCATCGTCTCGTCTATGTTCTTTGTATTCGGAACTCTCTATGGCACTAGACCATATTTTTGACATATCTTGTTGTGACAGCACTGTCTTACTTATAGGCGACTTCAATCTGCCACATATTGGATGGGTACCTTCTGAGGATGATTCTCATTTCATTCCATCCTTTGACTCTGCCCAACAAGAGCTCGCTTTACTTGACAACATTTTGTCTTTTGACTTACAGCAAACAAGCTGTATACAAAATTTCAGAAATCGAACTCTCGATCTTGTTTTCTCTTCTGACTCTGTTAGTACTGTGGTTCTGGAATCCCATCTCAGTATAACTAACATAGATGAAAATCATCCACCCTTGGATGTATTTATTGAACTGGGCGCACATCTGTACGAAAACAGTAATTCGTATGACCGTTCGCAATCTTTTGACTTTCGGAAAGCAAATTTTCAAAGGCTTTCTGATGAAATTAACAGCTTTAATTTTAATCTTACTGCGTTATCTCATAGTGAAGATGCAGTAGGTTCTTTTTATTCTTTGATGGATAACTGCATGAAAAAAGTGATTCCTGTGAAATCCTCTAGGAATCTGAAAACATCCCATCCCTGGTACACTAAAGAGCTAAAATCGATACGAAACAGACGTAATATTGCTTGGAAGAACTATTTAAAAAGTCTCTGCCATTCAGATCTTGAACTCTATTTCACATTATTCAATGAATTCAAATCTTTATCCTGCAACTTATATATTGACTATGTAAGTAAAATGGAATGCTCTTTAAAATCGAACCCCAAACTTTTTTGGGGTTTTGTCAATTCTAAGAAAAAAACCGATGGTTATCCATCGAAGCTTACTTACAATAGTTCTACAACTGCTGATTCAGTAGATGCAAGCAATATGTTTGCAGATCATTTCAGTAAATCATTTAGGGGGACCCCTCTTCACATTGATGATCAATATTTTAGTTATCTAACTAGCTGTTCCCAAATAAGTTTTAGTAGTATCTCATTCGATTTGGAAACAATTTTAAAATGTATTTCTTCTCTCAAGAATGATTATTCATCAGGTCCTGATGGCATTGCACCGATCGTTCTTAAAAAATGTAGTCATGCAATTGCTCCATATCTTAAGTATCTGTTTGAATTGTCCATCAGTACTGGTAAATTCCCTAATCTATGGAAAAGTGCTTTTATCACACCTGTATTTAAAAAAGGCGAACGTGGTGATATCACTAATTATAGGCCTATTTCAAAGCTTTCGTGTATCCCTAAGCTTTTTGAACAAATTGTTTGCGAAAAGTTAATATTTCTTTGTCGCAATTTAATTTGTAATGAACAGCATGGATTTGTAAGAAACAGATCCACTGTCACTAATCTGTTAAGTTTCTTGCATGATTGTTCTAATACCTTAGAGAATAAGGACGAAATGGATTGCATATACACTGACTTCTCTAAAGCTTTCGACCAGCTGTCCCATGAAATAATCGAGTTTAAGCTCAGGGCTTTTGGCTTCCCACCAAGTTTCATAAAATGGGTTAATTCATACCTTAGATCAAGGGTTTATCAAGTGAAATTTAGAGGATCGCTATCCGTATCTTTCACAGCGCAGTCTGGAGTTCCCCAAGGAAGTCACCTCGGACCAATATTATTTATACTTGCCATTAATGATGTTAAGGCATGTATAAATCACAGTAATATCCTGATATACGCTGATGATATGAAAATATGTAAATCTATCACTAGTCAGCAAGACAGAATGTTTCTTCAATCTGACATTAATAGCTTCGCCAATTGGTGTGATAAAAACGGTTTATCCCTGAACCCAACTAAATGTCAACATATGACATTCTCTAGAAAGAATATCCCTTCCACCTTTCAATACTCTCTGTCTCAACATATTCTTTGTAGTGTTGATAATTTTAAGGATCTTGGGGTTTATTTCGACCCCAAACTGGATTTTGCTAAGCATATTAATTCTATTATTAATAAATCTAATTCTATGTTGGGCTTCGTAAAACGGTGGGCCAAAGAATTTAATGACCCTTGTGTTTCTATGTCATTGTACAATTGTTTTGTCCGTCCGATTCTAGAGTATTCCTCTCAAGTTTGGACACCGTTCTACAACATTCATTCAAATCGAATAGAGGCCATTCAACGTAAATTTATTCGATTTACACTTAGAGGACTTCCATGGGATGATCCATTTAACCTTCCTCCCTACAGTCAACGTATCAAGCTTCTTCAAATGTTACCCCTTTCTCAACGAAGGCTTAATAGCGATATCATTTTTTTACAGCAGCTTATATCCGGTCAAATAGATGCACCTGACTTGCTGTCGTCTATTGGCTTTAATTTTCGTGGTGGTGCCCATAATTTACGCAGTGTTGAATTATTTTTCAGCCCCCATCATAGAACGAATTATGGAAGGCATGAGCCTATTAGTCGCATGAGTAGAATCTATAATCTAAATGATCATGTGATTGACTTGCATGTTAGTAAAATTAAGCCAAAAAATATTTTGCGTAATAATGCTTTAATGTCTTAATTGTTTGCATTATTTTGTGTCTGTGTTAGTACTCGTATTTTATAGGTACATAATTATTGTATTTTTAATTGTTTTGTCCTTACTAACACCTGCACTAAATGATGAGCCAGTGAGAGCACTGTTAGTGCCGGCAATTTCTGCTCGTGATAGTTGCTTGCTTTAAGCACTCCACGACACTGAGCTTATAGTGTATATTTAAAAAAAAAAAAAATTTAAAGGCTGTTCACCTTTCATATTAACAAACAAAGGGACTTCAGATATTTTTGTTAAGAAAAGAGTTTGATTATACATAAAGTATCTAATTTTTCTTTTGTGCTCCGTTTATGCTTGTTTTTAATGGTAATATCGATGTATTCATGGTCACTTACTTTTAGATTTTTATCAACACTCGCGCTTACTATGTTAGTGCAATTTGTTATTACATACATAATCAATCAAAGTTCTAGAGTGATTTGTTATTATTGTAGGTTCATTGATAATAATATGTAAGCCATTATCGTTCATAATATTAAATATTCGTCTCGTATATGTGTCCGTTACATCAAACCAGTCTATATTTACATCACCAAGAATAATGGAATTACCGCATTGCGATAGATATTCTAGCCAGTTTTCTAGTTCATTGCGAAAAACAATTTTTGATGACAAGCGACTCGGTGATCTGTATATTGCACATAAACATATCACCGGATAGTTTTCATATTGCACTTTTAACATTAAACACCAATATTGCATACTAACTTGACACTTTTTCAGAAGAATACATTTAAAATTATTCCTGACATAAACAACAATACCACCAGTGTGACTAGAGTCACTTTCACAACTAAAAGGAGTATAGAAACCTTCCAGCAGGACGTAATTTAAGTCGTTTGGGTCGGTAATATGGGTTTCCGTTATCACTAAAATGTCCACACTTTCATTTTGCACTAGGCTTTCTAATTTATCAAAATTATTTGATAGTCCTTGAACATTTAAGTAAACACACATAATGTCATCTAATTGCTAATAATCTGTTTGATCTTCCGCAATTTTCAGATTTCTCTGGAAAATTGGACAATTTACATCACTCGCTTTATGATTATCGTTAATATCCAGTTTTAAATTTATTTTGGCATAATAACAATTTATGCATTTATTCTCAACGTTAGTACACATTTTTAAATCTGTTCCTCACTTAACACAAACTTTTTTGCCAGTACAATTTTTTGCTGTGTGATTATAACCACAGCAATTAAAGCACCATTGTACATTTGTATGTTTATACACTTGGCATCTATCCCAACCAATACTGACTTTAGTACTCTCCATAACTTTACTATATGCAACACTGTCCATCTCCACAATTGCATTAAAGCACTCAATTTTTTCCGACAAATATATTATGCAAACAGTTCGTATTCATTTAGCTCATTCTGTCTTTTAAGCGCTTTTACTAGTTCTTCCTCGCATACGTTCTCTTTCATGCCTACTATAAGAACTTGTGGTTTTCTTTTCGCCGGCACCTTAACGTTGTAATTACTTTGTTCTTCTTTAAATTCATTTTCAATTTTCTTTACCGACATTTCATCTCCTTTAATCAATACCGCACCATTTTGCATATTTTTCACATTACTACTCGTAATTTTTAATTGTAGGTTTGTTGGGTCGATAGTGTTTTTAATCACTTTTATTGTTTATTGTTTTGTTATTATTGTTTTGATTATCTTTTGGCTTAATTATAATAACATTATTTTTTTCTTTAATCGCCGACGACCTTGCCACGACGAATCAATCGGTTCTCGTTCGATCACCGCAATTAAACGATGTAGTGCGTGGTTTGTACTTAGATGGGGGGCCGCGCATTGTTGGCATCTCTTGCGAACGTCTGACAAACATCCAAGTGTATCAAATTGTCATAGAAGCTTCTCAAATTTGCCGTTTGGATTCGGCGTAAGGTCCTCTCCACTTCGCATGAAACTGGTTGGAGAAGCTAGGGTCTAAGCCCTGTAAGGGCCGTTAAGGCCGAATGTGTATGTATGTTTTCTTTAATTTTATCTTCGTATATTGGCAGTTTTACTTGCGTCTGTGTTGATGTTGTTTTGGTTTTTTTACTCATAACTGATTCCTTGATTTCTTTTAATTCTTTTGCCAAATCTTCTTTTATTTCTTTAAAACTTTGACTGGAATTTACATTTTCACTTTCTATTTTCTTTACATCCGCACTAATTGGTTCACTCTGCGATTTAAAGCATTCACTATATTTACTTATTTTTTCCATTTCCTTTACACATTTTTCATATACTTCTTGGAATATTTTACCGCATATGCCGGCACGTTGTATTCCTGTCTCCCCACCAATCGCACTTTTGCATTTAAAACACTCCATAATTTACTAATTTATTTCAGAGTTTCAAACTCCCGCGCACTTTAAGTCATTTGCTTTTATGCACTGGTAAAAAACTGAATAAATTTATAAAGAAATTATTATTGTTTTTTTCACTTCAAAAATGGGATCGACCTAACACACGTCTAACTTCTACGAAATCCGCTCCTTGCCGCAATCCACTACAAGTTTGGAATAATTCGAAAGAGCTGCATCCAAACTGCACATTACACCGTGTGTTTTCAAGTGTCACGCGACATTACTGGATCAGTTTTGCCGGGATCCCGAATTCGGCCATCGTCACTTAGAGCCCCCCTATCATATGCGGCTTTAAAGTCGATGAAAAGGTGGTGGTTCTCGACTTGAAATCCATTGGTCTTTTCCAGGATTTGCCTTAATGTGAAGATTTGATCCATTGCCGATCTGCCGGGTCGGAAGCCACACTGGTCCGTGCCTATTAGTGGGTTGCAGAACGGTGTCAGACGTTCATACAGTACGTTGGATAGGATCTCATATGTCACATTAGCAGGAGCCTTGATGGTTCTTGCAAGACATAGGATTACCTTTTTTGAAGATGGGGCGTATGGAGCTGATATAGTCCAGTCATCGGGCATGCCTTCTTCCACCCATACTTGGTTGATGATTTGGTGCATGCGCCCTACCAAAACATCACTTCCGAATTTGAATAGCTTCGCTGAAAAACCATCAAAGCCGTCGGCCTTATTATACCCTATTCTAGGGGTATATTAATTTTAACGCATAGTTTGTAACATACCTTAATATTGCCCGTAGACCCCTAAAAGTTACTATATTTATGATCAGCATCGATAGTAATGTCGATCTAGCCATGTCCGTCCGTCCGTCGGCAAAAATTAGGCCTTTAAACTGGACCTAGAGAGCTGAAATTTTAACCATATACTCTCTAGGGTCCCGAAATAATCAAGTTTACGAATTTTTGAAATCCGCCCACAGACACGCCCACAAACTCAAAAAAACAAAATTTTGGAAAAAATCGAATTTTGAGCTAGGAAGCTGAAATTTTTTATATATGATCTATGACTCCTATAACTGCTCGGGATATAAAATTTTCAAAATCCGCCCACTGCCACGCCCACAAAAAAATAAAACAATTTTATTGAAAAACCAAAATTTGAGCTAGGGAGCTGAAATTTTTAATATACACTCTCTAGGGGCCCTTTAAGCTCATGTATAAATATTTTCAAAATCCGCCCACTGACACGCCCACAAATAAATAAAACAATTTTTTTTTAAATCCAAAGTTTGAGCTAGGGATCTGAAATTTATAATATATACTCTCTAGGGGCCCTTTAAGCTCATGTATAAATATTTTCAAAATCCGCCCACTGACACGCCCACAAATAAATAAAACAATTTTTTTGAAAATCCAAAGTTTGAGCTAGGGAGCTGAAATTTATAATATATACTCTCTAGGGGCCCTTTATGCTCATGTGTTAATTTTTTTTTATATCCGCCTACTGACACGCCCACAATTAAATAAAACAATTTTATTGAAACACCCAAGTTTGAGCTAGGGAGCGTTTTTTTTGATAAAATCCTTTAAATGTTATATAACAAAATATGTAGAGCGTTCTTAACAATTTAACCATACTTAGACTTTTGTCACGCCCACTTATGAGGGATAGGAATAAGAATAGGGTATCCAACAGTTCGCCCAAGCGGACTGTAGCCCGTCCCTGTGTTTTTTCTTTAGCTTTCTTATAGCTTAGCCAACCTCTTCGATACTGGGTGGTGAAATCTGTTCTTGATTGACAGGACGTGGGACTTAATCAAATTTAAGAATTTTTAAAATCAGCTCACTGACACGCCCACACTTTAAAACAAGAAAATATTTTATCAAACAATCAAATTTTGAAGCTGAAATTTGGAATATATATTAGGGCCATTTATATTCATGCTAAAATGTTTGTAATTGTGCTTGCTGACATGCCCACTATTTAAAAATCATTGCAAAGGAAAGTCCTATTCTTTGCAAAGCACGTACATAAAGTCGTTTTGAACAATTCTTTATAAAAGGTCTTTCATTAAGGACGTGACAACTACTTTTTAAATAAAATGCAAATTACTTGAGATATCTCATTGGCTTGAATTACTATCAAAACATTTATAAATGGAATTCGTTCATATGTCCACTACGGGAACGGCATGCAGCGGTCGATATGTTGGACCCAATTTTCGATGACTCGGCCTAACATTTCGACCGATGCGGCCGCTATTTCTCGTTCAATATTGGGTCTGAGCTCCTCTAACGTCGCCGGCTTGTTGGCATAGAACAATTATTTAATGAAGCCCCATAAAAGTCTAGAGGTGTTAAATCACATGATCTCGGCGGCGAATAAACGGGTCCGTTTCTCGAGATTACACGTTCACCGAAGTGAGACTTTAATAACTCGATTGTTGCACCCGCTGTGTGGCTTGTGGCACCGTCTTGTTGCAACCACATATTACTGATGTCCAATTCATGCAATGTCTCTGTAGCGAATACCATTAACCGTAAAGTGACGGTCATTTTCATCGACGAAAAACGGCCCAATGACGCCACCGGCATGAAAACCGCACCAAACAGTGACTTTTTGCGGATGAATTGCTGTTTCATGAAGAACCTGAGGGTTCCCACCTGTCCAGTAACGCATATTTTGCTTATAGACGAAGCCGGATAACCAAAAATGCTCTTCATCGCTAAAGATGATTTTGCCATGGAATTCTTCATTTCTTCCATCATGTCTAGAGCCGAATTCGAGCACGTACGTCGCTTCATATGATCAGGTGACTTTAGCTCTTCAGTCAGCTTGATCTTGTAAGGTTGTAGGCCAAGATCCTTAAGCGAAATTCCCCATTATGTGGTCTGGGAGAGGCCCAAATCTTGCGAACGCCATGAAATTGACTGATTTGGCTGGTTTGCGACGGACGCCTCTACGGCAGCTATATTTTTCACACTTCGGGCAAAACGTAGTCTCACTCACACGGCAAAATCAAGCAGCGAACATTCTGACTCAAATTTGTTCACTAGACGATGATTTGCTTGTCTACTGTTAACACTCTTAAAGTTTTGATCGGAATTTCGGTAGTAAATTTTAATTATTTGCAAACGTTGTTACTTTGTGTCCTGCACCATGATGAAAATGTTGATTTTACTGAATATTTTGACATTGACAGTTTGGTAATTGGTTTAAGGGTGCGTCCACACTGAAAGTTTGAAGTTGTCAAGTCGCTAATGAAAGACCCTTTATAAAGCTTTCTTGGACCCCCACTTTTAATTTTTTTTTTGGAAAAATGTTGTTTTTTCGATATGGCTGTCCTGGAATTATCGTGTAAATAATATAAGTTGCAAGACATACCTCACCCTAAGTACTTTAAATCTAGTGAAACATTTTTTACCAACTAGCGTATGTGCTAAGCTTATTCAAATTTTAATTATGCCTATACTCGCTTTCGGCTGAGAAGTATTCTCCGGTTGCTCGATCGGTATCAGGGATAAGTTGCGTTTAATCTTCAACAAATCAATTCCATTCATCTGCTCCCTCAAACGATATGAATATGTTCGATCATTTCATTTAAAATTCCTTGTGTGTTCTTTTAAGAAATTCCTCAACATAAGAAATCTCATCTTTCTATAGGTACCTACCTACACCACCATATTTGTGTTCCAGTTTCAGATTTTTACTATCTTCGCGAAGAAATGTTTGGCATTACCCAATCACCGTTCCGTGATGAGTAAATTATCTTTCTCCGTACGTTTGTCGAGTCTTTGGAATGCTTTAAGCTATAACGAAGAGCGCTTCCTTATCTCAAAATGAAACAATTTAAATATTTCGTATGTAAAAGTGTCTTCATTGATTGAATTACTGATACACCTGGAAGGGGAGGCCTGTAGGGTGATTGCCTATGCGGATGACGTTGCTATCGCCGTCTCTGGAAAACACCTGAACACTATAAAGGAACTCCTGTAAAATGCTCTCAACAAGCTAAAGAGTTGGGCTAATCTTTCTGACTTGGGAATCAACCCCCACAAAACCGAACTTGTCCTCTTTTCCAGGAAATACAAAATCCCACATATTGACCCACCCTCTATTAGTGGTATAAGCTTAACTTTTTCCGACGAAGCTAAGTTCTTGGGTCTAATCTTCGATAGGAAGATAAGCTGGAAACCCAATATCGAGAGCTTATGGTGATAAACCTCTATCCCGCAGAAACAAAAAAAATTCAAATTATGCAGGAGAACGTTTAAACTCTTTGAATTAGGCTTCAACAGATATTTTCAAAAAATTAACTCCATTTCTTTATTAGATTTGTATTCTGTTTATTTTAAAACAAGGCTACAATTTTTAAAGTTAAAGTAAAGTTTTGCATTAAAAAAAAATCGTTTAAAATGTGGGATAGCGCTTTCACTATAAGTCCTCGATATACAAGAACGAGTCAAAAAACCACAGTAGCACTTTTCTTTTGCAAAAAAGACATTGGCAACTAGTGGAGTCTACAACCCCGCAGCACTCATTGGCTATATGTATCGGTCGTAAGACCAATTCTTAACCAACAACCATACCACGTCGAGTTAATCGGTTCTTGTCAGATAACCGCAATTAAAACGACGTTGGGCGCGGTTAGTACGTAGATGGGGGACCGTTTGAGAACAACCGCATGTCGTTGGCCAGTCCCATCTACAGAGTTGAGGTAGATAATACATACGTGGTATCACAATGGACCTAAATTGGTCTAAGTGTGTCGGGTTCTGCCGACAGCCACCTAAACCTAACCTAAGACCAATTTTTATATACGGGGTTGCTGTCTGGTGGACTGTCCTTGGTAAAGCTATAAATTGTGATAAGCTGAGCAAAGTTCAAAGCACAGCTTGCATGTGCATAAGCGGAGCACTCCGAACCAGCCCCTCCGCAGCACTAGTTATTCTGCTACATCTGATACTCCTCGACATTTTTAGCAGGCAGTTTGTGGCCTGTTCTGATGTCCGCCTAAAAGCTACATCGCAGTGGTTTAACAATGATATTGGTCACTCCATTATTCTGGACTCTTTTTTGTCTCTACCAAAATACACACACTACACCATACCCCAATTATAGTTCGGAAAGAACTTCCAAATCACTATTCCTTCTAAATCATTCTGGGATGACGCTATATTTGCGGACAATAAATCGATCAACTTCTACACCGATAGATCAAAAACTTGTGATGGGGTTGGTGGAGGCGTTTTTCTGAAAGGCTAAATCTAAGTCTCTCTTTCCGTCTTCCTAATCTTTTTTGCGTATTCCAGGCAGAAATTATGGCAATAAAAGAAGCCCTGACGTAGCTGAAGAGAAATGTGATATCCACAAAGGACATCCGTATCTTCTTAGACAGTCAAGCCGCGATTAAGTCCGTGGATTCAGTCTTTTTAAATTCCATCGCAGCCCTTGACTGCCGTTCATCTCTTAGGGAGCTGGCGGAGCAGTTTAACATTTACCTCAGTTGGGTGCCGGGGCATAAAGACATTCCAGGAAACTGTAGAGCAGATGAACTCGCCAAAAAAGGGAACCAAACTACCTCTTTTACCTGAAAAGAATTTTCTGGGTATACCAATCGCTACTTGCAAACTTTTATTCAAGCTAACCGCAATCGATGGAACAAATCTTAGGTGGACAAGTAGTAATACACGTCTAGCGACTAAGCATATCTGGCCCTCCGCGTGGTTAGTTACCTTGTCGAGTGTACCATCCTTGTGAGGTTGGTGCCGGTGCGGAGGCTTAAATCGCAACGAGTCAATCAGACCATGTCTGTTTTGATGAGTGATGACTAAGAACTAACCGGACTTGTCGTCCAATTGGGGAGTCAACCCCTAACAAATCTCCAACTCTAAGGTTGCATATGCCGATGGATGCATGGCTAGGGGAGCGCCTAGTCCCAAGTTTGCAAACTCCGAATACCAGGCGACCTTCAGTTTTAAAACCAGCCTTCCCATGCCATATCGGGCTCTGGCATGGGCGACTTACTTTCCCGAAGACGACTCCTGGGTACAATTTCAAATTTAAATTTAAAAAACTTACAGACGGATGCCTCTGAAATCGCATCAACTTCTGGAATTGCTGTTGAGCAACCAGAAGACAACCCAAATCGGGCAGCTACTGGGCTCCCGATGGCTGATGGTTCTTCTGCTACAGAGCAGAACCCGGCCTCCACTTCTCGGATTGCTGACGGGCAACCGAACCCCCCTAACTCCCAAAGTATGGATAGTGATGTCTTGTGGACAACATCCAAACTTATTAGTGGCAGAAAACACGAAGCGGAAGCGACCACTTCAGATTCTGACACCTCCACTCTGGTGGACAATTGTAGCGTGGTCTCCGAGAAATCGGGTTGCTCCTCCATTGGGAAGAGCTTGACAGGGATACAATTACAGAAGCAAGGTGGTTTTGTTAGACTTAGCGGTCTACAAAATAGAGGCTTCAAAAGTGCTTTGCGGAGAGGCTTAGACAGAGGAAGTGCTCTAATCTTAGCCCAAGCAGCACAAACAGACAACCTGACAACAAGCGAGGCAGATCTGAAGACCAGACTCCCCCCAAACCTGCCGCCAAGAAGGTTAGGAAAGGTCCTAGGCCTGAGACAGCCACCTTTAGCCAGGTGGCTAGCCTAGTTAGGCTTGGAATCATCCCAACCGACTTGGGCAAAAACCCTCTCTCCCCAGAGCAAATGGCTGCTGTGAAGGAGGCGGTGTTAGACACCTCAATCGAGCTGATCGACCGTGGCGTGTGGCCAGTCTTCTCTGGCTCGCACCTTAAGACAGGATGGATAATCTTCGTCTGCTCTAACAGCGCCACTGCTGGGTGGATGCGCTCGAATTTCGAGAAAATTAAAGAGAAATGTGGTCTGGACCTGATGCTTGTGGAAGAAGGATCTTTCCCGAAAACACACATCGTCCGCGGACTCTTTCCAGAGAGCCTCGAACTCTTTCCAGAGAGCCTCGAACTCTCAAATGAAAAAGTGCTGGCGACCATTGGGGCGCAAAATGCCAACATCAGCACCAAATCATGGAAAGTGATACAGCGAGGTAAGGTATGTGCACTCCTTCACCTCGTTATCTCAATAGACAACGCCTTCTTGACTGAGCGCAACATACTTATGGGGAAGTTCGCCTACCGATTCGGCACGATCAGATTGATTCTGAAGAGCACCGACAGAACCTCTAAATCTGCCATCAACCCTACTAATAACGAGCCAGCTAATTTTGTACCACCTATCGGTAATGTGACTGAAGGTTTGGCACCTCATAAGTCAACCACGACTAGCTGTGTCACCGGACGAGAAACCACTGTACTACCTATCGGAAATGTGTCTGAAGGTAGTGTACCATTGCAGTCCACCTCGACTAGCTGTGCCACAGGGCCAAAAACATTTGTACAACCTATCGGAAATGCGTCTGAAGGTAGTACAACAACGCAGTCCACTTCAACAGGACCAGCTCCTACTAGCAGCCTAGGTAGCGGTCAGACGACAGTAATGTCAGTTCCTGTGGACCCCCCCCCCCCCCAAACAGCCAGCAAAGGTAGCAAAAATGCCATTGGGCATGCTAACCCGAGTGGTTCTGGGGGGAGCACTAAGGCAACGGCCACCACGTCGTCCAATCGTCCCTTCCTGCAAGGAAATATTACTTTCCCTAAGAAAACCGGCAATTCGGCCGCGAACCCCTCCAACCCGGCCAACGCCGCCACTGGGCGGTCTAACCAGGGATGGAAAAAAGATGAGTCAGGCAGGCAGTCAACAACAGGTCGCCCTGGACTGGCTGCTTGCCGAAAAGGTAAGGGCCCAAAAAAAGCCCAGCTACTCAGGCAAGCCAGATCCTCAAAGGAGGATCTATGAACACCATCAAGGTGCTTCAGGCGAACCTCCATCATGCTAAGGGTGCGTCCGCCACTTTTAGCAAGCGGTTCGCCGAGGAAAAGATAACCCTAGGCCTCATCAATGAGCCTTGGGTTATCAGCGGACTCATTAAAGGTCTTGGGAATAGGGCATGTGAGTTAATTTACAAGTGCGGTGAGCAAGTGCCGAGGGCGGCCTGCTTTATCGATATAAATAGCAACTTTCTTCCCATTCCAGAATTCATCAGCAGAGACCTGGTTGCCGTACTACTGGAAGTACCTACACCTAGAGGTACACACAACATCATATGTGCCTCTGCGTATTTCCCCGGAGACGAAGACAACATCCCTCCACTAGAGGTACAGGCACTCATCCGCTACTGCCTACTAAACAACTTACACTACGTCATTGGGTGCGATTCCAACGCGCACAATATGGTGTGGGGTAGTAGCGACAACAATGAAAGAGGTGAGTGTTTGTTAAATTTTATAGTCGGTAACAATGTAGATATTTTAAACAAGGGTTCCAAACCAACCTTCATAAATTCGATTCGCGAAGAGGTACTTGACCTCACACTCGCTAGTCCATTTATGGCAAACTTCATTGTAAATTGGCACGTGGCAGATGAGGCCTCGCTGTCGGATCACCAACACATTCGGTTCGACCTGCCCGGTAAACTGTCACAGGCCACAATTAGATACGACCCTAAGTCGACGGACTGGAATACGTATCGAGGACTTGTCCTCTCAAAAACGGATACGCTAATTTCGTCAATCGAGTCCATTTGGGACCTTGACGAAGCAGCACACCAGCTCAACAAAGTGTTACTAACCTCCTACCAGAGCAGTTGCGTCATTAAAACCAGCATAAAGCGACGTAAGGTCCCCTGGTGGAATGACAAACTTGCTGAATATAGAAGGAAGGTTAGGAAACTCTTTAATCGAGCCAAACACACCAAAATGTGGGACGATTATAGGATCGCTCTCACAGAATACAACTCAGAACTGAGAAGATCAAAGCGTGCTACATGGAGGAAGTGCTGCGAAGACATAGTAGATATGCCGGTTAGAGCTGTGTCAATCGTTCAAATTTAATGATCGAATCGTTCAAGTATTGGTTGAAAAAATGATTCGGTCATTTCAATCAATCATTCAATCAATCAATGACAGATGGGACATGGGAGTATTGTATTGCTCCATTCAATTTCAATACAATCAAAACCCCAATCATCATTCGTTCAATTTAGTTTCGATAGAGACAGATACATTCGAATGGATTGTAAGAGTGAATACACTCAATAACAACAAACTGCTGATCGTATATATAGATACCAAAACGCCTTTGAATAATTAGGAAAAGGAGGTTATTGCACAGAAGCGATATTTTTGTAGAACAAATATGTGTTGGTAAAACGAAATAAGCCGAAATAAATAAAAATATTTTGATATATTAACACATTTATTGGTTCAGTAGATAAGAAATCAGTAATAAAGAAATGAGTTAGTCAAAACAGAACAAAAGTATTGACTCGATGAACGATTGACTTCTGGCATTGTGATTGCAATCACCAATACTTTATTGTGATCGGGTCAAAAAGATCGAATCAATCACGATTGACACAGCTCTAATGCCGGTAGCAGCTCGCATCCATAAAGCGCTTGGCGGAGATCACAATAACGGTGTAGGTTTACTAAAGAAACCAAATGGCACCTACACGACGGACCGAGAAGATTCAATCAGAACGCTTCTTCAGGTTCACTTCCCAGGTTCGTCTATTCGCGACATAGGCGGTAACTCTAACGATGTGGACCCAAAGGTACATGTAGATAGTAGAGTAAACAGCTTATCTGGAAAAATGTTTAGTCCAGATAAGGTTAGATGGGCAATTGGCTCATTCAAACCATTTAAAGCCCCAGGTGTTGACGACATTTTTCCGGCCCTTATCCAGAGGGTTAGTGATGTCATACTGCCGATGGCTATTGCTTTATTTAGGGCTAGTTACAACTGGGGATACATTCCCCTTTCCTGGAGACTGGTCAACGTGATTTTTATCCCCAAAAATGGCAATAGGCCAAGTGAACTGCCTAAATCATACAGACCCATCAGTCTAACATCCTTCTTTCTAAAAACCATGGAAAGACTTATAGATGTTCATATTAGGGAGCAGATAGTAACATCAAGCCCCCTGCACTCAAGTCAATTTGCGTACAGAAAGGGCAAATCCACTGAAGGTGCTCTTCACTGCCTTGTCAAAAAGGTAGAGGAGACTTTCAAGTCTAAGGAAACGGCACTTTGTGCCTTCTTGGACGTTGAGGGTGCCTTCGATAATACCGGATACGACTCGATTGCCAGGGCGATCAGTAATAAAGGTATGGAAGTATCGACGAACCAATGGATCAGAGCCATGTTGGAAAGTCGTATAATTACCTCCTCCTCTGGAGGTAATTCGGTGTCTGTGACGGCAGCCAAAGGCTGTCCTCAAGGAGGAGTACTCTCTCCCCTCTTGTGGTCACTTGTCATCGACAATCTACTGGTCAGTCTACACAGACTAGGCTTTAACGCCATTGGTTATGCTGATGACCTGGCGATAATTATTAATGGTAAGCGTAGCGCAACCATTACTGATAGCATGCGAAAAGCGTTGCTACATGTCTCAGAATGGTGTATTAAGGAAGGACTATCCATCAACCCTCTTAAAACCATCCTGGTACCTTTTACGCGAAAAAGACTGGTTAACTTTGAACCTATCACCGTAAATGGTACACCCCTGAGCTACTCCAATGAGGTCAAATATCTGTGAGTCATCCTGGATAGGAAACTAAATTGGAACTCACACGTAAAGGCCGCCACTGAGCGTGCCACAAGAGCCATGTAGGCCTGCAGACGCCTATACGGCAGAACTTGGGGTCTAAACCCCAGAATGATATACTGGATGTACACCATGATGGTTAGACCCATCATCACGTACGCCTCCATCGTGTGGTGGCCAAAAGTACTTGAACGTACTACGGCTAACAGGCTCCAAAAGCTACAACGTGTTGCCTGTCTGGGAATAATTGGTGCCATGCGCACGGTAGCACTTGAAGCCATAATTGGACTGTCACCACTACAAGCATTCATTCAGAAGACGGCTGCCGGATGCGTTATTAAGCTTCAGCTTGAATATAAGTATAACTCAAATGACCATGTGGGTCACCTGAAGATACTCAACTCAATCCAAAATTTGGATATGTTTTACACCATCCCTGACTTAATGGTAAGGGAATATAGTTTCAATAAACTATTTGAGGTAGAAATACTAGACCGTTCTAAATGGGTCTCGGGAATTCCAGCTGTGGACCCAAAAAGTCTGGTGTGGTACACCGACGGATCAAAAATGGAGTCTGGAGTTCGTGCTGGTGTCTTTGGACCCAACACCAGGGTCTCGATACCTATGGGGATGTGCCCCACAGTGTTCCAGGCGGAAATCCACGCCATTGAGATCTGCGCTATCTTAAACTCCAACAAAGGAATTAAGGGCAGAAAGATACATATCTTTTCAGAGAGTCAGGCGGCACTTCAGGCACTGTCGTCCAACACAATAGACTCTCTGACTGTAAAAAACTGCTGCTGCGCCTTACAAAAGCTAGCTAAATACAACAAAGTTAAACTCGGATGGGTGCCTGGCCACCGAGGTTTTGTAGGGAATGAAGCTGCAGATAAGCTCGCCAGAGCTGGCTCTGAAGCCGCTTTTGTCGGTCCAGAACCGTACTGCAGTGTCAACTGGACTACTGCTCTAGGGCTTGTCAAAGATTGGGAGCAACAGACTCGCCTTGAACATTGGGTAAGCGCCCCTGGTCTGAGACAGTCTAAACGCTTGATTAAGCCCTACTTCTATAAGGAAAAACTAAATAAGGAAAGCATTAGATTGCTGGTTGGCTTTCTCACTGGCCCTGCGGTCTGATATATCATCTCAACAAGATGAACCTATGTCCAACGCCAGAATGTAGATTCTGCATGGAGGACGAGGAGACCTCAGAACACATACTCTGTGAATGCCCGGCTCTACACTGGTTGAGACGACGCCTTCTCCACAGAGAGATGTTATCAATGGCAGAGCTTCGCAACTCTACCACCAAAGACGTGCTGAGTTTCATTAGGGAAGTCAGTCGCCTTTTTTCGTAAAGGCAACCTTGTGGCAAAAAAGATCTTTCCAGGTCGAAGTGCCTGCCCTTGGGCAAGGGTTTTATTTAAAAAAAAAAAAAAAAAACATATCTGGCCAAAGCTGGACCTGCGACGCTCTAATAGTCTAATCTCACTAAACGGACTGCATATTAGCTCCACTATAGGCGCCATTACAGGGCACTGTCTGATAGCCAGGCACGCATCGAGTCTTGGAGTTTATTCAAACGACTTCTACAGAAGCTGCATGGACGAGGCGGAGAAGGAGACTACAATTCAAATTCTTTCTACATGTCCTGCTCTCTGCCATAAAAGAAATCTCCATCTGGAAGACTTTTCTTGACTCACTTAAAACAACAACCTACCTTGTACTTGACGTTCAAAGAAATATCCAAATAATATTTTCACGTCGATAGGGTACCGAAAAATTCTCAAATTACAATTCGTATCGTTTACCTCCAATACCAATTACATACAGAGTCTTAGAAATTCGAACATTCTAAAATACATTTTTAAATGCATCCCACTCGTAAATGCAACCGCTCATGCATCTGCTCCCTCAGCATCAGCATTCGTCCTACATTTATAGAAGGCAGCTATTTGCCTATAAATTCCCAAATTAAATCCTTGCAAAATATACACAGAGAAACACAACCAGGAGCGCTTTGGTCTCGGTTTTGCATCCAGATAACCCTAGCACATGCAAATCCCATTGCACACGTTGAACGAGAGGCTGCTAATGTTTCTAGACCTTGTTTGAAATGCTGACTTTTTGAAGTAATTTAAATAAATTAACCTTAATCCGATTTTGCGAGATTTATAGTCTTTATTTGCTTACACGGAAGCAATAATTGTTGTCATTTGGCTAAAGGGAACCAATGTATAATTGCCTCCGTATTGAGGTCAACCTTAATATGAAGTTATTGTGTAGTTACTGAAATTGAATGCATGGCTAAAAGTTACAAGCTTAAATTCACATACTCGTAGTTACCTTTTCCAGTTTTCACAAAGCTGTATCTCGCTCTTGCTATCGAAAGGTATCAAGGACCTCAGCCATCATACCTTTTCAAAATCGATTTGTTTTTCTTTAATGCTCATTGATAATGAAGCGATCATGAGTTGGGTGCATCAAAGTTACTTGTCAATGTTGTCATTTGTGAAAGGAGAACGCGGGCCATTACAAAGAACAGTCTGTGCTCATTGGTACTTACACTGGCGATCACAAGGATGAGGCCATACAATTTGCAATCGATTTTCAGTCTTTATACACATACATACATATATATTAGGCCTTAACGGCCCATACAGAGCCTGAACCTAGTTTGTCCAACCTCTTCCATGCGAAGTGGAGGGAACATACAGTTTTACGCCGAATCCGAACGGCAAATTTGAGAAGCTTCTTCATGACAATTTGATACCCTTGGATGTTTGTCATACGTTCGCAAGAGGTGCCAACAGCACGCGGTATTCCCAAGTGGTCCCCCATCTAAATACTAACCATGCCCTACGTCGTTTAATTTCAGTCCTTATACCTGTTGGAAATGTTATACCGGGAAACTTTTACTACCTGTTAACAGGTAGGTACATATTTTCCCAACAGTAAGTCATAAAATTAAAGGGTAAATAAGAAACGACCGCTGGAATTTCCCAAGATCAAACAATGAACTGTGTACCTACTTGAAAAGCGTATAAAAAGATGCGACACTAGGATGAGGCCATTGCGAATATTTCGTTGCAGGATTTCACATCAGCGATTTTTTTCAAAGTTTTGTTAAGAATATTTAAAAAAGCGTTAAAAATAACTGTTTTTATTTAGTTTAAAAAAATGGGTTCCGAAAAGTCTTTGACAGCAACAGAAAGAGGAAACAGAGATGCTTTCAAGGAGATAGGACTCTCAGGCCGAGAAATTGCAAGGAGGCTAAATAGAAGTAAGACTGTTGTAATCAGATATCTTGCGGATCCACAACACTATGGGGAAAATAAAACGGACGTACGGTAGAAGCAACAACATTGCGAGAAAAGCGGGTTATTCTACGGCTGGCATCACTCTACCAGTGACTAAAATAAGGGCCAGCAGCGGAGTGTCAGCCAGCATAGCAACGGTCCGAAGGATAATAAGAAAAAGTGGTACTATACAGAGAAGAAACCTTAAAAGGAAATCTGTTTTGAGGCAAATACACAAGGAGCATCGAATGAATTTGGCAAGAGAACATATCGCTTGGAGAAGTGAAAACCCGTTGCCTTTTCGGATGAACAAAAATTTAACCTTGACGGCCCCGATGGTTACAACTTTTCTTTCCATGATCTAGCAAAGGGGGAGCTTATTTTGGCAAGCCATCACAGCCGTACATCAGGTGTAATGGTGTAGGGAGCTATTACCCACTATGGCACAACCGAGTTGGAGTTTTTGTCCACAACAAATCAATTCGCTTCAATTCAATTCAATTCAATTATTGTATATTATTAATTCATTTCACAGAAAGAGTACACTTTTAAGTAATTCTACTACAACAACAATTTGTATAAAAATGAGATGAATTAAGGGAAAACGGAATGATTTAAAATAATAGTTTTTTTTTTTTTTTTGGTGGCGCCTGGAGGTGAGGAATCTTCTTAAGGTACCATTGGTTATGCCCGATTCATATATTATATAGTATGCCTACGGGCTAAACCTCACCCCTCAGAGAGGCACTATGAGGACCGCCGCGCGAGTTATGTTAGAGATAACAACCAACAGCCAACACACATGTCAACCAGATGGCGACGAAATACCCTCACTATCAACAGACCGAACAAACATCCCAAGTATCTTTCTGAGAAGGGATTCAAAGAAACAACAAGGAATGACCCAAGCAACAAGATAACACTCGTTATCTATTTTTAGGTATCATAAAGCAATATCGATACCTCATATCGACGAAGCATATATATAGGAACATTTTTGTTCCTTAAGTCAGTTATAATTGTATCGTAGACAAATACCACATGTTAGCTCCAAAGGTACTTTAATAAATAAAAGTATATTGTTTATCTAATAAAAAGGCCCATACTAATTTATTTGGCGCAGTCGGTAGGATATTTCTCAGATCTATACCCGCATATTACAGTGAAAGAAAATGTACAGTGATAAAGTTAAAATTTGAAAATTAACTTACAACCTACGAAGTAAAATCAGTGAATGTGTTAAAGTGTTCAGGAGCAAATTATAATAGCCCAATACACGAAATCCGCAGAGGAAATTGATACAGAGAATCGCAACTGTTTGAAGAAATATTCAAACAACTCGATATATCAATTCACCAACTTTACTCGTTCTCCAGAAAGCCAACGAAAATGGCTCAACCAGCAGGAGTAATAGCAGACCAGAAAGTGACTCTAGAAAGACTAGAGAAAGTCCCTATATACTCAGGAAAACCCGAAGAAGATGTCATCGCGTTCATAGAGTACATTGATTATGTGTACTCTCACATTACGGATCCAAACAAAGCAATAGCTACGCTCATCATTAGAAATCGAATACAAGGAAACGCAATAAACACACTGCGAAGGATATTGCAGCCCACATGGCCATTAATTAAAGCAGCCCTCATCCAGGATTATGGTGTACATGAGACTTACGAAGAGATCCTGCAAGATTTGCATGCCATCCAAAGCAGAGACGTCCATCAACTATACAGACAGACTGAAGACATCCTCCTTAAACTTAACAAAAAGAGTACATTAGACGTAAGTCCTATATATAACCCTACCACTAATGAAAATTTAGTTATGAACAAATTTATAAATAATTTAAACGCTAATCAAGCATCTATTATTATTGCTCAAAGAATTAAAAATATAAGGGAAGCTTATGAATTATTAATTAGGTATAAAAACCTTAGTGAAAAATCAAACCCTAACCCCAAACCAAATAATTCAAATCAACCCCAGAGGCAATATCAAAATAATAATTATAATCAAAGACCTCAGTTTATACAGAACAATCAACAATTTCATCAAAGAAGGAATATAGAAATGAATAGTAATCAGATTAGGGCAAATAATAATAATATACTTAGAAATAATTACCAATATAGGCCACCTTATAATCATCATAGGCAGAATAACTATAATAATCCTAGAACTAGTAATTCAAGACAAGAGCCCATGGATGTTAATAATGTAGACGTAGAACATCATGTGGTAAATTTTACTCTGATAGGGAAACCGATGCACTTCCCATAATAATTGCAACCATTAATAATAAAAAACTAAAAATTCTAATAGACACAGGTTCGACTACAAGTATACTGAATGAATCTGAACTATTAGAAATACTACGGAATCCTGTACGGATACCAACTCAAGTAAAAGTCGCCAACAATACAATTAGTACCATTAAAGAAGAAATCTTAACTAAAGTGCCTGTTGAATTCAACGAACATGAAGCAACAATGGCATGGAAGTTGATGAAAATAAAAAATAAAAAATTCGATGGAATAATAGGTCAAAACCTGTTAAAGCCCATCAAAGCAAATGTAGACCTAGGAGAAGGATTTGTAGAAATAAATAATAGAAAAACTTATTTCGAAAACTATACGAATAAAAACAAATGTCCGTATGAATTCGAAGAAATCCATACACTTAACTATTGTAACTCAACTGAAATGAGTCAATTAATTAGTGAGGATTTGAATTTAGAAGAGAAAAACATTTTAAATAAATTTATTGAAAAAATAAACACGTATTTTTTAAAGAAGGAGATAAATTAACATCTACCACTCAAACCACGCACAATATTAGGACCGAACATGATAGTCCAATATTTAGCACATTCTATCGTTATCCTAAAATACACGAACAAGAGATCGAAAAACAAGTTAAGGATTTATTAGCTCAGGGAATTATTAAGAAAAGTACCTCACCTTATAATGCACCTATTTGGGTAGTCCCAAAGAAAGAAGACAACTCTGGAAAACAGAAGTGGCGTATGGTGATCGACTATAGCAAATTGAACGAGAAAACAATCGAGTTCAAACACACTATACCTAATATCGACGAGATATTGGACAAACTTGGAAGAGCCCAATATTTTTCGACGTTAGATCTTGCGAAAGGATTCCATCAGATTAAAATGGATCCGTCAGATATTGAGAAAACTGCTTTCTCAACTCCATATGGACATTACGAATGGTTACGTATGCCATTTGGATTAAAAAACGCTCCAGCCACCTTCCAAAGAATGATGAACGAAGTCTTAGACGAACTGATTAATAAAATCTGTGTAGTTTATTTAGACGATATTCTAATCTTCAGTACTTCTCTCGAAGAACACATGATTAATTTGAATTTGGTATTCCAGAAACTAAAGAAATATAACCTAAAAATTCAAATCGATAAATGCAATTTTCTTAAAAGAGAAACCAAATTTGTAGGTCATATTATTACTGACAAGGGTATTAAACCTAATTCTGACAAAACTACACTTATCAAAAGAATACCACTGCCTACTACACAAAAAGAAATTAAATCTTTTCTGGGTATAACATCGTATTACAGAAAATTTATTAAAGATTATGCAAAAATTGCACAACCTATAACTAAATATCTTAAAAAAGATACGAAAATTGATAAATCTGATATAAGCTATGTAAAAGCACATTAGGAGCTCAAAAATGCACTCCAAACAGAACCTGTACTTGCATATCCTGATTTTAATGAAATATTCGTATTAACGACAGATGCATCCAACTATGCAATTATTGCAGTTTTATCTCAAAAAGGTCACCCAATAACGTACATTAGTAGAACACTCAATGAACATGAGAGAAACTACATTACGACCGAGAAAGAATTACTTGCAATTGTTTGGTCAGTAAGACATCTGCGACCTTACTTATATGGTAGACGTTTTGAGCTAAAACCGGATCACCAACCGTTAAAATGGCTTCAAACCAAAAACCTCGGCAAAGATATTTCACCTCGACTTCAGAAATGGGTACTTCAACTAGGTGAATAGGACATGAGAATCGAGTATCTCAAAGGAACAAGCAATACAGTTGCAGACTTTCTCAGTAGAGTAATCACGAATAACGAAGAAATAAACGCTTTAGACTCTGTAGAACCAACGATCCATTCTCAACACGAAGAAGCAAATGACCATTTTCCGATTAAAGATACTATCGTAAACATATATAGTCAGCAAATAATGCTGACACTAGGTTATCAAAGGAAAGTTAAAATATTAAATAAAAAACGAAGAATATTCTTAGGTATAGATTCTTTACAACAAAAAGATATAGAAGGTTGGTTAATACCTCTGATAGAAAACAAAATAACGGGAATTTATGTAAACCCTGTGGTAAATGAAAGTGATTTCAATTTACTACAACAACAATTAATTAGGTTATACGGAAATAGGATAAAATTTATAAAATGAATGTCTTACGCAAAAGACATTAACTCAGAAGAAGAAGCTGTTCAACAGATTAAATTATAGCACGAGAAAGAAACCGGACATTCTGGAATCGAAGAGAATTACCAAGGATTAAAAACAAAAATCTATTTCAAAAATCGGAGAGAACTAATTAACGACGTGATAAATTCATGCAATATTTGCAAACAAAGCAAATACGATAGGCACCCCATTAAAAAGAAATTCTGCTTATCAGACACACCAAAAGATATTAACGAAATAATTCATTTGGATATCTACTGTATAGCTAAGACAAAATATTTAACTAGCATAGATAAATTTTCTAAACTAACCACAACCACATATGTACCCAATGTTTCACACGAAACTTTAGAGGAAACAATTTTACAACTAATAGCTTCGCATGGTAAGCCCAAACGATACGTTATGGATAATGAATTCAACTTCCCCAGAATAGCAAAAATGTTAGAAGAATTAGGTATTGAAATTCATTTTTCTAAGCCCAATAGCCACACAAGGAACTCTGATATAGAGGTATTTCATAGAACACTTGCTGAAAAAGTACGTAGGTACTATTTTAAATGGAAAAACTACACCCAACATACACGAAATTCGCATGGCTATACACAAAGCAACACTTTATTATAATAACTCGGTTCACTCAATAACAAAACATACCCCATATGAAATTCAGAAGGGTAATTTTTCCAAAGAAAAAATATACCAACACGTTCATACAAACAAACTAAAAATTATCAATAAAATGAATGAGAACCATGAAAATTACGAAGAACAGAGATGCTAAGGCTTTGTTAAAAACTCTAGAACAGAACGACATAAAACTGAACCACGATATAAATTTAATAGATTAGATAAACAACACCACAACAACATACAGAAAGAAAGAAAATCAAAATTTAAAAATAACGACAATAAATAATCAAAGCAAACCCCAATAGCACATACACTGAAACTAGAAAACAAACCACTGAAAATTGCCCGCAACTTCGAAAATACGAGTATAAAAGATAAAAGAATTCATCAGTCGAATAGTGAACGCCAATCGAACAAGTCAGGAAATGAAGATCGTTATAATTTTAGTGATTACCTGTAGTAAAATTCAAGTTGAAGAGATTCATAATAGTGATGGCTACGCTATGATCAAATTAGTAAAATTAAATATTATCGAGCAAAGACTTAATATTCTAGAATATCAGAGAAGACTAGACTCATTAAAAGAACTTATTGAGAAAATCCAAAATATAGTACTAGCTAGTAGATTACAAATAATGGTAGAACGTCTTCTAACACCTGAAGAAATTAATAAGTATGATGTTGATCTGTTTAAACTAAAACAAATTAAATTATCAGTTGGGGAATTTCACGAAAATGTATTAATATTTGTAATCCAAGTTCCTGATCAAATGTTAACGCTTGATAAATATTTCGTTACTTCAATAACTAATAAAGACAACGAAGAATTAGATATTGAAAGTGATTTTTTTATAAAAATGAATGGAAGTAATTACGTGTATAAAGAAAATAAAGAAATAAAACATCTAAAACCACTTATAAATTGTCTCAATAAAATAGGAAATTGTACTAAGAAAACAAATAATATTAAAAATGTAATCGTAGAATTAATGAAAGGAGCAGTACTTGCAATAAATAGCGATATTAAAATAAATACTAACTGTGACGAAAGAAAATTGATTATAATCAAAAGAAACGCTTTGTTCACTTTTGAAAACTGTACATTAGAAATAAATAATCAAACGTTTTCTAACAAATATGCAATTGTTAATCAACCCATCCCTATAGATATAGAACATCCATATGATATAACGAATGTAAAATTAAAAAATACTGATTTAAATATAAATAATATAAACGAAATAGAAGAAAAATTCCATTCACACAAAAACATAAACCTTAGTATGCATGGAATTACTTTAATTATAGTTGTAATAATTTCAATTTTTTAATATACTTGTTTCGGGAGAAACAAAAGACAAAGGAGAGAGGAGTTATGTTAGAGATAACAACCAACAACCAACACACATGTCAACCAGATGGCGACGAAATACCCTCACTATCAACAGACCGAACAAACATCCCAAGTATCTTCCTGAGAAGAGATTAAAAGAAACAACAAGATAACACTCGTTATCTATTTTTAGGTATCATAAAGCAGTATCGATACCTCATATCGACGAATCATATATATAGGAACATTTTTGTTCTTTAAGTCAGTTGTAATTGTATCGTAGACAAATACCACATGTTAGCTCCTAAGGTACTTTAATAAATAAAAGTATATTGTTTATTTAATAAAAAGGCCCTTAGTAATTTATTTCGCGCGCTCATAGTAGTATGAAATTCATTCCTCTCATTTTTCACTTTTTTTTGATGACTACGACTAAGTAACCTTACGTAGTTTACGCTTCAGTAGTGTTAATCGCGTTTGGTAGGTAGCTTTCCAGCTAACGCAACTACTAATTCGGTCATTATATCCGGTTTTTCCTTATGGCGCTAGGTCGAACGGTCTTGTTTTTTGTAGTCGGCACTCAAGGTTTGTCACGTTTAGAGTACAGATTATTTCATTATTGCAATGACCATGAATACGAGTACGAAGTTTGCGAGCAAAGTTGTATACCGTATGTCCAAGAAGGTTTTAGCACTTGCTTATACAGGAGCAGTTTGTTGTATACACTTAGCTTCGAATATCTTCCGAGTAGCCAATACATTTCTCTAAGTATGATTGCGAGTTCGTCACGCTTTACCTTAACGTGTGGCTTTCACTTAAGTTTTGCGTCTAGGGTCATTCCTAGATATTTTGCCTCGTTTGCGTATAGTATTTGTACCGAGTTAATGAAGTTGTTTATCTTTTTGTACGTGAAATTGACATGCGTTGACTTGGTTTCGTTAAGGGCGATTCGCCAGGTCTTTGTCCACTCGCATACTTTGTTGAGAGCTCGTTGGAGTTTTCCCGTTGATGATTCGACTGACTCATCCATTGCTTAAAATGTATGGTTAGAAACAAATTTAAAATAATAAAGAAAAAGTTAACAATCAAAGAAAGCTAAATAATAAATTATGATCGAAGGGTTTGGGGGGGGGGGGGGGGGGGGGGTTGGTTTGGTTTAATCGAAATTAGTTGCATTGGTTTGTGAAGAGAAGTTTCAACTCATTCTCGAACAACGAACGGAAACAACTACGAATGTTTGCTGGAACTACCACTTCCACCAAAAGTGAAAAACATTTTCGGACTCCTGCCTTGGCTATTCCAACAAGACAATGCCCCTATCCACACTTCCAGGGTTGTTAGAAGTTGGATTCAATTAGAAGACGTGGAACTTTTGACATGGCCGCCCTATTAACCGGACTAAAACATAATCGAAAATGTTTGGGCATGGTTATCTCGTAAAGTGTATCAAGGCGGCAGACAATTTGAAGACAAGGGCACTTTAATTTAATCTATTCGTGATGCCTGGGCCCAAATTTCTCTTAATTATTAAAAAAAAAAAACTGGATTGACATTTCATCTGTCAAAGTGGTTATATGTAGGTACTTGTTTTGATAAAGTTCCTAACAAAAGTCTTTAAATTAGATAAAAAGTGCACAAAAAATTGTAACAGTTTGATTAAAAGCAAGCAAAATTGAAAATTTCTTCGATCCACCGGATTATAAAATGGGTTCAGTCACAACAATCACTATCGATGTGCTAAGACAATTACTCGATGTAAGCAACAGAAAACTCATCAACGACCTGCCTTCAAAAGTCGACTTCCAAGTTCGCATGCAGAATTCTCCGGCTTGAAAGCAAGGTATGAGGAAATTTCAGACAAGGTTTTTTGCTTGGAAAATCAAAACAAAGATCTGAAGGAACGAATCGATAAACTGTTGCAAAAAAGTATGGAGTCGAATGTTGTGGTGCACCTGCACAGTGCACATGCCAGCAGTAGTAAATACCGACATGGAACGACTCAAGTTCTAAGATTGAGTACGCACATTCGGTAGCTCATCCCAAAAGTCACACAGCAGTTGTCGTTGTAAAACTGAACTCGCGGAATGCAGCTTGGAATATACTTAGTAACTCTAGCAAACTAAAAGGCACACAAATTCATATACATACATAAAGACCTCCCGCATAACGCTCGTCGCCGAAGAAACAAGCTGCTTCCAATCGCCAAGATTCTGCGTTATAGGTTTCCCCAAGTAAAAATTCAACTAAAAGACGATAAACTTTTCATTCTCAATAATTTATTTACTTGGGATTTTTCACAAGGTTTGGTTTGTTGCACAAAAGAGGTGCTACGCAATATATTTGGCGTTGAATTCGTTGAATTTACCGATATTAATAATTTTATGAACGAAGTTGAATGTGGCATTAAAAACGTAAGCATGCGAAACGTCTGAATTATAATGGACTCCAGCAGTCAAATCAAACACCTTAGGAAGAGGAAGTGGTGGAGGATTATGGGGATAACGTAAAAATCTCGAAGCGGTGGCTACGAATTTCAAGAGAGTTGAAGAGATGGAAGTTTTGGAAAGAAAAATAATTTGTTCTGTGGTCCACATCTTACCAATTTAACTGAATTGTTCACACTGGATGAGGGATTATAATCGACTGTGGGAGACACTACAGAATCTAGGCTTTGGGGATGTTCTTCTTATTGGTGATTTCAATGCTAGGGTTGGTCTGTCGCAAAACAGCTTCGTTAGCAGAACAGCATCAACAATCATCAGCTCTACTCGCAGATCAAAAGACGAAACATGTGATGGAAAATGGGAGCTGTAAAGGTGACCAAAATGGCGGGTATACGTTTATTCGTGGAACATCGTGCTCAGTCATAGATTACGGTTTTATGTCAGGAAATTGGAATTCGATTGTGAGTGATTTTAGGTTAGCAGAGCAGACTTTTTCAGACCACATGCCCTTGAAAGTGACGTGCGTAATATCGGGTGATGATCTTACGCTCAATGCAAAGCAACTGGGGCTGCTTCCCAAGTTGAAGTGGAGAGATAGTCAACTTACTTCTTATCAAAACAACCTAAACTTGGAACTCGCATTACGTAGGCCGCAAAATCAGTTACAAATGAAGGACCTTACCCAAATTATAATTAAAGCTGTTCCAGTAAGTGCTAAAGCTAGAACTAGTAACGACATTTTTATACAGAGATGGTTTGACGCGGATTGTCAAAAAGCTAGAGAGAAATCTATCTCATTCTTAAAGCTGTTGAGGAAATATAACACATCTCTCTCCAAATGATATACACAGATGCCAATAAAAAAATTAAACAACTTTGTTATGAGAAAAGATAGTGTCTGGATCAAAGAAACATAAATGTGCTCAATACATCAGGATCTTAGGCAGAATTTTGGAAAGCCACCAAATTAATTAACGGGAGAACCAATTTCATTGCTGCATCACTAGATGCACCATTTTCGATTGATGAAATTAAAAATGTGATTGAAAAATCCAAAATTGGAAAGGCTCCGGGAGATGATCGTATCCCAGTAGAGTTTTTTATAAATTGTTCAACGGAATTTTTGTACGTATTGACAGAGGAGTTCAACAGTATTTCGAGAATGCAGACGCCGAAGAAAGCTTTAAAAGATCAATAATAGTCCCCCAACACAAAAAGGGCTCATATGATATACCGGGAAACTATTGGGGCATTTCCTTTTTAAGTGCGTCCATGAAGCTTTTCAGCACTCAGATTTTTAAAAGGCTTACACATTGGATTGAAGAGAAGAAATTCTTAATGAATTTCAGGCAGGATTTAGGAGAAATTTAGACAACATATACATTGAACATTTTTCACGCGACTGCAGCTTCTATATTACTTTATGGTGCGCCAGTTTGGGGAGTTTGCCAATACGATGAGTTGGAACGGTTCCCCACATATTTTTTAGAACGCATTTTTCGACTGCCACGCTGCACGCCAAACTATATGATGCATTTGGAAATAACTGAGCCTCCGTTATTTTTATGGACCCTAAAGCTGCATTTTGATTACATTATGAAGTAATGGAAATGGATGAAGTAAGACTTCCGAAGCGAGTGCTTAAGAAAATGTTGGCAACAAGGGGTAATTTAGTGGAGAGGTGGGAGGAACTAGCTCTGGGCTTAGGTGCCAGCGTACAGTTTTCACCTGATATAAGCATTCCAGATTTGAGAGAGAAATTCAATTCAATTTTAGAGAAAGCAAGCCACTTCGCATATGCAAATTTTAAACAAGAAGCACAATCTTCTCAATATAGAATGATATACGAGTACATACAGTCAACTCAATTTGGGTCTTCGAGAGCAAACATATTTACTCAACCGCTGCCCCGTAGGTATGATAAATGTAATATTTAAAGTTATAGGCGAATTATTAAATTTAAACCACATTCCACATCGACCCGATCTGCCGATCCTATGTGATCTTTGCAACCTCAAGGAAAGGGAGGATGTATATCACTTTATTGCCATATGTCCTACTTTGAGGGAGTTTCGTGTGAGGTACTTTCGAGTTACTTCGATGGTATGGGACGACACTTTGGAAGTCCTGAATGGAAAATTAGGCTGGGAAATATTATATAAATATACGTCAACCGCACTTTTATACAGACAACGTTTTCGTGAAGGAGACTTTTGAATAAACAAATAAGTTCATTGAATAATTAAGCTTAAACAAATTGTCAATCTGATAGACGGCCTTAGCCAAACCATATTAAATTTAAGACTATCAAATTATTGTAAAAATTTCAAATTTATTTTTCAACTAAAGTTTCTCTAACTAAACTAACTAAACTTATTTAAAAAAAAAAAACTGTATGATTCTATTCCAAACCGTCTTATAGAGGTCATATCGAAAAATGGCGGGCAAACTCAATATTGATGTAGAAAAACATAATAAATAAATGTTTTAAAACCATAAAATGTAAACATTTTATGTATTTTTTCCTTTCTTTCTAAGATTTTGCATATGGCCTCATCCTAGTGACGCATCTTTTTATTCGCTATTAGATTGCCAACTAAATAATACCTATGAATGGTTGATGTTTTTGTTTGTCCAAATGGCTGACATTATATCAATAACTTTAAAAACATTAAGATCTGGTCACACCAGGGCCCTCATTTAGTTTTGCCGCCCGCGCCTCTAAAAAGCTTAGTCCGCCACTGTGTATGATATTAATGCAATTTGAAATAAAACAAATGCTGTTCTAAGAAAAAAAATGTCCTGCAAGCTTTTGTCGTCAATCAAGTTAAATTGTAGGTTTAACTCGACAAGTGAGTCTCATCAAGATTAGTCGTATCTTTAAAATGATGCTCATAATTTAATATCCCTTCAGTCGACAATTAGCCATCGTTTGAAGTAAAATGGACATCCCCTAATACCATACCTTGTTGACCTCCACCATTATTCTTAAAACCAATCTACTTTTAAATATTCAATTACAGCCACATCCTTACATATTTGAAGTTTTTTTAATACAGTGGCAGATACTTTTTCTAATAGACATAATCTCTTCTTCTATACGAGTAGCTCATAAATTTCCATTTCTCCCTGATTTTTTGCAGCTTAAAAAAAATCAAATATGTATGCGCAAGTACAGCATCGCTTATAACATCAGACAATAATGGTACCTTTCCAGTGACCAGGCAGTATAACTACTCATTCAATGAATAAATAATAATGAATTCCATTAGGAATATTTTAAATGCACTTCAGGTTTTTGTTGGTTTTTTGCACCTTTTAACCATCTGTTTTTTTCCCTCCCACCACGGCAATTCATTACCTCAATTAAAAACAAAAAGTGGGACATGTGTGTGTGGAGGGATTCCCCACTGCCGTGAATGTCCTCGTATAGCCAGAATGAAGATAATTCCAATCTCATCGCAAGGACTTTTTTACGTTATTTTTTTTGTTTTATAAAAATGATTATTTCTCATGTTCAGTTGGTGTCCTGTGCAAAGGAATTTCATACAATTTATCCAGTTTGGACAGAATGGTTTTTTGGGAGGGCTTTTTCTCCAACACTCAGGCAGCTGTTAATCCAACAATTTTTATTTGGTACGGTTTTGCAAATCGTCATAGAAAAACTTACGCCCAAAGTGATTGCAACTTATGGAAATTTATTTCCAATATCGACGATGTTATAACCTGGACTTAAGGGATCATTACCCTCCAACTTCACTGCATCACTACTAAAGTTCGCCAGTCCAAACACATTGCTGCAATTGTGTGATCCAGGAATGTTTTGGGCTGCCTCTTTTTTGCCATTATTTTGGAACATTGTTTGATATTGCCTTTTTGACAGAGTTAGTAGGATCTTTCCTTTGAACATGACAGTACCAACTGAGCCGGCCGTGCTGCGTGCTCCATTTTCTTCGACACAGGTTGTAGGACGCGAAGCTTCCTCGGTTCGTGAAGCTTCTTATTTGATCAAGCTTTGTTACTCTTGCTGTCATGTGAGGCATCTTCATCTTAGCTGCCATTAACTTGCTCTCATACTCTTGTATACTGTCCAACATTGTGAACTATATGTGAGCGCCGGGCGCATAACAGAGGTGTAAAGCCTTCATTTCAGCTTAGGTGCATTTTACGTATGTGGCTAAGTTTTCCCGTCACTTCAGTTAGCCTACGCTTCCGCGATGATTTATGCCGTCATCACAGGTTGCTTTGCTTTTGGTCATAAATTCCAGATATTTGAATCATATTGGGAATCACTTTTCCATTCATATAAATGTGTGGAATATGTCGAAGTAGGTCAGGCAACGGGAAGCACGAGTATTCAGATTTTTTCGTCGACCCATATGTCAAGCGCTAATTGTAGGAAAGTTTGTTTGCCTACCTTTAGTTTATTTATCTTAGTGACGGAGAAGACCTCTTTTTAATGCATTTATAAACAGAAAATTGCAAATATTCCTATTCCAGGTGACTACTTTATCAACATATATTAAAAAAAAAAACATAGGGAAAGATTACTGTCCGTTGGATACCCTATTCCTATGCCTATCCCTCATTAAGTGGGCATAACAAAAATCTAAGTTGGGAGAATTGTTAAGAAGGATCTTCATATTTTCTTATAATACAATCAAATGATTTTATTGAAAAAACAATGTTTTTGTAAAAAACGCCCCTTAAAAGTGGTCATGCCAGAAAATTGTATGTAAGGAATTTTTCAAAACGACTTTAACTACGAATATACGTTGCGAATAATTTCTTCAATAAAAATTTGTTTTCTTAGAATTGGGCGTGTAAATGGGTGTGTCAGTGCGCGTATCAGTGGGCGGATTTTAAAAATAATAAGATACGATTACTAAGGGCCCCTAGAGTTTTATTTTTCCAAATTTCAACTTTCTAGATCCAATATTGATTTTTCGCAAAAAAAACTTTGACCCCTAAAGCCCATAAAAGCTTTCTAGCTCAAAACCGATTTTTTCAATAAATTTGATTTTTTGAGATTGTGGGCAGATTTTAAAAATGTTTAAACCTGATTATATTTTGCTTTATATGTATAAGATTTTCTTTTTTCCTGTAGGTGCTTCTTGCGTTTGTATTTTTCTGTAATTTTCAGAGTTAATAAACAAAATCTAAAAAAACAACAACATAAGGCACGATTTATTGGTAAGTGTATAGCTAGCGTAGCAACATTTTACGCGGTTAACAACAACAAATCAAAAGTGAGGACGAATAGGTCAGCACAAAACTCAACATAAAAACTGAAGATAAAGTTTTGGAATGTGTGGATTGAAATGACAGTCAAGTGGGCGTCCGAATCTTAGCTAAGATTTTCAATGTCTAAGCTAAGGTTCGGAAATTAAATAAATTTATGGGACCACTATCCCAAATAGGAGTACGCACTTCTAATGGACTATTTGTTATGCTCACCTGAAAACATTAAATAACTTATGAAACGACGATTAAATAAAGAAAAAAACAATACTACAAACCCATTTTAATCTCAATCTAAAACTATTTGTGATCTGTCACTCTTTGTTTTCGCAGTTTACCTGTCAATCCGTTCCAATTCACCCATGTATTTTTGTCCTAGCTAGTGCGAATATATTCCTCTAGTAAGTACATAACTCGTATTAATAGAAGGGAATTGTGAATCCACCATTCACATTAATATAGCGGCTACCTAAAGTACATAGAAAATCGAACGATTTGTTGAGTATGAGACAGACTACAGAGAAAACGGGCTAATGGGTTAATTCAAATTAGAAACTCCTGCATTTTGAAGCTTCTCTGTTGCCCTAGTCACGCATCTATCAGTTGATAGAAGGGCAGTGTCGTCCGGCAATGTGAGTATCATTGTATCGTTTGCGTGTGGTATATCACTATACTTTATCCAACAAAAATTGTCAGCACAGGCCGTATGGAGGAGCTTTTTTTCTGCCAGTGGTGTCTGTAGATACTCTCACGGCACTCAAACGCAAGAACTGCCGCTGAAATAAAAACCAAACCACTGTCATACTAAGGAATTTTTGTTGTAATTTTCCTAAAATTCTCCGACACAGCCGAATGGGAATGAGCATGATCGTCTTGTGTTCGCTTGCTATTTTCATTCACCAAAATAAGGACTGGGAAATGTTTTTAGAAAATCTTGCTGATTGAGTTTATGTCGCAAATCGTTTAAATAAAAATAAAACATAAATACATCCTTTCATCTCATTATGTAGGTACCTGTTTGTACGATGTCTTTGTTTTTCCGATGAATGACGCCTGTTTTGCCAATGAATACGGGAATTCCCAAAAGGAAGATCTCAAGTTAGGTAGTGATGCAATCATACAATGGGTTGCTTGAAATCGTTAAACGTTACAAAGCCAAGTATGAAACATACGTCGTGGATGAAATGGCTCAAAATGCGGGACATAAAGTGCTTCGCTTGCCGCCTTATCACTGTGACCTTAATCCAATAGAATTGGTTTTGGCTCAAGTGAAAGGGTTTGTAGCAGGCCAAAACAAGTCATTTAAAATGGCTGAAATAAGAGACTTACTAACGACAGCACTTACAAGGGTTGACAAGAAAAAATGGCATCGATGTGTCCAACACGTTGAACAGGTTGTTGAGCCAAATATGTGGGAAATGGACGTTTTTGCCGAGGAAGCAGTTGAAAGGTTAATAATAGACCTAAATAACGAGAGCAGTAGCAGTTGAGTAGTGATATTAGAAATTAGTATTTTATGTTTTACAATATTTATAATGAACTAGCAAACCCGGCGAACTCCGTTTCGCCACCAGATGGCTTCGTTTTTTGTAACATTTCGTTTGAGGATTAAAATATGAAGAAAAATATTTTTTTTTTTTTTATATATTTGAAAAGGAAAAATTTTATTTCATTTCACAACAGTAATGAATTCATTTCGATTACAAAAATGAAGTGTAATTTAGTTGAACTTCTCTAAGTAAAAAATGAAAGTGAATCCAAAGTAAATACTGAATCGAAGCGTTATACGTGTCCGCAAATTATCCGTTTCATTGAAGTGCTCTTTGGTAAACCACATTTTTTTTTTGGTCTGACGTTAACACAAACAAAGCGGATGGGTAGCTGCCCATGTGAAAAACAATGATTTTCTAAATTTATCCCACAAACACTAAGCGATTGGCCTTGCGACTTGTTAATTGTCATTGCGAACGCAAGGCGAACCGGAAATTGTAATCGTTTGAAGTCAAACGGTATCATTGGTATTCAAGGAATACATACATTTTCACCTGCGTACTTTCCGTTAATAATGGTTGCCTCAATCAAATTCGGCATAAGTCTTTTCACCGCAAGTCGAGTACCGTTGCAAAGTCGCGGTGGATTCAAATTACGCAATATCATAATAACTGAACCAGCTTTGAGTTGCAAGTTATGTGGTGGAAATCCTGGTAATTCCAGAGAGTTCAAAAACTCCGTTGGATAATTAACTACATCATCGGGATTTGTTATGGAATCAACGGATTTGTATGTTACCAAATCGCCAGCGATTTTTGATTGAATGGTGAAATTCAGTGCGTGTACATCATTATTATTTGCGGCGAGAATTGCTCGTTGACTTAACCAAGCATAATTCTGATAATTCTCACTAATGTTTGGGAAAACATTTTCAATAAGAGCTAATTGTGCGGCGGCCGATGTTCGGTGAACTTAACCTCAAATGCACGATCCACATTATTTTCACAGTTCAACTTACCACCTTAAGGACAAATGCCTGCTGTTGAAATTGAATAAAAATTTGCACAATACGCGTGATTGATTTGATGGTTTCCAATTGAATTGTTAGGAAACGAATAACTTTAACCTCAATTTCAAAATTTCACAGTGAACACAATACCGGTTTTAAGTTAGCGTTTGAAAGAACGTGCGCATAATAAATGTCACATGAAATTAACTGAGCAGAGTACAATGGGTAGCTGTCAAACAATGTATCACGCACCGGCGCCATCTACTTAAAATGAAACGTACTTATTTTCGTGAGGGATACTCACACACCACGTACTGGCGCCATCTGCTTACTTAAAATGAAACGTACTTATTTTAGTGAGGGATACTCACACACCACGTACTGGCGCCATCTCCTCCACCACCATGCAAAACCATATTTTGTTTTTGTTTGTAGTACATGCTATGTATCAGAGATGGCGCTGTATGTGAAAAATTATTTTCCCTGTTTTCCTGCTTTTCTGTTGAAATTTTTCCTGAATTTTGTTTGCTATAAACCTAACGGAGCCCGAGACCTTTCCAACGAATGCAAAACCGTGGCAATCGGTTCGTGCGTTCTGGACTTATAGCGTCAGGAAGATAAACCCGACTTATTTTTATATAATAGAGAAAATCACTGTAACCCATGATATATTTTTCGATTCGATTTTTTTTTTGTGTTACGAAATTTATATATTTTGTTGGTCTACTGGAGTTACCCTTAAAAAACGCGCCTATTATTAGCTTACCAGAAAAGGAAAAAGATAAACGGTATTTATTTCGTTCCACAATATTTTTATTTTAAATTGGAAGATGTTAACTCTAATAGAATTCCTCTCTGAGTTATGGCGAATTATTATACGGCAATCCTGTGAGCGCTTTAAAAAGGGACCGATTTATGTAAGTCATTGCAACCAGACTGAGAGACAAACATCCTATCTTCCCTGTACTGACAATTTTTGTTGGATAGAGTAGGTATAGTATATAATAAATATAGTGTGGGTCCTAGAAATGTTCCCTGTGGAGCGCCTGCTTGTAATTCATTGAGTTCAGAATATGCTGTGCCAAAGAGAACTCTAAAGAATCTACTTGCTATATAAGATTTAGGTATCTCATAGCACTGTCTAGGTATATTATACTCTAAACCCTTCAGTCGAAATTTATCAAAAGCCTAGGCAACGTCTAAGAATAATGAAGAACAATTTTGTTTTTAGGGTTCCGTAGCCAAATGGCAAAAAACGGAACCCTTACAGATTCGTCACGTCTGTCTGTCTGTCTGTCCGGGAATGTCACAGCCACTTATCTCCGAAACTATAAGAGCTATACTGTTGAAACTTGGTAAGTAGATGTATTCTGTGAACCGCATTAAGATGTTCACATAAAAATAGAAAAAAAAAACAATAAATTTTGGGAGTACCCCATACTTAGAACTGAAACTCAAAATTTTTTTGTTTTTAGGGTTCCGTAGCCAAATGGCAAAAAACGGAACCCTTATAGATTCGTCATGTCTGTCTGTCCGGGAATGTCACAGCCACTTTTCTCCGAAACTATAAGAGCTATACTGTTGAAACTTTGTAAGTAGATGTATTCTGTGAACCGCATTAAGATGTTCACATAAAAATAGAAAAAAAACAATAAATTTTGGGGGTACCCCATACTTAGAACTGAATCTGAAAAAAAAAAAAAATTCATCAAACTCATAAGTGTGGGGTATCTATGGATAGATCTTCAAAAATGATATTGAGGTTTCTAATATCATTTTTTCCTAAACTGAATAGTTTGCGCGAGAGACACTTCCAAAGTGGTAAAATGTTGCCCCCCCCCACCCCCCCACCCCTCTAATTTGTAAAATAAAGGAATGATAATACTAAAAAAAATATATGACGTACATTACCATGCAAACTTCCACCGAAAATTGGTTTGAACGAGATCTAGTAAGTAGTTTTTTTTAATACGTCATAAATCGTAAACCGCAATTTACCTTTCATTCAATCAATTCAAATATAAAAAAAAAACCTTTAATTTCATAAACATAAGCCTTATGCGTAAACCGTGAACCATTATTTTCTAATAATAAATCTGTAATAGGTGCCTAAGTAAATAATAATTATAATTCGGAACCCTTCATGGGCGAGTCCGACTCGCACTTGTCCGCTTTTTTTCTAGTGCTTTTTCTATGCGATGCACTTGGTCTATTGTCGAATGTTTATTTCTGAACCCAAACTGATGGGTGGGAATAAGCCTTCTTTGCTCTATGATTCTAAATAGTCTTCTAATTATCAGTTTTTCGCAAAGTTTTGATAATACAGGTAAAAGTGAGATTGGCCTGTTTGAGGCGTCTTCTGATAGGGGCTTACTTTGTTTAGGTATAACTATAATATCTGCTATCTTCCAGTGATATGTAGCATATCTACGTTTAAAGCAAGCATTAATTATCAGCTTGAGTTTTAACAATGCTATGAAGGGTAGTTCTTTGAGGATATGGGCAGTTATTAGATCATAACATGGTGATTTTCTATTAGATAGGTTGTGAACATTTGTGCTGATCTCTTTTAGCGAGACATAAGGGATTACGTCTTCATCTTTATCAGACATTATGTTACTAAGATATTTATTTATTGATCTATTCTTAAATTCACCGATACTTTTTTTAAATTTGTTATTTAGTCTATTAAATATTACCTTCTCTTGTCCAATACTAGTTCCCTAATTTTTGTGATATATTTGACCGATGCTTGCTTTTCTTGGTTTTTAGGTCGGAATACTCTCTTCTGCTGCCTGTTCTTTGTCGGCGATGAAATGTTCCACTTCAATGTCAATATGGCTTGTTGTGACCAATTGAGATCTTACTTACTTAATGGGCTCCCGACCAGTAAAGAGTCTCTGCCTGAGACACTGCAGCCTTCCATCCTCTGCGATCTGGGACACCCTGCTTCCTGTTCTCCAGACCAAGCTCTCTGGCATTCGCGATGGCTTGGTCTTTTAAACTGGGGTTCGGTCTTCCTTGCCTTCTTGAACTAGGGGCTGGAAATCGAAGATCCTCTTGGCTGGAGTATTATTTTCCATGGAGATCTAAGGTTAATAAATCCTTCTAGTAATTCTTTAAATTTACGCCAGTTCGTTGTTTTGTTTGTAAGTCGTACGTTTTGTATCTGCTCTATAGACATGCCGTTGACCGTTAGAATAACGGGTGTATGATCCGACGGTAAATCATGACTGTTTTCAACCTTTACTTCTCTTCTATTGATTTCTTTCGTTATAAAGAAGTTAATTAAGTCAGGTATTTTTGCTGCTATAATGACAAAGCTATTGCTTAGATTCCGAAAAAGGCCAGTGATATCTTCCTCTGTAGGCGAATGCTTGGGTGGGCAGTATATGGCAGCTGTATTAAATTGTTTGCCTTTAGTCAAAATATTTATTGTCCTACTTGCATGGTTTGTTTTTCTATGTTTGGCAGTTCATAATGTTTCAAAATACTTTTTACAATTATAGTACCTCCCCTGGCATTGGCATTGTCAGCTGGATAATGAGAGGGGTAACAGAGATACCCAGGAATTTTAATCTGTGTTCCCTGTTTCAAGTGGGTTTCGAAAATCAGGCAATCATCAATGTCTTCATTACATAGAAATACCTGAAATTCAGAGATGTGTTGGAGTAAACCGTTTGCATTCCAGTTTGTGACTTTCAAATTTTTAATCACTTTTGTAAGTAAAATACAGAATGTCACGATTTTCATACATAATTACAATTTGTGCGGTAAACTTGTAAGTCATTATTAATGAATTGTACTTGAATTATACTTTGTACTATATGAAATAAAATTATTATCTATCTATTTTCAATCTAATATTTATTTATTTTACACATTTGAAAAGCTATAGAATGTCTATCGAATATTAAAAACCACTTTGCCTCAGTTGCTCAATTTGTGTGCGTTAATGGTGGAATATGTATCTTTCTGTAAGGAAGCACTCATTGTTATTGAAATTATTGAGAAATTGTGTGAATCAGTTAGGAGCGGATTCATTGGGAATGATTTAACAGTCCAAGGACGTAAAAGACAAATAGCAAGGTCGGTGAGCCACATTATATACACCTTACCAGCAAAGTTTCCCTTCACCGACGAAACACTCCCAATCGCGAAAACTCCATGCGAAAAAAAAACTCCTAAAAAGGATTTTTAACCGTCATAAAAACCAAAGTCTCAAAAAAAATAACAATCATTTCTCGTACACTTCTTTGTATATATATTTTGTTTTTTTTTTTATTACTTATTACGGTTGGAAAACTTTTTAGTGTACTAAAAAACAAAAGTCGCTCGGCTCGGTATAAAAAAAGATTCACTGAAACTCTTAATTCACACTTCACTGCTGCGAGAGTGAACTTGAAAAAAAAACCAAAGAAAATTCGTCATAGATGCGCGGGTAACTTCACGAAAAAAGGGTTCACCTAGCGTACGGATTAAGAAAACTGCTTTTATTTATTTTTTGTTCAGCTATGTCTGCTTGTTGTTATTATGGCGCTTATACCAGTACATATATATATATGCATAGCTAGACCTACTCGAAAGAAAAGTTACGAACTTTGTTATGAAATCGAAAAGCCACCGCTGCCACTTGGAGAAAATATTATTTGGATGTGGGCGGTGAAGTTTTCATCGTAAATACAAATATTTTATGGTGTTCCAACGTTTTTATTTTATGTTCTTCGTTTATTTGAATAAAGCTTTTAGTGGTTGAGAAATTTAATATTTCCATTTGAAAAAGTACAGTAAAGAAATTGATTTTGTTTTCGGCCGTAGTACGAGAGGAAAACAAAAAAGGTCTTGATTCCTGCTGTGCTTAATGTTACGGACAGGGATCTGTTGGTTTTCTTTTTCTATTTTAGAGTTTTTTTATTCACTATTATTGGGCTGAAATGTGTGATGTTGACCTATTTAAGCATTTAGTGCTTTGCGGAATTTGGGCACGTACTTAATATTTCATAGGATATTAAGTGAATGTGCGTATAGTGTTTAAGTTTCCCGACCTCCGTTTTAGATTCCTATGAGGCATGAATATGTGAAATTTTCTTTCGGGGTGTGAGACTTTCTACACTGGAGCACTCAGACTTAATACTGGTCCATTAAGCAACCAGGACGACACACCACTTTTACTGTGAATATTTACTCGTTTTCCTAAGAACGACGAGTAGGCGCTTCAATGATAAGGAGCTTAGGTTTAAAGCACTCACCACATCAGCGTACGCCTGTACCTGAACTCTTGAGTGTGTTCAACAGAGAGTCGACCAGCATGCACCACAGCAGTGGAGACAGAACGCCGGCATGCGGACAGTCTCTGTTTAGCCCCGCCACAACATAACGGCCACAATCCGCATCCGCAACCAAAATTCTATTAGCATTGCTTTAATCCACAGCACCAATGATTCATCTACCTACGCCGTGTTGTCTGCCAGAGCTGCACACGCTGTCAAAAGTCGTATTTTTGAAAGCACCCTCAATGTCGATGAAAATGTCCATCGCGTATTCTTTCATGTGAAGCGCGCGCTCAATTCTACCAACTAGATATTAGAGCGCAGTCTCTCAGGATTTTCCGCGTTGATAGAGATGTTGCATCTGGGATAGCAATGAAGTTTAAGGACCGATAGTGAACGACTTTCATATTTGTAGCCATTCATATTCCCCTTAGTTATGTAAGATGCAATGACAAACATGAAGCTTAAGTAGTATATGTAGTCATGAATACGGAAGCTGCGTTCAAAGCTTGGTCAACTCTTATTGGAATACAGACTTTGAAAAATCTCGAAAAAAAAGTGCGGGCAAATTCATGCAAACTGCGTGGAGAGCTTGTACTTGGAGTTGGTAGAATTTTCTTCTTTGGTTGCTAATAGGTCCTAATCTTAGCCTTGTAATATTGAATAAGCTGCAATAATACGAAAAAGTACCCTTCACATAACATTTCCACAAGCCTCTTGCACTAAATCTTGCCAAAACATATATAAAAGGCCTTCAAAAATGTATGCCTTTGCCATTTCAAAACAATTGTTTTTCATGCCATTGGATTAATTTATTCCTTCGCTATTTAGTATTCATTCAAAGACATGTTGCTGACTCATTTTCCAAGTATTTTCATCTCATGTGTCCACGTCTTTGAAAGTGCATTTTCATTCTATAATATCAATAGAAATCCAGCGTCCTGTGGAACTTCCCCCTAAAATGCATGTGGAGCAAAATCCAATGTCTATGGTGCATGAGGAATCCGTTTGCACACCGGATGAAATTCACGGATATTGAAAAGTTGAACACTGTAGTTGGAGGAGTTTTCCGGACTAAGAAAAGTTTTATTATTGCAATTGTTTTGGGTAGCTACTCGTAAATATGTTGTTGCAAAACTGATTTGGAAAAGGAAAACCTCATAGCCATCGCCGAGCGGTTGTTGTGTATATTGAGAGATGAGAGGTCGTTATTGGTGAATGAAAGGTAAGAGGCAACACTAAAAGTTGGCATTGTGTGAGCTGTGCTGCAACTTGTACAAGGTTTAGATTAAGTGTGAGTGTGAGTCAACGTTTTGCAATTCCTATTTCGGTAGTTCGATGTAGTTTTTGGCAATTACGATGTTGTAGTGGCGAAAATAAACGCTCATTCTGTCTCTGTCTCGCAGTTGCACAAACATCTATTGGGTGTGTTGAAAAGTTTTGGGCACCTGCAAGTTGTTTGCAATAACCATCAGTAGAATCTGGTGTTTTTCTTTTACCATTCCGTAGTTGCTGATTGCGAGCGAGTTTTAGCCCGGTTTCGGGAAAATTTGTCTACGCTTGTTTTACGAAGTTCTCTGACAACGGTAATTTGTAGGCGGATGTTAAAAGTTCAACTATTCGATTTCGCGGCAATTTTCACAATATTTTGAGGTTGTAACGGAGATGATGTGATATCGCGTTACTGGCGTAAGAGATTATGCCCTTCGAATAAATTTGATCAGTCTTGGAAAGAACAATTCGTGCCACCTGCTTGTATAAGTAAAAGTTATGTCATGCCGGATATTGGTTAATTCCACTTTGCAAATTGAATCCTTCCTACAGTAATAATATATGTGGCGGTGTGACCGAGGGTTAAATAATTATGCACAGCGCGTGCTGGCAACAACGCGCCGAGTATGAGAGATAATAGAAGCCGCCTGACGATAGCCAATCACAAAAAAAGAGTTCGGAGATCCCGTTGCCGAATCGTTTTCTTTTTATAGAGTTTTTAATATTACTCCCAAGCCATAGTAATATTAAATTTACTCTCAGCTTGCTACATATCCTGGTTAAAAGCACGAGACTTGGAACCAGAACTAGGCTCGGACGAATATTAGGAGTAGGTGGAAAATCGTACATGCAACTCTTTCTCACTTAAGATAAGAAACAAAAACCACCTACCTAACTAGGTTATTCCTATCTAGTAGTTTTATTTAAACTGTAAAATACGCGTTTGGCAGGCAGCTTCCCAGTGGAGGCACCTGCTAATACCGCCATAAGCACGCGGTTACATCTTATTGCGCTAATTCAAATGGTTTTATCTTTTGTAATCGGCGCACTATTTTAGTATCGTCTTGAATTTGTAGCATGGTGTTATTGCAATGACCGTGAAGGCGTGTCTGTTGCTTGCAAGCAAAATGCTTTATATCATCTTCGACGGTAGCCGTACTTAGGTCTCTGTGGATATCAGTGTTTCTAATAAACCATGGTGCATTTACTATTTTTCTTAGCACTTTGTTTTGAAAAGTTTGTACAATGTTGATATTACTGGATTTGGTACAACCCCAAAGTTGTATACCGTATGTCCACACCGGTTTTAGTACTTGCTTGTATAAAAGCAGCTTGTTCTGCATGCTAAGTTGGGAAAATCTACCAAGCCAGTGCATTTGTTTGCATCGAATGGCGAGCTCTTCGCGTTTCTTCTTGACGTGTGGTTTCCATTTTAATTTCGCATCGAGTGTCATTCCCAAATATTTTGCCTTGTTTGCCTACGGAATTCGTACCGAATCAATGAAAATGGGCAAGTTGTCTACATTGCTATAAGTAAAATTCACGTGCGTTGATTTGGCCTCGTTGAGAGCAATACGCCAAGTCTTTGTGCAATCACAAATGTTGTCAATAAAACGTTGGAGTTTATTAGTTGCCGAATCGTGTAGCAGTTTTCTTAACTTCTTCATTCCCGTTGGTAACTTCTTTATCGTCACACGCTTTTTTGGGAATTCTTCATCGGCGCATGCCTTTTTGCGAATTAACCGCGATTTAACCTTAATAAATAATTTCTTTTAATTAATCGTGTCGCTTTCTTTTTTATTTCTTTTTCATTTGGACGAACAGCTAAAGTGGTGACCCCGACGTGATGAACACCGAAGGAAATGGAATGCTTACCGCAGAAGGGACATCTACACGAGGAACCGACACCGAACACATGCAAGTAGCAGCAAACTATTACGCTCGTCTTCAGATGCCCCCATTCGTAGAGGCGGATGTCGACAATTACTTCTACCTCCTCGATTTTTTCTTTCGAGCATCTGTAATTGGACAAGACCGCAGGAAGTTCGACGCAGTGTGCTCGCAATTGCCACCTCTCACATAACGGAACTTCGAATTGGCTAATTACTTCGCTGATAGTCAACAAAAGCGACTCCGTCGTGTGTTACATGACATGCTCCTTGGCGACTGGAAGCCAAGCCAACTTTTTTACGAGATGATGCAAGCTGCTAAAGGTGCGCAGAGCGAACAAGTACTTCTTGACTTGTGGGCTTCGCGCCTTCCTTCCTCGGTCCAAGCCGTCGCCTTCATGGTGAAGAGATCCACTGCCGGGAAAACACAAATCGCAGACACCGTCGTACTTCGCCATCTGAACTCGACAGATTCGACCACCTGGTCCAAACAGGACCACCTGGGACAAGACCACCTGAGACATCTGTATTTTAAAAAATTGACTTACAAAAAGCCTTTCACCAGGTTCCCATCAATCCAGACGATGTCCCCAAGGCCGCTATCATTACACCATTCGGACTGTACGAGTTTACGCACATGCCATTTGGTCTGTGCAACGCAGCGCAGACGCTCCAACGCCTAGTGCATGAGGTACTACGCGGGCTCGAGTTCATATTCTCGTACATGGACGTCATTTGTGTCGCCTCAAGAAACATCCAGGAACATCGCCAGCATCTGACGGAAATTTTTGAGAGACTCTTGAGTCATAACCTGGCGATCAACGTCTCAAAGTGTGCCTTCGGACAAACAGAGCTGAAATTCCTCGGGCACCTCATCACCCAACAGGGAATATCTCCGCTCCCATCTCGAGTCGAAGCTATTCAGCGAATCAAGCGCCCTGACACCGTAAAGCAACTCCAAGTCCAAATCCCCTTGCTAGCAATGGCGCCGGGTAACCGAAAGAACGACAAGACTTCTTTGTCCTGGACCGAGGCAGCAGACAAGGCATTCGACATGTGCCGCAAACTCCTTGCTCGAGCAGCACGTTTAGCGTACCCAATACCGAACGCTGCGCTCAGCCTCCTTACAGACGCGTCGGCGTTAGCCGCAGGACCAGTCCTACATCAGCTTGTGAACAATGTAGCCGAGCCACTTGGATACTTTTCCAAAAAGTTTTCCTCTACACAACAACACTACTCCACTTACGACGATGCATATGGCAGTGAATCATTTTCGGAATCTACTGGAGGAATCTAATTGATCACAAGCCCCTCGTCTTCGCTTTCAGGCAGCGCCAGCGCCCTGAAAAATCTTCGCCTCGACAAACAAATTACTTGTGCTTTATCAGCGAGTTAACAACCGATGTCAGACACATAAAAGGGGAGGACAACCACACAGCAGACCTTTTATCCCGGATAGACGCGGTCGAGTCAAGTTCAAAAAGGGACTTGTACAACACGGGACTCGCTAAGGCACAAGAATCAGGCGCTGAACTCAGACAACTACTTGCAGGTAACGCTTTGCATTCATTACGACTAACCTTGGTTTCTCTCCCTCATTTAGCGAAGCCCATCTACTGCGACGTATCGCACAACCGCGTTCGCCCTTTTATCACTGAAGATCTTCGCAAACTGTTCTTCGATGCCACGCAAAACCTCTCGCATCCAAGTCGACGCGCATCGACCCGCCTGACGGCCGAACGTTTTATCTGACTTCGTCAGCAATGCTCCGACTTCGCAAAAAATTGCATACCTTGCCAACGAACCAAAGTCCATCGCCATTCAAAGTCTAAACTTCAACGCTACCCAACACCAGACCAACGTCCTTTATTGACCTGAAGCGTTCCCGATGGTAGACATTACCGCGACCAATTGCGCTAGCGTTCTCATCACTGGGTGGATTTCCCGCTTCGGAACTCCTTCGCAGATAACATCCGACAAGGGAAGGTAGTTCACGTCATCCACCTTCAGTCAACTGTTCAAATGCATGGGAACCAATCACACAATGACAACGTCCTACCACCCACAGTCCAACGGAATTGTCGAAAGGTTGCATCGAACCCTAAAAGCAGCAGTCAACCGCAACGACTTGACAAATCGGACGAAACGCCTCCCCTTGATTCTCCCAGTCCTACGATCGACCGTCAAAGAAGACATCTTGGCCACACCGGCAGAAATGGTCTACGGCACAGTATTTCGACTTCCGGCGGATTTGCTAGCACCTTCAACAGATAACCGCTTGTAAAGCGATTTTATCACCGACCTTCGGCGGACGATGCAACAGCTAAGACCTAAGCAGACAGCATTTCATTCAGAACAGCGTCCGTTCGTGCACAGAGACCTTAATACCTCAACACATGCATTTGTCAGGAATGACTCCGTGAAACTTCCACCGTACGAGGGACCGTTTAAAATACAAGGTGGCGCAAAAATAACCTTCCGATGTTTTTTGGCTGTAATTTAAAAAAAAATGAAAAACTTAGATTCTTCTTGTGGATAATTTTTATTTGGTCTTTTAATTTTTTTACATCAAGTCGAGAATATGATTGTCATTTGAGCCCTTTTTATGGCATTTTCCATCACTTTGGCCAAAAGTTCCGGCGATAGGTCCTCACATTGTTGACGGATATTGTCTTTAAGAGCTGCAAGAGTCTGAGGCTTGTTGACATAAACCCGCGACTTCAAAAAGCCCCACAAAAAGAAGTCTGGAGCGGTCAAATCAGGCGATCTTGCTGGCCAGTGCAAATCGCCAAAACGGGAGATTAGGCGCCCGCGAAATGCATCGTTCAGCATATCGGTTGTGGCACGTGCAGTGTGTGCCGTTGCACCGTCCTGATGGAACCACATGTTTTCCAATCCCAATTCAACAAGTTGCGGCAAAAAGAACTCGTTGATTTTTGCTCTGTAGCGCTCACCATTCACAGTAACCGTTTGGCCCGCGACGTCTTCGAAGAAAAAAGGTCCGATGACTCCTCCAGCGAAAACAGCACACCATACATTGACTTTGAGCGGGTGTAATGGCTCTTCGTGGGTTACATGCGGATTTTCAGTGCCCCAGAAGCGTAAATTTTGCTTATTTACGTACCCGCTAAGATGGAAATGGGCCTCATCACTCATGATTATTTTTGATGAAAAATCATCTTCCTCTTGGTGGTGATTGAGGATGGCTTGAGCGTATGTTAGACGCGATTGGAGGTCAGCAGCTAACAGCTGATGCACCGTCTGGACTTTGTACGGAAAGATGTTTCCGTACCAAAATGTTTCTTGTACCAAAATTCGCTGTAAAGACCGTCGACTGATACCCATTTGCGTGGCACGTCGTCTGGTCGATGTCGACGGCGCTTCCATGACATCTTCGGCTACAGCAGTAATATTCTCTGCAGAACGGCTACTCCGGGGTCTGCCACGCCTGGCAGCATCTCGTGTTGTGCCAGTCTCTTCGAGGCGAGCGGCTAAACATCGCAGTGTTTCACCAGTAGGCGTTGGACGGGTAGGAAATCTGCGACGAAATTCACGTTGTGCCAAAGTCACCGACCGATTATTGCTCAAATAAATAGTCACCAATATTCCGCGTTCTGGAGCAGTGTAGCGTAACATTGTTTATTAATGTGTATTTCGCATGTGTTTACTACACAAATGTCAAAACAGAACTGACATTAGGGGCCAATCGCAAAATTTATAGCATTTTCTGAAAGGAGGATTACTTTTGAGCCACCTTGTAGTTCAACGAGAGGACAACTGGTTTACCTTAGATGTCCGCGGGCGGGTCGTTAAAATTTCAATAGACCGACTCAAGCCAGCATATTTAGAAGCCACCGAAGAGATAAACCAACGAGTACATACAGCTACATCCACAGCCAGTGAAATCCAACCGCCACAACGTCCAGCGGCTCAGCCTTCCCGCTCTCGCACAAGTCATCGAGTAAATCTTCCAGCTCGTTATCGCTAATGTGCGGAAGCCTTTTATGACAGATGATAGAAGCCGCCTGACGATAGCCAATCACAAAAAAGAGTCCGGAGGATCAGTTGCCGAATCGTGTAGCAGTTTTCTTCACTTCTTCATTCCCGTTTTACCGCAATTAAACGACGTTGGGCGCGGTTAGTACGTAGATGGGGGACCGTTTGAGAACAACCGCGTGTCGTTGGCCAGTCCCATCGGCAGAATTGAGGTAGATAATTATACGTTGTATCACAATGGACCTAAATTGGTCTAAGTGTGTCGGCTTCTGACGACAGCCACCTAAACCTAACCTAACCTCATTTCCGTTGGCAACTTCTTCATCGTCACATGCTTTTTGGGAATTCTTCATCGGCGCATGCGTTTTTGCGAATTAACCGCGATTTAACCTTAATAAATAATTTCTTTTAATTAATCGTGTCGCTTTCTTTTTCTATTCCTTTTTCATTTGGACGAACAGCTAAATATACACATTCGAAGCTTACTTGTTCTAACGAAAACGTCATCATTTAGCACACGTCCGCAAGAATTTTGTCGTAGGTATTCCAAACGAAATAACTTAGGATGCTTTTGAGATACCCAAAACTGGCGTCATGTTATTCAATTGCCTGCATCCATCCTACAAACTTAAATTGTAAACTTTTGTCTCAACAAACAACATGGTGGTATCTAATTAAAAAAAACAATTTCTATTTTTTATGTGGTTAAATATTCTGTTTGCTTTTTATACCCTATTCTAAGGGTATATTAATTTTGACGCATAGTTTGTAACATACCTTAATATTGCCCGTAGACCCCTAAAAGTTACTATATTTATGATCAGCATCGATAGTAATGTCGATCTAGCCATGTCCGTCCGTCTGTCCGTCCGTCCGTCCGTCCGTCCGTCTGTAGCCAAAAATTAGGCCTTTAAACTGGACCTAGAGAGCTGAAATTTTAACCATATACTCTCTAGGGTCCCGAAATAATCAAGTTTACGAATTTTTGAAATCCGCCCACAGACACGCCCACAAACTCAAAAAAATTTTGAGCTAGAAAGCTGAAATTTTGTATATATGATCTATGACTCCTAAAACTGCTCGGGATAAAAAATTTTCAAAATCCGCAAACTGACACGCCCACAAATAAATAAAACAATTTTTGTATACCCTATTCTAAGGTTATATTAATTTTTGAAAATCCAAAGTTTGAGCTAGGGAGTTGAAATTTATAATATATACTCTCTATGGGCCCTTTATGCTCATGTGTAAATATTTTTAAAATCCGCCCACTGACACGCCCACAATTTTTATTTTTTTTTTTGAAAATTCAAAGTTTGAGCTAGGGAGCTGAAATTTATAATATATAATACTCTCTAGGGGCCCTTTATTCTCATGTGTTATTTTTTTTTTAAATCCGCCTACTGACACGCCCACAATTAAATAAAACAATTTTATTGAAACACCCAAGTTTGAGCTAGGGAGCGTTTTTTTTTGATAAAATCCTTTAAATGTTATATAACAAAATATGTAGAGCGTTCTTAACAATTCAACCATACTTAGACTTTTGTCACGCCCACTTTTGAGGGATAGGAATAAGAATAGTTTATCCAACAGTTCGCCCAAGCGGACTGTAGCCCGTCCCTATGTTTTGATAACATTTTGTTACTTTTTGGAAATCAAATGGGCACCAGGCTTAGACCCAGATGATTCTCACATTTATTTGTAGCAAAACAAACGGTGTGTTCCGTTGCTGACGACTGTATAATTGTGCAGATGCGTTGTGTTTTATGTGTATCTGTTTATTTAGTTCTTTGTGTCCCGGCATTATCGGGTATATTTGATTTCAGTCTAAGTGCGCTATTTGCCAATTGCGTATTTAATTATATTATTATTATTATTATTGTTTTTTTTTTGTTTGTTTTTTTTTAATTGAGACAAATTAAGCTTATTGAAATATACAATTTCTAGCGCTAACGTAATCTTGCAGGGCGCAACCCAGTAGCCTCCGAGAAAACACGGACATGTGGTCGCTTCTACGAAGGCAATGAACATATAGCACCGCATCATTAAAGGCAACTTGCAGTTTGCGTTGCTATAATGAGTCGAGAGTGCTGTAGCAGAGCTGTCAAATAGGGCATAATTATGCCTTTTGGGCATAATTTTGAAGCCTTGGGCATTTGGGCAACTTAATCTGAAAATACGCTAAAATGGGCACAGTTTTACAGCAATTTTGTGTACGTTTATTTCATGTAACACATTCGTAATTCAACTTGCAACAAAAAGGGATAAATCCAAAATGTTTCCACAGTTAGAAAGTTTGTAACAAGCATGTTATATTTCCCACATTGATCAGCTACGGTTGAGCGAAGTTTTTCACCAATAAATCAAAAAAAGACTAAAGTAAGAAATTCGTTAAATGTTGAAACCTTAAGCGGTATATAACACGCACAAAGGCTTTTTTAAAATGAAGACTGCCACGAAAGTGTTTAAAGAAAGCCATTTCAATTTTTTTAAACCAAACAATGTATGACTTAAAAGAGTATGATGAAAATCAAGATTCTATATAATTTTAACTTTTACTGCTTAGGTATTTTTAAATGATTTTTTTTTCTGTGATTTTGTTTATTTTGTTTTAGCTTATAATTTATTTTACTACGATTTTATGTTATTTTCACTTCAAATTATATAAAACTAGCTGCACCCGCCCGGCTTTGCCCGTGCCCGAGAATTCTATTGGCCAATATGTTCGAGTAGACTTCCTTATTATTGTCTGTAGCGGGTATCTGGCGTACCTATGTTGCTGCCCCTAAAAAAAGAAGACCGATTGGCCAAACTTCACAGAAACACTCTCAGGCCAATACCGAAGATTGCCTGATTTGAGCTCAACCTGTTCCGCTTAGGGTAGGTGCTTTTTGTCTGGCAGGCGCCTATGTCGGCTTACTTGTGCGAATCAAACAACAAAGCGAAAGTAAAAAACTTCGATAGAATCACTTTTCATTCACTTTCACACCGATTGTTATCAATGTGGGAAAACCAACTTTCCGATGTCCAATTCACAAAAAAATGCAAAAAAAATCAATAAGAGTTATTTGAATAAAACATTGAACACACGATATCTCAAGAATGAAAGTACACAATAACACCACAATAGGATTGAAACGTTGGTCTGGTCTCCCTCTTTCATATGCGCGTTCAGATAACAAAATAGGTGCCGACTGTACGATGGTTTTTTATATGTGTTTTTTATATGTGCATATGCGTGTAAATTGGCATATGCACATATGCATGTGTACTCACTCAAATGCCCATAATTCACACACCGATGCAGATACAGATATCGCACATACCAAACATCCTTTGTACAGACGTCACCTTTCATGGAAAAAAATTTCATTGGAATCGGTTAACGCGTTTGGCCAAACGCCGGCAACAAACTCAAATATGGATTGATTTTTATATATATAGATACTATGAACAATTTTTATATCTATGATTTGATGTTGTTTATAGATAGAGTTTTTCTATTTATTTAAATACTAAAAAAGGTCTTTTATTAGCGATCTGACAACTTCAAACGTTCAGTGTGAACGCACCCTTAAATTGATTACCGAACTGTCAATGTCAAAATATTCAGTAAAATCAAAATTTTCATCATGGCGAAGTACACAAAGAAACAACGTTTACAAATAATTAAAATTTACTACCAAATTCCAAGTGGTCACAACTTTAAGAGCGTTAACGCCAATTTTCGGCCGTAATTCTAGACAGCAATTTATAGTTAGTGAACAAATTTGAGTCAAAACATTCGCTGCTTGATGTTGTTGTGCCAGTGAGACTACGTTTTGCCCTAAGTGTGAGACTATTGGTGCAGGGAAATAACTTCACATGGGCAATAACTTCACCTCGAGTGGGCAATAACTTCTCTTTTTTTTTGTGGAGTTATTGCCCGCTCATGGTGAGCAAGAACTTCACCGGAAATTTTGTGAAGTTATTTCCCACCTATAATTTGAATTTGTCTATTATAACTAAAGACCCTTGCACCCACTCCAAATCAAACAGTGACCCCATGCAGGAGGGTTGCAGGGGGGCAGCATGCCCCTCCCATATGCATTGCACTGTTTATGGGATTAGTTGCAAAACCGCAAGTAGATCCATAAACAGTTCAATACCTATGGGGGGCATGCTGCCCCCTGCAACCCCCCTGCTTGGGGTCACTGTTTGATTTGGTGTAGGTGCGAGGTACGGTTCTTGAATTATCATAAAATGTTAAGAGAATTTATTTCCCACTAAAAAGTGTAGTTATTGCTCACCATCAGTGGGCATTAAGTTCACGAAAAAAAGTGAAGTTATTGCCCACTCGAGGTGAAGTTATTGCCCATGTGAAGTTATTGCCCGTGTAGTTATTTCCCTGCACCGAGAATATTGCTGCCGTAGAGGCGTCCGTCGCAAACCAGCAAAATCAGTTAATTTCATGGCGTTCTCAAGAATTGGGACCCTCCCAGACCAGACCAGATGGCAAATTTTACGTAAGGATCTTGGCCTACACCCTTACAAAATAAAGCTGACTCAAGAACTAAAGCCCCTTGATCATATCAAGCGACGCACATTGGGGCAGAATGCCCTAAAATGTGGTATCAAATCAGTTGTTAGAGCTAAGAACCTGAAATTTTGTACGATAGCTTCGAAGACCATTCCCAAAATATTTTCAGAACCGCCCGCTCGACACGCCCACTTTTTAGAAATGTGCTTTTTTTAGAATATTAAAAATTTTAAAAAGATTTATTGAAGATGACATTTTTGTCCACTACACTTACCTTGCACACCCAGTTTAAGGCCCCCTTTTATCGTGAAGAAAAACAAACTAATAAAACGAATCTTAAATTTTGCATTGGTATTTATTATTGAGACTTACTCGTATAATTAAAAAAATTGCCCCTTAAATACCAAATCAAACCAAAAATTTGTATTGAGTTCTTAGAAATTATAGCTATCATCACTGTCATCATCATTATCATCAGACTCAAGAAGAGTGTTTGATTCCTGTACACTTGGGGGCTGAAGCAAGTTGACTGCTTCTTTGGGAAGAGACTGGAATTTTCGTCTATGTAATTTTTGCTTGGATGTTATAATGGGATCCGAGCTCAGTAAAAACAAATTAAATACGTCATTATTGGTTTTTTCATGACTTGATTTTCTTGAGAAGTTCTCGTGGAAATTTTAAAAATCTTTGTTGCGCGCTATTGGCGCTTCCTTCGAAAGTTGGCCGATCGGCAACAGTGCAGATGATATAATTTCTGGCCAATGAAAAAAATATTTATGCAAAGTTGGAGGCATATGATACCAGGGATATTGAATGACGAAGCATCTTGCTGTGTCATGTGCGAATTCCCTGAATTTGAATACATCAATATCATATCCACTGGCAACTGCAATCATAATTGTGTGCATTTTTTGTACTCTACAAGCTTTTTCCCAACGCAATTTAAAATTTGATTTAAGCTGCGTTATTTTCTCATTAACATTGTGTTGAAAAGCACCGGTGCATTGGACCAGCTATAGAACTTCACCCCTCAAAAATTTGATTTGACACTCTAATCCCTTTAACATTGAGCTCTTCAATATATTATATAGCTCTTCCCTTGTCACAGAAACAGTTTTAGAAGGTGTTCGGCCTAAGAAGTAATTAAAATTAAAATTTGAAAAAATAAATCGATTTTTTTTCCAAAGTGACGTCACAAACAAAAAAATTTACTACACAAGAAGTAGCAAAAGGTGTCAAAAAAAATTTACAGGTTCTAAGACTAAACAAACCACTTATCACAAAGAAATATAACACTCAGCGTCATGTCACGTTCAACACATCTAAAACTCATAGGATTTCGGATAAAAACAAAACTAACACTTTTTTTCGCACATTTTTTATCTTTAGACACAGATTAAAAATACAAAAACAGATTTTTGTTAAATCAAAATAAGACAATAAGAGCACGTGAGCTTACTGATTCCATTGCTAGTTTAACTTTTGCAATGCCAACAAACTGTAAGAAATAGCACACAGTTAATTGCAGTCACTCAAAACAAAAAAACACGTCCGGCTTCGATGGAAAAAACTAACAAATGTTGCATTCGTGACGATGTGCTGAAGACCACATGCCCCCAATAAACAAGGTGGCGCAAAAGTTGTTAGGTGGCGCAAAAGTTGTCACCCGATGTTCTTTCGCTGTATTTTTTTTATGAATGAAAAACTTTGGTTCTGCTTTTGGATTATGTTAATTGGTGTCTTAAGTTTTTTCTGTATAGTTAACTTCACAAATGTCAAAGTAGAATTTACATTTGCTGCCATTTGCAAAAATTATAGCTTCTTCCGATAGGATGATGACTTTTGCGCCACCTTGTACTTTCTTGTTCTCATTATTTATTCTCTATCCTATTTAAAACAAAAACAAAACGGTAGTTTAAGACAAAGTTCAATTTCAAAATTCGATTAAATGCCAGCTTATTCAGAGGTGTTTCGCGTAGTGTGCGACGTACGTTATCAAATTGGGCTCTGGACATGATGGAAGAAAATAAACAATTTCATCGCAAGTTTTGGTTAAACGGCTTCGTCAATAAGCCAAATATGCATTACTGGATAGGCGAGAACCCTCATGTGCCTCATGAAACAGCAATTCATCCGCAAAAAGTCATTGTTTGGTGCGGTTTTCATGCCGGTAGCCGGTGGCGTCATTGGGCCGTTTATTTTCGTCGATGAAAATGACCGTCACGTTACGGTAATTGGTATTCGCTACAGAGAGATGTTGGAACATTATTTCTTTGAGCAATTGCATGCATTGGACATAAGTAATGTGGTTCCAACAAGACAGTGCCACAAGCCGCACAGCGGGTGCAACAATCGAGTTATTGAAGTCTCAGTTCGGTGAACGTGTTATCTCGAGAAACGGACACGTTTATTGGTCGCCGAGATCATGTGATTTAACGCATCTAGACTTTTTTTTATGGGGCTACATTAAATCATTGGTCTATGCCAATAAGCCGGCTATGTTAGAGGAGCTCAGAGCCAATATTGAACGAGAAATAGCGGCCGAGTAATCGAAAATTGGGTTCAACATATCGACCGCTGCATACGTTCCCGTGGTGGACATATGAACGAAGTCGAATTCCATTCATAAATGTTTTGTTAGTAATTCAAGCCAATAAATTTTGTTCTTGAGATTTAAAGTAGTTTGCATTTTATTTAAAAAATAGGTTGTCAAGTCCCTAATGAAAGACCCTTTATATACATCTCTCCCACACTTACCTCCCTGCTGGTACTCTGTGGGGTTCACCGCTTCGAGGTCAATAATCGTTGGCATGCATTGCTGGTGTTTCATTTGTGTGAGCCAGAAGCGTTCAGGCCTCCTGCTATTGATTTTAGTCTCTTTACGATACTGGTTGTCTCGAGTGGGCGCTGTAGTGATATCCTTTGGCCTTTCCTGCATAGGAAAGACGAGCATGCGCAATAGGTGATTTTTAAATAAAGTGGGCTTAGTAGTTAGTGCGTTGAACTGCTAATCGAGGTTTGTTTTCCACTGCCTTACATCCTGCGAAAGTCAGACAAACATGCAAGAGAAGTCTCAAATTTGCCGTTCGAAGTCGGCGTTAAATTGGTTGGTTCCTTTCACTTCGCGAACTCGCAAATGGTTGGAAAGGCTATGTTTAGGGCCGATCTCATATTTATTTATTTTAAGGCCTTGTTTAATGTAGAACTCGAGCTCTTTTGAAAATCGGCCATAATTTTTCTAGAAATGCGTAAACTTTACAAAATACCTTGGTCTTGTATTCGTCGACCTAAAATAGATTTTTAATTTACATAACCACTTGTTAACAAAATTAAGTCTTGCATTTCAAGAAAGCAGACACGACGACTCTTCGGGATAGGGGTCAGAATTTACCCGAGGTAGGCATGCCGGTCGTAAGTGGCGACTAAAATCCACCCTCAGTAGACCGAGTGCAAAGGTTATACAAAAAATGCAATGATTAAAACAGAAAGATATAATACCCCATGTGGCAGCCCAGTTCTACTGGAAAATCCACACTTTTCGGAGGCAGGCTCTACGTATTCTGGGGAAAGCCATTTATTGCAATCATCCGGACTCTTTTAAAAATAGTAAAAGGGTACCTAGATCACCACCAACGGGATCTGTGCCAAGATTTTGGACGCCTTTCGCGGGACTCAACGAAATGCAAAAGCTTCGAGGACGAAAACAAGGAACTCCGCGCTAAGCTTAACCAAATTCAAACAGCTTTATCAAGAGCTAAAAAAATAATTAGATCAGCTGAAAGCTGAGAACAAAGCACTTGTTGAATCTCAAATTAAAAAACAGCCCGAAGCGAAATCATACCGCTCAGCTAGCCGCGATTATCATACGGACTAAAAATAGCTAACGCGCGAAACGGATTGGATCATTAAGAGGAGACCGAACAAAAAATGGAAAGCCGGCTCCTCACCAGAAATCGTTCTGCTAAAAGATAGAAAATCCAAAAATGCAAATGCCAACGAAATAGAAACGCCAAAGAAAAAACCTCAAAATAAGGAATACCTTCCATCTCCAATTAACGTTGCCGGAGTTTCAGACCACAGCAAGCTAAGTAGCCTTCTTAAGGAAATAGCAAAGCCCACATTCAAAACATCTCTGAATAATAATGTGTGGAAAATAAGTGTAATAATACTGAGAAGGTACAATGGTACACTTATGAAAACAAGTCTGAAAGGTCACACCGAGTTGTAGCCAGAGGGCTTCACTCCTCGTGCCGCAAAGAAGATGTTTTGCAAGATCTTAAAACTAAAGGTTTCAAAATTATCGACGCGGTTAATATACGGAACAAGACGAGGAAATTGTTGTTTCCGCTATTCATGCTTAGTTTCGAAATGTCTGAAAACATCGAAAAATATACAACATTAAAACTATCCTAAACATAGTGGTTAAAATTGAACCGATGCGCCAAAGGTCAGATTCCTCAGTGTAAGCGTTGCCAAGGCTACAATCACACGCACACATATTGCCACAAAAAAGCGCCGTTGCGTAAAATGTGCCGGTAAACATTTATCGAAGGAATGCGCTCTAAGTAGACAAGACCTACCAACATGCATAAATTGCAATGGAAAACACCCGGCAATTTATCGCGGATGCGAATTAGCTAAAGAAGTTCAAAATAGGCGCGACAAAATAAAGAAAACTACGCTACCAATCGCAAATGAAACCAAAAAACAAACCCGAAAGGAAAATTGTTTAGAAAAAAGTCGCCGAACGCTGTTCCACAAACATAATGCTGAAGCTGCGTTGCAAGGACGCGAACAAACAAATAAAACATCTGATCCAGTCTCCCAAGTTTTCTCTGCAATTCTTGCCAGGCTAGAAGAACAGAGCCAAATTAATAAAAGTATGTTTGAAAAACTCGACAAGCTCGAAAATCAATTTCGAAGTACACGTGCAATAATATAAATATGACAGACTTAGTTAAATTAGTGACATGGAATGCGAACGGCCTTCTGCATAAGATGGACGAGCTCGAGATATTCATTCATAAATATGATATTGATATTTGTTTGAAATCGGAAACCCATCTGATGAAAGAATCCAGCACACACATTCGAGGATACATTGCCCATCACGCATATCACCCTTCGGAAAGGGCGAGAGGCGGGGCATCCATGTTGATCAAAAATACCATTGAACACTCAATTAGTGCAACAATTGAGCTTGGCAAACTGCAATTAAGCACGGTAAGCGTAAAAATTAAACACATAAAATATGATTTTGCAGCTATCTATTGCCCCCCACGTGTAACGATGGAAAGAAGCGATTTTATAAGTATCTTTGACTCACTTGGACGAAATTTCGTAATCGGAGGTGACTTTAACGCAAAACATACCTTCTGGGGCTCGAGATGCATTCCAGCAAAAGGTAGAGTCGGTATGGAATTGGCGGTAGATTTTCATTCCTCAGGTAAACCGACGTACTGGCCCTCGGATAGGGCAAAAACACCAGAACTCATCGATTTCTTCATCACGAAAGGGTTGTCGGGAAACTCTATTGTAGTTGAGGAATGCTTCGATCTTTCTTCTGACCATTCACCGGTCATTTTAACAATTAACGGCTGTCTGGGCGGACCCAGACTAACTTACATGAAAACAAACTGGTAAAATCGATCCCACGAACTTGAAGACGAAGTCGATAAATTTATTGACGCCATACAATGCTCAGCCTGGAAAAATACTCCCCATAAACGGAAAATAACCACAAATTGCGAAATAAAATATCCCTTGGAAATCACTCAATTGTTAAAGAAGAAAAGGAGAGTGCGCAAAAGATGGCAACAATCTCGCGTTCCACAGGATAAAACCATTCTTAACTACCTTTGTAGTAAACTTAAGAGAAATTCGAGACTTTAAAAATCGTGAAATTTCTACATATCTTGGAAGCCTAACTGCGGATAAAAGTACAAATTACTCGCCATCAGGAAAATCAATGGAGAATGGGCGAATAGTGACAAGGAAAAACCGAAATATTTGCCGAACATCTGGAAGAAACATTTAAACCATTTGATGGTCAAGCGTTGCTCAAATTTCCTGTCCTAACGGTGGCACCTGATAATTATAGAATAAAAAGTGTATCGCTACCCGAACTGCGCTTCGAAATAGAGAAACTAAAATTAAGCAAAGCTCCTGGATATGATTTAATCACACGACGGCTTCTTAAAGAGTTACATAGGAAAGCTTTAATCAAGTTTGCCTATCTTATAAATGCAACGTTCAGATTATTGTACGTTCCACGACAATGGAAGGTAGCTGAAGTTATAATGGTTCCAAAGCCCGGTAAACCACTAAATGGCAAAAAATCATATAGGAAAATATCGCTCTTACCGATAATGTCGAAGGTATTCGAAAAACTTTTGTTAAAGCGCCTACATCCGATTATCGAAGAACGTCGATTAATACCTGCTCACCAATTCGGATTCAGGACTAAGCATTCTACAATCGACCAGGTTTACAGAATAACCAATGTAATTCAAAAAGCCGTAGAGGAGAAAAAAATATGTTCTAGTGTTTTTCTCGACGTCTCTCAGGCCTTTGATAAAGTATGGCATACGGGCTTGAAACATAAGCTAAGACTAGCTTTTCCGAAACAGTTAGCTGATATCCTTAGTTGTTACTTATCAGACAGACTCTTTCGTGTAAAACACGGAAATGATTACTCCGAATTTAAAGAAATAGCGGCAGGAGTTCCCCAAGGAAGCGTTCTTGGACCGATTGTATTTCGAATATACACTAGTGTAGTAGGTACTGTTTCACTAGAGACGATGCGGATTAAATAACGACACGTCCGTTTTGTTCGAATGCGATCATGAAACTGATGCTCTCTTTATTCTAATTCTTTGCATGCTTAACTCTTACAATAATTACTACAATTCGGCCTTCCTGATCATTAAGATCACCTGATCTTGCAAATTTACAATCAATCGTTCGCTTTACTCTTGTTCAGCGATGGTTTTATATTGCCGACCGCCCATACTCCTTGATAAGGTATTCGCGACTGTTGAAAACCGTCAACATCTTTAACCTTCAAGCGGGCGCGAGGTCATTCGTAACGGCAGCGGTCGCGCGTAGTCGAAAAGACCTTTGGGATAACTGATAGAAATAAAGCATTAATAATCATTTATTTTTTTTTGTACACAGATATATTATCATTGTATTTAAAGTATATAAATCTTCTAAATTCGCGTGCGACGTCTTCAAGAATCCCGCTATATGCAATAATCCGAAAAGTGCTCGAATTTCTACAGCATCATTCGGTTTGCAATCACGTGGTCTGTCATACGATTATGTTTTTTTATTATAAATTCGTTGGTACTCGTATGTCTTACAACTTTTTCTATGATATTTTCTGTAACGAATAAACTCCTGGCTTGCATAAATGTTGCTACCCCCAAGCCATTCCTATGATTACCTGAATCTTCAGCGAGAATATTTTGTACTTGACGCCTCACCCTGTTGTTGTTGGATTCTTCCCACTTCGTTACTTTATCACTCCCCATAAATTAGCTGTTTATATCTGAAAAAGGGCAAATAGTCCTCATCTGAATTCGAGCTGTTTGATTCCTCAGCAGATTGAGATCCCTCCGGAACGATGTTTCTGAACCTTGGTCGCTGAGCTCTGATTCACTCTGTTCTTCATCTTCTCGTAGTAATTCCTCGAGTATTGCACTTTGTGCTAGCGGGCTAAGACTCATTTTAGAAATAAAACAGTATTACAAGCTCCTCAATTCGATAATATTGGGCGATATCCGAAGAAATACTATATCGCGTTGAGCCTCCCTTTTCGACGACAGGCGCGCGGTATGCTTTCGACGCCTTCGCCGCGTCTAAAACAACAGCGTTCTATGGGGTGGGGGAGCGCGGCTTGCGGAGGTAAACTCTTTATTTCGCTCACAATGACAAAGCGATAGGCTACTAGAAATGAGAAATACATGTGACAAGTAATAATAATATTATGAACGAAAATGTATTGAGCACGGTCGATTCGACACCGCGCGACCGCTTGAAGGTTAAGAAGATATCTGTCGTTGCGTAGGACTTTTTCGATCTGGTAGGGTCCTCTAAATTTCGGTATCAGCTTTTTAGACGCCCCCGGGTGCGAGTCAAAATTTTTTATCATAGTGTAGTCTCCTACATTATATTTCGTGGGCTTGCACCGCACATAAAAATCTACGTATCGTAAAAAATCTACGTATGTTGTATGCCTGTGACTTTTTTTGTTCTAGAGCTGCTTTGCTACGTGTCTTTGCCAGGTCGCATACGTCTCCTGACTCTAGTTCTGTCAAATTTTCTTTAAGTTCATCCGACCATTTGCCTTTCTGATTCACTCCCAAATCATGGATATCCTTATAATTTAGATCAGAGAGCCAGAGTTTTACTCTTTTGAGGAAAATGGATTCATTTCTAATTATTCTAATGCTAATAGGTAAGCTGTTAAATAGTCTAGGAGCAATTGACGTATAAAAATTGAGAAATATTTGAAGATTGTGATTTGGTACTAGAGCAAGATGTTGACTATTTATTCTAAGGCTGTAGCTAGAAGAGCACCTGCTTAATAGATGGCCAGATCTGGCGAAAAATATTTTCAAAACTTTGTAGAAATACAAGTGTTTCAGAGGTACAATTTTGAGACTTCTGAAAAGCATTAAACTATTATAATGACGATTTTTGTTACATATAAGACGAATAACATGTTTTTGAGAAACTAGAAGCGGATTAATTTTGTTGTTATGAGTACCACCCCATGAAACTATGCAATATTCGAGCTTAGAATGCACCAAACCATAATAAATACACCCAAGAAGAACCCTGGAACAATACTGTTTTAACAAGTAGAATTGCCTTGTAGCAGCCATAAGATACTTCTTAAGTGCATTCGTATGGCCGGACCAATTCATCTTCCAGTCAATCAAAATACCAAGGTACTTGGAAGACTTCACACACTCAATACTGAAATAATGATTTGAACAACAACGTGTCTCAAAAAATGACTGAGAGTTCTCTTCCGAGTTACAGATGGGTTTACAATGAATAAATTCAGTACAGTTTGTAGAATGAAACAAGAAAGGTCCAAAACCACCTCTTTACCACACACATTAAAAAACATTATTTTGGTTTTGTCACTAATAATCATTTTATGCATTGAGAACCAATATCTTAAGACTTCCAAATCATGGTTTATGTCAACAAAAAGGTTTAACATAGAATCACTTTGGAAAGCACGTGCCATGTCATCAGCGAACGCTATTATTTTACTTCGGAAGTGTTGTAAAAAAATCGAATTAATAAAAATTAGAAAAAGGATTGGACCAAGCACAGAACCTTGAGGAACACCTAATAAAAAAAAAAAAAAAAAAAAAAAAAAAAAAAAAAAAAAAAAAAAAAAAAAAAAAAAACACCTAATGACAAGAAATGCACAGAGCTGAATTCTCCATTTACTCTGACCCTTTGCCCTCTTTCAGATAGATAGGAGCAGAACCAATTATGTATTACTCTTTTAAATCCACATTTATACAGTTTGTCTAGGAGTATATTATGATCGACGGTATCGAAGGCTTTTGTTATGTCAATGAATAAGGCAGCAGTTAGCTTCCTGGCCATACTGACACTCACTAAAGAAATTTTGTTTATCTAAGAACTTGATCATTCTGTTTTTGACAGCTTTTTCAAAAAAAATTGAAAACACCGAGAGTAGAGAAATTGGCCTGTAATTATTTAATGATGTTTTATCACCTTTCTTGAATAAAGGCACAACTTCAGCTACCTTTGAATCATCAGGAAAAATGCCAAAAGATATACTCTTGTTAAAGATATGGCATAAAATATCACAAATATTGAAAGCAATTATTTTAACGATGTTACTTGATAAGCTGTTTGAGATGGCGGAATTCGATTTCTTGAGAGAGATAATGAGATTATGCACTTCAAAAGATGTAATAGGCTCAAAGAAGAAGCTACGAGGGAGATGAAAATTCATTAGATAAACACTCGCACTTAGAAAAAAGAGCACAATTTTCTGATACTACTTTGCAGTGGCGTGGCGTGGATAATTTTAAAAGGGAAGACGTTGAAAAATTTAGTCACCTATAAAAATAAAAATCTTTAAAACCTGAAATAAAATAATTTTTAATGGGGATATTGTATCTACATAATATGCATTCCACATTGACTTAGCAAAAATATTCTAGCCACATTTTTTATACTTCAAGACATTAATATTTCAATCAACAATGAGCTTAAAGCATAACAAAAGTGACTTCAAAAGAAGCCGGTCTTGACACACGCATGATACAATAACTTAAAAAAATTCAGCATAATGTGGATAGTAATTTTAAAATAAGAAAATTCAGAAGAATTATATGGATAATTCTTTATATTTGTTAAAATATAAAAACGATACAAATAATAATGTCAGCAATAAAAATAAATCAAAATTAAAAACAGCTAAAATTCACACACTTAAAAAAAAAAAAGTGAAAAGTTTTGTTAAAATATTAGTTCTTTATAATTATTTGTATTCTAATGCTATTCGACGATCTTTTTTGATAAACTCTGCCAATACCCTTTCATAGAAGTTTGGTCTATTTTTAATTTTAAGAAGAAGTCTTCTTTCTATCGATATGAGGGCTAAATCAGAGAGCCTATCCTCGCCCTGTGAGTTTCTTAAATAAGTATGAATTCTTTTTAAAGCAGAAAAAGACCTCTCAACGGAGGCGACGGAAATGGGAAGTGTTAAAAGTAAACTACTTAAGTTTAAGACTTGAGGGAACACTTCTTTCACTATTCAAATGGTTGTGAAGGTCGAGAACCTCAAACTGTCGAAGTGACGACGAAGAATATAAAACATTAAGTTCATTTTTTAATGCCGTGAAGTCAAAAATTCTAGGAAAAAACTTAATTAGGGAAGATATTTTTACATCTGGACTGGAACGAGAAAAAGTGTCATACTTCAAATTATTTAGTAAATCCAAAAATGTAAGATTACTAAATGATTTATATCTGGCATTTATTTGGCTAACTATATTGTCTTTAATTTCAACAAAAAGGCGCTTATAATTCGTCTTCAAATCGAAGTCAAGCAACCTGCGTTTACGTGGAGGTTCGATGCAATCATTTACGCTGTCATAAATAACTTCAAACATATTTAAAAAGTCAGAGCTTATCCATGACTCAAAACGTTCGATTTCTTGCTTGGCATAACTAACGTCTGTTTGTTTTTTTTTGATTTAAATTAAATAATACATCGGTCTTTGCAAATATTTCAGAAAGGGTATGAAGCAAAAAACTGAATTCCTTGCTCTCTAATTTATTTAATAAACTTTCTGCCATCGAAAGTGTGTCAGTATCCCATTCCCTAGAGTCATTAATTATTTTACTAAAAGTTTCAATTATATCTATTCTACAGTTAAAGATTACGTTTATTATTCTTGAATGATAATGCCATCGAGTTTCCGATACTCCTGGGATGCGTCGATTGGAAATTTGTTTTAAAAGATTGGACCGCTTTGTGGATTTATTAAAAAATCGAACGATGCTATTAGTATAGCCAAAAAATAGTTTAAGTTCTGCTATGTTTTCTAGAGATCGGGATAGTACTAAATTTAAAACATGTGCATAACAAGGAATAAAATTTGCCATCGGGCATTCATCAAGGACCTTCTTTTGAACACCACCCCCCTCGCCGGACATAACTGCGGCACCATCGTAGGATTGTCCTATTAACTTTTCCTTGCAGTCGTATGTTTCAAGAATTTTAAATATATGATTGGATAACTCATTTGCATTACGACTTGCGCTAACGTCAAAAAATCCAAGAAATCTTTCTTGTATACCATCCTCTGACAAGTACCGAAATATGGCACTCAGTTGTTCCCTATGACTCAAATCTGGTGTTTCGTCGATCATAATCGACACGAACCGAGCATCCTTGATTTCCGTTTTAATTTCGGATTTAATAACCGCCGCGATACTATGTATCAAATCGTTTTGAATATCGTTGGATAAACCTGAAAAAATTGGATTGTGTGTACTTGAACACAGCTCTAAATGGGATTCCAATAAAGTGTCATATTTAGATAAAAAAATAAACCGCTTCGACATAATTGCCACGATTATCTGAACTAGACCTTTCATCATGACCGCGAAATGCTAACTCCTGTCTGCCTAATAAAATGACCGTGTCAATAAAACGTTCCATTAGTTTCCGATTTTTATCTACTTTTTTATTATGAACAACGAAAGAATTTCCTAAAGAAGTTTCAATGCGATTCGTGCCGAATTCGTGTAGGGATAAACAACAACGAATATGTTTTTCTGTCTTAATATGTTTTTTCGAAGAATTAACTAAATTATTTATATCAGTGAAACCCGTTCGGCTCCAAACACTGGCGGAGTTTGAAAAAAGAAGACAAGGAAAACAAAACATTTTATTAAGCTTGCAACTCCCAGTTAGCCACTTATATTTTTGGTATAAGGAAACATTAAAATGTGTCACAAAACCATCTCTCCTTTGGTAATTAATATTTATAAAAGGCATAGAGCGCCCTACGTCTATAACTTTTTTTTATCAAGAAAAGATAGCTTACTAAAACTATTTGAATCCTCCAGGAGGAAATCAGTTAAACAGCAATCTACACTAATCAAAGACATTTCCAAAAAAAAATCTAAAACTGCACTAAAATTAAGAAGCTAAAATGTTTTTATCAGTAAGTTGGTAATAAAAGAAACTAAAAAATTATTAAATTTTTCACTATTTTAATTTAAGATTTTATCAAATTGGCTTTACAAAACACTAGATTTTTTCAAGTTATTGCACTTGTGCAACGCAGTCTGTCAATAAATTCCAACTGATTCTAAATTAAAATTTGAATTCCTGCTTAAAAAAAAAACAAGTGTCGGTATTTTATTTGACATGAACTTCTCTTAAGCGATATGCTGAATTTACTCTGCTGACAAATTGCCATAATATTCTACCATATTTTATTTCATAAGACAAAAGTATAACAATAAATTTGTAAAAACATCGAAGCATTAACTATCACAAGAGAGAAAAATGAAAGCTCAACTTCTTACATCAACACGCATATCAATATCAACATCAAATTCAAAATCAAGAATCAACCCACATAACACATTCAGATATTATGTCATAAGAAAAAAGAAATAAGTCAAAGAACACCGTGTTATTAGACACAATGTTGCAAAAAAAACGAGTCAAACGTAGCACCTGCATTCCTGCAACATGTTGATATCTTCCGATTGAAACGCAATGCTAATCGCAAAAGGGAGAATGAAATGAAACAATTCCAAGTATTCAGCGTGAGATTTGGTTTATAAGACGAAATGTAGCGTCTTTTTCTTTGAATATAAAAGCGGGTGTTGAACAAAGAGGATCGGAACCGCAATGCTTGTAGAAGAAAGGGATATAAAACAAGTAAATAAGACGGAAAAATATTTTTTATTCTATTATAGAGAGCAGCGGAAGTTGAAAACTTTTTACTAAGAGTATTTTTGTGACTCTTCGTTGGTTTGTTGTTTGTGATTTGTGGATTGTGGAATGTGGTTGAATCTTGATTCTTGAATGAAGTATGAAGATACAGACGAGAGGTAGAATGAAAATATTAAACTTATTCGATAGCTTATGTGTGAGTGTGTGTAGATTTTATTTTATAATTAAAATACGGGACGGGTTTCATTTTTCATATATTTATTTGGCAGATAGTGCTTACTTTTGGTGGATTTTTAAAAGGGAAGACGGTAGGAATCGTGTTATATGGACGCCACGCCACTGCTACTTTGTTACCAACAGTCGAGAAATAGTCATTAAATGTATTAGCTAAGTCCTTGGGATTATTAATGAATGCATCATTTAAACTCAAGCATTGGATTCGCTGGATTGGAGTTGATCTGTTAAGTAAGACATTAACCAGTTTCCATTCTTTTTTAGAATCACCTTTGATATCACGAAACTTGTTTAAATAAAAATTATTTTTGCACGATAACACATCACCAGCAATATCCTTTCACAGTTTTTTATAAGCAGTGAGGAGTCCAACATCATTCGGAAATTTTTTTTTCTTTTATAGTCTTTTTTTCTCTTTAATTTTATTGAGTAAATCCAAAGTAATCCAAGGTTTTAGCTTCTTGAATTTAGACTCATTTTTGTTTACTGTTTTCGAACATTGGTTGACATACTTGGTTAAAGTTTCAATAAACAAAGAGTACGATCTAGAGGGATTACTTTCATGAAATACGTTATCCCAACATTCAAAGCGAAGAACATTATTAAGTGCCACAAAATCAGTTTTAACAAAAGAAGAAGGAAGATTTTTTGAACTTATATCAAGAGCATATTCTAAGCTTAAACATGTCATGGAATGGTCAGTCAACTGCAAATCGAAAACAGAGCTACTGAGCACGTAATTTTGAGAATTACAAAAACGCACCATGATGTGATCAATACAAGTACTTGCAGAATCAGAGATATGAGTAGGCTTATTAATGCATGACTCTAGGCCGAAAGATGACAGTATAAACAAATAATGTATGTTCGACTATCTCTAAAACGTGGTCCCAAAATATCCCTTCTTCTGGTTTGACTAATTTGGTTATCATTGGTCCTAAACTCCTGTTCACTCTCTCTGCTTGTCCGTTTGCTTGGGGTGAACCTGTCGCAATCTTTATGTGTTGAACACCTTCTTTGGACAAAAAGTCCTTGAAATCTGCAGAGGTAAAACTACTACCCCTATCTGATATAATATACTTCGGTCTACTATACGCTCTAAAATAGTCCGTTAACGCTCGATTTACTTCCTTTGTATTTGTAGTTTTAGTTGGGTAGAATCTCACGAATTTTGTAAAACCATCTATTACAGCTAGAATATACTTTTCAACCGTCCTTGAATTGTCTATTGGACCATAATGATCTAAATGTACTACCACAAACGGTTTTTCTTCTTTAGGTATGTTGTGAATGAAACCCTCTTCACGGCCCTGTTTAGCAGAAAATGCAATACACTTCAAACAGTTTTTTATGTGCGATCCTATCGTCTCTCTCATTTTGGGAAACCAGTAACTTTTTGACACTAATTCTAACACCTTATCTGTTCCTACATGACCTACTTCGTAATGATATTTATACAAAACGTGACATTCCATCTCTGTTGGTACACAAAACACGACACTGCCATAATTTTTCTTTCTATATACCGCTCCGTTTCTCATCTCGTATAAATTATGGTTCGATCGTTCTATCAACTCTTCGATCTTAACTATATTTCCGTCTCTTCCTTGGCATACTATCAGGATTTCCTCGAAAGTATTCGTTTCGATCGTCTGAATATTTGTCGATCTACTTAACGCGTCGACGTGTTGCATGCGAGTACCTGCCCTGTGTGCTAAAGTGTAATCAAAATTTTGTAGTTCGAATGCCCATCTGGCAATTCTAGGGTTGAGTTCTTTCTTGTTTAGCGTTAGGGTCAATGAATTACAATCAGTTACGATCTTGAACTATTTACCCTGTAAATATACCCTAAAATGTTTTAAAGCACTTATTATTGCCAGAGCCTCTAACTCAAGATTATGCAACTTTGCTTCGTAATCTGTCGTTCTCTTTGAAAAATAAAAAATCGGATGTAACTTTCCGTCTTGCTTTCTTTGTAGCAGAATCGCTCCAAATCCCTGTGCGCTTGCGTCGCAATGAAGTTCTGTTTCGTCTTTTGGACTATACAGTGCCAAGACCGGAGCTTCTATCAATTTGTTTTTCAAGCTTTGGAAGGCCTCTAACTTTTTGTCACCAAACTTGAATTCCCTATCTTTTTTTGTGATCGTACAGTGGTTTTGCTATGGTCGAAAAATCTCTAACGAATCTACGGAAATAAGAACACAAACCCAAAAAACTTTGTACCGCATGAGTTTTTTGTGGAACCGGAAATTTTTTTATAGCTTCGATACCCCTATCATCTGCCTGTATACCCGCTCCCGTAATCGTAAAACCTAAATATTTTCTTTTCTTTTGTAGAAACTTGCATTTATCTATCCTTAAGTTCCAATCTTTTGTCTACCACCCTCCTCCAAACTTCAGAGAGTATTCTAAAATGGTCTTCATACGTCGTCATAGCTTTCATTATATCGTTTAGGTATACTATAACTTCATCGTTCCTAATCATGTCTGCAAATATCTTGTTAATTTGTCTTTGAAACGTTGACGGCGCGTTTTTCAAACCAAACGGCATTCGCCATGAGGTCTAGTTTAGAAAAAATGGTCTTATCTACCAGTTTGTCTAGTAAATCGTCGATCACCGGCATCGGATAACTATCTTTTGCAGTCGTTTTATTTACGTACGAAAATCTATACACATTGTAAGATCCCCTGTTTTCTTTTTCACCAATACCATCGGCGATACGTTTTCAGATTCGCTTTCTCTAATATACCCTTTACTGATATAGTCGTCTAGTAACGAACTAAGTTCGTTTTTTTCGGCATACGACAAACGACGCGGTCGACACTGAAACGGTTTTATGTCATTTAGCGTTAAATTCATTTTAGTTTTTATTACCGGTTCCGTAGGGCGATCGGCAAGCAAATAATTTGACTTATATAACATTTATGCTTTTCTTTATGACCATAACATACGTCTTCACCAACTTCTAAATCTAATTCCCAACTATCGTTATCTTTACAGTCGATTAACATGAGCTGTTTTCCAAAATGTTCACTATCATCTTTTATTTCATTTGAGCAAGTTATATTATTTTCCAACTGTGAAACTAGTTTAAATTTTCCACTTTTTAGGAAATCCCTCCCCAAAATTGCCTCATAACTCGTCGATCCATCGTCTATTACCATAAAATTTACTTTTATTCCAACTTCTTTATAACAAACGACGCACTACAACATTCCATATATTTTAAGCAAACTTTTATTTAACCCGAAATATTTTTTCCGTGTGTTACATCTATATATGGATATATTTTTCGGTATACACGATCTTCTAACCATACTTATCGGACTTCCGGAGTCTATAAGGCAGTCTAAGGGGATATTATCACTATTAATTATAAACTTAAAATACAAACGTCTTACGTAATCATTGGTCTTGTGATCTTCTGACAACTGATGTACTGCTGACTTCCTCTTTGGCTTAGAACACACATTTGCCATGTGTCCCACCGAGTTGCAATTATAGCACCTGACTACAACTCTTTGTCCGTCCACTTGTCTATCTTTTGCCAATTTGTTGCGCCACGTTAAACTCCCCTGTCGTACCGTCCGATCGTTTTTCACCACCTTCTGCTTTAGCTTCTGCTCTATCGTTTGATTTTGCGATCCGTTGCAACAGTTCATTTTCTCTCATTATGACGTTTTTCTTTTCCCCAGCTGCAGTGTCTAGCGGCTGTTTTTCGATCTCTTCTTGTAGTCATCCGTTACTTGGATGTTCTCCTCGCACATCTGCTGCTATGAATTCGTCTGAATTCAGTACTGTGTCTTTTATTACGAAGAGAAAAACTATTTTCGCGGTGACTGAACAAGCGGCGACACAACCACCTTTGTGGTAAATACACAATCTGCAATACCAATTTTATTTTGCACTCAATTTCACTTGTGGCAAGGTATTATTTTATTTGTTTTTTTTTTTTTTTCTTGGTAATCCCACTTCTAAGCAATTTGTAGTAGAACCTGTTTCACTAGAGACGATGCGGATTAAATAACGACACGTTCGTTTTGTTCGAATGCGATCATGAAACTGCCGCTCTCTTTATTCTTATTCTTAATCTTACATGTGTATGACTGTATATAAAAATAATACTAATGAATACTTAAAGTTATTCTTAATCTTATCTGTATATATATGTGTATAAACACAGCTTATGAATGTAGGTACATAAATATAAATATGGTTCGACAGTGTGAGTTGCATGCTTAACGCTTACAATAATTACTACACTAGTGATATTCCACAAGAAGTAGCCACGTTTGCAGACGATACAGCTATATTAGCGGTCAGTAATACCATTGAATCAGCAACTAATAAACTCCAACGTTCTATTGACAAAATTTGTGATTGGACAAAGACTTGGCGTATTACTCTCAACGAGGCCAAATCAACGCACGTGAATTTTACTTATAGAAATGTAGACAAGTTGCCCATTTTCATTGATTCGGTACGAATTCCTTACGCAAACGAGGCAAAATATTTGGGAATGACACTGATGACAAATTAAAATGGAAACCGAACATCAAGAAGAAACGCGAAGAGCTCGCCATTCGATGTAAACACTGATATGCACTGGCTGCTTGGTAGATTTTCCCAACTCAGCATGCAGAACAAGCTGCTTTTATACAAGCAAGTACTAAAACCGGCTTGGACATACGGTATACAATTTTGGGGTTGTACCAAATCCAGTAATATCAACATTCTACAAACTTTTCAAAAAAAAGTGCTAAGAAAAATAGTAAATGCACCATGGTTTATCAGAAACACTGATATCCACAGAGACCTAAGTATGGCTACCGTCGAAGATGAAATAAAGCATTTTGCCCACAAGCAACAGACACGCCTTCACGGCCATTGCAATAACACCATGCTACAATTTCGCGACGATACCAACCTAGTGCGCCGATTACAAAGGATAAAACCATTTGAATTAGCGCAATAAGATGTAACCGCATGCTTATGGCGGCATAAGCAGGTGCCTCCACTGGGAAGCTGCCTGCCAAACGCGTATTTTACAGTTTAAAAAAAATACTAGATAGGAATATCTTTCTTATCTTAAGTGAGAAAGAGTTGCATGTTAGATTTTCCACCTACCCCTATTATTCGTCCGAGCCTAGTTCTGGTTCCAATTCTCGTGCTTTTAACCAGGATAGGTAACTCTCAGCTTGTTGAGAGTAATGTTATAATATTACTATGGCTTGGGAGTAATGTTAAAAACTCTATAAAAAAAAATATTGCCTTACTGTCGATATCCAAAGGACCTAAAATACCCATAAAGTTAGCAAAATGCAACCCTCAGTTCGGATCCGTTCCTCTTCTGTGTCGTTAAAAGACCCACAACCGCGCTATAATCGGTTGTCATCAGTGCTCAAACGAGCAATCATCACAGTAACAATTACAAGAAAAAAATACAGATCCATGAATCAAATAAACGAGCAAATATAATCCTCGCTATCCTACCTACCATCGTAGTCGTTGCCATCGTTTTAACACCCCCTATAGTAATAAATCCACAATATACAAAGCATATTTTACAACCGAGCGATGAAAATCGCCATCACTTGAACCACCGCCAAGAAGAAAAAGAAGAAGGAAGAGAGCGATAGAGAGAGCGAAGCGATGGAGTTGAAAGGCAGTTGGTAGAAGAGCCAGCCCGTAAACCGCACACAACATACCTAAGTCGACCTATAGGTCCCTCAAAATTCCATTTAAAATGTACAACACTAATAATAATGTCGTCCTTGGCGCGGTAACTGTTTATTGTATGCGTTTCTTATCTATGGTCATAACAAGCCAACCGTAGTCCTTCTGACTGTGGTTTTCGTAGCGGTAAGCGGGCTGCGGTAGGATGGGTACACAAGCAAAAAACAAAGGGCAACAACTTGTGAATGAGAAGCGAAAAAGGAAACAATCCAACCTTGCGTCCCGTCCTGCTGCCAAGGCAAACACCCTGTGGTGGATGTATGTGAATGTGAGCCGTTGCAGGACAAAATACACAATAAATCTGTGCAGGATATTAAAAATATTCACTGCCGACATTTTTGCAGCACCATACCGTTCCACCGACCGCTGACAACAACAACAATAATAGCTACAACAACAACTTCTGTTGTTTCGTAATCCTGTTGACCCGTCTTTTGCCATAATTCCGGTCAGGGGCGATTTATTGTGTCGGGAACAAAAATCTCGTTCGTTGATATGAGATTTATTGCATTTCATTTGACGCCATTCTGCCATTGGCAGCGCCATAAAATACTAAAGCCAGTATCCCACCACCTTGTCGTTATTGCGAGGAGAATGATGACATTCGCACAGAGACACAAAGAACGTTAAGTATGAGATGGTGACAATCACAATGCAATCCATACGTTGATGTTTCATTAAAAAATGCTTTCGGAAAAGGATTGTGGCTCCCTCAGCCAAACAAATTTTAAATGAAAAAAAAACCACAGTGTAAATTTGTGGGATTGTGTGGTGTAAAACTTGTTACCAAGGAAGGATAATGGTGGTTTTGCTTATATACATACAATCCAACGCAATTATACTGTCAGATACTTGGGCCAGATACTGGGTATGAATTAGAGTTTAACGAATAGCAGGAAATGGGGAAATGTTCCCGGCAACGATGCTAATGTTTGTTTTAGGAATGGCACTGGCGTAAAAATAAAACTTTGGCTAGTAAGGGTTGAATGAGGTCTATTTGGAACGCTTGCTTTTTTTTATTGGAAAACAATTTTAAGAGAAAGGAGTGGTAGAAGAGCCAAATATTGAAAAAAAAACTTGTGATTGCGAAGCTTATGATGTATAAGAACAGAGGCGGTTACAATAGGTTTAACATTTAACGAGGGCAAGTATATGCTGTTCACAAGAATGAACGGGACACCCCCATCGACGAATCGGATAGAACCTCACAATAGCCAGATATATTAGTAAGGGTCTCCGCATTTCTCTACGGTTTTGCTATCACTTCTGAAAAAGACATAACCCTTGAATGGTGACTTTGTACCTAATAAGGGCCTTTCACGAATAACTAAGGAGACTTCATGCGAGACCTTAAGAATCCCAATTCTGCTGTACGGATTTGAGGCCTGGGCTCTTTCGAAAGCGGGTGAAGATATCCTTGGTCGGTTCAAGAGAAAAATTCTTCGTTAGATCTTTGGCCCTGTTTGCATTCACGGTTCAACGACGAATTTTATGAGCGACATCGACGCGGGCAAAAGACTGCGCATTGGGCGTTTGAGTTTGCTAGAACATGTGGAGCGAAGGGGCACCAATGCTCCGGCTCGCAGAATCTTCGACTCTTGCCCAGAGGGTCTGAATCTAACAACAAAGGTTCAAAACGCCTACAGTTGCAAAGAGATCACACTATGCGCCTTTTTTGACATAGACGCCACTTTTGACAACACTGGATACGATTCACTGTAAAATGCTTTGCATCAAAGAAATATATAACAAACCATGTAAAAAGGATCAAAGCTATGCTTGAAAGTCGGAAGATAACTGCTTCGTCAGGGCAGAGTTCAGCATCAGTATCCAGCCATAAGGGGCTGTACGCAGTGATAAGTACTTTCACCACTCGTGTTCACTGACGCCCTGCTTCATAAGTTGATCAATTTAATGGATTCAGAAGGAAGATTTTCTCCAAGAACTACTTAGGTACCGAAAACGTAAAGAAATCCTCTGCGTTTAGTTACTTAACAAAATGTTCACAGTAGAGGTTCCCTCTTGTGGTTCTTGAAACCGTTTCAGTTGGTTTTAAACAATAGACCACTTCACAAAGCTTTCTCTTTAACAAGTGCCGAATCAATTTCAGTGATTTGCAGAAATCGTACGGAAAAATCATTGCGATTGTTAGTAAATTGTTTATTTAAGTGAAAACAAAAACTATGTGAGAGTAGAAACTATCAAATTATAAACAAAAACACTGAGAAAGTATAAGCAAAAACAAAAACAATAAAAACAGTGAACATTTTAAAAAAAAAGGTTATGCGGCTCTTGATGCAGCCATTTACAAACATTTTCACTTTTTTTGTACAATTTTTTTATTAATTAATTGTTGTTGTTGGTTTTTATTAATTAGTATCTATAAAATGTATGTATAGAAAATTGTTTAACCTCATTTATTTCCTAACAAAAATATTTCTTAGCCACAACAACGCGATTCTCTGCACTTTTATCATTTGTACATAATCCTTCTTTATTTTTAACTTTTTAGTATTCAAAACCAGTGTTTGGATACTCTTTCTTAATTCTGGAACTTTTTTTATTGTACATTCGCTCAATGTGGCCGAGGCCATGTAGTCGACGTGTTTGCACTATATCCACATCTTGATACAGCTCAGAGTTCGCGGTTGTATCTTCTCCTCCATTCGCCCTCCTCGTCCATAGGACCAAGTTTTTCTTTCAAAAATACCCAATATTAGCTTCCCTTTCCTATTTATCGTCCAGCAATATTAAGGTTCGATAAAGCATGCATTTTGCTCGAGTGAGGGGTTTTGAAACCATTTGTTTGGCCAAACGAAAGCAGCAGCGTAATTCTTCGTCGGATCTTCACTAAGTTTTCATTCGTATCGCCATATCCCAGTAGTTAGACGGATCTATTGCAAATAGTGCCTTCCGTGTTGCCACCTTTCCTGCCCACTTTTTTGTCCAGAACAAGATTGAAGAAGGTACATGATAGCACAAGCACCATGGTACGCACCCAGCATGCATACAAACGCTCGCTCAGTACCCGTATCCATCGCGGTCAAATGAGGAACTGACTAAACTCCATAGGGGTGCTGTCGTCTGTCACTTGATATCCTTGAGTAACCACTTCATCTAGAAATTAACCTCGGTATCTTTGATAATTCCTAATCCCAACCCAAGCTCATGGATGCATATCCACATGTTCGCCTATAAAACTATTTGCAATGTCTTCGCCTGAAGCAACACAAACAAACATCCCAAATCGCAACAAACATTTCTATTTGCAAACCTCATCCTTTTCAAAAGTAATGAAATCCTGAAATTGCCACCCATTGATTTGCAAGTCCGGCAATTGTCTGGCAACACAAACAAACATGACACGGACACCATGTCGTCTGCAACCCGACAATACTTAGCCCACAGTGTTTGCGGTGAGTGCAAAATTTTTGATTCCAGTTTCCGATATTGAATTATTTTATTTTCTTCAAATATTTGCGTTGGTCATTGTTTTGGTTACTAAGCACCTGATGCCTGCAACCAGCAACCGCATCACAGCTCTTGTTGCATTGACGAATACTTTATCCACTACTCACGGGGCCTAAAAATGGTACACAAACCAATTTTGAAGCTCACATGCGCCAGAATAGGGACATTTGGTTAACGGATTTCTTTTTAGGGTACCTAAATTTCAGTCTGTAGGAATGGAGACTATGAAGATGAGTGTAGGTGGTTGCCCAAAGCCTTTGCCGGTACATTATTCAGGCTTCTAACAATTTTATTTGAACACTAAAGAGAAAGTATTTTAAAATATCTTCTGGATGCTGGGCTCGGAATTTATATTTTTTTTAACTCCTCGTCGAAGTGTTGGTAGCGTTACGGGCTTTTCGCTGACAGGTGCGGGAAATTTATAATCGCGTCGACCGAGTTCCCAAGTTCACACCATACATTGGATTCGTTTGTTTTTGTTGATCGAAAAGTGTTTTATGGGTTTTTGGAAGAGTAGTCCTACCAAGAGGGATTCTAGGACTATCTATATAAATATTCGTTGTGCAATGTGTGCAACTATGGCAGGCAGTTATAATGAATGCAAAATGGAAATGCCCGTTGACGAACGTGGGATTTATTGATTTATTTGAAAAAGGGAAATGTGTTTTTTTTGCTTAGCTAACTATTTGAGAATTAGGACGCTATATAGGACACTAAATAGTGTAGCGTTGTGGCAGCAGTGTAGGGAAAGAAAAAAAGGAATTATAAACATATCGCACAGAAAGCCCCATATGAATATCGTTATGACATGGTCTCCAAACGAGGAGACTGTAAACTAGCACTGCACAAATGAAAATTGCGCACCACAGGGCTCTTAAACTGAACCAAGTTGAACTGGGAGGCATAGTGGAGTATAAGCAAGTCGTGTACGATTTGCTTAAAACACAATGCAACGTCACGCTTACGTTTCACCAGCCGCCCGGATTACCACACCAATGGATAGAATTTCACGTTCATTTACGAGGACATTACCACGAGGCAAGTGTGTTCGATGGTGTATCCACGGCGGAGATTGATCAGTCCATGGAGCGGCCATTGCTAGAGCCGTTGAGGATTGTACTCCTGAGCCGTTGAGGATAATACTCGAAGGCGTCGATCACCGACGATATAAATCCGTGTGTTTAAGTTGTCTTGCACATGAAAAATATAAAAATGGGTGCCGACGCCCGTAAAGACGTCTGCCAGATTTTGAGATTTTTGCAGTTTGACGTTTGGCAAAGCGGCAAAGCGGCAAAAGTTCAAGTTCATCTGCATCATACGGGAAGACACTGGAAAGCGAAGTGACAAAAAATCTCCCAGGGAGGTGGTTGCGAGATAGGCTGTGGCGGGGTGTAGGTCCTGGCAGAGTTGCACAGAAATTAGTTTAACCAATAACTAAAAAGCTACAACTAAATTAGCTGTAGTTAATTTGAACGTACATAACTAAACCATAATTTTAGTTGTACTTGCCCCACATTTTGGAACTCAATTAGTTATTAGTTGCGAAGTGCAACTAAGCGTGTTTAGTTGTGAAAAATTAGTTGCCAGAGTGTAACTAACAATAATTAGCCTTAGTTTTAGCTTTTTAGCTATCGAATAAACACAACTAATAATTTGTTTCCAATAATTTAACGAAAAAAGGCACAGGAGCAATTCTTTTATTTCGTTATACATTTTCCAGTTTTAGTTATGTTCAATTTTAGAGATTATTAGCTTTGTCCTTACGAAACACCGGGAAATTGTGGGGAATAAGATTTGTTTTGAATAATTGAGGCTGTATAGCGTGAAGTTAGTTGTACATCAGTTGAAGGTAAGATTAAAAATATCGATTTGTACTTTGGTAATAATAATAATAATATTTGGTTAGGGTATATTACACTGCGACCAATTGGTCTATTGTCCCCTTGCTTGTGCCTCGGAGAGGTACATGCCCTCGTTCAGAGCCCTCTCTAGATATTTCTTTGTGAAGCGTGTCGAGGTATTGCTCTGATTTATCCTTGGCAGGCCACACTCCTTAGAGCACAGCGTCCAGTCCAGTTTCTTTGATGAATCTGAGAATGAGCTGTGGGTCCATGGTTTGTATGTCCTTGTCTGTTATTTGGTGCCTGCCCAAATGTTTCATCCTTTTGTGGGTCAGTGCCCCACAGGATTCCAGTATATGGTCTGGAGTTTCGGCGGTTTCACTGCAGAATTTGCAGAGCCCGTCCTCCGATAAGCCCATTTTCCTCACGTGCTCCTTGAGTCTGCAGTGCCCCGTGAGGAGGCCTGTTAGGATTCTTAGGTTGTTTTTGTTAAGGCCGATACAAACTTTGAATCTCTTTTGGTTGTAATTTCCTAAGAGTTTCTTTGCTTGCCTCAGACCTTGGAGGTTGAGAAAGGTTTTGGCCTTTGTTTCTTCCTCCAGTCTCCTAAACTCTTCGCGTATAGTGTGTTCTCCTATCCCGCAGAATGGTTCAGGTCCTATGAAGGGTGCCTCTGCCCCTTTTCTTGCCAGAGAGTCCGCTGCCTCATTGCCCGTAATGCCAACATGGCCAGGCACCCAGCAGATGGAGATTCTGTTATTCTTGCCTAGTCTATTCAGTCCTTGTAGGCATTCCCACACGAGTTTTGACTTGATAACGTAGGCGTCAAGAGCCTTTATAGCTGCTTGGCTGTCAGACATTATTGCTATGTTGCAATTTCTATAGTTTATCTCGAGGTTGATTCGAACGCACCTGTCTATGGCACATATTTCTGCCTGGAAGATGCTGGTACATTTGCCCATGGATTCGTAGTGCTTAGTTCCCGGCCCAAACACTCCTGCACCAGTTCCCTCCTCAGTCCTCGAGCCGTCCGTATACCACTTTGTTGTGTGGTTGCTCAGTCCATAAGTTATGGATTCGTTGCTCCAGTTCTCCTTATTGCTGAGCTTTATCTGGAAATTCTTCTCGAAGTTGAATTTCCTGATGCTGTCGTCCCTAGGTATGCCAAGAAGTGGGAGTTTTTTGAGTAAGTCACCGTGTTCTTTCGAACCGATGCATTTCCCTCTCCCAATTCCCTCCTTTGCCATCCTAAGGATTGTTTTGTCTGCCTCGTTCATCACCATGATGTGTAGAGGGGTCAGTTCCAATAACACCTCCATGACTGCGGTTGGGCAGCTACGCATTGCTCCGGTAATGCACAGGCACGCCAGTCTTTGCACTTTGCCGAGTGTCTCTCGCGTTGTGACTAGACTGGTTCGTTTCGCCCATGCTACCGCTCCGTATGTGATCATTGGTCTCACGATTGCAGTGTACATCCATCGCAGAATGCTTGGGCTGCATCCCCATGCCTTCCCCGCTAGGCTCCTACATATCATGAGAGCGCGGGTGGCCTTCTTGGATATCTCCTCTGTATGTTTTCGCCAGAGGAGTTTACTATCTAGATGGAGTCCTAGATATTTTACTTTTTTGACTGGTCCCAGTGTCGTGCCTGATAGGTTTATGTCCTTAAGTCTTTGAAGTTGTCTTTTCCTTGTGAATGGTACTATCGTTGTTTTCGCCGGATTGATGTTAAGTCCGACATTATGGCACCATTCCTTGGTTACTTTAAGCCCCTTTTGTATGATGTCTCCAAGGGTTTCTTCGAACTTGCCCCTGGCAATCAATACAATGTCATCGGCGTACGCCGCCTGACAGTTGATGCCATGGTTGGTTAATTTTTCCAGCAGTTCGTCTACAACTAGGCTCCACATTAAGGGTGATAGTACCCCTCCTTGTGGACATCCTCTCGTTGTGTTTACTCTGATGGTTCCAGATGGTGTTTGAGTCTCTGCTGATCTACTGCTCAGCAGCTCACACATCCAGTTGGATACTGTACTGTTAACTACTTTCCTATCCTGGGATCGTTTGATCGCATCATGTGAGGTGTTGTCAAATGCTCCCTCTATGTCTAGGAAAGCGCACAGTACTATTTATTTTGCCTCCAGGGCACTTCGAATTATCTCCGTCAGCTGATATAGGGCGGTCTCTGTTGATCTGCCTGCTCTGTATGCATGCTGACGATGATGTAAGGGGGATGTGTTCAAAACATCTTCCCTTAAATAATTGTCTACAGCCTTTTCTGACATCTTCAGAAGAAATGACGTAAGGCTGATGGGTCTGTACGATTTTGGCTGTGTGGGGTCTTTTTTCCCCGCTTTTGGTATAAACACAACACTTGCTCGTCTCCATTGCATTGGTATGTGGCCCAAGGGAATACTGCTCCTTGTTATCTTTAGCAGGTGTGGTATTAGTACCCTTTGCCCTTCTTGAAGAAGGGCGGGTATAATGCCGTCCACTCCGGCAGATTTGAAAGGCTGAAAGGAATTTATTGCCCATTTCAGCCGTCCCTCAGAACAGATGGTTGATGTTGTTTCCCAGTCTTCCCTCCGAGGTCTGATTGAAGTGGTATTGATTCCTGGCTCAGTACTAGGCGAGCTGCCAGGAAAGTGAGTTTCTAGTAGCAATAGTGCCCTTTGATCCTCATCTTCCGTGAACTCGCCATCTGGTTTCCTCAGAGACATCGGCACCCCTCCTGACTTCGCAAGAGCTTTGTGTAGCCTTGCCGCAGTAGGGGTGCTGGTGATTGTCTCACAGAATTTTCTGGAGCTATTTCTTTTAGCTTTTCTTATTTCCTTATTATATGTAGTAAGGGCCATTTGGTAGCTTTGCCATTCTCCGCTGCGATTTGCTTTATTGAAAAGCTTCCGCACCTCGGATCTTAATTTTGACAAGTTATTACTCCACCATGGCGTCTGTTTTCTGTCCCGTTCTCTACTTAGAGGACAGTTTTCTTCGAACGCAGTGATGATGGCGTTTGTTATGCCTTCCACTGCGCTCTCTAGCTCTAGGGGGTGTCCCGGAACCTTCCTCAGACTAAGGCGCCCCAGATTGCTCTCTAGAGCAGTTCTATAAGTTTCCCAATTGGTTTTCCTTGGGTTTCTTACTGGATTTCTCGTGATACTTGTGCTGTCCAGGTCGAATACTATTATTCGATGGTCAGACAATGACGGCTCACTAGATACTCTCCAGTTACTAATTAATTTACTTACGCTTGGGCTACCAAGCGTCAGGTCGAGTACTTCCTCCCTGACACTAGTTACAAATGTGGGGGTATTTCCCACGTTTATAATATCAAGTGACGAACTCATAATAAATTCTAGTAGGTACTTACCCCTGGTGTTGGTGTCGGGGCTCCCCCATATGATGTTGTGGGCATTTGCATCGCACCATATAAGGAGCGACATGCGGAGCTTGTTGCAATGCTCCACCAGTCGCTGCATTTGGGATGATACAACCGGCTCATCCCCTGCACAATACGCCGACGCGATGACAATGGTGCGGTGACATCCTTCAACGTCCAGATGTACCTGAATTGGCACCAGATCTCGTGTCGCGTATTCTGAAAGTAAAATAAATTTATATTTATTGTTTATTAGAATGCAAGCTCTCGGTTTCTCGGCCCGAGTGTCCCATATTACCTTTGCATCCTTACTCGCCAATCCTTTGACTTGTCCTTTCAGGATCCATGGCTCCTGGATAACTACTAGCCCTAGGCTTTGGCAGGTAAACATCCTAGATATAGTCGCCGATGCGGCTATAGCATGATGAATGTTCACCTGTGCTAGTTTAATTTTTCTGTTGGCGGGGTTCATCGAGCTATTGCTCGCGCGTTGCAATTGCTCCGTCTTCCTTCAGCAGCGAATCTTCCTCCTCCTGGGTGATTTCCTGGAAGAGGTCGATGACCGTGTTGACCATTTCCCCCTCAGAGATCGTGCTCTCCGAGACGGACAGAGACTCCTCGGTCTCCTCATGAGCCTGCTACGCCGATTGGACAACGGAAGAAGGTGCTTTAGTCTTCGGAGGAGCAGTATGCTCTACCTCGGCTGCGCGCTCTTCGAGTTCAGATTCGATGCTGGCTGGGCTGTCTGCCCAGAGATCTCATCCGACCTCTTTAGTCCGCACACCGCAACCCTGCCGAATCGGTAGCTCAGGGATCCTTTTTGGGTTTTTATGGCGTCGAAGGATTCTCGGTCGATGCCAAGAGCCAGTACCTGTCCGGTTCCCTCTTTTCGACAATTGAGAATCTTCCACGCCTGGACGTTAAGTCCCACATTCTGTGCTTCCAGCAGTGCCAAGGAGGTTTTAGCTTCTTGCTCTGCACTGCGTGGAAGGAAGATTGTTATGGAGTAGGACCGTAGTATATCTGTCCCACTGCATGCCATGAGGCGTGTCCCCTTCCATTTCCCCAGCTTTGGGGCTACTGCCTTTAGCCACTCAGCTGTCTGCTGAGTCTCGCAGTCAACTAAGAGCATTCCATGTTTGAAATGTATGCCCTGGAATTTGAGCTTATGCTCCCATCCCAAGGCCGTTTCCAACACAATGGCGTCTTCAAGTGCCGTGAGGTCTGGGTTGCTGAGGATCTCCTGCGGATATTTCACCGGGAGAACAGCAACCTGCTCAGTAATCGCACCTGTCTCGTGTCTACCGCTAGCAGGGACGGTTTTCACCGCCGTAGCATAGCTTCGACCGACCACGGTGGCGCTCGCTTTTGCAGGCTTTCCCGTGGCCCTCTCGGTGCCTTCATCCACCTTCTGTTTTTTGGCTTTATTTGTTGTGGGGGGGGGGGGGGTGATGTTGTTGTTCCCCTTCTTTTGGCTTCCTCAGGCCCGAAGCCTTTATTGAGGTAGCGGAGGTACCATTTAGTGCCAGCACCACTAAGTCCCCTTCGCAGTGGGTCGTCCCTCGCGCCTGGTTTCCCAGGTGGAGGTAAGGCTGGCTTATTCCTCTTCCTTCCGGTGTTGTTGTCGGGGGGTACAGGGGCTGGTACTTGAGCTATGCTCGTTCTCGCTGCCCTAGTTCCCTCCACCATTACCTCCCAGGACAGGGAGGGGATTAGGATTTGGGTCCTATCCCCACTGCAAGCACCTGTCGGTGCTACCGGGCTTCTTCCCGGGCCTTTTGGCACCCCCGTGGCTTGTCGTGAGGTGACGATGGTTCTTTGACTGGTGCTGGGTTGCACCAGTTTAGAGCCTCCCTCTCGACTCGTTCCGGGTCTATCTTGTGCCAGGCGGTCGTCATGGATGTCCTGCTCCATCCGACCAATGGCTTCGTCTGCGGTCTGTCCCCGCACTCTGTTGAGTTTGTTTTTTTGTCTGTTTTGGTTCATATCCCACGAGTAGCGCGGGAAAGACGGTCGACCACGCCAGAGCCCCGCATTAGCGTGGTAAGGCCATGGTTACTCTCTGAGGTGGCCCGGTATCAGAGAGGCTCCGCAGAAATACAGTCGGATACCCCTGGCTGCAAACCATCCAATAAGCACGGGTCGCATGACACTCTGGATTAGGGGTGGATGGACGTTAAGGCCTAGTCAGTTCTTGGTTGGCGCTCATCAATCGGCCTGTCTGCCATGGGTGGCCCTTAGACAGCATAGCCCGTTGAATCTTTGCACCGTAAGCCTCCGCACCGGTACCATCGAATGCAATGATGGTACACACGTCAAGGTACTTTGGTAACCGATGGCCGATTTAAGAATGTCACTTTTAGTTGTCATAAGGTTATTTACCAAGTGGTCCTTGGAGCACCAAATAAGGTCCTTAAACCCGAAAAAATACCATTTTTTTCAAAAACTCCTAGGAAACCGCGCAGTATATCTGTGTTAAATGTTATTTGACTGAGAGATCCTGGAACAACAAAAAAGGTCCTTAAAAGTAGAAAAAAAGCATATTTTTCCAAAATGCCGTTAGAATCCACACGTTATATCTGTGTTCAATGTTATTTGACTAAGAGGTCCTTGCAACAACAAAAAGGGTCCTTAAAAGTCGAGAACAGGATATTTTTCCAAAATGTCATTAGAATCCGCACGGTATATCTGCGTTCAATGTCATTTGTCAAAGAGGTCTTTAGAACAACAAAAAGGTCCTTAAAAGTTGAAAAAATTATATTTTTCCATGTTTGTTTGTTGTTCCTCTAGCACCTCTTATTCAAATAACATTGAACTCAGATATACCGTGCTGTTTATAAAGACATTTTGGGAAAATATCCTTTTTCGGGTTTAAGGGGCCTTTATTGTGGCTCCAAGAACCTCTTTGCTAAATAACCTGATGTAAAATAAAAGGGACATTCAATCAATTTTTATTTTAAACGCAATATGCATAATAAATCCCAATAAATTATCACCATTATAGCAAAATAATAAATTTTGATTTAGTTATTAGTTAGTCGTATTACTTATTAGTATTACCTAGACAGCTAAAAAGCTACAGCTAAAAAAATTACCAACTTTTAGTTGTCATCCGCAACTTACTATGACAACCTAACGAGCTTCGTTACACAACCTGCAATTATTAATAGCTAATAGCTAAAATTAGATGTCATTATCATAGCTAACCACCAAATCGATTGTATTTTTAGCGCAGCTAATTTAACTACGTTAGTTACTTAGTTATGGCGTTAGCTAGATAACAAATTAGGTAACGCGCAACTGTGGGTCCTGTCTGCTGGTGTGCGGTGGTGTGGGTGGTGTTTTAAAGATGATGGTTGATGACAATCTTCATAATTAAAACAATAAAAAAACAATTATAAGACAGGGACCGGCATGAGGGTGTAGCAAAAACGACTGAAATCGAATGAGAGTACCGGACAGTAGAATGATGGGGTGATAGACCACTTACGGTTTGAATTTGTGGAGTTTTAATAGAACCTTAAAGATTAGTTGAATTCAAATCGTTGTCCGAAAAAGTCGGTACCGCCTCGATATTGCGAAGTGGATGTGTTTTTCCTAAAGTCCTTAAGAATTGAGAAAGTGGCTTATTTTTTTCCTGTGAGAGAGAATAAAGAAATAAAAATAAAGAACTGTATGTGCACAAAGACACCAAATCGCAAAGGAGACACCTGGATCCATTTTTACATAAACTAAAGGGGTGAATGACTAGGGTAGTTTTCTTATGTGCGGATATAGCTTAACGGTGCGTATTTGTTAGGAACGAGACTGCCTAGAGTGAGGTGGCCGTCCTAGAAAGAAAGGTGAAACCCTGAAAACCTAATAGAGGAGATTCGACTAGAATACTAGTGCGCATGAAGCATTTATCGATTGCAGTACTCTATTGAGATATGGATCATGGAAAAAATGTAGATAGATACTAATTAATCCCAGCATAGTTAAATATATTGTTACGTTCCACTTACGCTATTCGAAATGCCGAGATCCAGCCGACTCAATGGAGATAGTCGTGGGAGGACGGTGGTACATGGGCGCCACGGCATCCTGAAAATTCCCTTTTGAGTGAATCGCGACCGTCAAAAGGGGTTCGCGTTCCAAAAACTATCTTCGAATGTAGTTTTTTTTCCACTTTTCCTTAGGTATCTATCACATGTATTTCAACTAGTATAATATTGGTTATAATGATTTAAGTTAGGTCACCTACTTGGCATCGATTCCACGATAATTACCCCAGCCCCGGTATGAACCTTTCCTCAATGGCGTCGCAACGTTGCCACCCCCTTGCTTAGATCCAAAGAACTAAAAAAAAATAAAGTTACTATCGATAATAAAAAAAAAAATAGGTATAAATAAAAAAAAAGGCAAGAAAAAAATAAACAGGATACAGACGGCTTCTTCTAGGGCTCGATCGGAAACAGGTGGCGTGTCGAGCAAACGCTTAACGCATTACTCCAACCGGCTTCTTCTGGACGTGGTTCCTCAATATTCAACGGATATCACTCGGACGTCCCCGCTTCAATTGGAGATCACGCGTTTCACAACGCGTGGAAACGGCACAGTTATTTGTGTGACCGCCAGGAAAACCTCAGATATACCTGATGGAATAAACTACAACACTAGAATACCTATCTACACCATCCAATTGAAAGTTACCTGATGAGCACGGATATCAAACAGTTTTCGCTGTGAAGTACTTGGCTGCATCTGAAAGTACAAAATTTCGGCGCAAAACTAGGTCATGGGGATAAAATTGTACATCCCGTAGATGCAGGTTATAGTGCCTTGCTGAGCTCTGTGCGGCCAACTGAAGTCTTGACCGTACGTCATTAACCACGATACCCAAGGACCTATGCCACGCAATGTCTTCTTTTAGAAGGAATAGGTTCGTTTTTGTCATTCAGGCACATATCTCGACCAAACAGTACAAAATACGTGCTTGCTTTCAATACTTCTTGAGTAGAAGTGCGTATCGCACATGCCACTTCCGGTAAGAGTACATCCCATAGGCGGTGGTTGTCCGAAACAAATGCTCTAAGATTAGTTTTTAAGATTTGGGTTACTCTTTCTGTAGGGTTAGCTTGTGGGGTGGTCAAATGCCGTAAAATTTAGAGTGACACTATACGTAGAAGCGAGTGATACAAACTCTCGGCTTTTAAATTGTGCCCCGTTGTCGTACACAATCTATCTCGACACGCCGAAAACTAAAAATACCTGCTCTTCCATTATTTTGGATACTGCTTTGGCAGTAGCGGACCGCAGCAGTAGGAAAATAGGGGAAACTTTGAAAAATAGTTGACCACGGTAAGTATATAACAATAGCCCCTAGTTGATCGAGGGAGAGGCCCAATGAGATTAATACACAACATTTCCCAGGGTTTCCTTACGTTCCCCTTTGCCATCATTAGATCACCCGGCCGGTTCAGGTCTGGTTTGACCGTTTGGCATATCAAGCACTGCCGCACATATGATGCTACCTCCTTCTTCATTTTTGGCCAATAGTGCTGCCTGGACAGTTTGTTGAAAGTTTTCCTCACACCACCATGCCCCCCTAGACGTCATCGTGATGTTCCCTGAGCAGATCAGCTCGCTTATCCCTTGCGACCACGACCTTCCAATTTTCCCCTTCGTCCCTCAAACCCAGTAACCTGGATGCCACACACTTAAAGAGCTTTCCACCATCTACTCTCCAGTAGGGAAAATTATCTGGCCGCTAAGCTATCGTTTTGTACATGCGACGGTACAATTGATCCTGCAACGCCAAAAGATCAACAGTATATTCGGTTACTGCTCGCGATAAAGCATCCGGCACTAAATGCTCTTTTCCCTTTCGGTGTATAATATTGAAATCATACTGTTGCAGCTTAACAGCCCACCGGGCCAACCTACCTTGTGGGTCTTTCAAATTGTTCAGCCACACCAGAGAATGATGATCAGTAACTAAAGTAAAGACGCTACCTTCCAGGTATTGCCTAAGCTTTTCCACTGCCCATAGTACGGCAAGACACTCTCGCTCAGTCGTGGAAAAATTACGCTTCGTTTTAGACAAGATTCTACTCAAATAGCAGATAACGCTTTCCCCCCACAGTCGTTCACTTGCCTCATTACGGCCCCTATCCCATAGTCGGAGGCATTGGTGTGGACGATAAAGGGATTATCAAAATTTGGACAGGCAAGAATAGGTGCACTGACCAGCTTCTCTTTAAGGAGGCGGAACGAACTCTCACCATTATCACTCCACACGAATTTCTTCTTTTTCTTCAAAAGTTCCGAAATGGGAGCAACCAAGTCCGAGAAGTTCGCTACAAATCGTCGGTACCACGATCCACGACACCATTCCCCAGGAAACGACGTACCGTTGTAACCGATGTAGGACGTGGAAACTCCACCATGCTGCGTATTTTATCTGTGTTCAGGTTCACCAACAGTCCTTTATCATTTATGATATACCCAAGATATCTAAGCTCCGGTTCGCAGAATTCACATTTGTCCTTGCAACACCAGACCTGCGGCTTTAATTCGCCTCAGTACCTCTTTTAACACCGATAAATGTGCCTCAAGAGTGTCCGTTACAATAATCACATCGTCTAGATAGACGAACACGTGCGGTTCGAGGTCCGCTAGCAAAAATAAAACATACCACTAGGCCACGGTTCCCCCGGATGCACAGATGCACACCCGTCAAATGGAGACTAGGAATGACTATACAGTGAAAACTTGAATTAAATTCAAACCATAACAATATATTAAAACGGTGCCGTGACATAACCCCAATCGTCACAAGCCCAAATCTCGAAATTTGGCCTTATGTCGCTTTTTGAAAGGGCTTATGACGCTTGGGGTTATGTCACGGCACCATTAAACCTTTGATGTGCGACAGGCATATTCCGTAAGACCCAAGGTCAAAAGAACATATGGGCAGGATAAAATTATAAGAACCTACCCGGATCGCATGTAGAAAATATATGTCCCGAGTAATTTAGTTTGGCTTGTAAGTTATTATTAAGTAGTTTAGGTTTGTGATAGTTTAAGTTCGTTAATTTATTTATCATATTCGATAAAATTGGCGTGATAATGCATGTTGTGGTGTGATAACCATTTTCTAATCTAAACGTGCAGGTTAATTCGTTGGATCTATTGTGGAAAAATGTCGTTTATCACCCCCCCACCCCCCCCCCCCAAACAACAAAAAAATGAGAAAGATAGTCGGAGACAAAACAGAGCCTTTGGGAACACCAGCATTTATTTGGTGAGTTGCAGACTTGAAACCATCCAAAACAACTTGAATTTAAAGGTCCGAAAGGTAGTTTCTTATCCACTGAAGTAGGGAATCGTCGGTAAGGTCTGTCACATGCCTTTGAAGTATCAAGCGCAACGATCTTACTTTCAACACCAAGGTGAAGAAATTGGTTCATCAAATCAATAGTGGAGCTGTTGCTGCGAAGCCCAACTGGCGATCATTGAGAAGTTTTCGGGATTCAAGATATTTCATGAGCTGACGGTTGATCAGCGTTTCCATGACCGTCAAAAGAAGGGGTGTTAGTGCAATTGGTCGGTAGGAGGAGCGACAAGAAGATTCGCCTTTTTTAGGGACGGGCTGGACAAATGCTGTTTTCCTCCTCTCGGAAAGAACCCTGAAGAAGAAGACAGAGAGAAAAGGCTTAATTTTTTAATTTTGTTGGGGGCGTATGCCCCATTTATTCGGCTTAATACAAGCTACATGTCTTAAAACTAATAACGCCTTAAAGCGGAAAGTTTAAATTAATCTTTTTAAACTAGAGCTTATAACTAGGGACTAAATCTAAGGATGCTTAAGAAGATCGATTTTTATCGAGGGACTGCTTCGGTTGAAGTCAAAAACATCAAGGTTTGAGTTAACCTTCCGTAGCATACGTGAGATGAGTTCGTTAGAGCCGTACGTACGAGGTACGGTGGGTTGGAAGATAGAAAATTCGTGGGCGACGTAGACTACGAGGATTAGTGTTAAGGCAGATAGAGTTGTAAAGAGACGCGCAATCGACTGAGCCTGAAAGGAGTCGGTGAATGAAGAGAATGTCTGTTGCGTCCGTGCGTTCCTTGAGGGTATTTAGGTTAATAAGTTTAAGACGGCCCTGATAAGGAGGTAAGATTAGAGAATCGTTCCAAGAAAGACCACGAATGGGTCGCAGAATTCTTTTGACAATCTTTTCACGAAGCCAAGTGATAATATTGCTTTAGTAATTATCTCATCAATATGCGAACGGAAGCTTAGTTATCTGTCGTATAATATGCCAAGTTTACGAATTGATTGGACATGAGATATCGGTTGATCGTGGAGTTGGTGAATTTGGGGAGGCGACTTGTTGCTCTTGCGTGAGAAGGTAATAGACTGACATTTGGATACATTATGTTCTATGCAGTTTTTAAGGCACCAGTTGGAAAGACTATATAGATCTATTTGAAGGAGGCTGGAGTCATGTTGTGACGAAATGGTTTTGAAAAATTTGGTGGCGTCAGCATAGAGAGAGAGAGAGAGTGCTGAGTGTTGAATAATCCTTACAATATCGTCAATTGTTAGAATAAATAAAAGATGACCTAGATGACTGCCTTGTGGAACACCAGAGCTGGCTAAGAAAGGTGCCGAAAGAACGCACCTGAAGCGAACACTGTAAAAACCGTTTTCCAGGTATGAATCAACAAATTTTAGCAAAATGGGTTCAAAGCCAAGGGCAGACAATTTGAAAACTATTAATTTATGGGAAATCTTGTCAAAAGCCTTACTGATATCTGTAGTTGTAATAACATCAACTTCATTACCACTTTCAATGGCTGAGAGTGTAGAGCGTTTTAAAGAAGCCGTTCTGGTTAGGGCAAATAAAAGACTTGCACTGAAAGCTTAAGGCTTCATACAAGATACTTTCAAAAAATGTGGGTATATGTGAAAGTTTGTCTATGGGGCGGTAGTTTGTCACCTCGCTCTTGAATTTCAATGGTTTTGCTTGCGTAGAAGAACACTTCTACAGAATGATACAAATACCAGTTAGACCAGCGGATTTGTGTATGTCGAGATTTCGAAGTACCCCAGCCAATGTACGAGTGCGAAAATGGATTGGTCCCATGGAGTATTCTACGCGCTCAAGTACAGGGGGAGATAAAGCGCAATCTGGGAGCGTTCAGCTAGCTGCAAAGTGAGCAGCAAGCAGATTGGATTTGTCTTAAGAGCTAACAGCTGGGAATTGTCAATGAGTGTCGCGATAGATGACGAGGCCGAATTCTTGATGTTTTTAACAAACAATCAAAAGTTTTTACTACTCGTGGACTTTGTAGTAATTTTTGCATAAGGTTTTGGTCGTAGGAAAATTTGACACGATTTAATGATGGTCTATGTGGTAGTTTGCAAATCTTACAATTGGCTCTTCTACATTTCATTAAATTTATGAGATACAATTTCATTAGCCTAAAGGCAATGGTTCTCGGTTTCTATTTAAATAAACTTTTCCAAGAAGATTGCTTCTACGAGCAGTAGGGGCAAAGAAATATATTTTATCGTAAAATACAAAAGGTTTTGTAGTTACCTGGGAACTTACAAAACCGAAACACATTTAATGACTTTGAAATGTTGTCTTAACGAGAAACTTTGGAGAGCAGATTTTTTGAATTGACTTACGAAATATTCAACACAATTTCCAACTTTAAAATAACTAATATTACTTTCTTCTAAGTGAGGATATTTCTACAGCCTCGCAACATGTTACATAATGTTAAGAATGGTCAAACCTGTAGTTAATGAGGTAGGTTTTCTATTTTAAGTTTTTATGGCAATTTTATGCATATATAAACTTATTAAAAAGTTGTCATTTGTTCTTATTTGTTCAAAATGGATACCAATGAATGCCGGTTCACGTAAGAAGCCTTAAGCTTTAAAGACTTTGGGGCGAAAGTTGGTGAATAAAAAATAATAGGGTCGATAAAGCGCACCCGGGCAGTTTCGGTAGTGTTTTTATACCCTATTCTAAGGGTATATTAATTTTGACGCATAGTTTGTAACATACCTTAATATTGCCCGTAGACCCCTAAAAGTTACTATATTTATGATCAGCATCGATAGTAATGTCGATCTAGCCATGTCCGTCCGTCCGTCCGTCTGTCGGCAAAAATTAGGCCTTTAAACTGGACCTAGAGAGCTGAAATTTTAACCATATACTCTCTAGGGTCCCGAAATAATCAAATTTACGATTTTTTGAAATCCGCCCACAGACACGCCCACAAACTCAAAAAAACAAAATTTTGGAAAAAATCGAATTTTGAGCTAGAAAGCTGAAATTTTTTATATATTTTTCTCAAAATCCGCCCACAAATAAATAAAACAATTTTTTTGAAAATCCAAAGTTTGAGCTAGGGAGCTGAAATTTATAATATATACTCGATAGCTATCGCCCTTTATGCTCATGTGTTATTTTTTTTTTAAATCCGCCTACTGACCTGACACGCCCACAATTAAATAAAACAATTTTATTGAAACACCCAAGTTTGAGCTAGGGAGCGTTTTTTTTGATAAAATCCTTTAAATGTTATATAACAAAATATGTAGAGCGTTCTTAACAATTCAACCATACTTAGACTATTGTCACGCCCACTTATGAGGGATAGGAATAAGAATAGGGTATCCAACAGTTCGCCCAAGCGGACTGTAGCCCGTCCCTATGTTTATATCCCTGTTTGGATTAATTGGATTAATTTTCAGGTGGATTAAATTGCAATTCGTTCGTTTTTCTTTGTGTGGAAATATTGCATACTATTATACTCTTAGTGCAGCAATGTTCTCTCTCTCTCTCTCTCTTAAATGAAAAAAGTATGCTATGAAATGTCCAGCAAACGAAATTTGACAGTTGATCTAATTATAATCCTCTTTGAAGTAAAACTTCTTTACGCACGCTTGACTTGGGGAGTAAGCTGGTGAATGCGACACGGAAGTGTAGACCAATGTAGACTTCCGGCGTAACGGAAGTGTAGACAAACGTAGACTTCCGGCAACACGGAAGTGTAGACAAACGTACACTCTTTTGTTACAACCCATACAATTTAGTCGGCGGAAAGGTTCGTGGAATGGTTAAACACCCTTGTATCTGGCAATACCAAGCTCATCATCTATCCAAACCGATCCAAAGGAGAAAGCTACATCTAAAACAGTTGCCGACAGATGGAAGTTACCGGAAGTCAGTAATGTCATTGTGTCCATAAATCGCAGTTCATTAGTTGGAAATATAGAGCGTCACCGTCATCGTCAGATTTTTAGGTCGGACGGCAAAAAACCAAAGTTTGAGCCAGGGCGATAAAATTTATAATATAGACTCTCCACCTCCAGGCGCCTTTGATGGCTCATGTGTAAATATTTTCAAAATTCGCCCACTGACACGCCCACAATTTAAAAAACAACAAGAGCTAAGGAGCTGAAATTTATAATATAGACTCTCCAGGGGCCCTTGATGCTCATGTGTAAATATTTTCAAAATTTGCCCACTGACACGCCCACATAACCCACATAAGCATAAACAACAACAAAAGGCTGTAACTGTCCCATCACAACAAAAACAACAACATAAGGCAGTGGGCTCGTCGAAACAGCAGACTAAACAATTGCTTAGACATTTACCTCCAACAACAATACTAAAAAGTGCAACGGCGTCTACCAGCAAGCAGTCTGTAGAGGAAAGTACAGCGACACTGGATATCAACGGCAGTTCAATAACCCTCCAAATGTTGTACTCGTATGAAGAGATTATTAGCTTGAAAGAAATCAACACTGAATTTCTCCTTACGGTTCAGCAGTTAAAGGAAGAAAATGCCTCACTGAGATCGCGAGTTACTTCGATCGAGAGTAAACTGAACAGGAAAGAACAGCAAGAAATGGAGAGAGTGTTAGAAATTGTGGGTGTTACTGAGTTAAATACTATTAGCAGTGTTTCTTTGCAGGCGGATATAGGCATAGCATTAAAAAACGACCATCACCGCTTAAGAATTCATCAAAAAAAACTTGACAGCACCCATGCACCTATGACGTTTATTAGTGACACAGCTGGAATTTGAGGAAATTTGTATGGAAAATCGTGAAATTCAAAAATATTAATTTCCGACAGTTGAAATTAATGCCACACATATTCTAAAATTATAAAAAAACATAGGGACGGGCTACAGTCCGCTTGGGCGAACTGTTGGATACCCTATTCTTATTCCTATCCCTCATAAGTGGGCGTGACAAAAGTCTAAGTATGGTTGAATTGTTAAGAACGCTCAACATATTTTGTTATATAACATTTAAGGGATTTTATCAAAAAAAACGCTCCCTAGCTCAAACTTAGGTGTTTCAATAAAATTGTTTTATTTAATTGTGGGAGTGCCAGTAGGCGGATTTAAAAAAAAAATAACACATGAGAATAAAGGGCCCCTAGAGAGTATATATTATAAATTTCAGTTCCCTAGCTCAAACTTTGAATTTTCAAAAAAAAAAAAAAAAAAATTGTGGGCGTGTCAGTGGGCGGATTTTAAAAATATTTACACATGAGCATAAAGGGCCCATAGAGAGTATATATTATAAATTTCAGCTCCCTAGCTCAAACTTTGGATTTTCAAAAATTAATATACCCTTAGAATAGGGTATACAAAAATTGTTTTATTTATTTGTGGGCGTGTCAGTGGGCGGATTTTGAAAATTTTTCATCCCGAGCAGTTTTAGGAGTCATAGATCATATATACAAAATTTCAGCTTTCTAGCTCAAAATTCGATTTTTTCCAAAATTTTGTTTTTTTTGAGTTTGTGGGCGTGTCTGTGGGCGGATTTCAAAAATTCGTAAACTTGATTATTTCGGGACCCTAGAGAGTATATGGTTAAAATTTCAGCTCTCTAGGTCCAGTTTAAAGGCCTTATTTTTGGCTACAGACGGACGGACGGACGGACGGACGGACGGACGGACATGGCTAGATCGACATTACTATCGATGCTGATCATAAATATAGTAACTTTTAGGGGTCTACGGGCAATATTAAGGTATGTTACAAACTATGCGTCAAAATTAATATACCCTTAGAATAGGGTATAAACAGTTTCACATTGACAGATTTCCTAAATTTTGAAAAAAAAAATAATAATAAAATCCGGAACAAAATATTCGGCGCGATGTCAAACTTTGACATTTCCTGAAAAATTCATCGCAACGATTCATCAGAAACGACGAAAATGGGTTTTGGAAGCACTGTTTATCCCCGCTAAAGGACTTAGCGGCGATAGCTATCGCTACAGTTAGCGTATATAGGATAAGTTGTGGTTGTATTTTACATGCCAATTTAAAATTATCCCTATATCCGCGTGTAAAGAAACACGGCTATTAACCCAGTTGAAAGTGTACAACAAATTTTTTCGATGCTGATTTGAATGTCTCTGTCTTTGCTGATGAGATTGAAAAATGTTACATAAAGCGTAATTCAGCTAACACGGCAAAATCTAACATCATTTGTGTTCACCTGACATCAATTGAAGCCAAGCAGAGGATTATGAATTGAAAACGATCGGCTAGGAAAACTTAATATACTTCGGTGTTTGGTGCTGCAAGCAGTTGTAATAATATTTTTATTAATGATTATTTTACTAAATGCACTAGGGCCTTATTCATGGCTGCAAAAAAAGTAAAACTAGAGAAAAGATATAAGCACTTATGCTTTAGTAATTCAAATATTTTGCTAAGAAAGGTTGATAAAGGTAAAGTTATTGTCATATGCTCTTTTGATGATTTAAAAGCAATTAATGATTAATTATATATCTGATAACTTTAACTCACACAACGACTTTGCCATAAAAACCTCAAAAAATTGCCATGATCTGTTTTTCCTATATAGTTGTAATGATAACAACCCTATTTTGATTGTGCATCAAAATGTAAGAAGCTTGACACTAAATTTCGATTCTCGAAGGTTTTAAGTATTTACCGGATATGATATTTGTGTCTGATATTTGGATATACTCTTTTGAGAAGGAAGATTACTATATACCTAAATATGTTTTTTTATCCTATCACTAATGATTTTGATGCAGTGGGAGGTGTTGGAGTTTTTGTTAAAGATACTTATGAGCCCGAAGTTGTTTCTATTAGTGTTAAAAGTGCTGATGTATTAAAAATTACATGCTCTATTTGTAATATTTCGCTTAACATGCTTTTTGTCTACCGACTTCAAAATAAGCCCTTGAATATGTTTATGGATGAACTCTCAGCGGGAAACCTAATCATTATTGGCGACTTCAACATTGATATTCTGAGCTCTACTGCAGTTGTTGATAAATACGAAGCCTTGTTGGCTTATCACGGGTTGGTGTCATTTATAAAAGAACCAACTAGAACGATCTATAAGACTTGTCTTGATCATGTTCTTGGTCGTTTCCAAACAGATTGTATTGTATTGTATTGTATTGTATGTGCAGTGAGGTCATCAGTAGATGACAAGCACTTAGACCTATTGGTCCATTGTACTTCAGCATAGCTGCCCGCTCGCTGCTTATTGGCGATTAGTAAGAGGTAGTGAGGGAGAACCTGCCAGTAGCCTTGGCAAAGGGAAGGATACTAGCAAGATCAATGTCCCCCATCTCATTTTCCTTGACGAATTGTTTGTCTATTGTGTTGAGCCTGGTTCTGGCGAAAGCAGGACATTCACAGATGAAGTGAGATGCCGTTTCATCCGCCTCTAGGCAGCACTCACATAGGCCCGAGCTCCTAATGTGGATGGTTTTTAGGTGCTCGTTAAGAGGACTGCAACCAGTGACGAGACCAATCAAGGATCTCAAGCCTTTCCTGTTTAGTCCAAGTAAAAACTTAGCTCTGCTAATTTTTGGACCGTCCACTAGCTTCTTCGAATACCTACATGAGACCAGGTCATGCCAGTATTCGAAATGTTGTTGGCATAGAGCCGAAGCCATTTCACGTTTGTGGACGCATGAGCAGCATCCTATGGATGGTTGTGGGCCAATGAAGGCTGTTGAAGAGCCCTTCCTGGTCAGAGCATCCCCCATTTCATTACCCTGGATACCTGTGTACCCAGGAACCTAGGCAAGTGATACCGAGTTACATCTACCCAGACGGTTAAGCTTAACGATAGTTTCCTCAACTATTTTTGAGTTGAGAGAGCCAGCCGAGCAGGCTTTGATAGCGGCTTGGCTATCTGAGCAGATGTATAAGGTTTTACCCTTAATCCTTCTCCTTAACAGGATATTGGCGGCAGTGGCAATCGCAAAGATTTCTGCCTGAAAAACAGTTGTTTGTCTACCCAAGGCTGCAGATAGATTTATCGGACAGTCTCTAGAGTAGACCCCGGCTACGGAGATACCGTCAATGAGTGAGCCATCCGTATAGATAATGACATCACCCGGCCTAAAGTCATTCCACCCCTCATTGTTCCATTCCTGCCGTTCAGGAAGGATGACCTGAAAACGGCGCTCAAAGACTTGCTTCGTGCAAACAGTGTCAAGTGCTCCTCCCCGATGGCCAGGTAGGCTGTCATAGAGAGCTCTGTACCTAGCACCTCTGGCCCCATCGCCGAGATTGACCTGCCGTCCAAGTACTACACACATACGGTATATAGATTTTCTGGCCTTACTCTCAGCAAGGAACTGCAAGGGAGGTAAACAGAGCAACACTTATATAGCAGAGAATGTTAGTAGAATCGACGCCCTTCAGTGTTAAGGCAGACTCAATTCTGCAAAAGGTGGGATTGTCAAAGGCACCCTCAATATCCATGAAGACAGCAAGAGCATAGTTCTTGCGGTCGAGCGCCCTACGCCCTCTGGCCGTCAGATCCGTTAATGCCGTCTCAGTAGACTTACCTTTTTGAGCGAAGCTGGAATGCTCTTAAGCCGTACGTCAATCAATTTTCAAGTCCCTTTAACAGAAATGATGAAAGGCTAATAGTCCTGAAGCTTTTGGGAAGATCATAGACGGCCTTTCCCGGTTTGGGAATGAAAACCGCCCTAGCTCTTCTCCAAGCCAAAGGAATATGTCGCAGAGCCACGCTAGCTCTGTAGATTCTAGTAAGCAGTGTGAGCAAAATCTCTATACCCTTTTGCAAGAGTATGGGATAGATGCCATCAGGTCCAGGAGCCTTAAAATGAGAAAAGGACAGGATAATAGCGCTCGCCCTCTCCCTCGTAACAATACTCGTCGCGACCCGCCACTGCTCAGTGGTAGCTCTGCTTTTGTTTGGCCACACGCAACTATACACATCTTTGCAGCCAGGAAAGTGGGTGTCCATTAGCATTTGAAGTGCCTCCTCGTTGGAGTTGGTCGAGGTGCCATCAGGCTTCCGAAGCACGTCAAGCCTGGCTCCCTGATCAGCTGAGAGGACTCTCTGCATTCTCGAAACCGCGCTAACATCCTTCAGTTCTCCGCAGAACCTCTGCCAAGATACCTTCTTAGCGCTCGGTCGGTCGATCTGCACTTAACTTAAAAATAACATACCGATGATCAGATGCAGTTTTATCCCTTGAAACCCTGCAGCTCGAAACGATGCCAGATGCAGCAGCGGTTGCTACTATCACATCGATAACTTGACGCCTCAGCCGAGTGATAAAGGTTGGCTCATTACCAGTGTCCAGTATATCGAGTTGGCTGGCAGCAAAGAAGTTCAGAAGGGATTCACCCTTGATATTTGAGTCAGTACTACCCCAAACGCGATGATGCGCGTTCGCGTCCATACCAACGATCAAATGCTTGTTACCTCGTCGAGCATGATCGACAAGCCTTACCAGTTCCACCGTTGGAGGTGGGACCAGTGAGTCTAACGGGAGGTACACTGAGGCTAAAATAATCTCAGTAACCAACCCTCCTCGCCAAAGACACATTTTAATGGCTGTACAGTCTCTAGAACTGAACTCAGGCATAAGACTAGCATCTAAGCCCTTTGCTACAAAGATGCACGTGCGAGTATTAACAATCCCAGGTTTTACAAAAATTGCTCCTGGTACACCAGAGATGCCACTTACAGCCCCCTTATACAAATAAGGTTCCTGTATGAGGCAAACCTCTGCATGCAGTTTTCCAAGACGACGACACAATGTAGGTGAAGCCGCCTTGGAATGTTGCAAATTGATTTGAAGGACCTCCAGTGATGAGCTAGCCAAAGAGCTAATTACCACTGGAAGTTCCAGCCTTCTCTCCGCTCTTTTCTGGCCTGAAGAACAGGCGAATTAGAGCACTTCCCAAGCATCTTCGCCGAATCGTCATCAACACCAAAAGTATACAGACGGCCATCCTTCATTTTGTTGAAGTGATAGACCTTCCACTTGTCGGTAGATAGACCCGGGTTTTGACCCTTGAGAAGATCGATGATTTCCTTAGTCTCCAGATCAGTTTCCGGGACAAAGACTTTCATCTTGGTATATCCCACTAGCTCTGACGGGTGAAGACAGACAAGGTCACTCCCGTCAGGACCGGAAAATCCGAGCAAGATCAGCTCTGACCCACGCATTCGTGGCTTCATCACTACAGCAGAGGACAAGGCTTTCATTTGTCTTGATGATGCGCTCAAACGCCGGGCTATTGCCTTCCTTAACTCGCCTCCTCACAGCGACCTTCGACCTTCAAGGCCTTGTCCAGAACGCAGATGTTTTCCGCAGTATATTTACTCAGGTGATCACCCGGAAAATCAACCGCCAATCGCAAACCAGACAGAGCCGAGTCCGTGTAACTTTTCTTTGGTAGGGGGGTCCTGCATCATTGCTAGTGCAAGACCTCTTTGTGCCTTTGGCTACTTTACAAGCTACCTTAGGTGGCCCCTTAATCACTCTTGTGTCCGTCACCTTCACAGAATTCTCTGTTTCAGTGACCGTCTCTAAGAGATTGGGAGCGGTCAGTTCAGAGGCAGTAGGTACGGGGCCAGCAGGTTTGGGGTCGACATTTACTGCAACCCTACTCTCCGCGTCCACCATTCCTCCTCGTTTCTTCCTCTTACCACGCTTCCATTTCCTTAGCTTCCTACAGCCTGATTCCTTGGCTGTTTCAACGCTAACCGATTCGCAGAGCTCAATAGACGCGGAAAGTTCCGAGGAGCAGCCGGAAGGAGCCTTCTCACATTCCTCAAGAGAGAGCTCCTTCAGATTTTTCCTGAGGGCCGACTGCTTCCTGTAAGGGCCGCAGAGGGGAGCATCGCTGGACGTGCTGGACAGGAAATCCCGTGCTCGCTTCGTCAGGCTCTCCGTCCCCGCGTCATTCACAGCAGTAGTAGCGGCGTAATCCTTGGGCAGGGAAGCCCGCTCAGAGAGACTCAAGGACACATTTATAGCGTCCGAGCTCCTCTTAGCAGACTCCCCACAAAGTTCGCTCTTACAAGCAGTCGCATCCTTGTGCCGGCCAGGATCGGCCAGTACACTGGGTGCATCCGCCAGCTTGAGCTCCGAGCTTAACCTCGTGTCAGCGCTTAGCGCCGGAGTAGCAGTCGTCTCGTCCTGTCTTGCGGCCTGTTGCGTCATTTTGGTCCGTACCCGTTGCTTGTTCTGTTTCTTGTTCCGTTTCGTTCGTGATGTCGTGTTTGTCGTGTTTGTCATGTTACCTGTATTGATGTACATAGGGAACAACGTCATATCTGACTACATGTCTCCTTACTTAGACTTCGAAAAACCATTCTCTTGTTCATTTCCGAGCAAGGAGGAATGTTACGCAAACGAACCCATGAAAAGGAAATCGATTTCCATCTTCACAGACGGATCAAAGATGGACTGTGGAACGAGTGCTGGACTATTCTCAGAGGAACTACACATTAACAGATCGATTAGATTACCTGATCACTGTAGTGTATTCCAAGCAGAAGTCTTAGCAATCACTGAAGTCGCAAGCATGTTATCAATGATGGCGATACCACGTAATGATATTACCATTTTTATTGATAGGCGGCCATTAAAGCGGTGTCAGGTACAGAAATAAAGTCCTTGCTTGTTCGCCGTTGCCGCGAGGAGCTCAAAGCTCTTGGCGCGAAGTACAAAACGAGTCTCTGCTGGGTCCCTGGTCACAAGGACATATCCGGTAACGAACGAGCTGACGAACTGACAAGAAAGGGGTCTGCGATGGACCATGAACAGGCACTTCAGTCGGTTAAACCACCACTCTGCAACCTCAGAGAAAGGTTGGAATACAAAACACGAATGAAAGCCAACAACAGGTGGTGGTCACTAACCACTTGTGACATATCACGCAAGCTGTGGCCAAAATATGATAAGGGCCGAACCAACAAACTTTTACGTTACGACAGGACATCGCTGTCAAAGTTGATCGGTACTCTTACTGGCCACAACCTGCTAAGGAATCACACAATGAAACTAAATCTCAAGGATGACGATATTTGTAGAGGCTGCGGTGATGAGGAAACCCATGAGGACACACCTCACTTTCTCTGTCACCGTCCAAGCCTTTGTCACCTGAGGAACAGAACACTTGGAAGATACTTCTTCCAAGACATTCAAGAACTTTCTGATGTCGCACTATCAAATATTTACAGGTGTATACGGACATCCAAATGGCTGGACAAACTGGAGTAAGAAGGAAACCAAGGACGAAGGACCAAGGCCAGAAAAGCGAGGCCAACACTCCCAACAAAGGGTATCATAATGGGACCACATGAACCTAAGTGTGGTGTAGCAGATTTGCTCTGTTCCATCAGCCCGTTAACCTAACCTAACCTACCTGTATAAACCGCTGGCGACTCATCACCCCCATTAGCTGGGGGTGCCAAGCTCGTGCCGGTAGCCGCGGTCTCTACCGACATTTGAGCGGATATCCCCACTCGAATTTGTTTGTTATTTGTTGTGTCGTTCATGTTTGTTGTTTTTGCTTTTTAGCCTAGTCTTTCATCTAGGGGTCAGCATTTTGCTAGGGATAGGGGGGAGTTCACCCCGTTACCCTAAACCCTCCTCCTCTATCCGGGCTTGGGACCGGCATAGAAATCCAAACAGATATAAATCAATGTGTGGGTCTGAACCTCGATTTTAATATAACCGATCACTGTATGACAGGTCTTATTTTGTATAACTTAACCTTCATCTCATCCTCAGAAAAAAAAACGTTGTCTACCCTTGTATGTAGATTTCTACACATATGGGATTTTAGTGTTTTCCATGCATTTTTTTTTAACTAAGATAAATAAGAAAATACTTCTATAATTTTATTCTAAAGAAACAAGTGAATATAAATTTGAATTAGTTTTTCTTGAATGCATTTTACAAAAACATTTCGATTATATTATTTTTGGTGGCAGACTTTTCTTCATAGCAAACGTGACATCTTGCTCTACCTTTTATTTGTAGTGGAAAGCTTCTTGGCCTTTTTGGTGGATTTGATGAAGATGATGCAGAAAGATCATCTAAAGATTATGCTGCTGAACTTTCTCCTGAAACAATTGCAAGCAAAGATGCTGATGATGCCGATCTTGGTGAACCACTTGTTACGAGGTGGTTTCTAAAACCTATAACAGAAGGATATCTGCTGCGGATCGTTTGCCTGAGATACCTACTTGGCATGCATGCGGCTGAGGCACGGCTGAGCGCGCCGGATAAGGGAGGGGATCTTATATCTTAGCAAAAGGAGCACCATTGAACAGAGAAAGAAAATCATTCCAATATTCTAACGGCCTTACAAATGTCAACTGAGGTAATTTAGGTGTCAAACGGACGGACAATATTGTGCTAACTTCACTCCCACTCTGCTTCACTTTAGGGTGACTAATGGCGTGCCACCCTGGATACAGTTTGCCCTCCCATTTCACCAATAGGTGAAACACCTTGACAGCTGATCGTATCCGAGTATAGTCAACTGTCTCTAAATTAAACAAGCACTTAAAACCATCCAATACACAACCCCCATTGAAATATTTAAACGTTCATTTCGGTATAATCAATCCAGACAAATTTTATTTAAATCTAGGGTAATATAAATAATTCATTTTAGTTTTATTTACTAGTAGGCATGTGTTTAGATGGTAGGTTAAGAATTGTGGTTATGTATAAGACATGTATATGATTAAATTATATAGTTTTATGTAGGTACAGTTAGGTATTTAGGCTATCAAAGTGATAGTTTATGTAGTATGTAGCTTTAGTAGTTATTTGTACCAATTTTTACTACAATATTATTAAGTAGTTATTCATAGCAATTTAAGTATTTATTTAATAGGCAAATTAATGTATAATTGTTAGGATTTTAATGAAACGGTAAGTTTATGATTAATAAAATAGTGAATAGTAATCAAGTTTTCAGATGAGTTTTTAATCTAGGGTGCTTTCAATAGGTTGGTTTAAGACTATATATATATATGTATTATATACATATAAATATTTTTCACAGTTTGATGACGTTGATATTAATCCCAGAGTGTTGTGCGAACAATCCTCGGTTGTCGGTGTTTGGACTATATTTCGTTGACACTATATGTATTAATTTAATATAATATACCTTTATATATACCAAAAGGGAGCAATAGTTTCAATAAAATTTAGTTAGCTGATCAGTTAACGTTATATACAAGGGAATATGTAGGCAAATACTTAAATTTTCACTTAGCTGCAATTAACCATAATTCTTGTATGATACTAACGACACTTTTATAAAAAAAAAACATTAAAACACATCCGCACATGCTTTAAGAATATTTATACATACGAGTATATACAAACAAATAAATCTCTTTCACTAGAATATAAAACCACGACGTTAGTCCCTCGAATTCTGACCAAAACTGATAATTCGCATGCAATCGGTAAAACGGTACGTTTCCCGCATGCACTTGCTTCTAATAGAGATTTTGGTTTACGGAGCCCTTCCAATTCGCCAATGCTCTCTTGTATAGATTTTCTCGCGATCATAGATCGGTGCCGTGCTTCATTTACTGTTGCGGTTAATAAATACATTGAAATCATTGATTTTATAAGAGGTATATGTATGGACATACTTAAGCACCTGTACTTCCAATGCTTGGTGGTTACTTGGAGCGTGGAAATCACGTATATTGGTGAATTCGACGTAGGTCGTAGGGTTGCCGTGGAGGGGTACGGCAAAGCGAATTGTTATCAAGGAAGGATCAAAACTTTAATGTTTTATCGCTTCCCATCGCCAGATTGGGGAAATAAATAACATTACTTTGTGATTCCCTGTGGAAATAATTAATTTACTTAAATTGTATTTGTCAGACTGTTAAACAGCTTACCGTATAATTATTCAACTTGCCATATATATTTTTATATATATAATTTTAGGTTTAACCCTTTAGAAAACTTTAAGTATCTTTCGGTTTATTTTTCTTCAAGACTTTTTTTTAACTCAATATTTTCATAATATTTTTGTTCGCACGATCACTCCTATTTCACCGCCAAAATCAAAAGGAAAATTACAGCGAATAGCTAGTAAGTCCTGACCCATTAGTGGAGATTTTTTTTCCATTTTACTTCATAAAACTAAAGGAAATTTGTGTAAGGGCTAGTTTGTAGTTAGGCTTAAGTTAATCAGTTGATTAAGTAGGTAATGCAGTTTGCTGACATCCGCAACACACTTCTAGCTTCCATATGTATATGGTTTTGCAAGTGAAAATCTAAGTTCACGTAGAAAATTCCTTCGTATTGTTGTTTTTTGTGTTGCTTGCCAAATCGGAATTAATTCTTTGAAAATAAATAATGAATTCAAAGCAGAAATATCAATCATATTTGCAAATACAGCCATTGGCCATCTGTTTGTTTTTCTTTTACAGCTGTAGCAAGAAATCATTTTACCATATATGAAAAAAGCTTTTGTTTTATTGTAATACTCTATAATTGATGGTGACTTTTTTTCACGAGATCCAATTTGAATAGAGTTATGCATTGTATTTTGCAATACAGTACATATATTTTTCCTTCCAATATACGAAACAAGTGCTGTGTTGTCGGTAAATGCAAATGTAGATTGATACAACCGCCTTTTTTTACATTCAAGAAGCTTTGGAGAAAAAATAAAAGAAGCATTCCGCTTTTATTTTTTCTCAAAGTGCCAACCATTGTAAGATTTTTTGACAACAATTTTTGACCAAGATTATACGAAGAAAAGAAGTTATCCATGGTTATGTGACCTTTCAAACCATCAACGAGATCCAAAACAACTGGAAAAAACAGTAAAAAAAGGATCTTTGATATCACTAACACGAACTGGTGCATATCTCGTTATTTCAGGACGAATAGAAATCACATTTTCATTCCGAGATCTACCAATTTGATGCTGAAATGAAACAATACTCGAACTGATTCGTTTGTTTCATTTGATTCACTCACTAATCACTATCATCTGAATACAAGTCATCGTCATCACCAAGATTTTCTTCTGGCACAAATTCTTCATCACTGTCTCAAGAAATATCACTATCATTACCATCACTTCATTCAAAAATGCTTCCATTTCTTCAACTGTAAGATATCTTGGTCTCGAGATAGTTTTTTTTAATATTATTATTATTAAATTCACAAAATATACGCAGAATGTTTACTTCCAAAAGGACTCAATGAAACTGGCATTTTATATGAAATGCACTAATTATTCATATGTGTAGAAATCTACACAAGTAGGTAATTAACGTAATTATAACAATAACAACCGTCATAAAGTTTGTTTATATGGGGAAATAGGTTTTTTTAAGTAAAATAAGCGTTATAATAAAGCCAGAAAATTCCGGAAATTAGTAATTAGTGGTTTTTGAAAAAAACAAGAAAAGAGATAGCTTATGTATAGTTTCCTACACAAGGGTGGGGTGAAGGTTTAAAAGCAAAAACGATCCTAACATCACCAGCGAAATAATAACACAAATTAACTTTAGCTCTTTAAATGAAAAACTTTTGAGAGAAAACTGGAATGATACTTATGCCGTAGAAAACGCCTCCTTGGCTTATATTATTATAAAAAAACATAGGGAAGGGCTACAGTCCGCTTGGGCGAACTGTTGGATACCCTATTCTTATTCCTATCCCTCATAAGTGGGCGTGACAAAAGTCTAAGTATGGTTGAATTGTTAAGAACGCCCTACATATTTTGTTATATAACATTTAAAGGATTTTATCAAAAAAAACATAGGGACGGGCTACAGTCCGCTTGGGCGAACTGTTGGATACCCTATTCTTATTCCTATCCCTCATAAGTGGGCGTGACAAAAGTCTAAGTATGGTTGAATTGTTAAGAACGCTCTACATATTTTGTTATATAACATTTAAAGGATTTTATCAAAAAAAACGCTCCCTAGCTCAAACTTGGGTGTTTCAATAAATTTTTTTTATTTAATTGTGGGCGTGTCAGTAGGCGGATTTAAAAAAAATTAACACATGAGAATAAAGGGAGTATATATTATAAATTTCACCCCCCTAGCTCAAACTTTGAATTTTCAAAAAAAAAAAAAATAATAATTGTGGGCGTGTCAGTGGGCGGATTTTGAAAATATTTACACATGAGCATAAAGGGCCCATAGAGAGTATATATTATAAATTTCAGCTCCCTAGCTCAAACTTTGGATTTTCAAAAAAATTGTTTTATTTATTTGTGGGCGTGTCAGTGGGCGGATTTTGAAATTTTTTTATCCCGAGCAGTTTTAGGAGTCATAGATCATATATAAAAAAGATAACGTTATCGTGACAAATCCTGTGCTTGTTGCTAATGAGTTTAACGATCACTTCGCCGCAGTGTCCCAGAAGTCTTCCTCTTGTGACTATCTAAAGTCTTGTGGGGGTTGTATAGCGTCTCAAATCTTTGATTGCTCATTTTCTAGTTACAGCTTCGTTTTTGATCCCTTCTCGGGCTTGGAACTATTAAAATTGATCAACTCTCTAAAAAACTCAAATTCATGTGGTGAAGATGGAATTTCCAACTCCATCCTAAAAAGAATCGCTTTCACTGTGGTCGACATTCTGGCTCACTTGTTCAATTCAATCATTTTCTCGGGAAATTTCCCTGAATTGTTGAAACGAGCCAATGTGATTCCTATCCTCAAAAAGGGTAATAGAAAAGATAAATTGAACTACAGACCGATTTCCATACTCTCTGCTATTTTTTAAAAATTTTGAGAAAGTGGTAAAATGTAGAGTTCTGAAATTCCTCGATAACAACAATTTCTTTAGCGAAAACCAATTTGGTTTTCGAGTAAACCTCTCCACCGAAGATGCTCTTCTAGAATTCTGCCAGTATATCTAAAGGGTTTTTCAATAAGAGCGCTACAAAAGTTTTTTTTAAATAAAACAAAAACGGTTTTGGATATCAATGAAATTCTTTATTCCTATGAAAGTACGTTCGATGCCATTATGTATGGAACTCGATTTCTTTTGCATGGCCACCACGGGCACGCTTGCCGAAGTCCAGACGCTGAACCCAATTTTCGACGGTTTTCAAGCATAAATCGGTCGATACTGCTGCAATTTCACGTTCGATATTCGTACGAAGTTCATCAATCGTCGCTGGCTTGTTGGCATAGACCATTGACTTGACGTAGCCCCACAGAAAATAGTCTAACGGCGTCAAATCGCACGACCGAGGCGGCCAAGCGACTGGACCATTTCGTGAGATAACACGGCTTCCAAACTTGGTTTCCAATAAATTGATTGTGGCATTCGCTGTGTGGCTTGTGGCGCCGTCCTGTTGGAACCACATGTCCTCCAAGTCCATATCATCCAATTGGTGCTAAAAATATTCGGTTATCATTAACGACGTCACTGAGATGCCCAACGCTTGAGAACGACGTGTGAGAGACACATTTGGGCTTTCTTCAACTGAAGCCTCAGCGGCAGCAACATTCTCGACACTACGGGCACTTCTTTGTCTCACTGGCACGGGAACATTTTGTACTGTGCTTATGGATTCAAATGTTTCCATTATACGCTCAATTGTTGACCTGCTAGAACGATTATGATGACCATAAATTGGACGTAGCGCTCTTAACGTTGAGGCCACTGACTCCGAATTTCGGTAGTAAATTTTAATAATTTCGACTGGTTGTTGGCTCGTATATCTTTCCATCATGAAATGGCTAACCTTACTGAAGAGAAATGTCAAAAGATCGGTAAGAAATTCGGCGTCGTTTGCTGTCCCTGTCGCTCTACTTTTGTAGCGTCCCTGTTGAAAAACCCTTTATAAGTCTGTCGACGAAAAGAAAGCTAGCGGTGGTCTCTTTGTTGACATAACCAAAGCCTTTGATATTGTTGATCACGCAATTCTCCTGGGTAAACTTTTCCGTGCATTATTTCGTGGCTTTGTTGTGGATTGGTTTATGTCTTATCTTATGAACAGGACGCAAAGAGTAAAAATTGGTAACACTGTTGGCGGCTCTAAGATAATTAACCTCGGCGTTCCTCAAGGATCTGTCCTTGGTCCTTTATTGTTCTTAATATATGTTAACTCTGTCTTAAGTCTTCCTTTTGTTGATAAGATTAAGGGCTTTGCTGACGACTTCGCGTTCGCCTATGGCTCAAATAGGTAATTGTTTTAACCTTTTTGCTGAAATCAACCATGATGTGCATCTGTTTAGGCTATGGTTTGTGTAACATAGGTTGATAGTAAGCAATAAGACGAAGCTCATGTTCTTCAACCTTACCGGCAAGGAATCTCTGGAAGTTAAAATTGTGTTTCATGCAGCTAGTTGTCGTAGACTTAGCTTGTTAAATTGTGGATGTAGTATCCAATACAATGAAAATTTCATCTGTGATGACACCTGCTTTTCTATTGAAATAGTGAAGAAGTATAAGTACTTAGGTATTGTAATTGACCAAAATCTAAGCTGGTGTGATCACATCTTTATTTTGAAACAATATCTGCTATCCACTCTGCGAAACTTCTACAGCCTCCAAAACTTCCTCCCTACTAGGATCTTAAAAAATATCTAGAATCTTCCATTCTAGATTACAATACGGTATAAGCTCGTCGCCTGAGAATTGTTTTGTTCCATACGCCACTTTTATCGTTTTTGAGTTAGGAACGGATTCTATGATAATTTTGTATGCTCTTTTTAAATCTGTGATTCGATTTGCTCTTAGTCTTTCCAATCACGAGATATCGAACATCGACTTTGTCCCATATCCAAAATCAATAGTTTGTAGAATTGTTTTGTGCCATAAACCATTTTTTGGCGTTTGGGACAAATTTAATCGACAATTTATCGCAATTTTTTGTTAAGAATTGTTTTGTTCCACGTGCATATCACTGCGACAAGAGATACAGAAAATATTAACAAAGTTGAGAATTGGTTTGTCCTACGTGCACTCGTGTTAAAGAAAAGCTATGTATTTGGAATACTGATCGCAAACAAAATTTTAGTATTGGTTTGTTCCACCTCCATTACAGTTGTGTAGATAATATTCGATATTATGAAGATATGAATTCGGTGCGGAGATGAATAGTGCTGCAAACGCAAAACCTAGTTGCAGACGTACGAGCAGTCAATCATTGAATACATATGGTTTCAATAGATGTATTTAATGAACCTTAGCTGCACAGATAAGTAAAGAAAAAATCTGAAAAGTATAAGATTTGGTGTTCCATGAGAAAAAACTTGCCGCAAAGTATTCTACATTCTGTCAATTTGTGTTCCATGAAGCTGTGCAGATCAGTTTAGCACAAGTTTTTCTGTACTTGGTTTTGAGGTAGGGCAACTGAGTGAAATGTGTCAGTGTTCATGTGAAATCGCATCACTAGTAATGCAAACATTGTAGTAGATTTTAAGTTAGCTTCACATTTAAATGCTTCACATATCTAATGTATGGTGGCGCTCTGAGTCCATCTAAGCGGGCACTATCTTCTTTTTACTAACCATCAATCTCTTTTTTCTTCTTGAAATAACCCTCGTCGAGGTAAGACACTTTATATGGACAAAATAAATATACAAGTATTCTAATCCCACGTTTTGTGATTTTCATTTCGCCTCATCAATCGACGAGAACTCGAATTTGTGTCAACCAGCGATTAGGTGCTACCCGAACGCATCCTAACATTTGGTCCTTCGAGCCGGATCATTCTTAAAGATCCCTACATCTTTTAAGGAATTATCCACATTCATCTTTATCTACATTTCCGATTCTTGAAGATCCCTATATCTGTCAAGGAATTATCCACATTCATCATTTTCTACATTTCGATTCTTGAAGATCCCTATATCTGTCAAGAAATTATCCACATTCATCATTATCATCATTATCCACATTCATCATCATTCATATCCATCATCATTCGAATTGAACAACTAAAATCAGTTTTCCTCCTGCCGAACAGAGATTACGATCACCCGCTCATCAAAATCCACACACATCACGACATCATCATCTCGCTCCTCATCACCGATCTCCACCTTCGCAGACGCCAGCTATTCAAACTATTCAATCAGCATCATTATCAGCGCTGCTAAGCTGACAAAAGAGAGACCACGCCTAGTGCTTAAGCTACACTTCATCAGTTGCAATTAGTTAACAGGTACGTGAACTTCTTTCTAAATTAGTGCGGTGCTGTAATTATTTGAAAGTTAGAATTTTTCTTCTTTTTTACTTATTCAAATTCATAATTGTAGGTACATAGGTACAAACTTTATATTATTTCGCGAATTGAGGAAAAAACGTATACGCATGATATTCACAAATCTTATAAGAGTTAAAAATTAAAAATAAAAGCCGCATTGCAAGTGCCTACATATATCGGATTACATACATAGGTTATGTATATGTAAAAAAAAAAAAAAAAGAGTGAAAAAAAAAAAAAGTGTTCTGTGTCAAAAGCAACGGTGGCTTCAAGTACCCGTAATTACCGCTTTGTGTTTAAAAGCGTATTATAAATACAACAAAAAAGCTTTCATTATTCAAGCCAACGGGATTTGAAATAGCTGTGACCGTTTTGTGTTCTAATTCATATATTATACAGCTCTGGGGTGAGTCATTTTTCTTTGATTTAAACCCTCTGGGTTCTCAGTATCCAGTATTGTAATTTTTCCTTTAAATTTTACTACCCTTTTCGGGCATTATATACTGAAATAAACAAAATATATATATTTTTACAAAATGATCGGGTTAGACGATTTTATTATTGCAACCGATCAGTTGAGCGATTTTCGGGAAAGGCTGCAAGTTATTCCCTCGGTAGATCAAACCACAATTTCATTAAATGCTTCCAAAAGTGAAGTGAAGGAACTGTGGACCGAAATAAAAAACTCCTATTCTTTTTGTCTGCGATCCAATGAAGCAATTAACCCAGATGATTTAGAGGCCATTAAATCTAAATATCACGCTTCATCCGGTATCTACATAACATGTTTGAGTGAAATTATTGATTTGATTCGGAAACTTGAATTGATCAAAAGTGAATTAAAACCGAGTACTTCAAATAGTAATGACGTTTCGGGTCCTGGTCCCAACTCAGCTTTTGGTATCAAGGTTCCGCCTTGTGATACCGATACGTTCCACGGGGATTATTTATCGTGGCCCTCCTTCCGCGATTTGTTTACCGCCATTTATATTAACCACCCGAAACTTTGTGCAGTGCAAAAGCTTTATCATCTTCGTTCAAAAACGAAAGGTGAAGCCCACAACATAGTTTGCAAATTTACTCTTACTGCTGATAATTTTCCCCTTGCTTGGAACGCTCTATCCGATCAATTTGAAAACAAACGCATATTAATTAATAGTCAACTACGAGTTCTTTTTAATCTGTCTGTAATCAGTGTTGAATCGGGTCCGACTATTAAAAAACTGCAAAGTGAAATTAATGATTGCCTTTCGATTTTGAAGGCCTATAATGTGGATACCAAGTCTTGGGATCCGATCTTAGTTTATTTGTGCTCCACTCGTCTTCCGCAGAGTACATTATCCCTATGGGAGCAATCACTTAAGAAACCTCGTGATCTTCCAGCATGGTCTGACATGGATTCGTTCTTAACGAACCAATATCAGATTCTAGAGGCTGTTTCGGATATGAAAGATCTTAACCATAAAGATCAAAAATATAAGATCGTTCCGAACAAAACAAAACAACAACAACCACACCCACACCGTTCATTCCACACCAAAGCAAACAACTTTAACTGCCAATTGTGCCAAGCTCCCCATCCGCTTCGTCTGTGTCCTAAATTTTTAGACCTAGCTATTTGCGATCGAGTTTTAAAGGTTAAAGCTTTAAAATATTGCTTAAATTGCCTTGCTTCCACTCATTTGATAAAAGACTGTCGCAGTGTCCACACATGTATGATGTGCAAACAGAGGCATCACACTCTTTTACATCTTCCTCCTCAAACCGAGACGAATCATGCAGCCGCTCCCACTCCTGCAGCACCGGTTCCTAGCTCAAGTAATTCCTCACAACCTCCTCAGCAAATACAGTCCACTATGCCTACTCAACAACATCAAGTTAAATCGCATTTTACTCAAAATAATAAACGCATTCTTCTTGCTACTGCTTTAATAGATGTCCACCATCTTGGTGATAGGTATACATTGCGCGCACTTTTAGATCCGGGTTCGGAAGCAAGTTTTATTTCGGAAGAGGCCCAACGATGATTGAATCTTCCAGTTACCGCAATCCAAGCTGACATATCTGGCATGAGTTCAGTCGTCACTACGACTTCCTCCAAACTCTGTTCACTTGTTTTGAGTTCCAAATATATTCAATCATTTTCCATTATAGCTAGTGCAATTGTTTTGAAAAGTTTAACCGGGAATCTGCCTTCTTGTATGGTGAGCATGGATGAATTAGGTGGTCCACTCGATTTGGATCTTGCCGATCCGTTCTTTTATGAAAGTTCCAATATAGACTTTGTGATAGGAGCCGATTTATACCCTTCCATTATCTCGAATGGTTTGAGACATAAAATCTACGGATCCCTCGTGGCACAGAACACGGTTTTTGGTTGGGTTATTTCAGGTCCCTTGCCCCAGGAACGAATAAAGTCCTTCTCCACTATTCTTTCTTACTATTCTGAAGTTACAGTCGATCAGCAGCTAGCAAAGTTTTGGGAAATAGAGGAGATTTCTGATCCCAAGCCCATTTCGGTTAGCGATGAGTTCTGTGAAAAATTGTACTCAAAAACTACTTCAAGGGACAAAAATGGTCGTTATGTAGTACGACTTCCCTTCAAGGACGCCTCGACAACGCTTGGTCACTCTAGACACATTGCTCTCAAGCAATTTTTGCGCTGTGAGAAAATTTTACTTAAGACCCCAGAGTTGCATTCAACCTATTTCAAAGTACTCGAAGAATACTCTTTTCTCGGTCACATGAAGGTTGTTCCGCCACTCGAGAACATTCAAGATAACAAAACAGCTTCGTATTACCTGCCTCATCATGCAGTCGTTAAGCCGGAAAGCACAACCACCCGAATTCGCGTTGTGTTTAATGCCTCGAGCCCATCGGGCAACGGAAAAAGCCTTAACGATCTGCTTCATACTGGTCCCATATTACAATCCGACCTAATGCTTCTCATTTTAAGATGGCGACTTTATAGATACGTTTTCAGCGCAGATATTGAGAAAATGTATCGCCAAATATGGGTACATCCAGAGGACACTCCGTACCAAAGGATTGTATTTCGAGATTCACATACGCAAAATTGTCAAGACTACGAATTGAAAACAGTCACTTTTGGTGTAAACTGCGCTCCATATTTGGCGATACGGACTCTTAAACAGCTGGCTGAAGATGTAAAAGAAACGTATCCCATTGCATCCTCTATTTTGAAAACCGATTTCTATGTTGATGACGTGCTTTCAGGATCGCATGATTTGAGTGTAGCTTTTCAAGCACAAAAGGAACTCTTATCTGCCTTAGGCTCAGCCGGGTTTCCTTTAAGAAAGTGGACGTCTAACAGTGCCGATTTTCTAGGAAGCCTTCCTAAGTCTTTTCTTTACGATGAGGATTTTCTTAAATTCGAAGGAAAAAGTTTTGCTAAAACCTTAGGTTTACAATGGAACGCTAAATCGGATTCGTTTTATTTTTCCTTAAAAATTGAAAATCGAGGCGGTGAGTTTACAAAGCGAACGGTATTGTCGATTATCGCTCGCCTCTTCGATCCAGCGGGCTGGTTAGCACCAATTCTGGTCGTCGCGAAAATCATCTTGCAGCAAATCTGGCAGGATGGGACGTCGTGGGACATGCCTCTCATGCCCCTAACGTGTCATCGCTGGAACACCTTTTTTTCTGCCTTGCCTGATATTCGAGAAATTCAGGTGCCTCGTTGGGTTCAGTACGCACCCGACTGTTCCATTCAGGTACACGGGTTTTGCGATGCCTCGGAAAGGGCGTACACTGCTGCTTTATATTTGCGCATCCGAAAAAGCTCAGGTAGTTGGACTTCACATCTTCTGTGCGCAAAAAGTAAAGTAGCACCGGTAAAGCAAATTTCCTTGCCCCGACTGGAACTGTGTGGTGCTGTGCTTTTGTCTAAATTACTGAAAAGGGTCCTTACGGAATTAACTATTGGTGAACCTGAACTTTGGCTATGGACAGATAGTTCAATTGTTCTATCTTGGCTAGATAAGCCTCCTTGTGCTTGGAAAACATTCATAGGAAATCGGGTTTCCATAATTCAAACCAATTTGCCAGATGTCAAATGGCTTCATGTGCGCTCTGCGGATAATCCCGCTGATTTGGCTACCAGGGGCTTATCCCCAATAGAGCTCAAAACTAATGAATTATGGTGGATGGGTCCCCCGTGGCTCCGCCATAATCAATCTTCTTGGCCTCGGTGTTTAGTTCAGAAACCAGACGAAAGAGAATTAGAACGAAAACCGATAAAGTCTAATCTGACTACTATCCCCATTAATATTGACTCAATTTTACAGCGTTTCTCATCATGGTCCCGATGCCTTCATGTAATGAGCTATGTTTTGCGTTTCTTTTACCAAACCAATTCGAAACAAAAGGGCAAGTTTTCTTATCCATCCATAGTCCTTTCCCAAATTGAAGTTTCTCATACCAAAAATTTCCTCATACGAGGTACCCAGTGCTCATATTTCGAAAAAGAATATTTATGTTTAACGCGAGGCGAAAGACTTCCCAAAAAAGGTTCTTTATTAAATATGAACCCGATGATAGGCACTGACGAAGTCATTCGAGCTAATGGAAGATTATCTTCCTCCACTCTTTCCTATGGTGAACGATTTCCTATTCTTTTACCATATAAGGCACACATGGCAACGCTTCTTATAACTTTTCTGCATAAGCTATCGATGCACGGTGGAAACCAGCTTGTCCTTAGGTTACTTCGGAGTGAGTTTTGGATTCCCAGAGTTAAGAACCTTGTAAAAAAATGTCTCCGGCTATGCAAAACTTGTCGACTTCATCAAAGGCAGGCCCAATCTCAAATTATGGCAGCCTTACCGCTTGAAAGAACCATTATATCGTTGCCTTTCATACATACAGGTCTAGATTTTTCTGGTCCTTTTACGATAAAGAATTTCTCGGGTCGGGGTTGTCGGATTTCAAAGGGCTACGTTTGTGTTTTCGTGTGCTTTGCCACAAAGGCTATACATTTAGAAGCGACGAGCGACCTAACCACTGACGCATTTCTCGGCGCGTTGAGCAGATTTATTTCGAGACGTGGTTTGCCCAACGTTGTCTATTCGGATAACGGGACGAACTTTGTTGGTGCTAACAAAACTCTTTTAAAGGACTTCCATGCATTTTTAAAAACCTTCTCTTTAAATGTGACGGAAAAATTTAAAGATTGTGGTTTGCAATGGAAGTTTATTCCACCTGGCGCTCCGCATATGGGAGGACTCTGGGAAGCTGGAGTCAAGTCCTTTAAATCCCATTTCAAAAAAGTTGCTGGAGATCAGCGGTTTACCTTTGAGGAGTTTTCAACGCTTCTTACAAGAATAGAATCTTGTCTTAATTCGAGGCCTATTTCACCCATATCTGAGAATCCCAATGACATCCCTCCTTTAACCCCGGGACATTTTCTACGAGGTGGTCCGCTCTTGGCATTCCCTGAGCCTGATTTAAGCAATAAATCCCTAAGCGTTGTTAAACGTTGGGAGCTTCTGAAAATACTTCACCATAAATTCTGTATTCGCTGGAAGGAAGAGTATCTTAAAGAGCTGCACAAAAGATACAAATGGAAGTATCCCCAAAGAGATCTATCCTTAGACGATTTGGTAGTGGTAAGAGATGAAAGGCTTCCCCCAAACGAATGGCGATTAGGTCGGGTTGTTAAAATTTATTTCGGTTTTGATGGAAGAGTACGCGTGGCGGACATTAAAACGGAATCGGGTGTGCTCACGCGGCCTATTGTAAAACTTTGCGTTTTGACATCTCCTTAACGGAAATGGGGAGTCCAATATGTCGTGCGTATACGTAACCTTTTTTTTTATTAAATTTGTAAATAATATTTATGCAGGGTATTGTATATACCTAGATATGTAGCGATACTCTTAATTAAATTTTTATATTTCTCGCACTGATTAGGGAAGAAGGTCACGTATTTATTTTTACTCATAATTGTACATCTCTATTCCATATTTAATGCTTATCTTAATATATATATTCACATAAACATGTCTTAGATATTATCCCTTACTAATATTTCCTTCCCAAACGGAGTGAGTGGAGCCCCTCCGGTAACAAATGGACCCCCTATGATATAAGATAACCTTATGATATAAGATATAACATTATATCCATTAACTTTTTTTTAACTTTTTTTTGAAATTTCAATTGTTTTTTTGGTAGGTTTTCTTTGCTTTTACATCGGTTGCTGCAAGGCGGCCGGCAATGTTCATGTGAAATCGCATCACTAGTAATGCAAACATTGTAGTAGATTTTAAGTTAGCTTCACATTTAAATGCTTCACATATCTAATGTATGGTGGCGCTCTGAGTCCATCTAAGCGGGCACTATCTTCTTTTTACTAACCATCAATCTCTTTTTTCTTCTTGAAATAACCCTCGTCGAGGTAAGACACTTTATATGGACAAAATAAATATACAAGTATTCTAATCCCACGTTTTGTGATTTTCATTTCGCCTCATCAATCGACGAGAACTCGAATTTGTGTCAACCAGCGATTAGGTGCTACCCGAACGCATCCTAACAGTCAGATTTGAAAATTCAAATTGTACTGATGCCAACTGATTTATTTGTTTGGCATGAGATATCGTATTTCTTAGTTTAATGTTACAAATATTCGCATATATATGAAAAAAATCGAAAGAATAACATGGAACGAGTTCAAATTGTGATCAAATCGACATCAGGCCAAACATTGACGGTACATTGTTCACTCAAAACCCGAAAGGGGAGTATCTATTTGAAATTTCGCAGCTGAGAGGAGAACATTATGACTCGACTTTTTTGTACTGATCTGATTTGATCGACATTTTTCACTCACTGGTTTAATGCTTAACACTTTGAATAATTTTCTTATTTTATTTTATTTTTTGAATAAAAACTTTGTTAACAAAAAAAATGAAATCATTTTTTTTTTCAAATTTCAGCATCCTCCATGCTCCATGCTTTCTTGCCTTTCAGATATTTTGGATGAGAATTGCTTTGTCCCATATCCAATTTTTTGTGTTCCACGTGTATGATAAAAAAAATCAGTTTCAAAATGTAGGAGGTGGGACACAAGTCAAAAAAGGAGACTTTTACGTTAATTAACGTGGCTTGTTAACGGTTTGGCAAAACGCTTTGAAAATTGGTAGGTGAACTCTTTATAAGACTAACTTCAAATTAAAAAAATAAAAAAAAAAATTGTATCTCACAGTTTTGGAGTACCAAGTACGCAAACCATTAAATGCGTTTTTTTCGAAAAAGTGCCAATGGCATATGGAACAAAACAATTCTCAGGCGACGAGCTGCTGGGGCGGTACACACTTTCATAAAATACAGCAACTAACTGTACTACAAAAATATGTAATCAGAAAAATATGCTTTTCATCTCGCCTAGCCAATACTTTAGCCCTTTTTAATAAACTGAGAATTCCGCCAGTTAGACACTTATACTATTTCAAAGTATTAAAAATATTTTTTATTAGAGAAGGGTATTTACAGAGCCCCATCAATAATAACGTAAACCTTCGGAGCAATTCTGGTTCCCTTGTTAGCATACTAACTTTTCGAACTTCTAGTTTCAAAAGATTTTTCACAGTTGTATCACGTAAATTATCTCTCTACCTTCTGTTTTGTCTTTTTCGTTCTTTTTTTCTTTTTTCTCTCTGGCATTTACTAACCTACATACACTCGTTGCCACTTGAATAGGACACCCTGTACACTCTATTTGCAATTGCTCATAACTCGAAAGCGGAATGATAAAATAATGATATTATGCCCGTTATCTTTGTACAACTCTTCTTCTTTCTCTGTGTCATAATTGCAAATTTTGGAAAAGAGCTGTTATATATTTGTTTCCACTTTATGTTAACAATCGTTGGAATAAAAACAACATTTTTGCGCAGTAAGCGGATTTAAAAAAAAATTACACATGAGCATAAAGGGCCCCTAGAATATATATTATACATTTCAGCTCCCTAGCTCAAAATTTGCATTTTGAAAAAAGTTTTTTTTTTAAATTGTGGGCGTGTCAGTAGGCGGATTTTGAAAATGTTAACACATGAGCATAAAGGGCCCCCTAGAGAGTATACATTATAAATTTCAACTCCCTATCTCAAATTTTGGTTTTTTAATAAAATTGTTTTATTTAATTGTGGGCGTGTCAGTGGGCGGATTTTGAACTTTTTATCTCCCGAGCAGTTTTAGGAGTCATAGATCATATATACAAAATTTCAGCTTGCAAGCTCAAAATTCGATTTTTTCGAAAAATTTGTTTTTTTGAGTTTGTGGGCGGATTTCAAAAATTCTTAAACTTGAATATTTCGGGACCCTAGAGAGTATATGGTTAAAATTTCAGTTCTCTAGGTCCAGTTTAAAGGCCTAGTTTTTGCCAACAGACGGACGGACGGACGGACATGGCTAGATCGACCTTACTATCGATGCTGACCATAAATATAGTAACTTTTAGGGGTCTACGGGCAATATTAAGGTATGTTACAAACTATGCGTCAAAATTAATATACCCTGAGAATAGGGTCGAATCGAGGAAAAGAATTAACCAAGGCGGAAAAAGGACAAATCAAAGCTTACAAGGACGCTGGCTTATCTATTGCCAATATAGCTAAAAAAAAATCGAGAGGAGCCGACACATTATATCTTATACTTTTTTTCCTTTCCTTCTTTGTTCAACTTTTTTTATAAGTATGTATGTAGTTTTAATTTTGTTCTAAATCCTTGATTTAATTTGAAATTATGTACTTTCGAAATTAACCTTTTATAACTGTTACACAATTAATGGATTTTGTATCTACGTGTTAACACAATGGTAAATAAATAAACAAACAAATATCCACATTTTTAAGTAATGAGTATGAATATGGAAAAAACATGAAAGGCCGGCCACACAGCGTGCTTACTAATGCGGAAAGGCGAATTATTTTAAGAAAAGCGTCAAATTCTCACGACTCTTTGGCAAACATCAGGGAGAAATGCGGTGTCAAGGCAAGTCTTACAACTATGCGTCGTGTTATTTCGAAAGCTAAACATCTAAAAAGACTAAAATTCAAGAAGAAGCCACCTCTCAATCCGGTTTGAAAAGAGCAACAGCCTCAGTTTTGTCGCGCACATGTGACCTCGACTTCGGAGTGGCATAGAGTATTCCTCTCCGATGAAAAAAAAAAATAATTTGAAAGGCCCCGATAACTATAGCTACTATTTACATGACCTTCACAAAGAAACACATTATTTTTAACGCAGAGTTGGAGGTGTGATTGTGTTATTTTTGCATAGCAGAGTTGGAGGTGTGATTGTGTGTGGGGTCATTTCCTATTATGGAACCTGCCAACTATAATTTATGTCAACCACAATGAATGCGTTGTCTTACGATGGCATATTGAAAAAGGCCTTTCCATACTTTCATACCCTTTTTTGAACCTCTGCCGTAGATTTATCAACATGATACAATACATACAGCTCGGTTAGTTAAAACCTATATACAGAGCCAAAATGTGGAGCTATTGAGCTGGCCGCCCTATTCTCCGGATTTAAATATCATTGAAAATGTTTGGGGATGGTTGACACGTCAAGTATACGGATCAGGACAATAATATTCGAGTATTCCCGAACTAACCCAAGCCATCAAATTAGCTTGGAGCTCGATTGCACTGAATTATTTGGCTAATTTGTATACATCCCTTCCAAACCGGATGTGTGAACACACTATTAAAAAAAAAATTTTTGAATGTAAAATACTCCAACTATCTAAAATTTAAGTTATTTTTTAACAATAAAAAGAATTTGAAATCTCTAAAATGTTTTTTTATTAAAGTGTCCTATTGAAATGGCGCAAATTTTCGACCCCGCATTTTGCCGGTTTTTGGTTGATAATATTTTGTTAAAACTTAAAGCTTTAGCATTGAATCTTCCTTTCGATCAAATAACAGCAATTAAATTAACCTTAATTTACAAAAAAAATCTCTAGCATGCTTGGTTTGTGAGCAATGAATGATAGAAAACAGACGTATGGGGTGTGCTGTTCAAGTGGCGAGGAGTGTATATACTTTAGATACCTACTGTTCACCCCACACTGAATTATTTTAAATGATGACGTGACATTACCACTATTTTTTCTTTAAATATTATATGTCACTAACTATTCTCTTAATTTTAGTAAAAAAATGGGTTAAAATTAACTTAGTCACTGTAGAAAGTAACTGAGGAGTTTTTGTTAAAAACCACCGTGTTAAAAAGCTTAAATCCAAACTGTGTAACACACTAAATTATTACTTTCAATTAAGTTGCCAGATTAATATTAACCAAACAGTCTGGTTTTGATGTTTGGTTAAATTCAAATGAGTCTCTTCGTTAAGAAAAACCTACTGAAATTGGGGTTTAAACATACTGATTGGTTATTAATTGGACCTGGATTTCTATGCAAATGAATAAAAACGCATGCAAGTGCATATTTTATGTTATAAATGTATATAATGCGTATATCTTATTTTTAAGTTTTTGCTTGCATATTTGAACATTTCTCAAGTTTTTTTTATAAAAAAAAAAAAAATTATATTTCAAATTGTAGCGTAACCTTTAGATGCTGAAACTTTACGATAAGATCACTGAATGTGCCCAATGAACTTGTCACATTGACAGATGAGCTAAAATTCAAACTTATTTACATAACTAGATCCAACGTGTATTCCGAGCCTTCGTATTTTTTGTGAATAATGCAATTTTACTTAAGTAACTTTAAAGATGGCATATTAAAATGAAATATTGTTTCAGTATGCCAAAGGCGAAGCAGAGTATAATTAGTCGTCTGAAGCAATACGTTTCAGAAAATACTTGTTTGAAAACTAATGGTAAGGTATCGTTCTGCAAAATTTGAGACAGACAGATTTCTTCTAAAAGGAAGTTTTAAGTGCAGATCCTTTGAGATCTTCATCTTAATTATCCTGTCCGCTAATAAAAATCTAAACTTAAACATTCCCCAGATCCTGGGTCAGCAACTCGGTAATTTTGGTATACAAAACTAAACCCATCTGAAAATCGTAATGTATTATTCACAGGGGAACAAGATCGATCCAAGAACCGAATAACCAGGAAGAAATACATGGGCTTGGGCCGTGGTCACAGATTTCCACAGAAGGCAACCAGAGAAAATCTGAAGGCTGCTGTCTGACTGTACCGCAGTCCCGATTTTCTCTCCGCGAAAAAGATATCAGTGCTTCGGGAAATATTTAAAAAAAAAAACTCAAAATAGCAAACAACCTCTCCTACGCTACCGCGAAAAAGAAAACCAAAAAAAAAACATAGGGACGGGCTACAGTCCGCTTGGGCGAACTGTTGGATAGCCTATTCTTATTCCTATCACTCATAAGTGGGCGTGACAAAAGTCTAAGTATGGTTGAATTGTTAAGAACGCTCTACATATTTTGTTATATAACATTTAAAGGAGTTTATTAAAAAAAACGCTCCTTAGCTCAAACTTGGGTGTTTCAATAAAATTGTTTTATTTAATTGTGAGCGTGTCAATAGGCGGATTTAAAAAAAATTAACACATGAGAATAAACGGCCCCTAGAGAGTATATATTATAAATTTCAGCTCCCTAGCTCAAACTTTGAATTTTCAAAAAAAAAAAAATAATAATTGTGGGCGTGTCAGTGGGCGGATTTTCAAAAAAATTGTTTTATTTATTTGTGGGCGTGTCAGTGGGCGGATTTTGAATTTTTTTTATCCCGAGCAGTTTTAGGAGTCATAGATCATATTTAAAAAATTTCAGCTTTCAAGCTCAAAATTCGATTTTTTCCAAAATTTTGTCTTTTAGAGTTTGTGGGCGTGTCTGTGGGCGGATTTCAAAAATTCGTAAATTTTATTTATTTGTGGGCGTGTCAGTGGGCGGATTTTGAATTTTTTTATCCCGAGCAGTTTTAGGAGTCATAGATCATATTTAAAAACTTTCAGCTTTCAAGCTCAAAATTCGATTTTTTCCAAAATGTTGTCTTTTTGAGTTTGTGGGCGTGTCTGTGGGCGGATTTCAAAAATTCGTAAACTTGATTATTTCGGGACCCTAGAGAGTAATGGTTAAAATTTCAGCTCTCTAGGTCCAGTTTAAAGGCCTAATTTTTGCCGACGGACCGACCGACGGACGGACGGACATGGCTAGATCGACATTACTGTCGATGCTGATCATAAATATAGTAACTTTTAGGGGCCTACGGGCAATATTAAGGTATGTTACAAACTATGCGTCAAAATTAATATACCCTTAGAATAGGCTATAAAAAGACAAAAGGAGAAAAGAAATATAGGGGCGGGCTACAGTCCGCTTGGGCGAACTGTTGGATACCCTATTCTTATTCCTATCCCTCATAAGTGGGCGCGACAAAAGTCTAAGTATGGTTGAATTGTTAAGAACGCTCTACATATTTTGTTATATAACATTTAAAGGATTTTATCAAAAAAAAAAAACGCTCCCTAGCTCAAACTTGGGTGTTTCAATAAAATTGTTTTATTTAATTGTGGGCGTGTCAGTAGGCGGATTTAAAAAAAATTAACACATGAGAATAAAGGGCCCCGAGAGAGTATATAATAAATATTATAAATTTCAGCTCCCTAGCTCAAACTTTGAATTTTCAAAAAAATAAAAAATAAAAATTAATTGTGGGCGTGTCAGTGGGCGGATTTTGAAAATATTTACACATGAGCATAAAGGGCCCATAGAGAGTATATATTATAAATTTCAGCTCCCTAGCTCAAACTTTGGATTTTCAAAAAAATTGTTTTATTTATTTGTGGGCATGTCAGTGGGCGGATTTTGAAATTTTTTTATCCCAAGCAGTCATAGGAGTCATAGATCATATATAAAAAATTTCAGCTTTCTAGCTCAAAATTCGATTTTTTCCAAAATTTTGTTTTTTTGAGTTTGTGGGCGTGTCTGTGGGCGGATTTCAAAAATTCGTAAACTTGATTATTTCGGGACCCTAGAGAGTATATGGTTAAAATTTCAGCTCTCTAGGTCCAGTTTAAAGGCCTAATTTTTGCCGACAGACGGACGGACGGACGGACGGATGGACAATGGACATGGCTAGATCGACATTACTATCGATGCTGATCATAAATATAGTAACTTTTAGGGGTCTGCGGGCAATATTAAGGTATGTTACAAACTATGCGTCAAAATTAATATACCCCTAGAATAGGGTATACAAATTAAAAAAAAATAAAAAAAAATGTCGCTGCAGATCTTGCTGATGTTTTGCATGCCGTGGATGAGAACAATTTGTGTCCTAACCGGTCCTCCTCCTCATCGGTTTTATCCATTGATGTCAATGACGAAAGTGAGAGATCTCTCTTAGTTGATGTTTTGCCTGCTGACGTTGTTGCTGTTCCTGTCGCTGCTGTTCCTGCTACTGCTGCTACTACATTTGACGACAAATTCTCCCTCTATTATCAGAATGTGGGAGGCATGCGCACTAAAACCAATCAATTCTATTCATCTGTTGTGGATTGTATGCATGATCTCATTGCACTCACGGAAACATGGCTTTATGATGGCATACTTTCAACAGAATTATTTGATTCCAGCTTTGTTGTCTTCAGAAGGGACCGTAATGCAACATGTACTGGACTGAATAGAGGTGGTGGTGTGCTGGTGGCTGTAAATTCTGTTTTTAATACTAAGGAAATAGAATTGTCAAACTGTTCAGGTATGATCGAGCAAATATGTGTTTGTGTTGAACTCTCAATTAGATCTCATGATACAGGTTTAAATAAGATTAAAATGTATGTTTTTGTTTCATATATACCTCCTAATTCTGATTTTATTGTGTATAACGCACATGTGAACAATATTAAAAATGTTGTTTCTAATTTTGATGATAATTGTTTTGCTGTAGTTTTAGGAGATTTCAATCTTTGTAAAATTAAATGGCTTTATTCTCAAGATGATACATGTTTATTTCCAATTCATGTTTTAAAAGATTTTGAGGCTGTTGTAACTGATACTTTCTCTGCTTTAAATTTAGCTCAAGTTAACAATGTTGTAAATGAAATAGGTAGAATTTTAGACTTGGTTTATATTCATAATGAGTTTGATGTTTTATTATTTGAAGATGAAAATCCATTGCTAAATAACAGTATTCATCATAAGGTCATAAATTTAGTATTTAATTTATCAGTTTTTAGATCTTTATCTGATCCATTATCTTCTGTAGGAATTAATTTTGATTTCAACAGGGCCGATTACATTTGTATCAATAATTGTATGCAAAGTTTAGATTGGGATTCTTTTTTACCTCAATCTGGATTGCCTTCATGTTTTTTTGCTTTGCAAATGTAATTCTAGAATTGTTTAATAAGTTTATACCTAAGAAAGCTATAAGACGGGGATCTAAAAAGCCGATATGGTTTTCTAAAGGCTTATTACGTTTTAAAAATGCTTTAATTAAGGCCCAAAAAAGAAGCAGGATCAAATCAAATTCTCGAAGCCATTATTGTCGTCTACTGAAAGAATACTCGTATAATTTCTTAAAGAAGTTTCTATATAATCAGTATTTATGGTCCATTGAATCAAGGATCAAGAGTGATTCTAGATCTTTTTGGCAATTTTATAATGTAAAAAGGAAATCTGTTGGATTCCCCTCCAACATGAATTACAATGGTAATGTGAGTAGTAATATCACTGAAATCTGTAATATGTTTGTAACTTTTTTTCAATCCAATTTTATGATTGATGCCTCTAATTATGATTTTTTGACAGCTTCTTCTCAAATAATTGATATATGTTCAATATTGATATCTGAGGAAGAGATTTTTAATAAACTCTCTAGTTTAGATAGTAGTCTAAACATTGGACCTGATAACATTCCTGCAAGGTTTTTAAAAGAATGTGCATGTAATCTCTCGAAACCTCTGTGTTACATTTTCAACCTATCTCTTCGAAGTGGTGAGTTTTTAGATGCCTGGAAATTTTCCTATATTACTCCCATTTATAAATCTGGTTCAAAGCAAGCGGTTGAAAATTATAGACCGATTGCCAAATTGCAACTGATTCCTAAGATTTTTGAATCGATTGTGAAGAAGAAAATCTATGAAGCGGTAAAAAATCATATTTCGGTCTACCAGCATGGATTTGTCCAAGGGCGATCGACTGCGACAAATTTGACTCTCTTTCTGAATTTTTGCTTGAAAAACATGGAAAGCAAATGTCAAACCGATGTTGTTTTCACAGATTTCTCAAAGGCGTTCGATAGGGTTAGCCACCGAATTTTATTGAAAAAACTTTCCTTCTTAGGATTTCACTCAACACTCCTTAAATGGATAAGCAATTACTTAACTGATCGTTCTCAGTTTGTTAAAATTGGGTCTAAATTATCTTTTAAAATTAGAAACTACTCTGGTGTGCCACAGGGCAGTCATCTTGGACCCTTGCTGTTTCTACTTTTCATTAATGATTTACCCACAGTGATTAATTTTTCAAAATGTTTGATGTTTGCGGATGATGTAAAATTGTTTATGTCTATAAAGTCAGTTGCTGATAGTGTACTTTTACAAAAAGATATTGATGCTTTGAACGAATGGTGCTGTATGAACGCCTTAAGCCTGAACATAAATATATGCTCAATTATGTCCTTTTCAAGGTCCGCTATGCCGATATTGTTTGAGTATAAAATGGCTGATGTTGTATTAAATAAAGTCGCAAGCCAAAAAGATTTGGGAGTCATTTTTGATTCCCATCTCTCTTTCAACATACATATTGATTATGTTATTTCGAGAGCCAACGCTATGTCTGGCTTTGTATTTAGGAACTCTCGTGAATTTCGAGATCCTTATACATTAAAATCCCTATTCGTAGCTTTAGTTCGTCCAATTTTGGAATATTGTTGTGTCGTATGGTCTCCTCTTTTCAAAAAAGATTTGATACGTATTGAAAAAATTCAAAAACGGTTTACTTAGTATGCGCTTCGAAATCTGAATTGGTCTGATTCCATGCCATCTTATAATAGTAGATGCTTATTGATTGGTTTAAAGACTCTATATTGTAGAAGAACTTACTACTCTATAACATTCGCAAGAGATGTCATAACGGGACATATTGACTGTCCCCCTCTTCTAGCTTTATTTGGAATTTATGCACCTTCTAGAACCTTAAGACCTAGAAGTAATGGTTTTTTCTATGTTTCTCGACATGCAACAAACTATGGTCAAAATGAGCCTATTACTAATGCGTGTGTCAATTTTAATAAATATGCAAATGTTATCGATCTTGATCAAAATAGATCTGTTTTTAAATCCACTGTTATGGAAAACATAATCTAAAGCTATGTATGTATTAATGTATATGTATTTTATGTCTTAAATTATTATATGTATTAGTTTATAAGGAATATGTACCTAATTAGTCTAAGAAAGTTGTAATACTTATAGGCCTAAATAAATAAATAAATAAATAAAAAAAATAAGTTTCCGCGAATATTAACGTAATCTTAGCCGTTTATTTTTTGTGTACATCGGAAACGTGTGACTTAGTTCTGTGTTAATTTCTTACTTCGATTGAATTACCTATATATTTAAGCTTGGAATTTAGTTCATAATACCGTTTAAAAACAGAAAAATTGCCCTTAGGGTATCGCGGTGAATCGGTGTAAAAGGGAATCTTGCATTTGTATATACCGATACATTTTAGTATATTCCTCCCCTTCATCATCTCTTATCTTTATGTAGTGGAAAGGAGTGTCTTCTTTGGTAATTCTAATTTATTTAGGATAATCCAGAACTCGGCGGAAGGCCCTTCTTCGACAGATCTTCATTGGTAAGTCTGAATCCAATTTTCGATTATTTATTATACAAAAAAAATACATGTTCCAAACCCTGAGGAGTGAAATATCGGGTTTATGGCTACGCGTTAGATTCTAAATAAATACCCCATTTCTTGGTTGCTTATTGTAAATGAAGTATATCGTATTTCTTATACTTTAGTTAAGGAAAGATATAAATTTCCTAGTCTTTCTAAACTCTTAGAATACCTATTATGAATTAAGGATTTATGAACTAACTACGTTACGGTAGCAATTAACTATTTGTGAGATAGTTTTTATATTGAAGTTGCGATAGTTGGGCCCGCGTAGACTTTTGACGGTTCAGAGTCGCAAGTAAGGGTACCTAAGTTTTGGGGATAGACGGTTGAATGCATCGGGCAAATGGTTTATTCTGGAAGGGAGGGCCATTACACTTACGCTTCGAGTTATAACAGAAATAAAACAGCATATATATATTTGTTTGTCCATGGACGTTAAATAAATATCGTAGAAGGAGGGTAATATGAGAATGGATCGGACATTCCCAGAACCCCCCAGCCACTGAAGCAGCTGAGTTGGCTAATAACAACAGAGGTTGGTTCAATTTTTCTAACTGGGTAGGCTAATAACATAATCCAATAACAAAGGAAGTTGGTTAAATACTACAGAGTTAGTTTAGATAATATTTACATCCGAGCAAATTTCAGAGGGGAAATTCATAAATCGGTTATTTTTAACCAATTTTTCTTAAACAATTAGACACAGTTATTTTTAATCCACTATCTCTGTAGGAGCGCTATTAACAGTATAACTTAGTTGTTCTTTACCAAAAGTGGGTTGATTAAAAATAACTGATTTTTCTGCGCGAATCGATAGAACAAAACTAAGGTGAGCAAGAGGTAACACATGTCTAGTGACAAAGCAGATCTGGCCAAAGTTAGACCTAAGAAGCTCTGAGAGTTTGATCTCTCGAAACAAAATGCATATAAGCGCCAATGCCTCAAAAGTAAGCATGCAACAAGGCTTGTCGTATATTCAAACAATTCTTGCGGAAACTGCATGGACAAGAAGACTATGCCCCACCGTCTCCCAGAAATAGAAACTCTATTTGGGTGCTTTCTTCTACAACAATCTAAATGATCTAACTCTGGCATCAAAAGTCTCCTATCAGATGCTACTCAGAACTGGTTGAACGAGTGGAAAGAGAATTATTCGCAGATCTAAGTGGTACCAAAACTGAGAGCTGACCTTATATTGGGCTTAGTATGTCGGCTCCTGCTGACAGTCAAATCCACCTAACCTAAGCTATGCGTTTGTGGTGATGTGCATTAAATGGTTGTCTAGTCAACCGAGAAGGCCGTAATGTCAGTCAGACTGCGCTGATATTTCTCTTTGTTCCCTAAGTGAATGTCTGCTCTGTAGTCCCCCATATTTGCATAAGACATTTTCTTTACAAAAGCTGCTCAAAATATACGACTTTCCATTAGACCATCTCCTTTCGTTGTCACTGGACAATTCGTACTTCAGCCTTTAATGTCTCGCCGTCCATGTTATACTATATGACATTTGAATCACAACATAAACTCAGCAGCACTACATTAAACTGGAAAAATATTCATTTATCCTCTGAGACTGTATAGACTGCCTCCAATACAGTTAAGACAAAACATGCAGAACTGCTTTTGTCCGCAGCAGAGACTCCCATTGCAATTGTCATCTAAGCACCTCTAACCAAATACTGTACTATGTTCAAAGTAAAGTGGACGTCATGCTAGTGTCCCTGGAAATATCCTTTCACAGTGAATACCGCATGTATATAAATCACTGTTATTCGTGAAATATCCGGCTGCATCGGTGAAAGTGCAGCAGAAGTACATTTGATCCCTTTGAAACTCATGCATGCATGAGAATTTGCGCAAGGATACTCTGATACTGCTCCAGCCGTTGCAGTGTTAGTGTATATCCATCCGAGTGCAAATAACGAAGAGGCAACTCTATGAAGTCCCGCATTTTGTTTGCTTGTTAAAATGAATTCGTCCCATGGCTGGGGCTACATGGTCCATGTATTCATTATCGCTTCGGGGACAACTGTCAACATGCGAGGGGCACAAAAGGAAATAGAAGCGCGAATACTGGGCTGGATTTTTTTTATGTAGGTTTGGTAGTCCTCGTAGACAACGACGACGTGGGCGACTGTGATGATGATAAATGTTTGCCCTCCTCCGTTATGGCATTGCTAACGCCACCAGCGACGCGTCGCAGTCCACAATGAAAGTGCAACAATTTAGGATTTCAAACAGCGAATTGTCGACGGGTATCTCATTTTCTCCATGGGACATGTGAACTCCTCCAAAAACGCGTATAACACAGGCCACCAGAATGGGAATGAGCAAGACAAATACAATGAGGAAGTTCTCGGGCGCTTTACTTGCCTATCGTGGTCAAAAATCAGTTGCCATGGTAATTGTTAGCGGAGGTCCTTTTGTTGCTTTGAATTTGATGCATACGTTGAGTATTTGACTTTGTGACTTTTGTAATTTAAATTTTGCATTGGGACCATTTGTTAGTTTTTGTGGGCTCTCATTACAGCTAGGCAATGAGCATTGCCAATTAGGAAGACATACTATTTTTAAGTATGGGTCGCATAGCGGGTTTGATCGACGAGCGCTGTCAGCAATCGGGATAATTTTACCAACACAAATTAGAAACAACAATCCATTAATCCACAATGTGCGATTCTAAGTTCTCTCAAAGGTTGCTATTGTAGGTTAGTCTAAGAAACATTGCGGCCTTTTGCAGAATAGGTTATGCTCAATACAGTCGCCATCGCTGTCGAAATTGATTGCATATGATATCATAAGCTTTCTAAAGCGACGCGACTTAAAGTTAAAAACTTGTCAACTCCTGCGAATGACGCAGCGAGAGCAGGTTATTGTGGCCATACTGAAGTTAAAGTTAGTATGTATTTAATTTTGTCAGCGCCACAGGTAAAGATACCGGGACTGTGATCCACCAGAAAAATACCACTCAAATGTAGACGACAAATTGCGACCAACCATACGAGTTTGCAGCCACTAGCTATGAATGGAGCTGGCTGAAGAGCAGTGTTATGCATATATCGGATGGGCCATCTCTTAGGTCGGTATGTAAACATTAAGTAACTTTAACATACCTACCTACATTAATCAACCAATTGACTTGAATAGACATGTTTTTGAAACGTCAATTCAGTACAATTTTAACCATGAATCTCTTCACACTGTAACAAATATATAGTGACACTGTCCATTGAAAATAGTCGTTCAGTTGTGTTAACTCAACGTGCATATCGTCAGAAATATCATGGCCAACAAGCGACGTTGACTGGCCACCCAGATCTCCGGGTTTGACCTATCCGGATTTCTTTTTGTGGGGTTATTTGCAAAGCAAATTATTTGCCAGCAAGCCTTAGATCATGGAGCATATCAAGGCAAACATTAGTGCCGAAATCATCGCTAAACCGCCTGAGATGCTCGAAAAAGTGATGGAAAACCCCGCAAAAAGGGCACATTTCGGTCAATAAAGGCGACCACTTGGTTGATCTTGTATTCAAAAACTAGTCAAAATAAATTGTAAAGGGCCAATTTAAATAAAAATTCCTCATGTATAGAACACTTTTTTATTTTAAGTTATTCAATATTCACACAGCGACATAAGAGATGGGGCTCCCGTAGTTAGTTAGTAATTGTGATTTTATTTAATCATTTATAATTTATACATAATTCACAATAATGTGCATTGGCAAATGCCGTCAGCCGAAAAAAGATAGAAATTTTGACATATATTATTAGGTAACAAAAGTTAAAACATTTTTAAAATTAAGTTTTAATAATATTTTTATAAGAGTTTTAATAAATATTATTATTTTTAAAATGCTTCATCTACAATTTGTTGTCGATATTTTATGGCAGTTTTTACATAACTTGAAAGTACATTCCGATCCCGACCATTCATGCACAGAACAACTTCGTCTTCCGTAAGTGTAGATTTACCCCCAATGAGCTCTTCTGATACCTCTCAAGATAGAACAAACTCCAATGAAATGCTGGACATCTTCTTTCACGTTTAGATTGCAAAATTGCATTCTGGATTGATGTCCGATTTATGTGGCAACAAAGAAGTTCTCCTCTTACCTTAAAAATTGACGAAATCATATCTATACTATTTTGGTCATGGAAATAGTTTTCCTCCATACTATCATGGTTGAGTGTGGGTGGCGACGGTGTAGAGGTTAGTGTGTTGGCTTGTGACCCGTGCGGTGCAGGTTCAATCCCCATGGGGAACAACAACATACGCCACCCATTCTCATGCCTCTACACCGAAAGGAGGATTTCTGCCTTGTAGTACAATGGACCGTTACCGAGTCTGAGTGCTCTTTGATTTGGATTTCCTTTTTATTTAAAAAAAAATAAAAAATCATGGTGTAGTATTCGATAAGAACACCTGCTTTCGCTCTGCAGCGCTTTGGACCTACACTCCACGGTAAGCTTCATCAATATTCCATAACAGCTCCTGTATATATCCTTTCCACAGTTCGGGATTATATTCTGTTATCGGGACATTATGTACTGCACTCAATCTAGACCATTTTTCGAAAAATTGAAGCTGTCCACGCACTGCATGCTTTGCCACTATATGCGGAGGGCGGTGGCTGGTGTTGTATTTTATTTTGTTGTTATTTCACGGGCCACTTTCGCACTTAGTGATGTTCCAAATGAAACAACATACACTTATAATGTATTGATATGTTTATTCTTTTATTAAAACTTCTTATGTTGAACAAAATTTTTTTTTTTAAATACTCGTAACTCAAACGATATTTATATAATAAAAAAATTAAAAACACATTTATGTATTTTCTTAAGCTCAACTGGCCTGTGTCGCGTCTTACGTTCAACTCACTTTCGAACTATTTTAAATTTTCTGCTCTGCCTAGAAAAATGGAAGATACACTTTTGGAAGCTAAGTGCGACCAGTTCACAAACGGGCAAGGAATGTGCAAACGTACTGTCTGCACACGACACCATAGGAAATGATGGATCTTGGGACGTAGTTATGCGAATGCATTTGCAAGATAACACGATATGAAATTATTGTATCGTCTGAAATACAATTCGGTTATTTTAAATGCTTGAAGGAGGAAAGGTATGAATATTTATGAATGGAACAATGGGAAGCGCCATTGCTTTCAATATGTACTCGTACTTCATATGCAACCGAATTATAAAGATGTATAGAGGGCAGTTATGTTTCTAGATGCAACATATAATTCTAAATATTATCAAGTGCAGTTGATTGCTCACTTCGCTTCTTTTAGTTTTTCGTGAAGGTGGTACTTGAAAGGTTACCCCAAGATTCTTATAAGACTTAAAAATCTCCACTTCCTCTTTTTGCCAAAACCATTTTTCCTGCCTTGAGTACCTCCCAGGTCAATTTCGAATAATCGTTTTTTTAGATTTATCAACGTTGACTTTGAGGTTCCACATTGTACAGTACTGTTGCTGTTTATTCATCATCATTTGCACCATCATTGGGGTCTCCAACAGAATGACTTTATCATCCACATAAAGTAGAAGCTTTATATGAATTTCTTCAAATACTTTTCCGCCCTGATGTGTGTTGTAAGGTCATCAAGGAAAATTGGAAAGAGGAGTGGGCTCAATAGACAGCCTTGCTTAACCCCCATCTCTGATTTAAACCAGTTGGATATTTGTTTTCCATTCCCTACCGCAGCCGTGTTATATTTGTACAGGTTCTGTATGATGCTAGGAACTTTCGTCGATACTCCTAGATTGCTTAACGTGTAAAATAAAGCCTTACTGTTGATACTATCGAAAGCTGCCTTAAAATCGGCAAAGAATGCATAGAACTTTTTGCCCTTATCAAGGTAAGTTCGTGCTATGCTTGTCAGAGAGAATATGTTATTCACTGTTGAGTACTTTTTTCTGAAACCCGCCTGGAAATCGCCCAGTAAGTCATTTACCCATATATAATCTGGTAGGCGTTGTAATATGATTCCAGCGAATATTTTCGGATTGTTCGGATCATTCGGATCACCTTTTTATACCCTATCATAATTATACTATATTCTAAGGGTATATTAATTTTGACGCATAGTTTGTAACATACCTTAATATTGCCCGTAGACCCGTAAAAGTTACTATATTTATGATCAGCATCAATAGTAGTGTCGATCTAGCCATGTCCGTCCGTCCGTCCGTCCGTCTGTCGGCAAAAATTAGGCCTTTAAACTAGACCTAGCTGAAATTTTAACCATATACTCTCTAGGGTCCCGAAATAATCAAGTTTAAGAATTTTTGAAATCCGCCCGCAGACACGCCCACAAACCCAAAAAAACAAATTTTTCGAAAAAATCGAATTTTGAGCTAGAAAGCTGAAATTTTTTATATATGATCTACGGCTCCTAAAACTCATCGGGAGATACAAATTTTAAAATCCGCCCACCGCCCACAATAAAATAAAACAATTTTATTGAAAAGTCAAAGTTTGAGCTAGGAAGCTGAAATTTATAATATATATTATCTATGGGCCCTTTATGCTCATGTGTAAATATTTTCAAAATCCGCTCACTGAAACGCCCACAATTTAAATTTTAATTTTTTTTATATCCAAAGTTTGAGCTAGGGAACTGAAATTTTTAATATATACTCTCTAGGGGCACTTTATGCTCATGTGAAAATATTTTCAAAATCCGCCTACAGACACGCCCACAATTTAATTTTTTTTTTTTGAAAATCCAAAGTTTGAGCTAGGAAGCTCATGCGTAATTTTTTTTTAAATCCTGCTACTGACACGCCCACAATTAAATAAAACAATTTTATTGGAAAACCAACGTTTGATCTAGGGAGCGTTTTTTTTTACAAAACTTCGTTTTTTCGATAAAATCCTTTAAATGTTATAAAACAAAATATGTAGAGCGTTCTTAACAATTCAACCATACTAAGATTTTGTCACGTCCACTTATGAGGGATAGGAATAGGGTATCCAACAGTTCGCCCAGCGGACTGTAGCCCGTTCCTATGTTTTGAACAACTTTTGTAGCGTTTTGTAACGTAGCAGGCTTCTTAGGGTTAAGATACTTTTCGCTTTTTTCTAAAAGATTTATAGAACAGTATCGTTGTCTTAGTTTTCTTTGACGGGGAGATTGTGATCTTACATAATCCTCCCATTTTACTGCGTCCCTCCCTACTGTGCTGCCAATGGGGGTTCGCTAGTTCGTCATCAGAAAGCATCGACAGTCCTTTCGGTTTACGATTAATTCACAACATCGGTGTTAATAACATAAAATTTATCTCTTCAATATAATATAAGGCTCTCCACATCAACAGGTATCCACAACTAATTACTTCACCCATATCAATAGCATTCTCCCACTGAGTAGTCTCAGAACTTGCAAGCCTATGTTTTAGTATCGACGACGAAACTATATTTATTTAATGAAAAATGCAAAATTAATTTATTTGTATTTTTCGTGCAAAACATTGTGGCAGTAAATTTGGCATACCCCCGCAAAAAAAAAAAAAAAACACGACGTAGTCGTCCCACAATAGAATGATAACTTTTACATTCAAGTTCAAACGTTATAGTTGTATTAGTGAACCTTAGCTTAGATATTGAGTGTCCCTCACTCCCTAAGGATATAGAAAAATTCATTTCAGCACTCAAACAAATTGCTTTGTCTTTGGTGTGTGATTTTTATGCAAAGCCTTTCTCAATGTCACTTTACTGTTTGTGTGTGGACGCCAAATCGTGGGCGGATAAGATGGACGATTTATACATTGCGGAAGTGACATTCACAAGAACAGTTGACCAAAGGGATGAAACTCTGCAGCAGTAGTGTAATCAAATTAATTTATTTCCCTTTTATGGGCGGTCACGGGGGGTAGAGTAAGGTATATTTTCAGAGATAGCTTAATAACAAACATAAACATAGACCTGGAGACATGGAGAAACGTAACGAATACCAGCATCCATTGTCCAAAAAAGTGGTTTATGGGGATGATACTGTCTTTGCAATGTCAACTTTTGGTTTTTTTCTCAAAATCATTTCGAAATTAGACGTCGAGGGAACTTATAGGACCTTCTAATAGAATGCTTTAGTGAGCTTTTCTTAAGGTAGCACCAGTATTAGTAGCGTGGACTTTGTAGAAGGAAAAAAAAAAGATTTTTTTTGTCTAATCCACAAATATCTAAGCCTGAATTTGCAAAGTTTTATTTGGTGATAGGTAATAGATTGCACCATATAATTTTTTATACCCTATTCTAGGGGTATATTAATTTTGACGCATAGTTTGTTACATACCTTAATATTGCCCGTAGACCCCTAAAAGTTACTATATTTATGATAGTAATGTCGATCTAGCCATGTCCGTCCGTCCGTCCGTCCGTCGGCAAAAATTAGGCCTTTAAACTGGACCTAGAGAGCTGAAATTTTAACCATATACTCTCTAGGGTCCCGAAATAATCAAGTTTACGAATTTTTGAAATCCGCCCACAGACACGCCCACAAACTCAAAAAAACAAAATTTTGGAAAAAATCGAATTTTGAGCTAGGAAGCTGAAATTTTTTATATATGATCTATGACTCCTGTTAAGTAACACATCGAGTGCAACAAACTCCGCACCTTGTGACCTACTCAGTCACAAACAGAAACAACCAACAAAAAAGAAACCTCAGCAAACCAGAAACAACAATCGCGTGCTGTGCTGACGCACCATATATAGTTAAGCAAGTAGCATTAAGAACTATGTCGTCTAGGTTAGCACTTTTCAATTATAACATTAAGCAATATAATGTCACTAAGAACTATGTCACTAAGTTAGCAGTTAAGCAATTAATTTTAAGTATAAAAAGAGGCGCTTGGCCCACCAATAAACACAATCAATCACCACTCATTGATCGTCGCTTTTCTTTTTACGTCCTACACTTCAATTTCAGCGTGAACAAGTTCAAGTGCTTGGCTCACAATTCGCAACAAGACTAACAAGTGCAATCGCTTGTTATCTACCCTTACCATCAAGTGCAATCGCTTGGTATCTGCCTTCGCAATCAAGTGCAATCGCTTGTTATTGCCCCAATAAAGGCACATCTAACTCAACATTTTTGGTGACCCCGACGTGATCTTCAGCGTGGAACTTCTACACATCGTTTGAGGACCCGACAAGGAAGATATACACAACATGGAGCAATTGACTTCGAGTCAAAGGGGACTGGGTGAAGAGATCCAGCAGATCATCCGGAACTTCACAAAGGATTCCCCTACCCGAAAAACCACGGAAGAATATTTCACCTCCAGACTAAACCGACTGGATGCCATATGGGAAACATTCGAAACCACTGACACCAGTATTCGTTCTCTCACGACGGTTCCACTAGAGGATGAATATTTCTCCTCCGATTACTACACCAAGATCAAGCAGCTATACACCAAGTATAGACAGATCTTGAGTGATTCTCTGGCACAGATTAGGTCCAGCACCAACGAAAAAGCTGTGCTCGGACAAAAACCGACAGTAAGGCCAGACGAGACACAATCGTCAACCAGCAACCCACGATCATCATCTCCTATCATCAAGAAACTTCCTCTAGTCCCTAATCAAGAGGACAATAAAGACTGGGAGGTTCTTCAAAGACGACAGAAGACAATGATGAGTTCTTTGGCCCGTATCATCCACGGAACGGCCAAGGAAGAAGCACCATCCCAATGCCTACAGGCCATGAATAAACTGTGGAGTCAAATTGAAGAGATCCACTACTCAATTTGTGAAACAGATGACGATCCAGTGGCCAAGGGGTATAATATCGATTTATACATCGAATTAGAAGCCGAGGTTCTAAGGAATCAAGCGCTATTAAGAAGAGCAACGGCAAACAATCAAAACGAAAAAACGTCAAGACAAGCAGCAGACCATCCGGCAATTCAACTGCCCAAGATGACGATACCCAAATTTGACGGAGATCATTTGAAATGGCAGACATTTTCTGACATCTTCCAGAAAATGATTCATGATCAGCCATTACCACCAATCCAAAAAATGTGGTATCTGAAGGCAAACGTATCAGGTGATGCAGAGCGGTTATTGCGACACCTTGAGTTAACCGAGGATAATTACCAGATAGCTTGGAAAACGCTACAGGACCGATTCAGCAACAAAAGGGCCCTCACATCAGCACTGATCCAACGACTTACCGGTTTACCAAATATAAACTCAGAGATGAAGGCAATCCGAGAGTTTCATGACGCCATTCATGAATGCCTAGCAGCACTCAAAACGCTGGGCATCGAGACAGACTCCTGGGACCCACTCCTCATACACCTACTAATCAAAAAATTAGATCGATCTACCCATCTTCTATACGAACAATCTCTGCGAAACCCACGAGAACTGCAAACAATAGATGAGTTCTTAAGGTTTTTGAAATCCCGGTTCGAAGCCTTAGAAGCGGTGGGAGGAAAGGACAAGGCCAGAGCAATAACAACCGTAGCCACCTCCAATATCGAAGGATGCAAGGTATGTGGAACCAAGGGCCACCCTATGTACTACTGCGAAAAATTCCTCAGGATGTCAGCAGCAGAACGGCTCAAATGGACCCAAAAACGACGTCGTTGCGTCAACTGCTTCAAAACCGACCACACAGCTAAAACATGCTCTGCACGATGTTGCACCAAATGCTCAGGGAAGCACAATACCCTGTTGCATCTTGAACGGGCAACCACAACACCTCCTAACGAAGGGCTACCTCCGACAACTGTAGCCACGATCCAGCAAGTAAATAACAAACAAGGTTACGTACTTCTAGCCACTGCAAGGGTGGCCATCATCGCAAACAACGGACAACGATGTGAGGTACGAGCTATGCTGGATTCCGGCTCACAGATAAATCTAATAACGGAGAGACTCATCAAACGTCTCTCTCTATCACCAACACCATCTTCACTCTGCATCGAAGGCATTGGCAGGAGAACACGAAGCTCAAATCAGCGAGTAAATATTGGACTACGATCAACAAGCGGAAACTTTGAATGCAGGGTAGAAGCATTCATACTTCCAAGCATTGTTTCACCTCAACCCACTCAAAATCTGGATACTACCACCTGGAGCCTACCGGATAATATCAAGCTAGCTGATCCAAACTTCCACCGATCGGATAAGATCGATATTCTACTGGGAGCAGAATTTTACCATCAGCTGATGCGACCAGAGAGGATACAAATTGGAGACAGGATGCCTATCCTCCAAAACACCGTTTTAGGTTGGATCGTAGCTGGGAAAATTGGAGACGTCACACCCAACACAGCAACATGTGGGATATTCTGCGAAGACGACTCTACAAATGAATTAATCGAAAAATTCTGGAGGATCGACGATTTCGAAACCACTTCGCGACCATTGACGGCAACAGAAAGGTACTGCGAAACACACTTCACCCAAACTGTGTCGAAATCTGAAACCAACCGTTTCATCGTACGGCTACCCTTTCGAGAAAATGGAACAACGTTGGGTGACTCCAAAAGGACAGCCTTCAATCGATTCCTAGCACTTGAAAGACGACTCAGCAAAAACCAAAAATTAAAGGAGGAGTACGTTAAGTTTATGGATGAATATGAATCCCTGAAGCATATGGAAGAGGTCAAGCAGGAAGTCATCCAAGGATGCCACTTCTTCATACCACACCATTGCGTCTTGAAACCAGACAGCAGCACAACCAAACTACGGGTGGTGTTCGACGCATCCGCAAAAACGTCATCTGGGTCATCGCTTAATGACATTCTTCATACAGGGCCCACAATACAAAGTGAACTATTCTCCATACTCCTTCGATTCCGACTCCACAAGTACGTTTTTACAGCCGACATCGAGAAGATGTACAGGCAGATCCTCATCCAGGAAGATGATCAAATGTACCAGCTCATTATTTGGAGAAGGCAACCAACTGATGAGATCAAGTATTACAAACTAAAAACCGTAACATACGGAACATCATCAGCACCCTACCTGGCCACCAAATGCTTACAATATCTAGCATTCCAAAATAAGATTACACATCCAGCTGGAGCACGACTACTTCAAGATGATTTTTATATCGACGACTGCATCAGCGGAGCAGATAGTATCCCACTGGCAAAGGAAGCCCAAGCTCAAGTCACTGCACTACTTCACAGCGCCGGATTCAAACTACGCAAATGGTGTGCAAACCATCCAGCATTACTTCAGGATCTCCCAGCGGAGGACCACGAAATCAGCCTTGACTTCAGCGAATCAATTCACTGCGCAATAAAAACACTGGGTCTAATTTGGCAGCCAAAGTCGGACCAATTGTGCGGAAGAGCCCAGTTATCCGACATTTCCATACTCACGAAGCGATCAGTCAGCTCCGACATTGCACGCATCTTCGATCCACTAGGACTCTTTGGCCCTGTGGTTGTTAAAGCAAAAATATTTATGCAGCAACTGTGGCACTTGAAACTGTCGTGGGACGACGAGTTGCCCGAACACCTAAGACAAGAATGGATAGCGTTTAGAAACAACCTTTCAACACTCAAGCAGGTCAAGGTTTCAAGGCACATGTTTAATCAAGGGACTCCAACATCCGTACAAATACATACATTTGTGGATGCATCAGAGCAAGCCTATGGAGCAGCAGTTTATTTGCGGTCAACCTATAAAGATCGAACAAGTCTCGTTAGACTACTCTGCGCAAAATCACGTATAGCTCCGGTAAAACAACAAACCCTACCCCGACTTGAATTGTGTGCTGCGGTACTAGGGGCTGAACTCACAAATAGAGTCCGAGAAGACTTAAGATTCCAAGACACTCCAATTGTCTTCTGGACCGATTCACAAATTGTATTATCGTGGATTAATTCAACCTCCTCATCGCTCCACACCTTTGTGGCAAATCGAGTGGCAAAAATTCAGGAATTATCCGTTCCACCCCAATGGCGCCACGTGCCATCAAAGGAAAATCCAGCAGATCTACTATCTCGCGGAATATCAGCAGCCAGCTTTATGTCATGCAGTATGTGGCTTTACGGACCAATCTTCTTGCACGGGAACGAATCAACATGGCCCCAACCTTTCGTAAAGGAACAAGACCCACATTCCGACCTGGAAAGAAAGAGAAAGCATACAGTTGCGGTAGCATTGACACAAAACAGCACAGATCAAATGATTTACCACATCAATCATCGAAATTCCTTCAAGTTCCTTCAGCACACTATTGGCTACGTTCTTCGGTTCATCAAGAGATCCAGAAAAATAGACACAAATAAGGTAACCCATACAGCACTATCACCTATGGAACTCACCGAAGCTCTCACGGCTATCATAAGGCAAGTACAAGGATCTGAATTCGGGAAGGAAATCCAAGACCTCAAGAGCCACAAGGGATTATGCAGATCTAATACATTAATCACCCTAGCACCAATTTTAGACGAAAGGGGTATTTTACGAGTCGGAGGTCGACTAGAAGCCGCTCCCATTTCCTTCGATGCCAAACATCCCATACTGATGCCATACAATGAATCAGTAACAAAAATGCTGTTCAAAATGAAACATGACGAGCACAACCATTGTGGACCACAGACGCTCCTGTCGATCCTGAGACAACAATTCTGGCCTATCAAGGGAAAGATCATGGCTCGTCACACAGTTCACAACTGCGTTAAGTGCACCAAAACTAAACCACAACTAATGAATCAAGTAATGGGAAACCTCCCAGCGGATCGCGTCTCACCAAACAGACCATTCATGATTTCCGGTGTTGACTTTTGTGGACCGCTGTGGGTGCACTACAAAATCCGAGGGAAAAAGCCGCACAAGGTGTACCTAGCAGTCTTTTGTTGCTTTACAACCAAGGCCGTACACTTAGAGATTGTCACTGACCTAACAACAGAAGCCTTTATTGGAGCCCTTCGAAGGTTTATTAGCCGACGCGGACGCATTCAAACACTTTACTGTGACAATGCAACCAACTTTGTGGGAGCAAGAAATCAGCTGCTCGACGTTCTCCATGTCCCAGAAGCAAAAGAGGCCATAATCAAGGCCAGCAGCGACAAAGGCATAACATTCAAGTTCATCCCACCTCGAGCTCCTCATTTTGGCGGCCTATGGGAAGCGGCAGTGAAATCCGCAAAACACCTCCTGGTAAAAACAGTTTCACCGGCCTCATTGACACACGAAGAATTGGAAACAATAGTCGTCGAAATTGAAGGCATTTTGAATTCAAGACCACTCACCCCACTGTCATCAAATCCAAACGACCTATCTGCACTAACACCTGGGCACTTTCTTATTGGCGAGCCTTTGGTTGCTCAAGTCGATAGTGATACCGCACCAGCAAAGGCATCTCTGCTAACCCACTGGAAGGCGATTAGTCATTTAAAATACGAATTCTGGAAACGATGGTCAACGGAGTACTTGAATGAACTACAATATAGGCACAAATGGAATCAGGAAAAGAACAATATCAAGGTTGGCGACATGGTCATAATCAAGGAAGACAACACGCCAACCCTGCAATGGCCGCTCGGAAGAGTGATTCAAATCTTCAAGGGGGATGACAGTATGGTACGAGTAGTCAACGTCAGAACCAAATCTGGAATATGGAAGCGACCAATCCACCGTCTAGTCCCACTATTTAATGAACCAGATGATAGCAACACGAGTACAGCTGAAGCGCCAGGGACATCCACACAAACCACGTCAACTGACTCAACGGAAACGCCCACAAAACGAAGCAAAACATCATACAGCTCTCTAATGACCACCATAATGTTGTCCTTATTATTATTGCCGATAGTTTGCGCTTCACCAGTACACATTACAAGATTCGCTAACAATCCAGGAATCTATTTCGAAACTCTTGGATCTACCAATCTCGTTGCAACTGAATGGAAAATCATTGTCTACTATGACTTAGCACCCATTCAGTCGGAATTAGAAGCATTTGACAATGGAACAATGGCACTTCAACACCTATGCAAGCAGTTACAACAAAAGGCAGCATGCTCTTCACTAGTAACTCACTTCATCATCATCAGAAATAGGTTACAAGCAGATACCAACATAATTTCAAAACGCCGAAAACCTCGGGCAGCCATCAACATAGTCGGCAACATGGCACATACGTTGTTTGGACTTCTTGATTCCGACTACGCAGAAGAGATATCCCAAACCATCAACCAAGTAAAGGGCAATGAAGCACGTTTATGGACAATGTTAAAGAACCAGACATCTATCATAGATTCCACAATTAACATCGTGAAACAAGATCAAATCGAGGTCAGAGAACGCATGAACTCCCTTCAAAATCAAACCAAACAGATCATCGCTCGGATTGGAGAGGCCTCTGAACAAACCAAAATCTTCCAAATTTTCACGTCATTAACAATACAACTAATGCTTATGGCTACCAACCTGCAACGAATTGAAACAGCAATCATAAATACGTTAACAGACGCCCACTATGGGACCATCAGCCCACTTCTGCTGACCCCAACTCAACTACGAGCCGAAATCAACAATATCAAAAATCATCTGCCTCTGTCGGAAAAACTACCGTTTGATCAAGAAGATTTGATTCACTTCTACAAGATCCTAACAACTCAAGGAGGAGCCACTGACAATCATCTGGTGTTTGTCATTAAAATTCCACTAGTCGAACAAGAACCCTTCAATCTGTTCCTACTAATACCATTCCCGGCCACAGTCAATAACACACTCCTCATCATCAATCCATCGATGGAAATTCTGGCAATAAACCGCCACCGGGATCAGTATTTCGAGATGACAACAGCCGAACTTAAGGAGTGCGACAAGGGAAAGGACACTCACTTCATTTGCGTCAACAAAAGAGCAAAACACCACGCTGGTTCCCAAGCATATACTTGTGAATTCAATCTCTTCAACAACAATACAGTACCATCATGCAACCTGATGCAACCAACCAACAACATGATATGGACACAGTTGAGCAACAGTAACCAGTGGATTTTCGGCACGCTCCAAGACGTTCAACTCACTGCCGTATGTAAAACAGAAGCCAATCAATTCAAACTTAGTGGCTCTGGACTACTCTCACTCGAAGACAACTGCGTAATGAGGAACAATCTAATCACCATCCAAGGCCGTCAGATGAAGACCAACACTCTACATTCCTCCTACATCAGTTCTGGAAACCTGTCTTCACTTGCCAAACAGAACGAGGTGCAGGCCGCACTGAAATTCTCCTCTCCAGCAGCTACCAACACCACGTCAGAAGCCTTGAACAATCTTCAAGAGCAACTCGCAGACTTAAAAACCCAAGAATTCCCAGACCTACACGACACCGTACTCTCAAACAGTATTCATCACCATGCAATTAGTTACTTGGCCTTGCTACTGTCAGTTTCCGTCGGATTCTTAATCATCTACAACCTGCGCAGCCGAATGACGTCAGCTACAGGATCCACACCTGTTCCCAAAACTCGAACGCAATACAACGTCAGCGAAACATGAGAGTTTAATTGAATGCAACGCAGTTCAACGCGGGGAGAATGTTAAGTAACACATCGAGTGCAACAAACTCCGCACCTTGTGACCTACTCAGTCACAAACAGAAACAACCAACAAAAAAGAAACCTCAGCAAACCAGAAACAACAATCGCGTGCTGTGCTGACGCACCATATATAGTTAAGCAAGTAGCATTAAGAACTATGTCGTCTAGGTTAGCACTTTTCAATTATAACATTAAGCAATATAATGTCACTAAGAACTATGTCACTAAGTTAGCAGTTAAGCAATTAATTTTAAGTATAAAAAGAGGCGCTTGGCCCACCAATAAACACAATCAATCACCACTCATTGATCGTCGCTTTTCTTTTTACGTCCTACACTTCAATTTCAGCGTGAACAAGTTCAAGTGCTTGGCTCACAATTCGCAACAAGACTAACAAGTGCAATCGCTTGTTATCTACCCTTACCATCAAGTGCAATCGCTTGGTATCTGCCTTCGCAATCAAGTGCAATCGCTTGTTATTGCCCCAATAAAGGCACATCTAACTCAACAACTCCTAAAACTGCTCGGGATATACAATTTTCAAAATCCGCCCACTGCCACGAGCACAAAAAAATAAAACAATTTTATTGAAAAACCAAAATTTGAGCTAGGGAGCTGAAATTTTTAATATATACTCTCTAGGGGCCCTTTAAGCTCATTTATAAATATTTTCAAAATCCGCCCACTGACACGCCCACAAATAAATAAAACAATTTTTTTTGAAAATCCAAAGTTTGAGCTAGGGATCTGAAATTTATAATATATACTCTCTAGGGGCCCTTTAAGCTCATGTATAAATATTTTCAAAATCTGCCCACTGACACGCCCACAAATAAATAAAACAATTTTTTGAAAATCCAAAGTTTGAGCTAGGGAGCTGAAATTTATAATATATACTCTCTAGGGGCCCTTTATGCTCATGTGTTTTTTAAAAATCCGCCTACTGACACGCCCACAATTAAATAAAACAATTTTATTGAAACACCCAAGTTTGAGCTAGGGAGCGTTTTTTTTGATAAAATCCTTTAAATGTTATATAACAAAATATGTAGAGCGTTCTTAACAATTCAACCATACTTAGGCTTTTGTCACGCCCACTTATGAGGGATAGGAATAAGAATAGGGTATCCAACAGTTCGCCCAAGCGGACTGTAGCCCGTCCCTATGTTTTTGTTTTGTGTTGGGAATTGTCTGGAAGTAAAAAAATAATCGAAAGACATTGCAGAGCTGGTACGCGAGTGATGCTTCTGCAATAATGATGGACTTTATCTCATCTAAAAAAAACTCCCGGGGACTGACATTCGCCATCCCGAATGAGATTACACCTAGTCGACGACTAAACGGCAATTTGTTTTTGAATTATTTGATGAATTTAAGAGATAAATCCGCCATTTGTCGGATTTCTAAACTTTTTTTTGTTTATTTCTTAGCCCTAGCTAACTCTTATAGATCAAGAGGTTTTACCCGTCTCAATATCCTGTTTATATTGTCATTATTTAAAAGTTCTGTTATTTCTGTGTTTACGTGGTTGAGAAGCCTACTTCTCTGCCTTTGAGCAATTTTCTTAACTTCATCTTCAACCATTTCAACATTTAGATCTTTATGCAGATCGGCATTGCGTGTATACCAAGGTGCATTAACTATGATCCTTAGTACTTTATTTTGGAAAACATGAATTTTTTGTAAATTTGTTTGCCATGTGCAATTGTGCATGCCCATAACTGGAGCCCGTAGGTCCATACTGGTTTCAGAACTTGCATGTATACCAATAACTTATTGTAGTTGGACAGGGATGAGTATCTCCCAATAAGCCATTACTTTTTACTGTATCGCATGTTCAACTCATCTTTTTTTTTCTTTACGTGCGCTTTCCAACGCAGTTTAGCGTCTGGAGTCATGCCTAGATATTTGGCTGTTTGAATATTCCACTACATTGTTGTTAGGTTAGGTTAGGTTAGGGAAGGTAAGGTGGCTGCGAGGGCGTGAGCCCAGGCACACTTATACCGCAATTTCGGTACATTTTGATACCACAAAAAGGGGGGGGGGGTGTTCTGCCGTTCGTCGCTCGGCCTACTGGGATCCCTGTAATTTCCTCCTATGAGGTAGTGGTTGTACGAGATATGGAGATACTACTGAAGGGGTCAGGATCTGCAGCCTGGCTGTAGCTCGCATAACTTACGATGTGCTCAGAGTGACTAGTGCAGTGAGGACTCCCGCCCGACTTCGGAATCAAGATGAGGTGATTGATGAAATCAAACCTTGGGGCGATCCCATTTCACTGCGCAGCGGAGGCAAGACTGCTGCTTCCTGATCCACGGAAAGGAAGAGCCTTTTGATATGACTGTTACAACCGAACCTCAAACTGATATTTATTCTCTTTGCAGGTAATACTGTGCCGGGGAGACTGATTTCAATCGAATCCCGAGCAAGCTATTACATACCATGGAGGTCAATCAGGGTGTATCGGCTGCACAGTCGAGTTGTTGATTTTCAAACTATGCTAGAGAGAGTGACTGAAACGGTCGAACCCTGAGTGCTACGCGCATCGCGGGGGGATTGCAGCTTGGGGCTACATTGTTCTTAATGTATTAAGAATTAATGTGTTATCGAAAGCTTGTGCTATATCAAGAAATACCGTAGAGCACACATTTGTCTCTTCAAATACTTTTTCGATTTTATCTGTGATTCTATGCACCTGATCAATTTTGTATACCCTATTCTAAGGGTATATTAATTTTGACGTAAAGTTTGTAACATACCTTAATATTGCCCGTAGACCCCTAAAAGTTACCATATTTATGATCAGCATCGATAGTAATGTCGATCTAGCCATGTCTGTCCGTCCGTCTGTCGGCAAAAATTAGGCCTTTAAACTGGACCTAGAGAGCTGAAATTTTAACCATATACTCTCTAGGGTCCCGAAATAATCAAGTTTACGAATTTTTGAAATCCGCCCACAGACACGCCCACAAACTCAAAAAAACAAAATTTTGGAAAAAATCGAATTTTGAGCTAGAAAGCTGAAATTTTGTATATATGATCTATGACTCCTAAAACTGCTCGTGATAAAAAATTTTCAAAATCCGCCCACTGACACGCCCACAAATAAATAAAATAATTTTTTTATACCCTATTCTAAGGGTATATTAATTTTTGAAAATCCAAAGTTTGAGCTAGGGAGCTGAAATTTATAATATATACTCTCTAAGGGCCCTTTATGCTCATGTGTAAATATTTTCAAAATTCGCCCACTGACACGCCCACAATTAATTTTTTTTTTTTGAAAATTCAAAGTTTGAGCTAGGGGCCCTTTATTATCATGTGTTAATTTTTTTTAAATCCGCCTACTGACACGCTCACAATTAAATAAAACAATTTTATTGAAACACCCAAGTTTTAGCTAGGGAGGGTTTTTTTTTGATAAAATCCTTTAAATGTTATATAACAAAATATGTGGAGTGTTCTTAACAATTCAACCATACTTAGACTTTTGTCACGCCCACTTATGAGGGATAGGAATAAGAATAGGGTATCCAACAGTTCGCCCAAGCGGACTGTAGCCCGTCCCTATGTTTTTAAAGAGTTTTTAACATTACTCTCAAGCCATAGTAATATTAACGTTACTCTCAGCAAGCTGAGAGTTACCTATCCTAGTTGAAAGCACGAGACTTGGAACCAGAATTAGGCTCGGACGAATAATAGGGGTAGGTGGAAAATTTTACATGAGACTCTTCCTCACTTAAGAAAAGAAAAAGAAAAAGAAAAGAAAAAAAACATAGGGACGGGCTACAGTCCGCTTGGGTGAACTGTTGGATACCCTATTCTTATTCCTATCCCTCATAAGTGGGCGTGAGAAAAGTCGAAGTATGGTTGAATTATTAAGAACGCTCTACATATATTTTGTTATAAAACATTTAAAGGATTTAATCGAAAAAAACGAAGCATTTGTAAAAAAAACGATCCCTAGCTCAAACTTTGGTTTTTCAAGTAGGTGGATTTTGAAAATATTTACACATTACAAAATATTACACATTCCAAATTTCAACTCCTTACCACAAACTTTGGTTTTTCAATAAAAATGTTTTATTTAATTGTGGGCGTGTCAGTTGGCGGATTTTAAAAATTTTAACTCCCAAGTAGTTTTAGGAGTCAAAGATCATATATAAAAATTGCTTTCTAGTTCAAAATTCGATTGTTTTTTTTTTTTTGAGTTTGTGGGCGTGTCTGTAGGCGGATTTCAAAAATTCTTAAAGCTGATTATTTTGGGCTCCTAGAGAGTATATGGTTAAAATTTCAGCTGTCTAGGTCCAGTTAAGGCTATGGAGACGAAGACTCAACCAAGAACTATACGAGCTGTACAGCGACATGCCCCTGGTCAAAAAACTCCGCATTGGACGTTTAAGATGGCTAGGACATGTAGAACGAATGGACACTAATACTCCGGCTCGCAGAGTCTTCGATTCCCAGCCAGACGTCAGACGCAGTAGAGGAAGACCTCGCCTTAAGTGGCGCGCACAAGTGGAAACCGACCTCAACCAACTTGGAGTGCGCAACTGGAGGCAGTTAGCTAAGGACCTGGCTAATTGGAGAGGCATGTTGGTTGAGGCCCAGGTTCATTCCGGACTGTAGCGCCGCTTAAGTAAGTAAGTAAGTAAGGTCCAGTTAAAAGGCCTAATTTTTGCCGACAGACGGACGGACATGGCTAGATCGACATTACTATCGATGCTGATCATAAAATATAGTCTCGAATTTGGAGCATGGTGTTATTGCAATGACCGTGAAGGCGTGTCTGTTGTTTGCGGGCAAAATGTTTTATTTCTTCTTCGATGGTGGCCATATTTAGGCCTCTGTGGATATCAGTGTTTCTGATAAACCATGGTAATTTGTAACAACCCCATAGTTGTATACCGTATGTCCAAAACGGTTTTAGTACTTGATTGAATAAAAGCAGCTTGTTCTGCCTGCTGAGCATGGAAAATCTACCAAGCAGCCAGTGCATTTGCTTACATCGAATTCCTTCTTGACGTGCGGTTTCCATTTCAATTTCGCATCGAGTGTCATTCCCAAATATTTTGCCTCGTTTGCGTACGGAGTTCGTACCAAATCAATGAAAATGGGTAATTTGTCTACATTTCTATACCTAAGTAAAATTCAAGTGCGTTGGGAACAATACGCCAAGCCTTTGTCCAATCACAAATTTTGTCAATAGCAAGTTGGAGGTTATTAGTTGCGGATTTAACCGTATTACTGACCGCTAATATAGCTGTATTGTCTGCAAACGTGGCTACTGCTGTGCCTTCTCCTTGCGGAATATCATTAGTCTATATTAGAAATAAAATCGGTCCAAGAACGCTTCCTTGAGGAACTCCTGCCGCGTTTTCTTTGAATTCAGAGTCATCATCAAGTATATCAGATAACTGTTTTGGAAAAGCTTGTCTTAGCTTATATTTCAAACCCGTATGCCATACTTTATCAAAGGCTTGAGAGACGTCGAGAAAAACACTAGAACATATTTTTTTCTCCTCTGTGGCTTTTTCAATTACATTGGTTTTCTGTAAACCTGGTCGATTGTAGAGTGCTTAATCCTGAATCCGAATTGGTGATCAGGTATTCGATAATCGGATGTAGGCGCTTTAACAAAAGTTTTTCGAGTACCTTCGACATTATCGGTAAGAGCGATATTGGCCTATATGATTTTTTGTCATTTAGTGGTTTCCAACTATGAGGTTGTACAAAGATACAAATGTACAAACAATACAAACATTTCAAAACAAAGTCCTTCGAGGAATAGTAAATGCTCCATGGTATATAAGAAATAATGAGTTGCATCGTGGCTTGCAAATTGATCTTGTAACGGAAGTAATTAAAAATTACGCAATTCGTCACAACGATCGTCTGCGGATGCATATTAATCCTGAAATAGAAGACTGCTTCCTTGTTTAATATATTAGTTCATTACATGTTTACATATTCCATTAAAAGCTTAACCTATACATTTATAGTCTATGTATATATATAACGTAGGTCTGTCTTACTTACTAACACATCTTCCTTTTTTCTTCTTTTTTTTCAGTGTGGTATTCTTGCTGTTTTATTATACCAATTTTTTTTTTATTTTGTCATTGTTTTCGAATGATCCTTTCACCTCTTTGTATCTGTCTTTTTTAAAAATACTGAGCTTTCCTGGTATTAAAGGTTTGGTGCTCCTACCAAATAAAATTTCCACTGGGGACACATTTAATCCTTTGATGGGTGTATTTCGATACTCCTCCAAGATCATTTTCCAGAATTCCGTATCACTTGCCTTAGCTTTTGAAAGTATTGATTTAGTTATTTTAACAAAACTCTCTGCAAGTTCATTCTACCTGGGATAGTGTGGACTTGACGTTACAAGTTTAATGTCTAATGAATTTGCATAGTTTTTAAAAAAATACGAACCAAACGGCATGTTATCTGCTATAATTTTTCGAGGAATCCCATGTGTAGCAAATATGTTCTTTAACTTCGCTGCCACTTCCTCTGCTGTTTTGTTATTTACCTTTTCTACTTCAACATATTTTGAAAAATAATCCACAACTACCAGATACGATTTTCCCGCCCATTCCATGAGATTTATCCCAATTTTGTCATATGGAATTTCTGGAATCTCATGCGGTATCATGGGCTCTTTTGTATTAGACGCCCTCGAACTCTGGCAAATGCTGCATTTACCAACCACCTCCTCTATATCCTTATTCAGCCCGGGCCAAAAAACTAAACTTCTAGCTCTTGTTTTCGTCTTTTCAATGCCTAAGTGAGAACTAGTGCTTCTTTCAGAACCGATCTCTCTAAGCTCTTGGGTATTATTATACGGTTGTTGTAAAATACGAGATCATCTTCTACAAAGATGCCATTCCTCAGTTTCCAGAAAATTTTAATTTCATCTGACAGTTTATTTCTATTATTTGGCCAACCCTGTTTGACTACTCTCATGAGCTTATTTAAGCATCTATCATTCCTAGTTTCTTTTTTGAAGATCTCCCTACTTATCCTTTTTTTTAATTCGAAATCAGCAAAAATGTAAGTCGATTTCACAAAATATCGAAACAGTTTGCCTTGTTGACACTTCACAGATGAAATTTGTAATTTTTTCAATTTCTTTTATTGACACCTCACAGGTGACATTAAGATATTTTCTCTGGTAGCACAGATTCTTTACTCCAATAAAAACGTTCGCTAACCGTAATACCAAAAAATCAGAAATCCACCTGGGAGTTCGACCCGAGTCGAACGTTCGATTCGCTAACCGAAATAGGGGGGTTAATTGTGTCGAATTACAACATGCATTTCTTACGAAAATTCGCTTCGTCAGCATTTCCGTTGGTTGTGTTGATGTTAACTTATATAACAACGAAAAGTATATAAATGTTAGGACAAGACATCTCCCATACTACCTCCTGACATGCTTAGATATTTCTGACTTCTTCTCACAAAAGAAAAAAGAATTGACGCCTAACTTGTAAATTAACATCGCCACCTCATTTCGCTACCAACAGGACATTCATATGAATTCAAATAACAACAATTCAAGAGAGTCAAGCAATTCGAGGGCCCTATATCGGCGTCGTGCACAAAGGCTCCCCTCTCTCGAGATTAAAGCACAGTAGGTATAGGTATTCGAAAGTTATTTTTGACATTCATTGTGTATATGTCATGAAAAGCTATTCTTCCATTTCTATTCAGTTATTATAAACGAAATCGGTTAATAAATCAAGTTATTGTGCGCTGACGTAAAACTTTTTTTTTACATCCGTTTGCCCGCACGTTCTACGTAAATTCCGTGTACACCAAAAACGACCGCGATGCCTGCTGACATCAAATCATAGCTCCAAACCATTTTTCATTTTCAACGTTACCATTTCTCTATTCTGAGGTTTTCGTTGGCTCCTTTCCTCAAGGACAACCCAGCGGCTGATGCATATCATTTTTCAATGTCATTCTGTGAGTTTGCTCTCTTCAAGTGTCAACAACGACAACCGACCACGAGCACGACTAGTAAAAAATGTAAGTTAGGCAGTCGTCATCAGTGTCCTCGTTATCACCATCATCAGCCAGCAAGTTTTGTAGATACGCAACTTCATTTGGTATTTGGTTTTGGCTGTGAAGTTCTAAAAATGGACATGGAAGAGGCATGAAAAGTTTTGACTTCTTGAAGACTAGAATTGATATTTTTCTTATCCCTTACAGAGTTTTGCGACCTTAAGGGACGTTTGCTGAAACGAAACACCAATATTTTAACTCAAAATAAACGCTTTCCACTGCGTAAACTGTAACATATGTTGAACTTAAATATTTATGTATCGTTTCAGCCGGCACTTACAAACTTATCGCTGATACTGATAGGAAGGTTTCCACACTGAATCTGCTAAACAAGTTTCATATTTTCATATTTATATTACATATTTCATATTTAATATTATTCATCATCATCAGTAACAACATTTATGATAGACTTCCAAAATCTTTCAAGTTATAAATTTGAATTTTGTAAAAAAAAAGCCTTTCGATTATTATAACTCCTGTTAACTGAAAATAGTTGTATTGTTGTTTTATATTAAAAAAAAGAAAAGAAAAAAAGGAAGACTACGGTAAACTAAATATAAACATTGTAGGTATAGTCCGTACCAAAACAGTTGGCCAACGGTCGATTGCGCAAAGAGAGGATTAAGAGAACAAAAATGACGCGAAAGAGATTTAATCACTAAGCGTTTTTGCCTGTAATTTGCAATGCGTAACCCAACTTTACAGTGCTTAGAACTAAAATGCTGTTGAATATCTAAATAAACTTAATTTTTATACCCTATTCTAGGGGTATATTAATTTTGACGCATAGTTTGTAACATACCTTAATATTGCCCGTAGACCCCTAAAAGTTACTATATTTATGATCAGCATCGATAGTAATGTCGATCTAGCCATGTCCGTCCGTCCGTCCGTCGGCAAAAATTAGGCCTTTAAACTGGACCTAGAGAGCTGAAATTTTAACCATATACTCTCTAGGGTCCCGAAATAATCAAGTTTAAGAATTTTTGAAATCCGCCCACAGACACGACCACAAACTCAAAAAAACAAAATTTTGGAAAAAATCGAATTTTGAGCTAGAGAGCTGAAATTTTTTATATATGATCTATGGCCCATAAAACTGATTGGGACATAAAATTTTCAAAATCCGCCCACTGACACGCCCACAATTAAATAAAACAAATTTTGGAAAAAATTGAACTTTGAGCTAGAAAGCTGCAATTTTTTATATATGATCTATGGCCCATAAAACTGCTTGGGACATAACATTTTCAAAATCCGCCCACTGACACGCCCACAATTAAATAAAACAATTTTATTGAAAAACCAAAATTTGAGGTAGGGAGCTGAAATTTATAATATATACTCTCTAGGGGCTCTTTATGCTCATGTGTAAATATTTTCAAAATCCGCCTACTGACACGCCCACAATTATTTTTATTTTTATTTTTGAAAGTCCAAAGTTTGAGCTAGGGAGCTGAAATTTATAGTATATACTCTCTAGGTGCCCTTTATGCTCATGCTTAAATTTTTTTAAAATTCGCCTACTGACACGCCCACAACTAAATAAAACAATTTTATTGAAAAACCAAATTTTGAGCTAGGGAGCGTTTTTATTTACAAAAGCTTAGTTTTTTCGATAAAATCCTTTAAATTTTTGTCACGCCCACTTATTAGGGATAGGAATATGAATAGGGTATCCAACAGTTCGCCCAAGCGGACTGTAGCCCGCCCCTATGTTTTATTATGAGGTCGACTTTTATACATTTCTACCTAGAAGTCCGATTGTATTTGAAAGGGTTCCCAACCCTTTTTATGGTTGAACATTTCGTGGTTTAGCGCTAGGTACCTGTATGGGTGGTGTGCTTGGTTAGCATTAATTTTATGATGTTTGATTTTACCTGTTTGACTTAAGTGTAAAAGTTTTACGACATGATAAGTGTTTGCATTTGGTTACCTGTAGGGGCAAGGAATAAATTTGTTGCTTGGTTTTTAGAGTTTTTTATTTTAAGATAACGCATATATATTATGGATTTCCTATTTGGAATTCACTTTCACGAAAACAAAAGCATTGCTAGGACATAAGTTTATTAAAATAAAATAAATTGTCATGGATCTTTCAAGAAAAGGAAAACCAATAGGAAGTCTAGGACGTAAGATCGTTGTTAGGATATATTACAAAAAAATTGAAGAAGCTAGGAATTTATGTATAGATAATCCCATCACATACGCAAATTCACAGACAGAGGAGTTTACGGGAATTTCGGCCCGAACAATAAGAAGGATAATTAAAGAATATGAGAAGAAAGGCGCTATTGAATCTCCAACTAAAAGAGTACCACATACAAAATGGAAAACTGGATTGGACGAATTTGGTATCACAGCTGTTCGGCGAATTATATACAACTTCCACATTGAAGAAAAAATGATGATAACATTAAAAATGTTAAGACAACGGGTGCAGGAAGATTTGGAGCTGAACCTAAGCAATATGTCGCTACATAGGATTTTAAAAAGAAATGGATTTTCTTATAGGAAAACGGAGAACAACCGTAAATTTCTTTGCGAAAGAAATGAAATCAAACTTTTACGAGTGAAATATCTGAGGAAGGTGCGGGAGTACAGGTCAGAAGGATATGAGATTATTTATTTGGACGAGAGCTATATTCACAGCTCTCACACAAGGCCAAGGGCATGGACTGACGGCACCAGTCAAGGTTTAAAGGCGCCAATTTCAAAAGGCCAAAGGCTGATAATGGCGCATGCAGGTGGAGCGAAGGGCTTCGTGAATAATGCCTTGCTTTTATTTAAATCTGGGTCGAAAACAGGAGATTATCACGATGAGATGAATTTTGAAAATTTCTCCAAATGGATGAAGGATCAAGTTTTAAATAACCTAGAGGAACCATCGGTTATTGTAATGGACAACGCATCATATCACAACAAATGGGAACACAAGCAAATCACTTCTGCTTCCGTTAAATCGGAGATGTTAGAATGGCTTTCCGTCAACAATATACCGCATTCTTCAAAAATGCTCAAAGTCGAACTTTATGACCTTATAAAGCGACATCGGACTAATCACCACCCCAAGCATAAGATTGACGATATGATTCACGGCGCGGGACACGAAGTACTACGATTGCCACCCTATCATCCAGATCTCGACCCTATTGAAAAGATCTGGGCAACAGTCAAGGGAAGAGTCGGAAGCCGAAATACAACGTTTAGATTATCGGATGTTCAGAAACTAGCTGAAGAAGAATTTTCAAAAATAACAGTTGAAGATTGGCGCAAAGTTTGTGAAAAAATTATAAGGACAGAGGAGGAATACTTTTCACACGAGCAGATGTGGGACACAATGTCGGATGCAATAATTATCAATCCAGGAGATGATTCTTCAACCGATTATGAAACTGACAGTTCTTCGAATTCAATTTAATATACATTAATATTAACTATTTCATATATAGGTAGCAAAATCAATAAATATTTTTATCTTAGTACTAAAACGTGTGTGTTTTTACTTCTTAATTCAAACCAAACCGAACCACCCATTTGGTATACTGGTGTTTTGTTTTGCTGCTCGCTGTAAATCTGTTTTATATTTGCAATTCATCGTCAATTTTATCTCGCTATAATTTACACTTTTAATCAAGGTTACAAATTTAAAAGTGGTGGGTAGTTCAAAAAGTTTTAAAAACTGCATTTCTTAAAAAAAATTATTGAAGAATCAAGAACGTTCACCATTTTGTCTTTAACGAACCGTTTAATACCCCATCCTCTTTTTTGTGACAGAAAATCGTGCCTATTGTTATTGGGCATAAAATCGTTTACGTTTCCAAAAAATTCCCAAATTGTAAATTTTTTATTAAATTAACCTACTTCGCCCAAATTCAATGATATAAACAAAAAAAATTTGGTGTGACACTGCAATTTACTTTACTTTGCGTGCCAATATCAGTACCTATATGATCAATATGCACGACACAATTAATAATGATCAACGAAAGCATAATGAGCAAATAGGGTTTAAATCTAAAACCGTACACCTTCATACAGACACAGTCACACAATCAATTCATGTGCAATGTTTTGCTTAATCTATCCGACCGTGATCACATCATACTCCTACAAAGAACCGACAAGATAAAAAACGAAACAATATATTTGCCTCCAAGTAAAGTTGACTTATAATGGTCTATATTTTTCCTCCGCTCCTAATTTCAGTATAAAAGAAGGAAAATGAAGAAACCACCCTCAGTGAGATCGCGACAGCGATCTTGAACACAAGGCAGGGTATACGTCGTTTTTTATTATGGCTCCGCCCATTTTCGTCTCTTTATGCTTGTTTTTGCAATTTAAGAGATTGTAAAACACATTTTAAGAGACCTTCTAGGGGTATATTAATTTTGACGCATAGTTTGTAACATACCTTAATATTGCCCGTAGACCCCTAAAAGTTACTATATTTATGATCAGCATCGATAGTAATGTCGATCTAGCCATGTCCGTCCGTCCGTCCGTCCGTCCGTCCGTCGGAAAAAATTAGGCCTTTAAACTGGACCTAGAGAGCTGAAATTTTAGCCATATACTCTCTAGGGTCCCGAAATAATCAAGTTTAAGAATTTTTGAAATCCGCCCACAGACGACCACAAACTCAAAAAAACAAAATTTTGGAAAAAATCGAATTTTGAGCTAGAGAGCTGAAATTTTTTATATATGATCTATGGCCCATAAAACTGATTGGGACATAAAATTTTCAAAATCCGCCCACTGACACGCCCACAATTAAATAAAACAATTTTATTGAAAAACCAAAATTTGAGGTAGGGAGCTGAAATTTATAATATATACTCTCTAGGGGCTCTTTATGCTCATGTGTAAATATTTTCAAAATCCGCCTACTGACACGCCCACAATTATTTTTATTTTTATTTTTGAAAGTCCAAAGTTTGAGCTAGGGAGCTGAAATTTATAGTATATACTCTCTAGGTGCCCTTTATGCTCATGCTTAAATTTTTTTTAAATTCGCCTACTGACACGCCCACAACTAAATAAAACAATTTTATTGAAAAACCAAATTTTGAGCTAGGGAGCGTTTTTATTTACAAAAGCTTAGTTTTTTCGATAAAATCCTTTAAATTTTTGTCACGCCCACTTATTAGGGATAGGAATATGAATAGGGTATCCAACAGTTCGCCCAAGCGGACTGTAGCCCGCCCCTATGTTTTATTATGAGGTCGACTTTTATACATTTCTACCTAGAAGTCCGATTGTATTTGAAAGGGTTCCCAACCCTTTTTATGGTTGAACATTTCGTGGTTTAGCGCTAGGTACCTGTATGGGTGGTGTGCTTGGTTAGCATTAATTTTATGATGTTTGATTTTACCTGTTTGACTTAAGTGTAAAAGTTTTACGACATGATTAGTGTTTGCATTTGGTTACCTGTAGGGGCAAGGAATAAATTTGTTGCTTGGTTTTTAGAGTTTTTTATTTTAAGATAACGCATATATATTATGGTTTTCCTATTTGAAATTCACTTTCACGAAAACAAAAGCATTGCTAGGACATAAGTTTATTAAAATAAAATAAATTGTCATGGATCTTTCAAGAAAAGGAAAACCAATAGGAAGTCTAGGACGTAAGATCGTTGTTAGGATATATTACAAAAAAATTGAAGAAGCTAGGAATTTATGTATAGATAATCCCATCACATACGCAAATTCACAGACAGAGGAGTTTACGGGAATTTCGGCCCGAACAATAAGAAGGATAATTAAAGAATATGAGAAGAAAGGCGCTATTGAATCTCCAACTAAAAGAGTACCACATACAAAATGGAAAACTGGATTGGACGAATTTGGTATCACAGCTGTTCGGCGAATTATATACAACTTCCACATTGAAGAAAAAATGATGATAACATTAAAAATGTTAAGACAACGGGTGCAGGAAGATTTGGAGCTGAACCTAAGCAATATGTCGCTACATAGGATTTTAAAAAGAAATGGATTTTCTTATAGGAAAACGGAGAACAACCGTAAATTTCTTTGCGAAAGAAATGAAATCAAACTTTTACGAGTGAAATATCTGAGGAAGGTGCGGGAGTACAGGTCAGAAGGATATGAGATTATTTATTTGGACGAGAGCTATATTCACAGCTCTCACACAAGGCCAAGGGCATGGACTGACGGCACCAGTCAAGGTTTAAAGGCGCCAATTTCAAAAGGCCAAAGGCTGATAATGGCGCATGCAGGTGGAGCGAAGGGCTTCGTGAATAATGCCTTGCTTTTATTTAAATCTGGGTCGAAAACAGGAGATTATCACGATGAGATGAATTTTGAAAATTTCTCCAAATGGATGAAGGATCAAGTTTTAAATAACCTAGAGGAACCATCGGTTATTGTAATGGACAACGCATCATATCACAACAAATGGGAACACAAGCAAATCACTTCTGCTTCCGTTAAATCGGAGATGTTAGAATGGCTTTCCGTCAACAATATACCGCATTCTTCAAAAATGCTCAAAGTCGAACTTTATGACCTTATAAAGCGACATCGGACTAATCACCACCCCAAGCATAAGATTGACGATATGATTCACGGCGCGGGACACGAAGTACTACGATTGCCACCCTATCATCCAGATCTCGACCCTATTGAAAAGATCTGGGCAACAGTCAAGGGAAGAGTCGGAAGCCGAAATACAACGTTTAGATTATCGGATGTTCAGAAACTAGCTGAAGAAGAATTTTCAAAAATAACAGTTGAAGATTGGCGCAAAGTTTGTGAAAAAATTATAAGGACAGAGGAGGAATACTTTTCACACGAGCAGATGTGGGACACAATGTCGGATGCAATAATTATCAATCCAGGAGATGATTCTTCAACCGATTATGAAACTGACAGTTCTTCGAATTCAATTTAATATACATTAATATTAACTATTTCATATATAGGTAGCAAAATCAATAAATATTTTTATCTTAGTACTAAAACGTGTGTGTTTTTACTTCTTAATTCAAACCAAACCGAACCACCCATTTGGTATACTGGTGTTTTGTTTTGCTGCTCGCTGTAAATCTGTTTTATATTTGCAATTCATCGTCAATTTTATCTCGCTATAATTTACACTTTTAATCAAGGTTACAAATTTAAAAGTGGTGGGTAGTTCAAAAAGTTTTAAAAACTGCATTTCTTAAAAAAAATTATTGAAGAATCAAGAACGTTCACCATTTTGTCTTTAACGAACCGTTTAATACCCCATCCTCTTTTTTGTGACAGAAAATCGTGCCTATTGTTATTGGGCATAAAATCGTTTACGTTTCCAAAAAATTCCCAAATTGTAAATTTTTTATTAAATTAACCTACCTCGCCCAAATTCAATGATATAAACAAAAAAAATTTGGTGTGACACTGCAATTTACTTTACTTTGCGTGCCAATATCAGTACCTATATGATCAATATGCACGACACAATTAATAATGATCAACGAAAGCATAATGAGCAAATAGGGTTTAAATCTAAAACCGTACACCTTCATACAGACACAGTCACACAATCAATTCATGTGCAATGTTTTGCTTAATCTATCCGACCGTGATCACATCATACTCCTACAAAGAACCGACAAGATAAAAAACGAAACAATATATTTGCCTCCAAGTAAAGTTGACTTATAATGGTCTATATTTTTCCTCCGCTCCTAATTTCAGTATAAAAGAAGGAAAATGAAGAAACCACCCTCAGTGAGATCGCGACAGCGATCCTGAACACAAGGCAGGGTATACGTCGTTTTTTATTATGGCTCCGCCCATTTTCGTCTCTTTATGCTTGTTTTTGCAATTTAAGAGATTGTAAAACACATTTTAAGAGACCTGCGCAGTAGAATGGCCAACTGTTTTGGTACGCACTATATACAAATTCAAAGAAAGAAAAAAATAATTTCAAAAAAGTAAAAAGAAAATGAAAGAAAGCAAACGATTTCTATTAACTTATGTAGTACTTTCTGTATCTATGTGCTTGTAATGTGCCGAAAGAAAGTATCACTGAAATTGTTTGCATCCTTGAGCCATCTTAAACTCAGGGGAAGTCCATTCCAGAGGCAAATGGCGTGACCAAAAAATTGGCGTTCCGTGAGCTGATATGCTACCCGGGCCCCGGGGTGGAATTAAAATGGAGGAGCGGTGCGATTGTCCGAATTGAAGCTAATCATATAAATAGGGAGGCTGTTTGGTGGTTATGATATTATGTAGATGCTGGATAGTGCAGTATTCAAGGAACTTGTTTAAGTGTACAACCAAGAATCTTTTTAGCATAAGCGGAAACATGATCGTATCTTTTTAATCCAAAAACATATCGAGTAATATTGTTAAATGCAACTTGAAATTTGCGCGTTATGAAGGCGTTGTTACAACAGAAGATTTCACAGCAGTAGGTAATAAGTGGCACCAGCAGGGTTCTAGCCAGCATCAACTTTGTAGTTGTCGGTGTGAAATTTTTCGAAAATTACAAGTTTCTGAGACAGCCGTAGATTTTCCCAATAACGATCAGAATATGGTTGTCCCAACACAATGTTGTGCTGAACCAAATGCCTATTTTTTTTTATTTTCTGGACAGATTGAATTGGAAAATTTCCAGGATAGATGCTAGGAACGCAAGATATATGTGGACAATTTCTGCTAATTACTATGCATTTGGATTTGTGAGGATCTAGCCTTAAACAATTACACTTGGACCAAGTTAGGATATTGTTTAGATCCTGATTGTGCTTATGCGCAGAATTAGTGATGAGACCGCGCTCACTGCTTATATATAGCTTATACATCGTCTGCATACATATGTACTGACGAGGAGTTGACGACAGTTGGGAGGTCATTAATAAAGATTTAGAAGAGCCCCGAATAGTGTCATAAGTTTTTCAACAAGAAGCTCGTGGTGAACTGTGTCAAATGCCTTGGAAAAGTCAAGTAGAGTCAGAAAAGTAGAGAAGTTTTTATCCATAGCTACCCGTATACCATTTAAGCAGTGCTGAAGTACAACTGAGATGTGTGACCCGATTGATATACGTAGAGTAGATTGTTTCGTCGAAGATAAGCGGACAACTGATAGTGAACACATTTTTCTAGGACTTTGGATAGATATGGTAGTATTGCGATGGGTCGGTATTCTACAACAAGTGCTTGCTGCTCACTTTGCAGTCAGCTCAACGCTCCCAGATTGTGCTTTGTCTCCCCCTGTACTCGAGCGCGTAGAATTCTCTATGGGACCAATCCACTTTCGCACTCGTACAGTGGCTAAAGTACTTCAAGATCTTGACGTTCACAAATCCGCTGGTCCAGATGGTATTTCCCCTATCGTTCTGAAGAGGTGTTCTTCTTCGCTGGCAAAACCATTGCGTAAGCTTTTCCATCTGTCCTATTCTTCAGGACTCTTCCCGGGAAGATGGAAAACAGCATTTGTCCAGCCTGTACCAAAAAAAGGCGAATCTTCTTCTCCCTCCTCCTACCGACCAATAGCACTTACGTCCCTTCTTTCTAAGGTCATGGAAACGCTGATAAACCGTCAGCTAATGAAATATCTTGAATTGCGAAAACTTCTTAATGACCGGCAGTATGGTTTTCGCAGCAACAGGTCCACTGGTGATTTGATGACATATCTAACCGAAAAGTGGAACCAATCTCTTCACCAAGGTGGTGAAAGTAAGATCGTTGCGCTTGATATTTCAAAAGCATTTGACAGAGTTTGGCACCAAGCTCTCTTGTCGAAAATGCGTGCATTTGGAATCGATGATACTCTTCTTCAATGGATTAGAAATTACCTTTCGGACCGTTCAATTCAAGTTGTTTTGGACGGCTTCAAGTCTGCAACTCACCAAATAAATGCTGGTGTCCCCCAAGGCTCTGTTCTGTCCCCGACTCTCTTTCTCATTTTTATAAATGATCTACTGCCTGTTACTTCTAATCCAATCCATTCCTTTGCTGATGACAGTACCCTCAGCTTCTCATATTCGTTTCTTGGGTCACGCCCCTCATCTTCGGGTGTGGAACTGGAACGGCAACGTATGTTAAGCTCATTAAATTCCGATCTTAACAGCATAACTCAGTGGGGTAAAACCAATAGAGTGGAATTTAATGCTTCCAAAACTCAATGCTGTCTCCTGTCATTAAAGCAAAACCCACACACACTGCCATTATCTATGAATGGCACTTACATCGCTGAAACCGAAAGACTTTCCATTCTCGGTATGTATGTTAATGACAACCTTCGTTGGAATGACCACATATTCGATGTCGCCAAGAACGCCGCGAAATGTCTAGGCTTCCTTAAGCGTTGTAAGAAATATTTCACCCCTTCTGATCTGGCTACAATTTATAAGGTGTTTATTCGCCCGAAACTCGAGTACAACGCTCATATCTGGTCCGGTGCACCAATAACTTATTTGGAGCTACTTGACAGGATCCAAAAACGCGCGATAAAACTCATTGGCGACCGAGACATCGCGAAATCGATTGACTCCCTTAGTCATCGTCGTAATGTCTCCTGCCTGTCGTTATTTTATCGTTATTTCCACCATAAGTGCTCAAACGAAATAGCCAGTTGCATTCCTCCCCTTGAATATTTCAACCGCAATACCCGCCATGCAGGGAATGCTCATCAGTTCACCCTCAAGCCTGTGTTCGGACGTACAGTGAAGTTCAAAGAATCTTTCCTCAGCCGTACAACACGAATGTGGAATGCTCTTCCCCGCTGCATTTTTCCTACACATTATAACCTACAGACATTCAAAACCAACGTGCATCGGCATCTCTCCTTTTCCTCTCACCCTAATTTCCTTAACGCCCGCGCTGTGTAGCTAATACATTATAAGGGTCCCAACAAATCCCTTTAGTGCGCGCTAATTATAAAAAAAAAAAAAAAAAAAGTAAAGCCCCGTTGCTTTCTGTTTAAGGATTGGACTAGGTTAGGTTAGGTTAGGTTGACGTGGCTGTCAGCTAAGGCCGACACACTTAGACCAAAATTAGGTCCATTATGGTACCACACAGATCTGGGGATTCCCTCACTGCTCGTTGAACCAATGGGAGCTTCTTATGAAGCGCGAAAGACTTCTGACGCCAGTGTTGGCTAAGTCGTTTGTGTCGTTAAACAAGAAGTCCCCTAGATGGAGATTTCTTTTGTGGGAGAGCGCTGGGCATGTGCAGAGAAAGTGAAGTATAGTCTCCTCCTCCTCCTCGTCTATGCAGCTTTTGCAGAAGTCGTTTGAGTGCACGCCAAGTCTTTAGTCGTGCCTGCCTATTAAGCAGTGTCCTGTGATAACACCTATGGTCTAGCTAATATGCAGTCGGTTTAATGAGATTAGACACTTAGAGCGTCGCAGATCCTCCTTGCGGGGTCAGTCACCTTGACGTGTGCACCATCATGGAACGCAAATTCGATGGTGCCGGTGCGGAGGCTTACGGCGTAAAGAGTCATCGGGCTATTCTGGTAAGGGACAGGCCGTCTGATGAGCGTCAACTAAGAACTGACCAGGACTCCACGTCCGCCCCCCTTCCCCCCTTCACCGCTTTCTCTTTCTCCCCAATTACCCCCTATCCCCTCCCTCAAATCCCTAAGTCCTACTTCCCCAATAAATCCCTAATCTAAAGGTAGCAAGCGCCGAGAGATGCATGGCTAAGAGGGTGCTTAGTCGTTAGTTTGCAAACTTCGGATACCAGGCGACCTCCGATTTTAAGATAGCCTTCCTGTGGTTAGACGGGTAGACCACGGGCGACACAATATCCCGAATACTCGTGGGAATCAAAATTGATCCAAAACAAAAAAACCAAATAGAGAATGATGCCTCTAAGATTGCATCATCAACTAGGGATGTTTTAGAACACCCTGTCGATGACGAAACGACATCTGTCAATGGGATAGAGACTGTAATCATCGACTCTGAAATGGGGGAACCTGAAGAGAACTTGTCTCACATCAGTGACTCTATTTCAGAATCTAGCACCATATGCAACAGCATATTATCGGATGAAAGACATCCCGATACAGAGGACGTAACTAAGACAGTCGGCAATGTGGCACGGACTGAGTCTGAGTACGTCAGATTCACACCATCGGAACAGCGCAGATTTAGGCGCGCGCAGAAGAAGGGGAGCACCATTGAGCAGGCCCGAATCTATGCGAAACAAACGATGGTCAACAAAGGTCCCGAGGTGAAGCGAACGCGATCCGAGGATAATACCCCGCCTCAATCCGAAGCGAAGCGAAGTCGCACTGGGAAGACAACCGTCGACAAAGTCTCGTATAGCAATATAACGAGCTATGTCAGACTGGGGGTTGTACCAGTGGACATCGATCGTAATCCTCTCTCCAACGAACAAATGGATTTGATACAAGAGAGGATTATGGACATCACGATTGAAAAACATGACGAGGAGGTCAAACCAGCATTCCGCGGTACTACTTTCAAAGCCGGATGGCTTATGATAGTATGTGCGGACGCCATTACTGCAAAGTGGATGGAGACAACCTTCGCGAAGCTTAAGGAGAAATGCGGGTTAGAGGTGATGCTTGTGGGAGAGGAAAATTTTACAAAACCACATGTCATCAGAGGGTTCTTCCCGCAGAGTACCGGGGTAGCTAGCGAAAGGATCCTGGCTTTATTAGATGGCCAAAACAGAGAACTAAACACGAGAACGTGGAGAGTTCTGCAAAGATCGGATGAGAGAGACATCGCTCATATGGTCTTTGCAATCAATGACAGCTCCATGAGGAGACTTGTGGAGCTAAAGGGGATGGTCTCGTTCCGATTTGGACAGACCAAACTCATATTAAAAAGTGCTGATAAGACGGCCAAACAGGGCCTGAAAGATCATCAAAAGCACATCACCAAAGCTCACGGCAGCACCGTAACTGATCCAATTGGGACCAGTACCAGCACTGCCGCGAAGCCAGCAGCTTCCAGCACGGCAACACCAGTGCTAGAAAGAGAAGCCACAAGCGCAAGACCTAGCGCAGCCGAAAAGGCCAATAGTGCGCACAGCACCGCCCAAGAAAGCCAACAACGGTTCAGGCCTAAACTAGGTATGGATCATAAGAAGGCATGGGCGCAAGACGGACACAAAAACAAAAGTCCGATAGGTAGACAAAGTGGTCTCCCTCAACAGGGTGTCGTACGAAGGAGAGGTGACAATAAGCCCAACAGAGTACGTAACCCTGAATTCGCACGGAAATAATGACATCCCGTCTAAGCGTGCTGCAGGCTAACCTGCACAGGGCTATGGGTGCCTCGGACACCTTTAGCCAGCGATGTGCCGAAGGGAACATCGCTATTGGTCTAATCCAGGAACCATGGGCAAACAATGGTAAGATATCTGGATTAAACTGTAAAAATAGAGAGATCATTTTCGCCAAAGGTCCTTTCAGACCACGGACGGCCATTTCTATTAAGAAAGATATAAAATTTTCTATCATTCCAGGTTTCACAACTAGGGACCTGGTGGCAGTTCTAATAGAACGCCACCAAGGCCGACAGTTACCCAAATTTGTGTGTGCATCGGCTTACTTTGCTGGAGACACTGATGTAGTTCCTCCCCTACCAGTACAGGAACTTGTCCGGAACTGTGAGGACCAAAAAGTACACATCATAATCGGCTGCGATGCAAACGCACATAACACGATTTGGGGCAGCCGAGATACTAACAATAGAGGTGAGTCATTATTAGAATTTTTATATAACAACAACCTCGTTTTTCTAAACAAGGGAAATAGTCCCACTTTTAGAAATTCTATAAGAGAAGAGGTCCTAGACCTTACTATCTCATCTCCTTTTATGAAAGATATCATAGAGGGGTGGCATGTGTCTGGCGAGGCATCTCTATCGGATCATATGCACATCCGATTCGAGATAAGATGCAATGCCGAACACGCGTCAGTCCGTTATGACAACAGACTGACTAATTTGAGAACTTACCGCGAAAATCTAGCGGTCAGATCTGACATGCTGCCAGAAGCACCATCCACAACAAATGATGCAGATGCTGCGCAATGTCAAAATAAATGATATTATTCTTGCTTCATTCAAAAGTAGTTGCAAGGTTAAAAGAACCGTGGTTAAAAGGTGCGTACCATGGTGGAATGATAACCTTGAGTCTATTCGAATGAGAGTGAGAAAGCTTTTTAACAAAGCCAAACGCACCGGCACATGGGAACAATATAAATCCATCCTGACCATATACAACTTAGAGTTGCGCAGATCCAAAAGAGCCTCATGGCGTGCAAACTGTGAGAAGATCGAAAAACTTCCAGAGGTGGCACGCCTCCAAAGGGCTCTGTCAAAGGATCAAGCAAAAAGCATGGATTGTTAATCAAATCAGATGGTTCAATCACACGCGACCGGGAAGAAACGCTGAAAACTTTGCTTCAGGCTCACTTCCCAGGGTCTCACACGATGGTCATTACAGATGACCATACAGCGGGGGTCTCAATTCCAAGAAACCTCAGCAGAATTAATAGTTTATCCGGAACACTTTTTACTCCGGATAAGGTTAAATGGGCAATTAACTCATTTAAACCATTCAAGGCATCAGGAACAGATGGTATTTTTCCAGCCCTCATTAAAAATTGAATAGAATTTTTATTACCATCCATGATTGCCTTATTTAGGTTGAGCTTCAACTGGGGGTATATACCAGTTACCTGGAGGGAGGTAAACGTAGTATTTATACCTAAACCGAGAAACAAGCCGAGAGAATTACCTAAATCATATCGTCCGATAAGCCTGACATCGTTTTTTCTGAAAACAATGGAAAGGATTATTGACATTCACATTAGAGAATGTATATCAAAAAGCATGTCTCTGCACCCTCACCAATATGCGTACCAAAAGGGCAAATCCACGGAAGGCGCCCTGTTAAGACTAACTACAGAGATAAAAAACGCCTACCGTTGCAAAGAGATCGCACTTTGTGCCTTTCTGGACATAGAGGGTGCTTTCGACAACACTGGCTATGAATCCATATCAAATGCTTTGTACCATAGAAACATAGACAAACCAACTATTAAATGGATCAAAGCGATGCTGGAAAGTCGCAAAATAACTTCCTCGTCAGGAACGACCTCAGTATCAGTAACAGCCGTAAGGGGCTGCCCACAAGGGGGAGCACTCTCACCCCTTCTGTGGTCATTGGTCATCGATGACCTGCTACACAAGATGAGCAATTTGGGCTACACCACAATTGGGTACGCCGATGATATTGTCATCATAGTTAGGGGCAAAGACTCAATAGGAGTCGCATCAAAAATGAAAAATGCTATAAAGACAGCCATAGACTGGTGCATTAAGGAAAATCTTTCCCTAAATCCCAGTAAAGCCGTCATCGTTCCTTTCACTAAAAGGAGGAAATTAGATCTAGGCCTAAACACAATAAACGACACAGTCGTAGAGTATTCCGACGAAGTCAAGTATCTTGGAGTAATCCTGGACAAGAGACTTAACTGGAACTCTCACATAAATAACAAAATCACTAAAGCTAATAGAGCTTTATGGGCCTGTCGTCGCACATATGGCAGAACCTGGGGAATATCTCCAAAGATCGTCCACTGGATCTACACAGTGATGATAAGACCCATTATAACATACGCCTCCATAGTATGGTGAACAAAATCCACACAAAAGGTCGCAATAGAGAAGCTCAAAAAGGTACAACGGCTTGCGTGCCTTGGTATCTCCGGAGCCATGCGAACCTGTCCAACAGCTGCCATAGAGGCAATAACAGGAATCACACCTCTCCACATATACGTCCAAAAAGTGGCGATCCGCAGTGCAATAAGTCTAATACAGTTAAACGTGATAAGTCTTAATGATCACCCGGATCTAAAGACCCTTCTCGATGAACTACCAGAACTTAACATGAACTGCGCGGTCATAGACCGCATTCAAAAAACACTATGCTTCAACAAACGGTTCTCCACGGAGATTCCCAAGAGAGAAGCATGGGTTAGTAATAACCCACCAAACAACGGCATTAAGTGGTATACGGATGGTTCTAAAAGGGAAACGGGGGTAGGAGCAGGGATATACGGACCACACAAACGCTTTACGATACACATGGGAAAAAGTCCCAGTGTGTTTCAAGCAGAGCTCCACGCCATTCAAGAATGCGCCAGCCATATTATTTTATCTGGCATAAAAGGTGCAACCATCCATATTTTCACGGATAGTCAAGCAGCTATAAACGCCCTTAGCTCGTATACCATTGACTCCAAATCAGTCATGTACTGCTTCAATACCCTACAAACACTCGGAACAAGAAACAAGACCAAATTATGGTGGGTTCCGGGTCATGTCGGGGTGGAAGGTAACGAAAAGGCCGACGAACTGGCCAGAAAAGGTTCAGACACACCTTTCATAGGTCCCGAACCTTTCTGCTGCACTCCTAGATCAGCAGCAATGGCAGCAATTAAAAGCTGGGAACATAGAAAATGTATCTATCTTTGGGAAAGCATCCCAGGTCTAAGACAGGCCAAACTAGCCATTCGGCCCTTCAATAAAAATACCAGCAAATGTCTAAACCTAAGCAGGCACGATATCAAAAACCTAGTAGGTTACCTTACTGGTCACCATGGTTTAAGATATCATCTACACAAAATGAGAATATCACACTCTCCTGAGTGCCGACTCTGTCTTGAAGAGGACGAGTCAGCTGAACACATTTTATGTGAATGTCCAGCCCTTAATGGAATTAGAAAGAAGATCTTTTTCGGGGAGCAAATGAGCCCCGAGGACATAAAGAATTCTTCTACTGGTAAAATTGTCCGCTTTACACGGAAAGTGGAAATTCTACTAGTTTAAACTTTTCTGGCCCATACGGTACAAAAGATCTTTTAGGTCGAAGTACCCCCCCTTATAAATCGCCTTGGCGAGCCAGAAATTAAAAAAAAAAAAAAAAAAAAAAAAGGTTTGTTCACTCGATTGCTGATAGCTTGAGCAAGAGTTTGCATGTAGCGATTGGTATTCCTAAAGAACCTTTATCAGGTAAAAGAGGTAAAGTGGTTCCTTTTTTGGCGAGATCGTCTGCCCTACAGTTACCTGGAATGTCTCTATGTCCCGGCACCGAACAGAGGTGAATGTTGAACTGCTCTGCCATCTCCGAAAGAGATGAGCGGCAATCTTGGGCTACGATGGAGTTTGAAGAGACTGAGTCCAGGGACTTAATCGCTGCCTGACTATCCGAGAAGATACGGATATCCTTTGAGGATATCACATTCCTCTTTAGCCACGATAGGGCTTCTTTTATCGCTAAAATTTCCGAATGGAACACGCTACATTAATCTGGAAGACGGAAGGAGAGGCTAAGATTTAGCTTTTCTGAGAAAACGCCCCCACCTACCCCATCGCTGGTTTTAGATCCGTCGGTGTAGAAGTGGATCGATTTATCTTCCGCAAATGCATCATCATTCCAGAATGATCTGGAAGGAATGGCGATTTGGAAGTTTTTTCCGAACCGCAGATGGGGTATGGTGTAGTCTATGTTTCTGGGTAGAGACTTAAAGGAGTCCAAAATGATGGAGTGGCCGATCTTCTTGTTGGTCCACTGTGAGGTAGCTTTTAAGCGGACAGCGGAACAAGCCGCTGTTTGCATGCTGAAAATGTCGAGGGGTATCAGGTGTAACAGAATGTCCAGTGCAGCGGAGGGGGTAGTACGGAGTGCTCTGCTAATGCACAGACACGCTGAACGCTGGACTTTGCCCAGTTTATCGCGGTTTATAGCTATATCCAGGGTAGTCCACCAGACGACCACCCCGTAAGTAAGAATTGGTCTAACCACCGCTGTATATAGCCAATGCGTAATGCGGGGTTGTATACCCCACTTATTGCCAATGGCTTTTTTGCAAGAGAAAAGTGCTACTGTAGCTTTCTTGACTCTTTCTTGTATATTGGGTTTCCAGCTTAACTTCCTATCGAAGATTAGACCCAAAAAATTTGCTTCGTCAGAGAAAGTTAAGCTTGTACCGCTAATAGAGGGAGGGTCAATATGTGGGATTTTATATTTCCTGGAAAAGAGGACCAACTCGGTTTTGTGGGGGTTAACGCCCAGTCCACACCGATTAGCCCATCTCGTTAGCTTGTTAAGAGCGTTTTGCAGGAGTTCCTTAATGGTATTGAGGTGTTTTCCTGAGACGGCTATAGCAACGTCATCCGCATAGGCAATCACCCTGCAGCCGTCCCCTTCCAGGTTTCTCAGTAGTTTATTCACCACCAAATTCCAGAGAAGGGGAGAAAGAACACCGCCTTGTGGCGTGCCTCTACTGACAGACCTCCTAGCAGATGTAACGCCCAGTTTTGAATTAATAATCTGACTTTCAAGCAGTAGATTAATCAATTCACCAAGCGAGCTATCCACCTTCAGTTCTGTCAGTGCATTTGCGATTGCAGATGTGTTAACGTTGTTAAAGGCGCCTTCTATGTCAAGGAAAGCCACCATGGTATACTCTCTGTGATGAAGAGAGTATTCGATAGTGCGTACTAAGGAGTGAAGAGCGGTTTCCACCGACTTTCCCTTACAGTATGCATGCTGAGCCGCAGACAATAATTGCGGATTTATGTTCGTGCGAAGATGGATATCAATCAATCGCTCCAGCGTTTTGAGGAGGAATGAAGATAGACTAATGGGTCTGAGGTCATTTGGACTGACGTGGGAATATTTGCCAGCCTTGGGCATGAAAACCACTTTAACTTCTCTCCAAGCCCGGGGAATATGAACCAGATCTAGACAGCTTTTCAGGATCATCTCCAGCACAGGCAGGATGATATCCGCTGACATTTGTAGTTCGGCAGGTATTATGCCGTCTGGTCCTGCAGACTTGAAGGGTTTGAAGCTATGTAGCGCCCAAGTCAGCTTTTCCCTTGTAATTAGACCGTGAGAGTAAGTTACCTGTGCAAATGACCTGCAAGGGCGTAAACTGCCGGTAATATTGGAGCTGCCTGGGAAATGAGTGTCAAGTAGCAGATTGAGCGATTCCTCGCTAGATGTCGTCCAAGAGCCGTCTGCCTTCTTAAGGCAGCTAGGCATAATTGGATTAGAAGAGAGGATTTTTCTTAGCCTTGATGCCTCAGATGATTCTTCTATTTTGCCACAGAAGAGTCTCCATGAGGATCTTTTGGCTTTCCTTATTTCTTTTTTGTATAGTATGAGGGATTCCTTATAGGAGTCCCAATCGGTTATTGCTTTTGAGCTTTTAGCAAGATTGAAGAGTCTTCTGCACTCCTTTCTGAGTGGTCCTAGCTCAGGGGTCCACCAGTGAGGCTTCTTCTTACCCCTGGGTTGTACGAGCGGGCAGGATGCCGCCATTGCTTCGTTAAGTGCCAGGGTGAGTTCATCGACTTTATTGTCGAGCTCATTGGAGTCGCAGGGTGGACTTAAGAGTACAGAGTTAATACGATTATGTAATGTGTCTCTGTATAAGGGCCAGTTGGGTTTCCGAGGATTTCGGAAGATGGGTTGACATGGAGGCTCAACATTAAGGTTGAAAAGAAGATAGCGGTGATCCGAAAAAGAGTGATCAGCCGAAACCTTCCAGCCCGTAATCATGTCGTTGATGGTATCGGAGACAGGAGTGATGTCAAGGGCTTCTTGTCGATTTTTGGTAATGAAGGTGGGTTCATTACCTGAGTTACAAACAATGAGGTTAGTACGTAAGAGATATTCAAAAAGTGACTCACCCCTGTTATTGATGTCTGTGCTGCCCCATACGGTGTGATGAGCGTTAGCATCGCACCCCAATATGAGGTCAGCTTTCTGCCTCCTTGCTTCTTCGATCACCCTCTCTAGGTTATCACCAGGGAGAGGCCCCACTTGATCGTGGGCGAGATACGCTGATACTAACCAGAATGATCTACCAGCGGTCTCTATTCTTGCCACAGTTGTATCTCGATCGCTGAAATGAGGGAGTAATTAAGTATTAATATTACTTTTCACTAGTATGCACGATCTAGGCTTACCTTTATCGGTCACATACAGTGAGTAGTATCCAGGAGTCCTGAGTCCTCGAACCAGGTTGTTGACAATCCAAGGTTCTTGTATCAGGACGATATCTTCTGCGCCTTTTGTAAGACGAAGAATAAGTGCGGCCGAAGCCTTAATGGAGTGTTGGAGGTTAATCTGAACTAACTGCAGCATTTTCGCTACAATCAGGCAGAGATGCCTCCACCACGGTGTTATTCAGGCCTTCCAATTCCGACGACGAGTTGAGAAGCTCGTCTTCACTCAGAAGAGCCTTATCCTGATCTTGATCATCAGTCTCCATATCTGACAAAGCGTCGGTTATGGATGGTGATTCGTTGGTTGGCGAGGGTTCATCGTCCTCTAAATAGGGGAAGGAGATTGAAGCCCCAGGATCTGAGACTACGATCGTAGAGTTAGAGGGAGGAGCAGGAGGAGGGGGAAGTTTACCCTCATCCATTTCGTCCTTTTTATAGACCCGCATTTTGACATCGTTCCATGCGAATCTTATGATGTAGTCGTTCTTGGCCAGAGGAGCCAGGGTTTCTTGGTTGATTACAACCACGACACATCTGTAATCACCCTTCAGCTCTTCCAGTTTGGCAACCTTCCAGTTGTGGGTCGGAAGTGAAGGGTTCCTGAATTTCAGGACTTCCAGGATGTCCTCAGGGGTGGATGAATCCGCAGTGATCCAAATACGAGATCTTGGTCGGCAGGGGATGTCCTCCCTTGCAACAACCTCGAGCTTTGCATCGGGCCACACCTCTCCGAGCCTACTTATTGCAAGCTTGTAGAGATCGGCCGATCTTTGATCATCACACGCGACCAATTTGATGTGACCTTGATGCCACCCTCCTTCATGTGTAAGCGGAGGAGGTCCGGGATGGTTTCTTATGAAGGAAAAGAAGGAGCGCGAAAGCGCTCTCTTAACCATATCCCACTTCTCATGGGTTATAGACCCGTCAATGTCATTGCGGTCGATGACTGCGACCACAATTATGTCTTTCAGGATGTCACTGAAAGATCTGTGAGGTATGATAGTGGGAGAGATGCCGGTGTTATGCACTCTCTGCCTCTTGGGAACCGAGCTGGTTCCTTCCACTGACCTCTGGCGTTTGATCGACGGGTCGCAGGCCTTAAGGACCATGTATGTCCACAGTTCCAACACTATCTGGTGCCATAGGAGCTATGCCGGTAGACAGCTTGGTCGCCGTACTACCGTCCGGTTTGAAAGTGGAACCGGCCATAAAATTTTTTGTTTTTGTTTGTTTTTATTTTTTTTGATTCATAATGAGATCCCACGAGTCGCGGAGAAAAAGGTCCATCTGCACAGAGATCCGCATTGTGCAGATAAGGCTGGTTAATCCGGAGGTCGCCAGGTATCCGGATACTAGGTGCACGACTGAGCTATTTGATAGACTGGGCCCTCAGCCAGGTTGACTCTCGGCACGGGTCGTATGACACCTTACGTCCAGCCCAGGGGATAAGGAGGGGGAGAGGGAAAAGAACGAGCTATCCTGTAGAGGCCGCAAAGTAGTACATGTACCGCACTTACGCCTTAAGAAAGAGAGGGGGAGAGAGGGGACGTAGAGTCCTGGTCAGTACTTGGTAAACGCTCGTCAACAGCCTGTCTGTCATGGGTGGCCCTTAGACAACATAGCCCGTTTAACCTACGCCTCAAGCCTTAGCACCGGTACCATTGAATGCAATGATGGTACGCACGTCAAGGTGACTGACCCACGCGAAGGAAGGATTGGACTAATCTTAACAGCTTTCCATGACATTGGACAAGTTGATGTCGTTAAAATAGTGTTGAATATATTTATCACTATTGGAAGAATATATGGCAGAATAGTTTTTATGAAGCAAGGACAATTCTAATAACATCTGCTTGCTCAACTCTGCTCACATATCAGGCGAAATTGACAACATTCGCAATGACTTCATCTCCAAAATTGAAAACATTCAACAAAACTGGTCTAATCGCTTCGACTTGCTTACTAAGAGAATCGATAGCATTGTCGAACGTGTAAAGAGAGTTGAAGAAATTACTGAAGCAGAAAAAATGCAAACAACAACAATTTCAACAATTCGCAAAGAGCTTGTTGCTTTGCATAAACAACATGATGCCATGGAACAACGAGACATTGCTGCTGATGCTGTTTTATTTGGAATTGCCGAACTACCAGAAGAAAAGCTGACTGATATTTTTAATCGTCTATGTCAAACAATCAAATGCGAACCACCTGCATTGAAGAACATTTTTCGTCCACGCCAGCGTAACAAAACTATTTCACCTATCACCATCAAATTCAACAGCCAACAAGAGAGAAATACTGTTCTTGCCTCAGCTGCTGCTTACCGCAAACTACACACGAAACAGCTCTGCCTCCGTGATGTTGGTATGGAAGGTGTGAGGTTTGTTTACATAAACGACAGTTTGACGATGAAAAATCGCGTTATTCTTCAACGTGCACTTGCCCATAAGAGAAAAAATCAGTTGTCTGTTGTTTACACAAAATTCGGCAATGTTTTTGTGAAAGCTAGTATGCGTGGGAAAATTAAAGCCATTGACAGTATAGAGGAACTGAATGACTTCGTGGATGCTAATGCCAACGTGAGAAGCCAACAACATCTGAAGGGTCTGAATGCTGCTGCGGACGTAGGAATTTAGAAGTGCTGACATTATTCTGTAATTAATCATGAAAGTATTGTTAAAATTATATACATGTTATTTTTACTCTTTTATTAAAATAGATTTTTGTTTTAGATACAAAAAAAAAACAACATTCTGCACTATTTCTTCGATATCTGCCAAACCAGTTGACCTACAGCGATAAAATAAATATGACTGAATTCTAGATTAAATTATCTATAAAGTTGCATAAATAGATTTTTGTTTTAGATACAAAAAAAAAAACCAACAACATTCTGCACTATTTATTCGATATCTGCCAAACCAGTTGACCTACAGCGATAAAATAAATATGACTGAATTCTAGATTAAATTATCTATAAAGTTGCATAAATAGATTTTTGTTTTAGATACAAAAAAAAACCAACATTATCCCTCACTATTTCTTCGATATCTGCCAAACCAGTTGACCTACAGCGATAAAATAAATATGACTGAATTCTAGTTTAAATTATCTATAAAGTTGCATAAATAGATTTTTGTTTTAGATACAAAAAAAAAACCAACAACATTCTGCACTACTTCTTCGATATCTGCCAAACCAGTTGACCTACAGCGATAAAATAAATATGACTGAATTCTAGATTAAATTATCTATAAAGTGGCATAAACAGATTTTTGTTTTAGATACAAAAAAAAACCAACAACATTCTGCACTATTTCTTCGATATCTGCCAAACCAGTTGACCTACAGCGATAAAATAAATATGACTCAATTCTAGATTAAATTATCTATAAAGTTGCATAAATAGATTTTTGTTTTAGATACAAAAAAAAACCAACAACATTCTGCACTATTTCTTCGATATCTGCCAAACCAGTTGACCTACAGCGATAAAATAAATATGACTGAATTCTAGATTAAATTATCTATAAAGTTGCATAAATAGATTTTTGTTTTAGATACAAAAAAAACCAACAACATTCTGCACTATTTCTTCGATATCTGCCAAACCAGTTGACCTACAGCGATCAAATAAATATGACTGAATTCTAGATTAAATTATCTATAAAGTTGAATAAATAGATTTTAATTTTAGATACAAAAAAAACCAACATTATCCTGCACTATTTCTTCGATATCTGCCAAACCAGTTGACCTACAGCGATAAAATAAATATGACTCAATTCTAGATTAAATTATCTATAATTCAATTTTCAATTTCAATTTATTTATTTGGCAAGGTACAAATAAGAACAAATGTCTTTTATAGTACATGAAAGCTCATAACAAAATATTTTAGCACATAATTGTATTTATAAAGAAAGGAGCACAATTAAAACATTAAGTGAAAGTTCAATTTAAAGGGGCTTAAACTAAATCTAAATTAAATTTAAGATATGCGTATGCTAATACACAGGAAAGGAAGTAAAGATGGAAAAGTTGGAAATGAGCGGGGCGAAAGAGAAAAACTGAAATGAAAAATGAAATAGAAAGAGAGAAGAATAGATTACAATCATGAGAAATGCGCAAATAGTGCACTTTTAAATTGGTTAGCTCCTATTACTTGTTTAATGGTGGTAGGCAGTGAATTCCAAAGTCTGGTAACATGAACAAGAAAGAGGCGAGACGAGTTCATATATTTTGATGAGGGTGTGATAAGATTGAAAGTTCTCGGCGAGTGAACAAATTTTAATTTTTCAAATAAATATGGTGGTGATTGTGTATGTATTAATTTATGTAAAAACACACAGCATCTAATATTCCAAAAATTAAGGAATGAACACCCAAGGACATGCTTATGGTAATGAGATATATGGTCATATCTTCTTACTCCAAAAGCATATCGAGCCATATCGTTGAAAGCGACAAGTAATTTGTGCTGGGAGAGGGAATCTAATTTACAGTAGATAACTATAGCATAGTCAAAGATCGGCAAAAGAAGGCACTTTATCATCCTCAGTTTGGTGTTAGCAGGCGTAAAACTAGAGAGCAGCCAGAGCTTTCGCAATCCTGAATAAATACGGGCTATAATATAGTGTACATGATCCGAGGCGGAAAGGGACCGATTTATTTTATATCCTAGACTTACCACAGTGTCAGAAAATGTAAGCCTCGTGGAATTGAGAAAAATAGGCGGCAGCTCTTCAGTGTTATAAAGTTTCTTTGAAATCAATATAAGCTGACTCTTTTTTGGATTTAAAATCAGACCATTATCTAGAGACCATTTTGAAACAAAAGACAAGTCTGAATTAAACCTAGCCACAAGATCTTCAACCAGCCCGGGTGGTAGAGACAGGTATATCTGCGCGTCATCGGCGTACATATGCACAGATGTGTTTCGACACACTTGTGGTAAGTCGTTAATATACAGACAGAACAGGATTGGACCAAGAACTGAACCCTGGGGAACTCCAGAAAGTATATTTTTTGGTTGAGAGTATTTAAGATTAGCAATAACCCGTTGAACACGATTAGTGAGATAATTTTTAACCAAACACACTGAGGAATCACTTAAACCAAAGTAAAGTTTTAATTTTGTACAAAGAACCTCATGACTGACCATGTCGAAAGCCTTGGAGAAGTCCAGTAAGCACAGCAGTGACAGATATTCCTTGTCATATTGGATTCTAATATCATCAAGCACTTTGATCATAGCTGTAGAACAGCTATGGCCAGGTCGGAAACCTGATTGCACTGACGATAATAAATTAAACCGGTTGAGATGGTTGGAAATCTGTTTCGCAAGAATCTTTTCAAAAATTTTAGAAAGACATGGTAAGATACTTATTGGACGAAAATCAGAGACTAATTGGGCGTTATTCTTTTTGGGCACGGGGATGACCTTTGCTTTTTTCCAACAATCCGGAAAAGTTGAAGAGGTAATGCAAAAATTAAACAAATGTGTTAAAGACCTTATTAAATGGGGAAGGATTATTTTTACAAAACGTAAATCTATTCCGTCCTCACCAATTGCGTTAGATTTCAGTGCATGAATCTCTAAGATCACATCCGGTTCAGAAACTACTTCAAATTCCATCAATGGTGATCCAAAGAAGAAAAGTTGATTGTCAGGCGAAAACGAAGAGTTACAACTATGGTTGGGGGAAAAAGCATCACTTAACTCATCTGCATCTGGGACTTTAGTAAGTATTTGACTTTTTCCTATCCCAATAGAACGCAAATTAGCCCAAAGTTTCTTTGATGGCTGGTCAAGGCTTAGCTTGGAGAGAAAGTATCTTTCTTTTGCTCTCCTGGTGACAGAAGAAGAGTAATTCCTTGCTCTGCAAAAAACCTCCCAATTGTTACTGGTAGAATTTTTTTTAAATTTAGCATAAAGTTTTCGACGAGTTTTTATAGCATTATGGACCTCAGTGGTAAACCATGGACATTTACTATTGCGCACTGTAACAGACTTAATAGGTACATGTAAATTAAAAAGATCGTTGATGAGGGTCTGAATGCTTTCTACTTTTGCATTAACATCCGATAAAGAGTAGCAGGAATGCCATGGAAGAAGGCTCGCTTTATGGTGAAGGTTATCATGGTTAATTGAGGCAAAATCACGAAATTGAAATTGAAAGGAGTTCTGTAGGGGATTGGATGAGAAATCAATGTCATATGTACAAAACAAGAGATCATGGTCTGATACTCCTTCAAATGACAGTTGGTCTTGCAGTAGCACTTTCGTCTTGTCTGCGACAACCAGCAAGTCAAGAAGACTTGGAGGGGTTTCATGACCAAAGCGAGTTGCAAGTGAATTGACAACCACAAGGTCACACGAAGCAATAGCATCAAGGAGTTGACAAGATCTTCTATCATTTTTTAACAAATCCGCATTAAAATCGCCGCAGAGTATAATGTGCTCGTAGGATGCAGAGACTTGTTGTATTGTAGAAAATAATGATTCAAAAGAACAACTACGGTTAGGGCTATAGACTAAGCCAAGAATGCATTTTACATTTCCATTGGAAATTTTTACAACAATGTATTCAGTGTCATTGCCTGATGATTTTTCCAAAATATTGTAGGTCAAACTGGCTTTATGATAAATAGCTATCCCCCCACCAGTAGTGTCAGTAACTCTATTATGAGGGACTACAAAATAACCAGGAATGCCATAAATATTATTATAATCCTTTTCATCATCAAGAGTTTTGAACCACGTTTCGCTAACACAAATAACGTCAACACCCGAATCATTAAAAATATGCCTGACGTAATCAAGTTTGGATAAATTAAGACTTCGAGCATTGAAGTGGCAAACTTTGAATCCATCATAGGCATTTGATAAAATATTGACTAGCGTCCGCATCTCTACCTCATTCGACGTTCCAGACGTAGAACCATTACGAGCCATTATCATCCGAAACACCACAAACAAGTAATAGAAGCACAACTGGATTTACTAATATGGTATGTTTGTAATCTATAGGAAAGAAAGGAAGTGCGAGACATGCAGGAAAAACAGAGAGAGAGGAAGGAGAAGAAAGGAAATAATATAAAAACAACATTTAATAATATTGTTAAAAATGCAATGAAAAGCTCAAGAGAATTGCTAGCAAAAAAAAAAAAAAAAAAATAATAATAAATAAAATTAAATAATTCACAAGTTATTTGAAATTCAGAAAGCCAATAATTTAACGCATTTATGGTGCTCCAGTCAGAAATTTAATCTAACAAATTAAAAACAAACTATTTGAAATTATTTTGGTAAATACGTAGTTGAAGAAATTCTCATCTCGGTGTCATTCTTGCTCTTCTTCACGTAGACAAATCCATTGCGCGTTTTTGCAGAGAACAGTAAACCCTCTCGACGAAGTTGGAGAGCATGGCGAAGTAATGAGCTATTCTCTTTTGTTAAGCTCTCGTTAATGTAAATACGGGTGGTGGTGTGCGCGGCGGCTGTGCTGTTGTCAGATGTAGTCGATTCATTTTCCAGCTGAGCGAGCGTAAGGCCTTTGTTTGAACGAAAAGCAGCTAGCAGTGAACTTTGCTCGAACTGAGACGAGAATCTGATCAGTAATGGGCTATGTCCATTGTTTTGTTTATTTCTCAAACGAAAAGCATCAAAGTGAGAGGTGATGTTGTGGTGCAATTTTTCAGCGATGTTCTTCACTAGGCTAATGGGGTTTTCTCCCGGTCTTTGCGGAATGCCATGAACAATAACATCTCTGAGACGCTCTTTACGTTGTAGGTCAGCTACCTCTTCTTTCAGTTTCTCGTTATCATTTCGTAGTTCCAACATATCACTCTCACATTGTTGGACTCTTTGGTTAAGAGAAGCAATGGCTTCACACATTTTGTTGTTCAAGCTGCATTCGAATTCCGCAAGCAACGATTTGAATTTTTCCATTAGATTAGATTCCAATTCTCGAAGTTGATCAGATAAGGATGGCTTTTTATCGGACAGCTTTGTAGATGGTGGGTGAGATTTCGTTAGGTTATTACCTGATTGGAATTTATCTGGAGTAACTGCATTCGTCGGGGCGGACTTCTCTTTAATTGCTTGTTGGCGAGTAGTTGACATTGTGAAAAACAAAGAAACCGAAATTCACTGATCACAGATAGAAAAGTCTTCAAAAACGTGGAACAAATTGGTGCAATAAAAGTAGCAAGCTAACGCAAATAACTTTTCACTCGTATTACAGCGAATGTTTAATGATAGTTTGTTTGAAATTGGATAAAAAGTTGTGGTAAAGACGGAGCGATTAAAAACACGTCTATTCACTTAACATTCTCTTAATTCTTTTCAAATGATATCTCTATAAAGTTGCATAAATAGATTTTTGTTTTAGATACAAAAAAAAACCAACAACATTCTGCACTATTTCTTCGATATCTGCCAAACCAGTTGACCTACAGCGATAAAATAAATATGACTGAATTCTAGATTAAATTATCTATAAAGTTGCATAAATAGATTTTAATTTTAGATACAAAAAAAAACCAACATTATCCTGCACTATTTCTTCGATATCTGCCAAACCAGTTGACCTACAGCGATAAAATAAATATGACTGAATTCTAGATTAAATTATCTATAAAGTTGCATAAATAGATTTTTGTTTTAGATACAAAAAAAACCAACATTATCCTGCACTATTTCTTCGATATCTGCCAAACCAGTTGACCTACAGCGATAAAATAAATATGACTGAATTCTAGATTAAATTATCTATAAAGTTGCATAAATAGATTTTTGTTTTAGATACAAAAAAAAAACCAACAACATTCTGCACTATTTCTTCGATATCTGCCAAACCAGTTGACCTACAGCGATAAAATAAATATGACTGAATTCTAGATTAAATTATCTATAAAGTGGCATAAATAGATTTTTGTTTTAGATACAAAAAAAAACCAACAACATTCTGCACTATTTCTTCGATATCTGCCAAACCAGTTGACCTACAGCGATAAAATAAATATGACTGAATTCTAGATTAAATTATCTATAAAGTTGCATAAATAGATTTTAATTTTAGATACAAAAAAAAACCAACATTATCCTGCACTATTTCTTCGATATCTGCCAAACCAGTTGACCTACAGCGATAAAATAAATATGACTGAATTCTAGATTAAATTATCTATAAAGTTGCATAAATAGATTTTTGTTTTAGATACAAAAAAAAACCAACAACATTCTGCACTATTTCTTCGATATCTGCCAAACCAGTTGACCTACAGCGATAAAATAAATATGACTGAATTCTAGATTAAATTATCTATAAAGTGGCATAAATAGATTTTTGTTTTAGATACAAAAAAAAAAAAAACCAACAACATTCTGCACTATTTCTTCGATATCTGCCAAACCAGTTGACCTACAGCGATAAAATAAATATGACTGAATTCTAGATTAAATTATCTATAAAGTTGCATAAATAGATTTTTGTTTTAGATACAAAAAAAACCAACAACATTCTGCACTATTTCTTCGATATCTGCCAAACCAGTTGACCTACAGCGATAAAATAAATATGACTCAATTCTAGATTAAATTATCTATAAAGTGGCATTAATAGATTTTAATTTTAGATACAAAAAAAACCAACATTATCCTGCACTATTTCTTCGATATCTGCCAAACCAGTTGACCTACAGCGATAAAATAAATATGACTGGATTCTAGAATAAATTATCTATAAAGTGGCATAAATAGATTTTTGTTTTAGATACAAAAAAAACCAACAACATTCTGCACTATTTCTTCGATATCTGCCAAACCAGTTGACCTACAGCGATAAAATAAATATGACTGAATTCTAGATTAAATTATCTATAAAGTTGCATAAATAGATTTTTGTTTTAGATACAAAAAAAAACCAACAACATTCTGCACTATTTCTTCGATATCTGCCAAACCAGTTGACCTACAGCGATAAAATAAATATGACTGAATTCTAGATTAAATTATCTATAAAGTGGCATAAATAGATTTTTGTTTTAGATACAAAAAAAAACCAACAACATTCTGCACTATTTCTTCGATATCTGCCAAATCAGTTGACCTACAGCGATAAAATAAATATGACTGAATTCTAGATTAAATTATCTATAAAGTGGCATAAATAGATTTTTGTTTTAGATACAAAAAAAAAAAAAACCAACAACATTCTGCACTATTTCTTCGATATCTGCCAAACCAGTTGACCTACAGCGATAAAATAAATATGACTGAATTCTAGATTAAATTATCTATAAAGTTGCATAAATAGATTTTTGTTTTAGATACAAAAAAAACCAACAACATTCTGCACTATTTCTTCGATATCTGCCAAACCAGTTGACCTACAGCGATAAAATAAATATGACTCAATTCTAGATTAAATTATCTATAAAGTGGCATTAATAGATTTTAATTTTAGATACAAAAAAAACCAACATTATCCTGCACTATTTCTTCGATATCTGCCAAACCAGTTGACCTACAGCGATAAAATAAATATGACTGGATTCTAGATTAAATTATCTATAAAGTGGCATAAATAGATTTTTGTTTTAGATACAAAAAAAACCAACAACATTCTGCACTATTTCTTCGATATCTGCCAAACCAGTTGACCTACAGCGATAAAATAAATATGACTGAATTCTAGATTAAATTATCTATAAAGTTGCATAAATAGATTTTTGTTTTAGATACAAAAAAAAACCAACAACATTCTGCACTATTTCTTCGATATCTGCCAAACCAGTTGACCTACAGCGATAAAATAAATATGACTGAATTCTAGATTAAATTATCTATAAAGTTGCATAAATAGATTTTTGTTTTAGATACAAAAAAAAACCAACAACATTCTGCACTATTTCTTCGATATCTGCCAAACCAGTTGACCTACAGCGATAAAATAAATATGACTGAATTCTAGATTAAATTATCTATAAAGTGGCATAAATAGATTTTTGTTTTAGATACAAAAAAAAACCAACAACATTCTGCACTATTTCTTCGATATCTGCCAAACCAGTTGAACTACAGCGATAAAATAAATATGACTCAATTCTAGATTAAATTATCTATAAAGTGGCATTAATAGATTTTAATTTTAGATACAAAAAAAAACCAACATTATCCTGCACTATTTCTTCGATATCTGCCAAACCAGTTGACCTACAGCGATAAAATAAATATGACTGAATTCTAGATTAAATTATCTATAAAGTGGCATAAATAGATTTTTGTTTTAGATACAAAAAAAAACCAACAACATTCTGCACTATTTCTTCGATATCTGCCAAACCAGTTGACCTACAGCGATAAAATAAATATGACTGAATTCTAGATTAAATTATCTATAAAGTTGCATAAATAGATTTTTGTTTTAGATACAAAAAAAAACCAACAACATTCTGCACTATTTCTTCGATATCTGCCAAACCAGTTGACCTACAGCGATAAAATAAATATGACTGAATTCTAGATTAAATTATCTATAAAGTTGCATAAATAGATTTTTGTTTTAGATACAAAAAAAAACCAACAACATTCTGCACTATTTCTTCGATATCTGCCAAACCAGTTGACCTACAGCGATAAAATAAATATGACTGAATTCTAGATTAAATTATCTATAATGTGGAATTAATAGATTTTTGTTTTAGATACAAAAAAAAACAACATTATCCAGCACTATTTCTTCGATATCTGCCAAACCAGTTGACCTACAGCGATAAAATAAATATGACTCAATTCTAGATTAAATTATCTATAAAGTGGCATTAATAGATTTTAATTTTAGATACAAAAAAAAACCAACATTATCCTGCACTATTTCTTCGATATCTGCCAAACCAGATGACCTACAGCGATAAAATAAATATGACTGAATTCTAGATTAAATTATCTATAAAGTTGCATAAATAGATTTTTGTTTTAGATACAAAAAAAAAACCAACAACATTCTGCACTATTTCTTCGATATCTGCCAAACCAGTTGACCTACAGCGATAAAACAAATATGACTGAATTCTAGATTAAATTATCTATAAAGTTGCATAAATAGATTTTTGTTTTAGATACAAAAAAAAACCAACAACATTCTGCACTATTTCTTCGATATCTGCCAAACCAGTTGACCTACAGCGATAAAATAAATATGACTGAATTCTAGATTAAATTATCTATAAAGTGGCATTAATAGATTTTAGTTTTAGATACAAAAAAAAACCAACATTATCCTGCACTATTTCTTCGATATCTGCCAAACCAGTTGACCTACAGCGATAAAATAAATATGACTGAATTCTAGATTAAATTATCTATAAAGTTGCATAAATAGATTTTTGTTTTAGATACAAAAAAAAAACCAACATTATCCTGCACTATTTCTTCGATATCTGCCAAACCAGTTGACCTACAGCGATAAAATAAATATGACTGAATTCTAGATTAAATTATCTATAAAGTGGCATAAATAGATTTTTGTTTTAGATACAAAAAAAACCAACAACATTCTGCACTATTTCTTCGATATCTGCCAAACCAGTTGACCTACATCGATAAAATAAATATGACTGAATTCTAGATTAAATTATCTATAAAGTTGCATAAATAGATTTTTGTTTTAGATACAAAAAAAAACCAACATTATCCTGCACCATTTCTTCGATATCTGCCAAACCAGTTGACCTACAGCGATAAAATAAATATGACTGAATTCTAGATTAAATTATCTATAAAGTTGCATAAATAGATTTTTGTTTTAGATACAAAAAAAAACCAACAACATTCTGCACTATTTCTTCGATATCTGCCAAACCAGTTGACCTACAGCGATAAAATAAATATGACTGAATTCTAGATTAAATTATCTATAAAGTGGCATAAATAGATTTTTGTTTTAGATACAAAAAAAAACCAACAACATTCTGCACTATTTCTTCGATATCTGCCAAACCAGTTGACCTACAGCGATAAAATAAATATGACTGAATTCTAGATTAAATTATCTATAAAGTTGCATAAATAGATTTTTGTTTTAGATACAAAAAAAAACCAACAACATTCTGCACTATTTCTTCGATATCTGCCAAACCAGTTGACCTACAGCGATAAAATAAATATGACTCAATTCTAGATTAAATTATCTATAAAGTGGCATTAATAGATTTTAATTTTAGATACAAAAAAAAACCAACATTATCCTGCACTATTTCTTCGATATCTGCCAAACCAGTTGACCTACAGCGATAAAATAAATATGACTGAATTCTAGATTAAATTATCCATAAAGTGGCATAAATAGATTTTTGTTTTAGATACAAAAAAAAAACCAACAACATTCTGCACTATTTCTTCGATATCTGCCAAACCAGTTGACCTACAGCGATAAAATAAATATGACTGAATTCTAGATTAAATTATCTATAAAGTTGCATAAATAGATTTTTGTTTTAGATACAAAAAAAAACCAACAACATTCTGCACTATTTCTTCGATATCTACCAAACCAGTTGACCTACAGCGATAAAATAAATATGACTGAATTCTAGATTAAATTATCTATAAAGTTGCATAAATAGATTTTTGTTTTAGATACAAAAAAAACCAACAACATTCTGCACTATTTCTTCGATATCTGCCAAACCAGTTGACCTACAGCGATAAAATAAATATGACTGAATTCTAGATTAAATTATCTATAAAGTGGAATTAATAGATTTTTGTTTTAGATACAAAAAAACCAACATTATCCAGCACTATTTCTTCGATATCTGCCAAACCAGTTGACCTACAGCGATAAAATAAATATGACTGAATTCTAGATTAAATTATCTATAAAGTGGCATTAATAGATTTTAATTTTAGATACAAAAAAAAAACCAACATTATCCTGCACTATTTCTTCGATATCTGCCAAACCAGTTGACCTACAGCGATAAAATAAATATGACTGAATTCTAGATTAAATTATCTATAAAGTTGCATAAATAGATTTTTGTTTTAGATACAAAAAAAAACCAACAACATTCTGCACTATTTCTTCGATATCTGCCAAACCAATTGACCTACAGCGATAAAACAAATATGACTGAATTCTAGATTAAATTATCTATAAAGTTGCATAAATAGATTTTTGTTTTAGATACAAAAAAAAACCAACAACATTCTGCACTATTTCTTCGATATCTGCCAAACCAGTTGACCTACAGCGATAAAATAAATATGACTGAATTCTAGATTAAATTATCTATAAAGTGGCATTAATAGATTTTAATTTTAGATACAAAAAAAACCAACATTATCCTGCACTATTTCTTCGATATCTGCCAAACCAGTTGACCTACAGCGATCAAATAAATATGACTGAATTCTAGATTAAATTATCTATAAAGTGGCATTAATAGACTTTAATTTTAGATACAAAAAAAAAACCAACATTATCCTGCACTATTTCTTCGATATCTGCCAAACCAGTTGTCCTACAGCGATAAAATAAATATGACTGAATTCTAGATTAAATTATCTATAAAGTTGCATAAATAGATTTTTGTTTTAGATACAAAAAAAAACCAACAACATTCTGCACTATTTCTTCGATATCTGCCAAACCAGTTGACCTACAGCGATAAAATAAATATGACTGAATTCTTGATTAAATTATCTATAAAGTGGCATAAATAGATTTTTGTTTTAGATACAAAAAAAAACCAACAACATTCTGCACTATTTCTTCGATATCTGCCAAACCAGTTGACCTACAGCGATAAAATAAATATGACTGAATTCTAGATTAAATTATCTATAAAGTTGCATAAATAGATTTTTGTTTTAGATACAAAAAAAAACCAACAACATTCTGCACTATTTCTTCGATATCTGCCAAACCAGTTGACCTACAGCGATAAAATAAATATGACTCAATTCTAGATTAAATTATCTATAAAGTGGCATTAATAGATTTTAATTTTAGATACAAAAAAAAACCAACATTATCCTGCACTATTTCTTCGATATCTGCCAAACCAGTTGACCTACAGCGATAAAATAAATATGACTGAATTCTAGATTAAATTATCCATAAAGTGGCATAAATAGATTTTTGTTTTAGATACAAAAAAAAACCAACAACATTCTGCACTATTTCTTCGATATCTGCCAAACCAGTTGACCTACAGCGATAAAATAAATATGACTGAATTCTAGATTAAATTATCTATAAAGTTGCATAAATAGATTTTTGTTTTAGATACAAAAAAAAACCAACAACATTCTGCACTATTTCTTCGATATCTGCCAAACCAGTTGACCTACAGCGATAAAATAAATATGACTGAATTCTAGATTAAATTATCTATAAAGTGGCATTAATAGATTTTAATTTTAGATACAAAAAAAAAACCAACATTATCCTGCGCTATTTCTTCGATATCTGCCAAACCAGTTGACCTACAGCGATAAAATAAATATGACTGAATTCTAGATTAAATTATCTATAAAGTGGCATTAATAGATTTTAATTTTAGATACAAAAAAAAAACCAACATTATCCTGCGCTATTTCTTCGATATCTGCCAAACCAGTTGACCTACAGCGATAAAATAAATATGACTGAATTCTAGATTAAATTATCTATAAAGTTGCATAAATAGATTTTTGTTTTAGATACAAAAAAAAACCAACAACATTCTGCACTATTTCTTCGATATCTGCCAAACCAATTGACCTACAGCGATAAAACAAATATGACTGAATTCTAGATTAAATTATCTATAAAGTTGCATAAATAGATTTTTGTTTTAGATACAAAAAAAAACCAACAACATTCTGCACTATTTCTTCGATATCTGCCAAACCAGTTGACCTACAGCGATAAAATAAATATGACTGAATTCTAGATTAAATTATCTATAAAGTGGCATTAATAGATTTTAATTTTAGATACAAAAAAAACAACATTATCCTGCACTATTTCTTCGATATCTGCCAAACCAGTTGACCTACAGCGATCAAATAAATATGACTGAATTCTAGATTAAATTATCTATAAAGTGGCTTTAATAGACTTTAATTTTAGATACAAAAAAAAAACCAACATTATCCTGCACTATTTCTTCGATATCTGCCAAACCAGTTGTCCTACAGCGATAAAATAAATATGACTGAATTCTAGATTAAATTATCTATAAAGTTGCATAAATAGATTTTTGTTTTAGATACAAAAAAAAACCAACAACATTCTGCACTATTTCTTCGATACCTGCCAAACCAGTTGACCTACAGCGATAAAATAAATATGACTGAATTCTAGATTAAATTATCTATAAAGTGGCATTAATAGATTTTAATTTTAGATACAAAAAAAAACCAACATTATCCTGCACTATTTCTTCGATATCTGCCAAACCAGTTGACCTACAGCGATAAAATAAATATGACTCAATTCTAGATTAAATTATCTATAAAGTGGCATTAATAGATTTTAATTTTAGATACAAAAAAAAAACCAACATTATCCTGCACTATTTCTTCGATATCTGCCAAACCAGTTGACCTACAGCGATAAAATAAATATGACTGAATTCTAGATTAAATTATCTATAAAGTGGCATAAATAGATTTTTGTTTTAGATACAAAAAAAACCAACAACATTCTGCACTATTTCTTCGATATCTGCCAAACCAGTTGACCTACAGCGATAAAATAAATATGACTGAATTCTAGATTAAATTATCTATAAAGTTGCATAAATAGATTTTTGTTTTAGATACAAAAAAAAACCAACAACATTCTGCACAATTTCTTCGATATCTGCCAAACCAGTTGACCTACAGCGATAAAATAAATATGACTGAATTCTAGATTAAATTATCTATAAAGTTGCATAAATAGATTTTTGTTTTAGATACAAAAAAAAACCAAAAACATTCTGCACTATTTCTTCGATATCTGCCAAACCAGTTGACCTACAGCGATAAAATAAATATGACTCAATTCTAGATTAAATTATCTATAAAGTGGCATTAATAGATTTTAATTTTAGATACAAAAAAAACCAACAACATTCTGCACTATTTCTTCGATATCTGCCAAACCAGTTGACCTACAACGATAAAATAAATATGACTGAATTCTAGATTAAATTATCTATAAAGTTGCATAAATAGATTTTTGTTTTAGATACAAAAAAAAACCAACAACATTCTGCACAATTTCTTCGATATCTGCCAAACCAGTTGACCTACAGCGATAAAATAAATATGACTGAATTCTAGATTAAATTATCTATAAAGTTGCATAAATAGATTTTTGTTTTAGATACAAAAAAAACCAACAACATTCTGCACTATTTCTTCGATATCTGCCAAATCAGTTGACCTACAGCGATAAAATAAATATGACTGAATTCTAGATTAAGTTATCTATAAAGTTGCATAAATAGATTTTTGTTTTAGATACAAAAAAAAACCAACAACATTCTGCACTATTTCTTCGATATCTGTCAAACCAGTTGACCTACAGCGATAAAATAAATATGACTGAATTCTAGATTAAATTATCTATAAAGTGGAATTAATAGATTTTTGTTTTAGATACAAAAAAAACCAACATTATCCAGCACTATTTCTTCGATATCTGCCAAACCAGTTGACCTACAGCGATAAAATAAATATGACTGAATTCTAGATTAAATTATCTATAAAGTGGCATTAATAGATTTTAATTTTAGATACAAAAAAAAACCAACATTATCCTGCACTATTTCTTCGATATCTGCCAAACCAGTTGACCTACAGCGATAAAATAAATATGACTGAATTCTAGATTAAATTATCTATAAAGTTGCATAAATAGATTTTTGTTTTAGATACAAAAAAAAAACCAAAAACATTCTGCACATTCTTCGATATCTGCCAAACCAGTTGACCTACAGCGATAAAATAAATATGACTCAATTCTAGATTAAATTATCTATAAAGTGGCATTAATAGATTTTAATTTTAGATACAAAAAAAAACCAACATTATCCTGCACTATTTCTTCGATATCTGCCAAACCAGTTGACCTACAGCGATAAAATAAATATGACTGAATTCTAGATTAAATTATCTATAAAGTGGCATAAATAGATTTTTGTTTTAGATACAAAAAAAAACCAACAACATTCTGCACTATTTCTTCGATATCTGCCAAACCAGTTGACCTACAGCGATAAAATAAATATGACTGAATTCTAGATTAAATTATCTATAAAGTTGCATAAATAGATTTTTGTTTTAGATACAAAAAAAAACCAACAACATTCTGCACTATTTCTTCGATATCTGCCAAACCAGTTGACCTACAGCGATAAAATAAATATGACTGAATTCTAGATTAAATTATCTATAAAGTTGCATAAATAGATTTTTGTTTTAGATACAAAAAAAAACCAACAACATTCTGCACTATTTCTTCGATATCTGTCAAACCAGTTGACCTACAGCGATAAAATAAATATGACTGAATTCTAGATTAAATTATCTATAAAGTGGAATTAATAGATTTTTGTTTTAGATACAAAAAAAACCAACATTATCCAGCACTATTTCTTCGATATCTGCCAAACCAGTTGACCTACAGCGATAAAATAAATATGACTGAATTCTAGATTAAATTATCTATAAAGTGGCATTAATAGATTTTAATTTTAGATACAAAAAAAAACCAACATTATCCTGCACTATTTCTTCGATATCTGCCAAACCAGTTGACCTACAGCGATAAAATAAATATGACTGAATTCTAGATTAAATTATCTATAAAGTTGCATAAATAGATTTTTGTTTTAGATACAAAAAAAACCAACAACATTCTGCACTATTTCTTCGATATCTGCCAAACCAGTTGACCTACAACGATAAAATAAATATGACTGAATTCTAGATTAAATTATCTATAAAGTTGCATAAATAGATTTTTGTTTTAGATACAAAAAAAAACCAACAACATTCTGCACAATTTCTTCGATATCTGCCAAACCAGTTGACCTACAGCGATAAAATAAATATGACTGAATTCTAGATTAAATTATCTATAAAGTTGCATAAATAGATTTTTGTTTTAGATACAAAAAAAACCAACAACATTCTGCACTATTTCTTCGATATCTGCCAAATCAGTTGACCTACAGCGATAAAATAAATATGACTGAATTCTAGATTAAGTTATCTATAAAGTTGCATAAATAGATTTTTGTTTTAGATACAAAAAAAAACCAACAACATTCTGCACTATTTCTTCGATATCTGTCAAACCAGTTGACCTACAGCGATAAAATAAATATGACTGAATTCTAGATTAAATTATCTATAAAGTGGAATTAATAGATTTTTGTTTTAGATACAAAAAAAACCAACATTATCCAGCACTATTTCTTCGATATCTGCCAAACCAGTTGACCTACAGCGATAAAATAAATATGACTGAATTCTAGATTAAATTATCTATAAAGTGGCATTAATAGATTTTAATTTTAGATACAAAAAAAAACCAACATTATCCTGCACTATTTCTTCGATATCTGCCAAACCAGTTGACCTACAGCGATAAAATAAATATGACTGAATTCTAGATTAAATTATCTATAAAGTTGCATAAATAGATTTTTGTTTTAGATACAAAAAAAAACCAAAAACATTCTGCACATTCTTCGATATCTGCCAAACCAGTTGACCTACAGCGATAAAATAAATATGACTCAATTCTAGATTAAATTATCTATAAAGTGGCATTAATAGATTTTAATTTTAGATACAAAAAAAAACCAACATTATCCTGCACTATTTCTTCGATATCTGCCAAACCAGTTGACCTACAGCGATAAAATAAATATGACTGAATTCTAGATTAAATTATCTATAAAGTGGCATAAATAGATTTTTGTTTTAGATACAAAAAAAAACCAACAACATTCTGCACTATTTCTTCGATATCTGCCAAACCAGTTGACCTACAGCGATAAAATAAATATGACTGAATTCTAGATTAAATTATCTATAAAGTTGCATAAATAGATTTTTGTTTTAGATACAAAAAAAAACCAACAACATTCTGCACTATTTCTTCGATATCTGCCAAACCAGTTGACCTACAGCGATAAAATAAATATGACTGAATTCTAGATTAAATTATCTATAAAGTTGCATAAATAGATTTTTGTTTTAGATACAAAAAAAAACCAACAACATTCTGCACTATTTCTTCGATATCTGTCAAACCAGTTGACCTACAGCGATAAAATAAATATGACTGAATTCTAGATTAAATTATCTATAAAGTGGAATTAATAGATTTTTGTTTTAGATACAAAAAAAACCAACATTATCCAGCACTATTTCTTCGATATCTGCCAAACCAGTTGACCTACAGCGATAAAATAAATATGACTGAATTCTAGATTAAATTATCTATAAAGTGGCATTAATAGATTTTAATTTTAGATACAAAAAAAAACCAACATTATCCTGCACTATTTCTTCGATATCTGCCAAACCAGTTGACCTACAGCGATAAAATAAATATGACTGAATTCTAGATTAAATTATCTATAAAGTTGCATAAATAGATTTTTGTTTTAGATACAAAAAAAACCAACAACATTCTGCACTATTTCTTCGATATCTGCCAAACCAGTTGACCTACAGCGATAAAACAAATATGACTGAATTCTAGATTAAATTATCTATAAAGTTGCATAAATAGATTTTTGTTTTAGATACAAAAAAAAACAACAACATTCTGCACTATTTCTTCGATATCTGCCAAACCAGTTGACCTACAGCGATAAAATAAATATGACTGAATTCTAGATTAAATTATCTATAAAGTGGCATTAATAGATTTTAATTTTAGATACAAAAAAAAACCAACATTATCCTGCACTATTTCTTCGATATCTGCCAAACCAGTTGACCTACAGCGATCAAATAAATATGACTGAATTCTACATTAAATTATCTATAAAGTGGCATTAATAGATTTTAATTTTAGATACAAAAAAAAACCAACATTATCCTGCACTATTTCTTCGATATCTGCCAAACCAGTTGTCCTACAGCGATAAAATAAATATGACTGAATTCTAGATTAAATTATCTATAAAGTTGCATAAATAGATTTTTGTTTTAGATACAAAAAAAACCAACAACATTCTGCACTATTTCTTCGATATCTGCCAAACCAGTTGACCTACAGCGATAAAATAAATATGACTGAATTCTAGATTAAATTATCTATAAAGTGGCATTAATAGATTTTAATTTTAGATACAAAAAAAACCAACATTATCCTGCACTATTTCTTCGATATCTGCCAAACCAGTTGACCTACAGCGATAAAATAAATATGACTCAATTCTAGATTAAATTATCTATAAAGTGGCATTAATAGATTTTAATTTTAGATACAAAAAAAAACCAACATTATCCTGCACTATTTCTTCGATATCTGCCAAACCAGTTGACCTACAGCGATAAAATAAATATGACTGAATTCTAGATTAAATTATCTATAAAGTTGCATAAATAGATTTTTGTTTTAGATACAAAAAAAAACAACAACATTCTGCACTATTTCTTCGATATCTACCAAACCAGTTGACCTACAGCGATAAAATAAATATGACTCAATTCTAGATTAAATTATCTATAAAGTGGCATTAATAGATTTTAATTTTAGATACAAAAAAAAACCAACATTATCCTGCACTATTTCTTCGATATCTGCCAAACCAGTTGACCTACAGCGATAAAATAAATATGACTGAATTCTAGATTAAATTATCTATAAAGTGGCATAAATAGATTTTTGTTTTAGATACAAAAAAAAACCAACAACATTCTGCACTATTTCTTCGATATCTGCCAAACCAGTTGACCTACAGCGATAAAATAAATATGACTGAATTCTAGATTAAATTATCTATAAAGTTGCATAAATAGATTTTTGTTTCAGATACAAAAAAAAACCAACAACATTCTGCACTATTTCTTCGATATCTGCCAAACCAGTTGACCTACAGCGATAAAATAAATATGACTGAATTCTAGATTAAATTATCTATAAAGTTGCATAAATAGATTTTTGTTTTAGATACAAAAAAAAAACCAACAACATTCTGCACCATTTCTTCGATATCTGCCAAACCAGTTGACCTACAGCGATAAAATAAATATGACTGAATTCTAGATTAAATTATCTATAAAGTGGAATTAATAGATTTTTGTTTTAGATACAAAAAAAACCAACATTATCCAGCACTATTTCTTCGATATCTGCCAAACCAGTTGACCTACAGCGATAAAATAAATATGACTGAATTCTAGAATAAATTATCTATAAAGTGGCATTAATAGATTTTAATTTTAGATACAAAAAAAAAACCAACATTATCCTGCACTATTTCTTCGATATCTGCCAAACCAGTTGACCTACAGCGATAAAATAAATATGACTGAATTCTAGATTAAATTATCTATAAAGTTGCATAAATAGATTTTTGTTTTAGATACAAAAAAAAACCAACAACATTCTGCACTATTTCTTCGATATCTGCCAAACCAGTTGACCTACAGCGATAAAACAAATATGACTGAATTCTAGATTAAATTATCTATAAAGTTGCATAAATAGATTTTTGTTTTAGATACAAAAAAAAACCAACAACATTCTGCACTATTTCTTCGATATCTGCCAAACCAGTTGACCTACAGCGATAAAATAAATATGACTGAATTCTAGATTAAATTATCTATAAAGTGGCATTAATAGATTTTAATTTTAGATACAAAAAAAACCAACATTATCCTGCACTATTTCTTCCGATATCTGCCAAACCAGTTGACCTACAGCGATCAAATAAATATGACTGAATTCTAGATTAAATTATCTATAAAGTGGCATTAATAGATTTTATTTTAGATACAAAAAAAAACAACATTATCCTGCACTATTTCTTCGATATCTGCCAAACCAGTTGTCCTACAGCGATAAAATAAATATGACTGAATTCTAGATTAAATTATCTATAAAGTTGCATAAATAGATTTTTGTTTTAGATACAAAAAAAAACCAACAACATTCTGCACTATTTCTTCGATATCTGCCAAACCAGTTGACCTACAGCGATAAAGTAAATATGACTGAATTCTAGATTAAATTATCTATAAAGTTGCATTAATAGATTTTAGTTTTAGATACAAAAAAAAACCAACATTATCCTGCACTATTTCTTCGATATCTGCCAAACCAGTTGACCTACAGCGATAAAATAAATATGACTCAATTCTAGATTAAATTATCTATAAAGTGGCATTAATAGATTTTAATTTTAGATACAAAAAAAACCAACATTATCCTGCACTATTTCTTCGATATCTGCCAAACCAGTTGACCTACAGCGATAAAATAAATATGACTGAATTCTAGATTAAATTATCTATAAAGTTGCATAAATAGATTTTTGTTTTAGATACAAAAAAAAACCAACAACATTCTGCACTATTTCTTCGATATCTGCCAAACCAGTTGACCTACAGCGATAAAATAAATATGACTGAATTCTAGATTAAATTATCTATAAAGTTGCATAAATAGATTTTTGTTTTAGATACAAAAAAAAAACCAACAACATTCTGCACTATTTCTTCGATATCTGCCAAACCAGTTGACCTACAGCGATAAAATAAATATGACTGAATTCTAGATTAAATTATCTATAAAGTTGCATAAATAGATTTTTGTTTTAGATACAAAAAAAAAACCAACAACATTCTGCACTATTTCTTCGATATCTGCCAAACCAGTTGACCTACAGCGATAAAATAAATATGACTGAATTCTAGATTAAATTATCTATAAAGTGGCATAAATAGATTTTTGTTTTAGATACAAAAAAAAAACCAACAACATTCTGCACTATTTCTTCGATATCTGCCAACCAGTTGACCTACAGCGATAAAATAAATATGACTGAATTCTAGGTTAAATTATCTATAAAGTTGCATTAATAGATTTTAATTTTAGATACAAAAAAAAACCAACATTTCCTGCACTATTTCTTCGATATCTGCCAAACCAGTTGACCTACAGCGATAAAATAAATATGACTGAATTCTAGATTAAATTATCTATAAAGTTGCATAAATAGATTTTTGTTTTAGATACAAAAAAAAACCAACAACATTCCGCACTATTTCTTCGATATCTGCCAAACCAGTTGACCTACAGCGATAAAATAAATATGACTCAATTCTAGATTAAATTATCTATAAAGTTGCATAAATAGATTTTTGTTTTAGATACAAAAAAAAAACCAACAACATTCTGCACTATTTCTTCGATATCTGCCAAACCAGTTGACCTACAGCGATAAAATAAATATGACTGAATTCTAGATTAAATTATCTATAAAGTTGCATTAATAGATTTTAATTTTAGATACAAAAAAAAACCAACATTATCCTGCACTATTTCTTCGATATCTGCCAAACCAGTTGACCTACAGCGATAAAATAAATATGACTGAATTCTAGATTAAATTATCTATAAAGTTGCATAAATAGATTTTTGTTTTAGATACAAAAAAAAACCAACATTATCCTGCACTATTTCTTCGATATCTGCCAAACCAGTTGACCTACAGCGATAAATAAATATGACTGAATTCTAGATTAAATTATCTATAAAGTTGCATAAATAGATTTTTGTTTTAGATACAAAAAAAAACCAACAACATTCTGCACTATTTCTTCGATATCTGCCAAGCCAGTTGACCTACAGCGATAAAATAAATATGACTGAATTCTAGATTAAATTATCTATAAAGTTGCATAAATAGATTTTTTGTTTTAGATACAAAAAAAAACCAACAACATTCTGCACTATTTCTTCGATATCTGCCAAACCAGTTGACCTACAGCGATAAAATAAATATGACTGAATTCTAGATTAAATTATCTATAAAGTTGCATAAATAGATTTTTGTTTTAGATACAAAAAAAAACCAACAACATTCTGCACTATTTCTTCGATATCTGCCAAACCAGTTGACCTACAGCGATAAAATAAATATGACTGAATTCTAGATTAAATTATCTATAAAGTTGCATAAATAGATTTTTGTTTTAGATACAAAAAAAAACCAACAACATTCTGCACTATTTCTTCGATATCTGCCAAACCAGTTGACCTACAGCGATAAAATAAATATGACTGAATTCTAGATTAAATTATCTATAAAGTGGCATAAATAGATTTTTGTTTTAGATACAAAAAAAAACCAACAACATTCTGCACTATTTCTTCGATATCTGCCAAACCAGTTGACCTACAGCGATAAAATAAATATGACTGAATTCTAGATTAAATTATCTATAAAGTTGCATAAATAGATTTTTGTTTTAGATACAAAAAAAAACCAACAACATTCTGCACTATTTCTTCGATATCTGCCAAACCAGTTGACCTACAGCGATAATATAAATATGACTGAATTCTAGATTAAATTATCTATAAAGTTGCATAAATAGATTTTTGTTTTAGATACAAAAAAAAAACCAACAACATTCTGCACTATTTCTTCGATATCTGCCAAACCAGTTGACCTACAGCGATAAAATAAATATGACTGAATTCTAGATTAAATTATCTATAAAGTTGCATAAATAGATTTTTGTTTTAGATACAAAAAAAAACCAACAACATTCTGCACTATTTCTTCGATATCTGCCAAACCAGTTGACCTACAGCGATAAAATAAATATGACTGAATTCTAGATTAAATTATCTATAAAGTTGCATAAATAGATTTTTGTTTTAGATACAAAAAAAAAACCAACAACATTCTGCACTATTTCTTCGATATCTGCCAAACCAGTTGACCTACAGCGATAAAATAAATATGACTGAATTCTAGATTAAATTATCTATAAAGTTGCATAAATAGATTTTAGTTTTAGATACAAAAAAAAACCAACAACATTCTGCACTATTTCTTCGATATCTGCCAAACCAGTTGACCTACAGCGATAAAATAAATATGACTGAATTCTAGATTAAATTATCTATAAAGTTGCATAAATAGATTTTTGTTTTAGATACAAAAAAAAACCAACAACATTCTGCACTATTTCTTCGATATCTGCCAAACCAGTTGACCTACAGCGATAAAATAAATATGACTGAATTCTAGATTAAATTATCTATAAAGTTGCATAAATAGATTTTTGTTTTAGATACAAAAAAAAAACCAACATTATCCTGCACTATTTCTTCGATATCTGCCAAACCAGTTGACCTACAGCGATAAAATAAATATGACTGAATTCTATATTAAATTATCTATAAAGTGGCATTAATAGATTTTAATTTTAGATACAAAAAAAAACCAACAACATTCTGCACTATTTCTTCGATATCTGCCAAACCAGTTGACCTACATCGATAAAATAAATATGACTGAATTCTAGATTAAATTATCTATAAAGTTGCATAAATAGATTTTTGTTTTAGATACAAAAAAAAAACCAACATTATCCTGCACTATTTCTTCGATATCTGAGAAACCAGTTGACCTACAGCGATAAAATAAATATGACTGAATTCTAGATTAAATTATCTATAAAGTTGCATAAATAGATTTTAGTTTTAGATACAAAAAAAAAACCAACATTATCCTGCACTATTTCTTCGATATCTGCCAAACCAGTTGACCTACAGCGATAAAATAAATATGACTGAATTCTATATTAAATTATCTATAAAGTGGCATTAATAGATTTTAATTTTAGATACAAAAAAAAACCAACAACATTCTGCACTATTTCTTCGATATCTGCCAAACCAGTTGACCTACAGCGATAAAATAAATATGACTGAATTCTAGATTAAATTATCTATAAAGTTGCATAAATAGATTTTTGTTTTAGATACAAAAAAAAAACCAACAACATTCTGCACTATTTCTTCGATATCTGCCAAACCAGTTGACCTACAGCGATAAAATAAATATGACTGAATTCTAGATTAAATTATCTATAAAGTTGCATAAATAGATTTTTGTTTTAGATACAAAAAAAAACCAACAACATTCTGCACTATTTCTTCGATATCTGCCAAACCAGTTGACCTACAGCGATAAAATAAATATGACTGAATTCTAGATTAAATTATCTATAAAGTTGCATAAATAGATTTTTGTTTTAGATACAAAAAAAAAACCAACATATCTGCACTATTTCTTCGATATCTGCCAAACCAGTTGACCTACAGCGATAAAATAAATATGACTGAATTCTATATTAAATTATCTATAAAGTGGCATTAATAGATTTTATTTTAGATACAAAAAAAAAACCAACAACATTCTGCACTATTTCTTCGATATCTGCCAAACCAGTTGACCTACAGCGATAAAATAAATATGACTGAATTCTAGATTAAATTATCTATAAAGTTGCATAAATAGATTTTTGTTTTAGATACAAAAAAAAACCAACATTATCCTGCACTATTTCTTCGATATCTGCGAAACCAGTTGACCTACAGCGATAAAATAAATATGACTGAATTCTATATTAAATTATCTATAAAGTGGCATTAATAGATTTTAATTTTAGATACAAAAAAAAACCAACATTATCCTGCACTATTTCTTCGATATCTGCCAAACCAGTTGACCTACAGCGATAAAATAAATATGACTGAATTCTAGATTAAATTATCTATAAAGTTGCATAAATAGATTTTTGGTTTAGATACAAAAAAAAAACCAGCAACATTCTGCACTATTTCTTCGATATCTGCCAAACCAGTTGACCTACAGCGATAAAATAAATATGACTGAATTCTAGATTAAATTATCTATAAAGTTGCATAAATAGATTTTTGTTTTAGATACAAACAAAAAACCAACAACATTCTGCACTATTTCTTCGATATCTGCCAAACCAGTTGACCTACAGCGATAAAATAAATATGACTGAATTCTAGATTAAATTATCTATAAAGTTGCATAATAGATTTTTGTTTAGATACAAAAAAAAAACCAACAACATTCTGCACCATTTCTTCGATATCTGCCAAACCAGTTGACCTACAGCGATAAAATAAATATGACTGAATTCTAGATTAAATTATCTATAAAATTGCATAAATAGATTTTTGTTTTAGATACAAAAAAAAAACCAACAACATTCTGCACTATTTCTTCGATATCTGCCAAACCAGTTGACCTACAGCGATAAAATAAATATGACTCAATTCTAGATTAAATTATCTATAAAGTGGCATTAATAGATTTTAATTTTAGATACAAAAAAAAAACCAACATTATCCTGCACTATTTCTTCGATATCTGCCAAACCAGTTGACCTACAGCGATAAAATAAATATGACTGAATTCTAGATTAAATTATCTATAAAGTTGCATAAATAGATTTTTGTTTTAGATACAAAAAAAAACCAACAACATTCTGCACTATTTCTTCGATATCTGCCAAACCAGTTGACCTACAGCGATAAAATAAATATGACTGAATTCTAGATTAAATTATCTATAAAGTTGCATAAATAGATTTTTGTTTTAGATACAAAAAAAAAACCAACAACATTCTGCACTATTTCTTCGATATCTGCCAAACCAGTTGACCTACAGCGATAAAATAAATATGACTGAATTCTAGATTAATTATCTATAAAGTTGCATAAATAGATTTTGTTTTAGATACAAAAAAAAAACAACAACATTCTGCACTATTTCTTCGATATCTGCCAAACCAGGTTGACCTACAGCGATAAATAAATATGACTGAATTCTAGATTAAATTATCTAC